>JAUTXW010003697.1:0-618570 GCA_030620095.1 Kuschelorhynchus macadamiae | reverse complement strand
GCCCCTTGGACACCCTGTCTCGGTTTAAAAAAAAAATTAAAATATGTAAAAAAATAAAATATAAAGCATATTATGTTCAAGCGTTTTCCAAATAACTAACGGTTTTTTAAATAAAATATATTTTTATTTAAGGGATGGTTTTACCCCTTTGGGCACATTGTATGACTTTTTAAAAATCCTAAAATATGTAAAAAAAATAAACTAAAAAACACGAGTTCAAGCGATTTTCCGAAAAGCTGACTGTTTTAGAAATAAAAAATATCGTAATATTTAAGGAGTGGTTTCACCCCTTTGGAATTATACCCTGTGTGCCAAAATTCAGCCTTTTACCTCACGCGGTTTAAGCTGGAGCTTGATGAGTGAGTCAGTCAACTAAGTCTTTTATATATTAATATAGGTTCATAACAAAATGTTACCAGTTCATTTCTATATAGCACTTGATTTTTAAGCAAAATTTGAGATAAATTCTATAATTAGTCTTTTCAGTTATAATTTCGTTAACGTTTCACTAGACTGCCGTCTTATTCCGGCATATTGGATTTTTCCAAAATACCAGGTCATCCCCAAATAACCCCTAATTATTGAAATCACTCTGATATGTAGTTTTTAAGCTATGCCGTAAGCTGACAGACAGACAGGCAAACCGACAGACAGACGCACAGTGATGCAAGAACGGCAAAAAATAAAAAAAAAGAAATTTTTTTTTCAAGTTCAAATTTGACTCGTATGATTCCTGAAAGGTTATATTTTTGGAATCAAGTAGATTTTTGAATGAAAACAAAAGTTTCGCATTAATTTTCAATTATTATATATTCGAGATTATTACAGTATTAGGTGATGCTCAAGTTTTACGATCATATTTGAATAAATAAAATAAGTTCGGCAATAAATAGGTCAAAATCGGATAAAATCTTTACAAAATACAATGTCTGAAATTGCTTTTTTTTCATAGTAATCCTTGTTTTTATTTTCCTGGCCGTATACAAAATCTTATAATCTAACCTATCTAACCCAATTTAGAATCGGACTTTAGGTAAGCTAAAACAAAATGCTCCAAATTGCTCCAAAAAATTATCACTTGGGTTTTATTTATAGGCCTTTTTTCTACACATCTACAAAGTGGCATGATCAAATCTTTCCAACAAATACCCTTTAGATTGCGAAACTTTCCGAAAACCATAGATTTGGTTGCCAAAATTAATCACGAATAACAGTTAATAGTGTATATTACAGGTAACGTAAAATATCGAATGCGGAGATTAGTAAATGCTTCTAATAGAAAAATGTACAATGATTTTATTTCTTTAATTTACTTTTCAAAATACAGGGTAAATAATTTTGTATGGTTTCTATAGGATATTTCATAAACTAAATGATATAGGTATCAAAAATCTAATATAGCTGTTTCGGGTATTTGTTTGAGAAAATTACAATGGTGAAAACCGACTATGGTGTTCTTAAGTAGATTCGCTGTTACAGGGTGATTCTCAGATTTTGTTGTTTTTGTAGAATACTTTATATTTCATTTATTATTGAAGATAGAAAAGATAAGTGAAGTGTTCTTTAGTACCTTTTTTTAAATGGGACACCCGGTGTTTTATTACAGATTCTTAAAAGTAGGTACATTATTCCATACTATTCCAGTATGGAATAAAACCTCAAGGTGTCTCATTAAAAAAACTGAAATTTATATTATATATCCATAATTATAAATAAAAACCTTAACTTCTTTTTTTCGATCTTCATATATATATTTTTTTTTAAATAAACAATCTGAGAATCACTTCATAGCAGCAAACCTACTCAAGAAATCCATGATCGGTTTTTACCATTGTAATTTTCTAAAAAAAAACTTAGGACTGCACTGTTCAAGATGGTCAAATTTAAGAATAGAATAATTTGTTTCAATACTATAAACTCCTTGCGATAATTTTAATAATATTACAAACCCGATTAACATTAAATAATTATTGTTAAAATAAAGTATGAAGATAACTCGTGTTTAATTGTTTTAATTTTTAATTGTTGATACATGTTAGCAGTAAAAACAGTTAAAACAAAAACAATATTTTAAAAATAATTTAAATAATTATTTTCGTTGACATCTGTAACATAGCGTAGCGCGCACGTACTGTTATCAATATTTTTTAAGTAGGCTTGGAAATAGTTTTTGATTAATTAAATAGCTGTCACCAAAAATTTTAATGTTCTTAAGTGTTCGCGAAAATGCAGTTAAAAATTAAAAACCGGGTGTTATGTAATGTTTTGTTTGAAAATGATAAGAATGAGTTATCATTGATTAATTTTCTTAAGCGAAATTACGAGTTTAATGAGGAAAATACTGTTGTGCAAAAAAAGTTAAAAACATTTCTCATTCATTTTAAATCAAGGTTCAAAAAATCTCATTCAGTAAAAAATGTATATTATTGTAAAAACAATAACTGGCTTGAAAACTATTTTGTTTGTACATTTGAAAATCCTCCAAACGTATTAAAGCAACTTGTTCTAAAGGAAGACCACAAAAAATGTTTAATGAAGGCAGTGCCCGAACAAAAAGGAAGAAGTTTCAAGATATTAAAGAAAATATAGGCGAGGAAGGGATTAAGTATATAGTAGATAAAACTAATAAGAAAAATAGGAAATCATATACACAAGAAAAACCATTGACAAGTGACGAAGCATTATTTATTGATTTAAAGCTTACACAAAGAAGTTACGACATTTTGCGACAAACATCATTAGCTCACGGCTCAAAGTTATTCCCCTTATACAAACAAATACTTGAAGCAAAAAAGAAATGTTACCCCAATGATGTGAATGTTGATGAGTCTAGTGCTGAGGTAAAACTTCAGAATCTTCTAAATCATACGGCTTCAAGGATCGTGAATACAATACCCGCAGGCCAATTCCAAACTAACGATGATGTCGATTTAAAATTAATTTCCAAATGGGGCTGTGATGGTTCGTCAGGACAATCTAAGTACAAACAAGGCTTTCAAAATCCCACAGTATCTGATGCAAACATGTTTTTAATATCGTTCGTACCACTTCAGCTAATATCATGTACAGGTATGTTATTAGACGATCATTATTTTATGATATTTAAATGACACTTCTAATCTCTAGGGCAGTGTTTCTCAATCTTTTGTAGAGTGAGAGTTCCTCACTCTAAAGCGCAAAAAGCGCACTTTCCTATTCAAAGTACTTACAGGGTGTTTCCGTATATTTAGTCTCCCCCCTAGAGCTTTTGTTTTGAAGATAAAAAAAAACTTTAAATACATCCTGTATATTTATACTTTTTTGAATCCCATTTATTCTTCCGATTTCGTCATACGGTTTCTTTAGCCGTTTTGCTTATATTTCACATCAAAATAAAATATGTAAGATAGCAAAAATCTGGTTGGTCATGAAACAAAAAGTTATGAGTTCTCACAAAAACTTGTTTATATTAGGTATGTGTTTTTTTTTTCATGGAAAAGTATACCATAGGGTATTTTTGACAACTAGTAACTTTTTGTTTTATGGCCAACCAGATTTTTACATTATTTTATTTTGATGTGAAATATTAGCAAAGCGGCCAAAGAAAACAAATGGCATATCTATATATTTGGAATCGGGGGAATACAAGGAATTCAAAAAAGTATAAATATACAGGGTGTTCTATTTAAAAAACCACAACCTGTCAATTTTGACAGATTAGCGATGGTCTCAATATAAAAAATACCAATTTATTTCCTAGGCATATACATAATAATATACTATTTGTGTAATATTAACTTTAGTACCATGATAGTAGATATATTATTTTTAAACATAAATCATTATTAAAACATAATTATCCAAGCCCTAGTGTAGTACGAAACGAGAACCTTTTTCAATTCTAACAACTTCTTATTACTGCACCCTGTATGTATAGGAACTTACTAAGTAGAATTTTTATTATAGATAAAATATTATGGGAGAACACGCAACCATCTTCATCAAAGTATTGCCGTACTATAAAATTTGAGTTTATTCAAGAAACCAAGGAAAAAGTTTTAGTAGAAGTCGAATCCGTAAAAAAACATATATCTGAATTAGTTTCAACAACCGTTTTCACAAATGACAAAATATTAAATATCAGGCACATGTTAAATCTAACAATGATAGATGGAAAAGTTTGCCAAATTTTGACCGAAACAGCTTCTTCTTCATCGTGTGTTATTTGTAAGGCGAACAGAAATGAATGACTTAGAAAAAATCCGTCTAAGAACTGAGAACGAAAATTATTATGAATATGGATTGTCAACACTGCACGCATGCATCCGCTTTATGGAATGTATACTTCATGTAGCATATAATCTGTCGTTTAAAAAATGGAGTGCTCGAACACAGGAAGAAAAAAAACTGAAAACAGAGGAAAAAAAAAGAATTCAAGAAGAGTTTCGCCAAAAATTATGTTAATTAAAAATAGACATCCAAAACAAGGTTCAGGAACAACTAATGACGGTAATACTGCCAGAAGGTTTTTTTTCAAATACAGAGACTGTGGCCCAAATTACAAAAGTAAATTTAGAATTAATTAAAAGGTTTTTAATTATATTACAAGTTTTGGCATCAGGAAAAAAAATTAATACAACTAAGTTTAAAATTTTTGCTTTTAATACTGCAGAGCTTTTTGTTTCGGAATATGCCTGGTTTTATATGCCCTCCTCAGTTCATAAAGTACTGTTACACGGGTCAAAAATTATAGAAAATGCCATACTGCCTATCGGGAAATTATCTGAGGAAGCGCAAGAGGCAAGGAACAAAGATTACAAATCGTTTAGACTCTACCATTCTAGAAAACACTCAAGAGTAGCTACCAATGAAGATGTCATCAACAGACTATTAATTTCCTCAGATCCACTCATTACAAGTAAAAGACATATTTTATCAAAAAAGAAGCTAGATCTAGATCCTGAGGCACTAAATCTTATTTTGGATTAAAATTTTTGTAATATTGCCTTCTGTATTCTATCGCAAATTATTTATCTAATAAGTAGCATTATGAGACAAATACTAATTATTATTAATAGTTGTGTTCGGCAATTTAATCCGATCGATCTAAATAAAAAAAGAACAATAATTGTCAACTATTAAAGATGAAACGAGACAGACAATTGTGTTTTGATCGGAAAACTCTCAAACCATTATTAGAAATATCATCTTTTTAATCCATTTAAACTTTTGTAGCAAGCAGATGACATTTCTAACAATGGTTTGAGAGTTTTCAGATCAAAACCCAATTGTCTGTCTCGTTTTATCTTTAATAATTTACAATAATTATTGTTCTTTTTTTATTTAGATCGATCGGATTAAATTGCCGAACACAACTAGTATTTATTTCATCTCATTTGAATCAATTAATAATTATTTGTCTCCTAAAGCTTCAATACAATTTAGGCGGAAACAGACAGAGATCGGGTCACGTGTGTTATTAGGCAATGTAAATAGATTAGACCTAAACTAAACTATAGGCCACTTTACTCTAGTGAGACGCAAGAAATGTCAAACATTTGATTTAAAATATTGATTTTAATACATTTATTCTTATTTCTCATTACTAAAATTTAGAAATTTAACTTTTTAAAATTAGTTAAGCAAATTATAGTAGTTTATATTAGGCTAAATAAAATTATATGGTCGCATGAGCATTATTGATAGTAACATTTCGCGCCTCACATTAACACATTTAAAGTGACACTTTTCAAAACTCATTAACGTTATCAAATGTCTTTCCTTTCATAATTGGTTACGAAAAGTAAAATTTTTCGCAACTAGTGGCGAAATTTACTAGAAACGAGGTAACAAATTGACATCTCCGACGTCACTTGACTCTTTTAAAAATAATAATAATTATTATGGTAATGACCCTTTACTATTTTTCACTTGAATTTAAAATATTGTTTGAAATACGTTGAGAATTATCATTAATGATATTGTTAACCTTTTTTTGTACTTTTTAAGATTAGATTAAGATTAGTCCAGATATTTTTTAAATTGCATTTAATATATTGTTTAATAATTCAAATCAAAATTGGAATACATAGTTTATTGTGTTATTATGTATACAGGATGTATCATGAAGAAGTCCCACCCCCCTTAACTTTTTTAAATTGAGTTGTTTTTTTAACAAAAATGTAACCTAACCTAAATTTTTATAAAATTTAAAAAAATATTATACGGGGTGTACCAAAAAGTTGTGGTAAATAAAAGTGTTTTTTTTTTAAATAGAACTCCCTATATATTTTTCGAATTTTGGAATCAAAACGAAAGTATAAGCATATTCTGTATATAACATTATCTACCTAAATGTTATCGTTATTTAATTATTAGGGTTTAAAGATTCATATTACCATCATTTTAATAGCTTGTCAAATGTAAATAGCTGGGTTGGGTTATTAACAAAACTATTTCCAATTTTTTTTTTCATTTAATATTATTCTTTCAAATAATATACCATTTTTGGTTTGGTTCTTTTGAATATTTTTTTTTATTTTATTTTTCAATAATATTCAAATGGCAAAAACTGAATCTTTAGGCTTTAATAATTAAATAATGGTTACATTTAGGTATATACAGAATATGCTTAGAATTTTGTCTAGATTATAAAAATCTAAAAATACATAGGGTGTTCTATTAAAAAAAAAACTTTTGTTTACCACGACTCCTTGGTGCACCCTGTATAATATTTTTATTAATTTTATAAAAATGTAGGTGATTTCTTACATTTTCGTTAAAAAAAACAACTCTGTAACTTTAAAATTAAAAAAGTTAAGGGGGTGGGACTTCTTTATGATACACCCCGTATATTGTAGTATGGGTATGGGTCTTAAAATAAAACCTGTATACTCCTTTATTTGTATTTGAACAACCATATTTTTTCCTTTTCACAAATGTTTTCACAATTTTTAGTTTATTTTTTTGCGATCTAATAAAAAATATACAAAACTATTTAAATAATTCTATTTTTTACCACCAGACCTCTTGGTACACTCTGTATACTTAACGGCTTTCTTAATTCAGGGAATTTTCTATACTTAGATATCATCATTAAACAATAAAAATATTTAAAAAATGTGGTCGTGCATTGAAAATGATTTTTTGCCGTTTTTATGCGTTTTCGCATCACTGTGAGACGGTCCAACGGATTTGATAAAACATATTTTCTGACATCTAGGGATGCTCAAACGTGAAGATTACAAATACTAATTCTTCTGTATACAACAAATATTTATGGCACACAACTTAAAATCAGTCCATTAAGTAGTTTTTCTAGCTGAATTTTTAAATATTTTGCTAAACCGCCATTTTGTTCCTGCTTCTCGGATTCATACCAAAATATTACCCGTTGATTTCTATATATTACTTGACTTTTGTGCAAAATTTGAGATTAATTGGATAAGTTGTTTTTTAGTTATAATACTTTTAATATTTCACTAGGCAGCCATTTTGTTTTACCTTATTGGATTTTTACCAACATATTACCAGGCCATCGCCATATGACCCTTAATTGTTGAGCAAAATTTGAAGTCAATCGGGTAAGTAGTTTTTAGCTATGCCGCGAACAGACAAACCGACGGAATTGAGAAAACATGTTTTTTCAGCATCTAGGGACACTGAAACGTAAATATCTGAAAAAATCTCAATCAATCTCTCATTTTTTTTACAATTACAATACTTCCCTTTTACGAGGGAAGTAATAAAAACCTGTACTATCAAAGTATCATAAAATAAGATTACATTCAATTGTGCTGTACGGATTTATCAGACACCAAGTGCACATATTTGCAAATAGACTGAAACCAGTGAATTTATTATACGGAAGAATTATTGCCACCCCCGCTTGTATTGTGGATGTAAAGTTGAAATTGTAACTAAGCCAACTTTAACATCCATCAAACTATGACTTTTAAACCTCATATTTCAAAAGTCGCTTCGAGAAGATTTTCATAAATTTGCGACGCAGCAGTTCCGTAACGCTATTGTTCGCCGGAGCCTTCATGTGAATGAGGCGCTCAACTTGAATATGTGGTTGCCGAAAACCTGCATGATTTATGACAGTGTTATTGGATATGACGTAATAGTGTTATTAATTGAATTAAGATGGGCCCTTATTCCGATATTAACTGTTTAAATAGATTATTAAAGTACTCGGTTCGGCAGTGAAACAATAGAGCAGAGGGCCTATTAGCAGTTTCATAAATCAAACTGTTTTTAGCTCGAACGGGGTTATGTGAAGGTATTGAGTTTCGAACAATACACTTCGCGATTATTAAAAATGGAGGAGAGCTAAATTATTGTGTATTGAGTGAGTGATTTATTGCCAATAACTGAAACATAGAAATGTGTGCATATTATTCCGATTTGAAAACTAATCTTAGTTTGAGGAATTTTGTTTCTGCTTAAAATCCAATGGCGCACAATTTAATTTTAACTTCTAAATAACTTAATTTTTGTATAGTACTTATAAAAAGTTATTAAATATATAAATCGATTTGATAACTAGTTCGTAAGTTAGAAAAACTGACATTAAGAACATTAAAAATTAAAAATGTTTGACCATTCCTGGACATGTGAATTTACATATTTCCAAGAGGGTGGAACAAAATAGCGGCTTAACAGCGTGAAAAATTAATTTCAAATTAAGTGCAATAACTAATTGTGGTATAGAAATTAACTAGTAAAATTGTGGTAAAATTCAAGATGACGAATCAAAATGGCGGCCTAGTGAAATGATAAAAAATTATTACTAAAAAACTGCTTATCCAACTTATCTCAAATGTTGCATACAAATCAAGTATTATGTGGGAATCAACTAGTAAAATTCTGGTTCGAATCCAGGATTGCGGAACAAAATGGCACCTTAACAAATTATTTAAAAATTCAACCTGAAAAATTGATTTCACATCGAGTGCCATAACTAATTGTGGTATAGGAATGAATTAGTAAAATTGTGGTAGATTTCAAGATGGCGGTACAAAATGACGGCCAAATAAAATGTTTACAATCGTGAAAAAATCACCCTTACAGGTTTTACATACCTTCACGATTTAGCGTTCCTAGATGCCTAAAAATATGTTTTATCAATTCCGTCGATCCGTCTGTCGGTCTGTTTGTCTATCTATTAATTCGCGTCATAACTTGAAAAAACCTAAAAATTTTAGGCAAAAATTAAGGTTATATGGGGATGACCTGGTAATATTTTGGTAAAAAAACTAATTATTCAATTTACCTCAAATATTGCATAGAAATCAAGTGTTATATAAGAATTAACTGGTAACATTGTGGTAGGAATCCAAGATAGCAAAACAAAATGGCAGCCTAATAAAATATTTAAAAAATAAGCTTAAAAACAACTTATTGGCTTAATTTCAAATCAGGTGCAAGCATTAAGTGCGAGATAAAGATAAACTAGTAAAGTTGTGGTACGAATTCGAGATGGTATAAGAAAATGGCGGCCAAATAAAATTAAAAAAAATCATCTTGAAAAAATCTTATTCAATTGGCTTTCATTTTTGACGAATAAATTTATTTTAAATTATTGTGTGGCATAGGTTAAAGCTGGTGCAATATTGGTGGGAATCAAATATCAATCATTAGATAGCAAACTAAATAGGATTACACATCACTATTGCTAATAAAAGGAAAGATTCATAACGAGCGAAGTTCTGGGAAAAGGAAATTTACTGATTTTTATAATTTATCATCATATTTTGGCATAAAAATCTGGAAGTATTTACTTTTTGACGGGTAGTGGTGATATTAATGCCAATCAATGCCATAACAGGACATATGGACCGGCCCCGTCACGTATCCGAAATGTTTTCCTTGACGCCAATGCATCCTAGTTAATGTTTACCGTAATAAGCTCTCTCGCAAGCTAATGGGATTCCTGCCGTAATTAACTCCATCTCTTTCGCACTGTGTTGGAGTCAATGAAGCGTCGCAAACCCCCTTCCATAATGCAATATGTCACTGGTGACAATATCATTAAAAGATCGAAAGTTTTGACAATGTTGACCACGTATATATCATATGATACATTAAAACTGGTATATGAAGACCTGTCGATGACATAATTCAAGAATGGTCTATTCCTAATTATTTAACCACAAAAAATATTTATGTATTGAATGTCTTGAATCTAATATATATTACGAGAATAAATGCCTTTTTACTATCTGTATTAATTTGACGCCGACATCATAAAGTCACATTTTCAAAATGGCATTAAATATTTTTTACTTTTTAATGGTTTTTTAAGTTGATTGTATTTTAAAATATATTATTATTTATTTGATATATCTAACACTATTTAAGATTTATAATAGCTGAAACAATCTGACGAAAAAATAGTTTTCCCCCTACTTGAGGGTGCGGAGAAATTATTTTTTTGATTACCCGCAAAGGCAATGTATAAAATAGAATTTATATATAATATATACAATGAAATTTATCGCCGAAATTTTTCGGTAGAAAAATATTTGAAAAGGGGCCATTCCGCCGTTTTAATTTTTTTCAATTATAGTGGCATGGGAGCACATTGGCGCTGCCTTGAAAAATTCTTAAAAAAAATCACCAAATTGATTAAATCATCCCGGAGTAATTTGGTGTACATACATAAAAAAAATACATAGAGTCGAATTAACAAACAAACTTCTCCTTTTTAAAGTGGGTTAAAAAGATTTGGTTATACGTGATGAGAACAAGATCTTTGTTCAGTCTGTCATTTTTTTAGAATTCTCGAACAAAGTAAGTTTATATTTTTTAATGTCAAGCGATCTAGGCCGAAACGATCTGTGAACCGAAAAATATTGGTCTAATACTCGGACTAATAGTATTATAGTCTTATTAGGCTTCAAAGTGTCTATTTAAGTTTTTATAGAATTGATAAATATACAGATGAGATACACAAAATGCTTTAAATTTTTATGCATTACAAACGATGGAAGTTTAGAAAAACCAGAACGAACTATTTTCTATTTCTTCTAGTTTATGTCCAAAAAATATATCGTAGTTCTCCGGGGCTGTATCTTTTTTGCTACATCTTGTATTGAAAACCATATAGTACTAATTAAACTAAATGTTAATCCATATTTTACTAAACACGATTTACCAAAAAATAAACACCAGATTGGTCAAACAAACGAATGAATTCTTACTTTTTATAGATGTGGCAAAACCCAAACTGTTTTTTTTGGCTGTGTTTATTTTAGTGTAAAATATGTTTTACAATAGATTCAAAAAATAATTTTGTTATTTTTTTTTGTATTTTTAAATAGTTTAGTAAGCTTTGTTAATAACTACGTCTGCGACAGCTAGGTTTACTTATTAAGAGTAGAACATATTATCGTTTCAAATGTTAACCATGCATGCTGTAACAAAAATAAAAAAAAATAAAATATATTGATACAATTCACCACATATTCTTTGGTTGTATGTTTGTCATATACATCAACTATAAACCCCACTACTCTGCGCAAAATCATACAGGTTGTATTTTTAAATGGAAACCACCAAATATCGTAAAAATATCTAATGTTTTAAAAGGTCGCTAAGACTCGCACTTGAATAATTGTGGTTTTTATAAGAAATGTTTGTTGTTTTTCCTTTTTAAAATACATACTTAAAGGTTTTCAATATGTCGGTGGTTCTGCATATTTTGCTCAACAGTTTGTAAAGTGAAACTTCCTGATATTTCTATAAAACTTCTGTGTTTTAAAGTAACGATTTAAAATCAAGAGGGAAGAACAAATTTAAAAACTTGAGAACATGCAGCTTGAAAAACTCGTATCTCAAACACTAACTACAGGTTATGTAGAAGTAGAAATTAGTATTTAAATCACTTTAATATCCTCTTACGTAAATGCACCAAGTATGACGGTTTCAATCAAAATGCAATTTAAGTACCTTATAAACTGAATTCTACTCTATTACATACAGTTGACTCATAAAATAATTAGTGAAAAGTAGCCTTGTTGTCGAATCGTTTTTGAAGCGTAACAATCTACGTCTAGCACAGATATATCTTGACATTTAGTAAACAATAAACCCCAGCGTGGGTCTATCATACCGACAAAAAGTATCCACCTATAGTAAATTTCAATTTGTCGAACAATAACTTATTGCCTAATATATTTCAATAACAATGAGGCCGAATAATACCCTTTCGCCATTGAGAACAATCACCTGAATCTAGAATGTCAATTATCCGATGGGGAGATTAGATAATTGAACATTTTTTTCTATTATTGATATATTTGCCAAATTATCTAATATTTTATGCAATGAGTATTTTTTAATCGAGTAATTTTTTTTACTTGCTTGATCTAGAATTTGAATTACGGAATAAAAATTTATAGAGAGGAAAATTGTATTCAAAAAGAAAACTTTGATTCTGGTTTAATATTTTCAGTAGCCAGTAAGTCACGTTGATATTGATTATTTTAGCCTCTAATGGCTGTCGATATTCCAAACCTGCACTGCATTAATTTTAAGTGTCAGGGTCGATATCAGTAGGTAATTTATATGGATTTTGTTTAATGTTCGGGACTCGGTTGAAGAATTAATTTTTGTCCCATTTTTTGTGCCCTTTATAACGCAAATTATTATATTGTTCTGTTTATATTTATGTTTATAACGGGATCTTTAAGCTTTATTTTAAGAGATACAAAGTAATGCTAAAATGATATTGAAGTGAATTTAATTGGTCCATTCCGGGGTTGCACATAAAGTACATGATGAGTACACTGACAGGAATTAGTCTAGCGAACGAGCCGGATGTTCAACCCAATACAAAATATGGTGGTTGACCTTGAAGAAGTTATCGTCGTTCAAAAAAAAACTGTAATGTTTTTTCGAATAAATGAGTTGAAATAAAATTTATCTAAATTTCACATCGGAATGCCTGCACTAAACAAAAATATACAGTTTTTTTAAAACACAAAAAATGAAAATATAAAAAATACTAAGTTTCCGATAATCTTGATGAAAAAATAACTTACTCTCTACGCGGAACTTTTTTTTCGTCATCTATTACCAAGTCGTTGAGAAGTCGACAGCGGTCTAGAAAACTCCCATATTATTTTAAACACAAAACTTTTAAGGTTTTGTCTGCACTTGTAAGGTTTGCTAGAAAAATAAGTAACCAAGAGAAAATAAAAAAATCGGTAAATTTCCTTTATCCGGAACTTCCCTCATTATGAGTATTTCATTTTATTAGCAATAGTGAAGTGTGAACCAATTTAGTTTAGTACATAGTTATTTTTAGGAACACATATATACTGTCTTTTCAAACACTTTTATTGGACGCCATTTTGTTCCAATAAATTGGATCCCTACCAATACTTTACCAGATTCTACCTAATCCAGACTTGATTTTGAGCATAATTTAAAATGAATTCAAGAAGTAGTTTTTAGATTGACACACATCGAAATTTTGTTACGTCGTGTTGAATATTTCTCCAAAATTTCCAGTCAATTTAACAACAAGATTTTTTACGTTATTTTTTTTAACGGCCGCCTTTTTATTCCGCTATCTTGAGTTCGTAACACAACTTTACCAACTTATCTCTAGATCACGCTTAATGCTTGCACAAAATTTGAAATTAATCTAGTAAGTAGTTTTTTCAGACTGGTTTTTTAAATATTTTACTAGGCCTCCATTTTGTTTTGGTTTCTTATATTCATACCAAAATATTACAAGTTTATTCTTATGTAACACTTTATTTTTTTGCACAATTTGTGGTAAATTGGATAAGTAGTTTTTTTAGTAATAATTTTCTAACGTTTCATTAGGCCGCCACCTTGTTCTGGCATATTGGATTTTTACCAAAATATTACCAGATCATCCCCATATAAGCCCTAATTTTTAACTAAAATTTGAAGTTAACCTAATAAGTAAAACTACGTAGCTATGCCGCGAACTGACAAACAGACAGACAAAGTGACAGGTGGACCGACGAAATTGATAAAACTTATTTTTTGGCATATTCTAAATATAATACGTACACTCTAAAACGCGAAGATATGTAAAACCTGCTAGGGTGATTTTTCAGATTTCAAAAGTTTTATTTGAATGCCATTTTGTTTCATCTTGAATTAGTACCATAGTTTTACTAGTTCATTTGTATACTACAATTAGTTTGGCACACAATTTGAAATCAGTTCATTACGTAGTTTTTTAGGCCGAATTTCTAAACACGCCATTTTGTTCCGCCATGTATTCGTACCAAGAATTTACTTGATTATGATTTCCCTGCAAATTGGATACTTTTTCAGTAATCATTTTTTTAACGTTTCATTAGGCCGCCATTTTGTTCCGGTATATTGGATTTTTACCAAAATATTACCGGGTTATCCCCATATGAGCCTTAATTTCTGACTAAAGTTTAAAGTCAATCTGATGAGTAGTTTTTAAGCTATTCCGCGAACTGACAGACAGACAGACAATGCGACAGACTTACCTATGGAATTTATAAAACGTATTTTTTGGCACCTAGAGACGCTAAATTGCGAACATATTTAAAACCTGAGGTTGATTTTTCCAGATTACAAAAATTCTATTTGATCGTCTTTTTGTTCCGCCAATTAATACAAACTAATACCACAGTTTTGCTACCCAGCTATAGCACTAAAGTAGCTATAACTGTTTCCACTACTACCCTTTAAGAGTTTTTACGTATTTATTACTAATAATCTTACTATATATCAATAAACACTTAGTGTTACTCGTTTTTAAGTATTATGTATGTATTTGTTACTACGAGTAATACTTTATAGTAATTTTCCATGTATAGTAAGTATATAATAACTACTGCCAAGCAACTACTTACGGAATTGACTCCAAGGTCGTCATTTCTTTTTCGTGACATAATAGTAATTATTTTTATCTGTTTACTAAATTACAACTTTTAAGTATCAATACCTTCCTGAACCTTGCAGAGACTACTCCATACGTTCAAATGTACTCATACATCGTATTACTATCAGGTAAAACGAGTCGTTGTAGATTAGAAAAGGTTATCGTCTAATGTTGCTTTAAACTGGCTATTACCAGTCGTTATTCTTCTGTGGCAACTTTCAAGTAAGAATTACAGTAATTATTTACTACAAGTAAACTATTACCTGTTGTACTTGAGGTTCCGGAGATAGGGGGCGCTGGTACAAGATTCGGTATACACTCACTTACGAGGACAGGGGCGACAATGTTCGGCCATATTGCTGCTAAAATTGCTTTGTTTACTTTTTGCCTACGTGGGTTCCTTATGAGATTTGTTGTTTGGGTGTATTTTGTGTATTCGTTTTTGTGATTATTGAAGTGAATATTGGTTCAAACAATAAGTTCTGAACCATTGGTCATATGGAGAAATCTGTTTGTAATTATAAAGTGTTTGTGATGAATTTGTAAATGACTATGACCATAAATGTCTTAAGTTTAAGTTTATTCCAAGAAAAGTTATTAAATATTGCACATTATTATATTTTGGTTTTATTTTCCTGTAAAAGGCAATATTATTTAATTTCCTAGTGTATGTTTTACTTCATTCAGCACCTAAATTTGAGGCAGAACCTCTCAAAGATTAGCATAAAAGAAACTTTATTTTGTACGCCTTCTTCAGTACATATTACATTTCTAAATTCACTTGGCAGACAACTCTCATTAATCGCTTGCAGAAATATTGTTATTTGTTAAAAATCTAAATGAAAAAGTAAGTTTGCACTAGATAGTTCGAATATATCATTAAAGTAAAACATTAACATAACCCTACATTTACAACAGACGCTGATAGAGGTTGTCAATGTGCGAGAAATTTAAATTTCGATTTTTTTGCTGGGGCATATTACTCCTTGTACACTGAAATTAATAATACTTTCATTAATTAACCTTTTAGCCGATCCAGTTATCTTATATTAACGTGCTAAAGTTAATTAATTTAGTTATATTTGAGAAAAACTAACGATATTATGTGTGCCCCCATTTAAACCTTTAGAAAAAAAATAGCTTTCGTCATTCATCCACATTCTATAGAAAATTAAAAATATCACAACCTGGTTATGTCATACCTAAACAAAACCTAGAGGGTATTTTAAGGAAACGAAAAATAAATCCAAACAAAGGGCTATGGTTATGACAGAATTATAAAAGTGACTCAATTACCGCAACTCTCCGCATGTTACGACGCTATGAGCACCACGCATTAAATTTTAAAGAACCGGCGTAATGTTTGCAAATCGTAACCGCTTGGTAATAATATATAGTATCGGATTAATGGGAACTTTGTAGATAACTAGTAAACTTCAAAGTAATTGGGTATAAGTGACAGTTGCGTATTTAAAGAATCGACAACTTTAAAAGCGTATAGGGGCAAGTTTGTTCCAAGAAAAGTTATTAAATATTGCACATTATTATATTTTGGTTTTATTTTCCTGTGAAAAGCAATATTATTTAATTTCCTAGTGTATGTTTTACTTAATTCAGCACCTAAATTTGAGGCAGAACCTCTCAAAGATTAGCATAAAAGAAACTTTATTTTGTACGCCTTCTTCAGTACATATTACATTTCTAAATTCACTTGGCAGACAACTCTCATTAATCGCTTGCAGAAATATTGTTATTTGTTAAAAATCTAAATGAAAAAGTAAGTTTGCACTAGATAGTTCGAATAGATCATTAAAGTAAAACGTTAACATAACCCTACATTTACAACAGACGCTGACAGAGGTTGTCAATGTGCGAGAAATTTAAATTTCGATTTTTTTGCTGGGGCATATTACTCCTTGTACATTGAAATTAATAATACTTTCATTAATTAACCTTTTAGCCGATCCAGTTATCTTATATTAACGTGCTAAAGTTAATTAATTTAGTTATATTTGAGAAAAACTAACGATATTATGTGTGCCCCCATTTAAACCTTTAGAAAAAAAATAGCTTTCGTCATTTATCCACATTCTATAGAAAATTAAAAATATCACAACCTGGTTATGTCATACTTAAACAAAACAACCTAAAGCAGTATTTTAAGAAAACGAAAAATAAATCCAAACAAAGGGCTATGGTTATGACAGAATTATAAAAGTGACTCAATTACCGCAACTCTCCGCATGTTACGACGCTATGAGCACCACGCATTAAATTTTAAAGAACCGGCGTAATGTTTGCAAATCGTAACCGCTTGGTAATAATATATAGTATCGGATTAATGGAAACTTTGTAGATAACTAGTAGACTTCAAAGTAATTGGGTATAAGTGACAGTTGCGTATTTAAAGAATCGACAACTTTAAAAGCGTATAGGGGCAGTCGTAGACACTTGATGTTAAGTAATTTTTTCAGTAAAGAAGTGCAGCTAACTTAAAAGTAAAAGTCCAATAGAACGCCATTGTTTATTTTCATCTCCCCTATAAATATTTAGCTTTATTTTTGTGAGTATAAAGATTAAAAATGCATGCTAATTAAATATCACGTTAAAGAAAGAATCACTCTTTATAATAAGATATATAATGATAATTAATTAAGTCCAAAATTACATTTTTGAGGTTTAATTGGCCAATATATTTAACCAAAATCTATTGAAAACTAAGGAATTTTAAAGGAGCGTAATTTTTTTACGACTATCATCAGCATATTCACCAGAGAAATTACCTGCGTTTTAATTTTAGGTCCTTAGCATAGCTAGAAAACTAAGTGAACCGCATGTATTCTACCTAAAGAACCAATAACGTATCCTATACTCTCTTCATCATATTCGCAATTTGAGTGGTTGTAGTCGCCATAACTGTTTTGTTTGTATTAAAAAGAACCATACATATTTTTAAAATGGATTAAATAAAGAGAGAGATAAGGAAGTAACAAATAGGGTGAATTGTTACTATTCGGCTACCTAAAATGGAACTAAGCAATTCCGTACTATTCACTTAATAGCCAAAGTCACAGTTACATGTTATTCACGAAATAGTTACCCTAATATTGTTCCCCATTTTGGTAATGACTACGTAGACTCAGCTTAAACAGAACGTGGCGACACAAGGTTCCGGTTACTTCAACAAAAATACTTGTGGTAGCAATGACGTACTCATGATTAAATGTGCTACTTGAGTAGTTCTCTATACTACACTTAATTGTTATAGCACGCACAAAACTTGAAATCAGTTCATTAAGTAGTTTTTTCTGGATGAATATTTAAATATTTTATTAAACCGCCACTTCGTTCCGCCATCTTGGATTCGTATCGAAATTTTACCAGTTGATTCCTTCATAATCCTCCATAAAATTTGAGATAAATTGAATAATTTGTTTTTCTAGTAATAATTTTTTTTAAATTTTACTAGGTCGTCTTGTTCCAGCATTTTGGATTGTAACCAAGGTCATCCCCGTATGAGCCTTAATTTTTCACTAAAATTTGAAGTCCATCTGATAAGAAGTTTTTAAGCTATGCTGCGAATTGATCGACAGACAGACAAACCAATAGACGGACCGACGGACTTGAAAAAACATATTTTTTGGCATCTAGAGACGCCAAAACGCGAAGATATGTTAAGCGTAAAAAAGTGATTTTTTCAAATTACAAAAATTTTATTTGGCCGCCATTTTGTTCCGCCGTCTTGAATTAGCACCACACTTTTACATTCATCTCTATTCTACAATTAGTTATGGCACAAAATTTGAAATCAGTTAATTAAGTAGTTTTTTCAGGGTGAATTTTTAAATATTTTATTAAGCAGCCATTTTGTTCCGCCATCTTGGATTCATACCAATTTATTGCCAGTTGATTTTTACATAATACTTGATTTTGGTGCCAAATTTAAGATAAATTGGATAAGCGCTTTCTTAATAATAATTTTTTTTAACATTTCACTAGGCTGACATTTTGTTTTGCCATGCTGGATTTTTACCAAAAAGTTACAAGGTCATCCCCATACGACCCTTAATTTTTTACCTAAATTTGTAGTCAATCGGGTAAGCAGTTTTTTAGCTATGCCGTGAACAGACAGACCGACAGACAGATAGACGTGAAACGTAAAGATCTGAAAGAATATCGTAGTGTGATTTTTTCACGATAACAATTCCCTTCCATGAGGGAAGTAAAATAACATCAACTTTGTAGATTTAAGTGGATCTTCCTGCATATATTATTTAAACTAAAGAGTCTTCTCACTTGTTATAAATTGGTTCGGTGGCAAAATAACTGAGAAAATTAATGACAAAAATCCTGACATATGCAGCAGTGTTTTGTTATTGATTCCACATTATGTTTTAAAGGTTCTGGCACGGTTTTTTTCAATTATCTCTGTTGTTCTCAAAGATAAGGTTATCAGCAAGAAAAAACTATACCTATCCATTTAATAAAATAATATTATACCTGGTCTTCTATTTAAAATGCCAATGAGGACGCTTGTTTTATTTAAATTGCCAATATTTGCTAAAAAAAGATAAACAGATGACAATTGGATATTTAGCATTATGTACATTTTTCTACTCTCTAAAATATACTTGTATGCCCGTAGAAAGTACAAACAGTAGTTCTGTATCGGTACAGGCTTCTGTTCTGTACAAGCAAGACCCTATTCAATAAAAGAAGTTTAGGCTTAATTTATAACTAAATTTACAAAAAAAATATTTACGGGCAGGTTAAATAAACTGTAACTTTGACTTCTGTCATCTAACACCATTTACAAAAAGGACAAGAATTTAGGCTAATCTCTTTTGGCATCAAAATTAAATTCATAATTATAACGGCGACAAAAATAAGTTACATTTTTAATCCCTAAAGAAATATAGAGGGCAAATGATCTTTTTTCCATACAACTTAATTACATGATTTTAAATAAATTATCTAAATTTCAGACCGGTTGCACTAAAACATATGATACCTTCAAGCTCCAGCTATTGATATTCTCCAATAAGCACCGGTTATCAGCTCCAGCAAGTTCTATAGAGTCTGGCGCATATTTTGGTAAGCAGTTCGAGTGTAAACCGTGTTTGCATTATGGCAAGCCAGCACATTTTCACCGCAGTTTAGGAAGCACTTTCTCTATATTCGTGGAAGCCTCTGGATAAATAACGTCCTTATGGATGAACTACTTGTTAATTAATCAAATGGTATCATTTGCTTAGGTTTCTATGTAGCTGGCAATGTTTGCATTACATTTTGGAATCGATTAAGTATTCTAAAGGAAAATTAATGGTCGGAAGTGTGATTACATTGGTCTTTCTCTATGTTCCTACTTGATATACATATAAACATACTCTAATTTGACCAAGGAAGATTAATTCAAAATGTGTCTTTAAGAAAATGAAACTTTTCATTTAGAACATAATTACATAATATAAATATTAACATACTGACGTAAAATTTTAATTTCATAAATAACATAATAGAGATGTATGGGGCCTTTCATCTTAATAAAAATTGTCAAATTTGAAAGTTGTAAGCTTTATTCAATAGTTCATGGAAATATATTTGTGAATACAGGATGTCTTAAAAATTTTTAGTAGACACAACAATAATCGCTGATGTTTGATATCTTTATCTTTGAAGGTACTTGAGAAATTTAGGAAAAACACGGTCATAAGAGGTAAAGCATTCCCATGGATTCTACTATGTAGTAAAAAATTCCATGTCTCGCTCTACCACGCTGCCTCTTATGGCACGGTTTTTGTCAAGTTTCCCGGGTGTCGTTGAAGATAAAGCTATCAACCTCACTACGTTTATGATCAGCAATAGCAGGCTCATTTGATAGACTTATAATATACATCTCTTCCGTTAAAAACATTTTTGGGCACTCTGTCTACATACATAAAAATATTTTTCTATAAACCACGTAATAGACCTTACAACTTTTATATTTAACAATTTTTTTTACCTCTTGAAATTAACCAATATTGGGTGAGGCAATTTATGTATAAAGGCCCTGTACATGAAATCATTGTAACAATTTGTATTTTGTATTCATCTGTAAAATAATAACTTTTCTTAATATATGTAATTCACACTCTCTGTCATATATTGACACGTCACTATCGCAACTACAGAGTAACGAAAAAATTAAAATTTAATAGTCAATTTTTTTTAGAATATTTTGTGTAAAAAAATAATTTCCTCTATTACTAACGTGAAACTAGAGGGTGTCATTACTAACTTCGGCGTCGAGCTCGACCTCATAGACCAATATTTTAAGATTTTAAATTTAATATTTAATAACCTAATTGTTTTATAGGAATCATGCGAGTTTTAATAATTTTGCACATGTTACTATTTTACATGTAATGGGTTGGCATATTTTACATGTAATAAACAATTTCAAAAAATTAATGATCATTAAAAAAAACTCTTCCGGTTTGGAAGTGGCGAATTTCAACATTTCCATCTAAACCAAAAGTCTGCATCCGTAAAAAACTGTATTTCGTAGTTCTTACCTACACAGATAACGATCAAATCAAAATAACATACTAAATACCGGATAACCAATTTAGCGGGTAAAATAGTTTTCAAATTAATAATAGTTGCCCAGTTATAGAATAGTTGAATGTTCCCCTGTAAATAGGGCATCCCTTCGGATATCCCAGAAGTCAACGATAAAACCTCGTTTTAGAATTAAAATAACGACCTATTTAATTGTTGATAGTATTAGAGATATCTCGATTTTTGCGTTTTTTAGAAATTATGCGCTGTATTCGCGGAATAATTAGTTAAAGAAAAAGAATCCTTGATTATGTCTAATATCTTTATGATACCATATTGATAGATCTTTCCTAAAAAATATTTTCTTAAGCGATGTTAACCTCCATGAATTAAAAAAACTCTAATAAATAACTATTTCCTTTGACAACAATTTCATTCATTTTATCTTGACGCTTACATAAAACAACATTGTAACATGATAAGTTGGCCCACTCACAAAAACAGTTGTCCATTCAACGGCGCTTCTAAAATAATACTGCACATTGGGTTATTAAGATTTTTAAATTCCACTTTATGACTCTTACAAAAATTTATTTTTAAAAAATCCAAGATTGCAGGTAGCTACTGTAGAAGTGAAGCAATATTTTAAAATCCGTGATTACCTCTTAAAATTACATTAAGTGTCGGAAATGTTCACCATTTGTTCTAATAATAGGCATCACAGGCATCACCGGATAAAATTTCTTCTGATCAATAGAAATGCCCGTTCATTGTTCTTAATAATATTTGTTACGTCTTTTATTTTTTCTGAATTTCCTCCCGGACTAATTCTTTAAAATATCCCCATATAAAAAATGTTCGAGGGGTTAAGGTTAGGTGACCGTGGTGGCCACTGTATGGTACCTCCCCTTCCAATCCACCGATTTGGGAAGTGTCTATTGAGATACTGTCTTACCCCTAGCACATAGGTGGTAAGTATTTATTTATAAATAACGACGTATGCCCTTATACAATTGTTGATAGTTTCAAAGATATTTCGATTTTTGCGTTTTTCCATGTAATCATCTGCTGTTTTCACGAATTAATTAATTAAACGAAAAATAGTTCTTCGTTACATCCAATATCTTTAGGATATTATATTGATAGATACATCTTTCCTAAAAAAAGCATTTTTCTAATCTGTATTAACCTCTATGAGCTTAAAAAATTATAATTATTAATAATTTCTATACCACTAACAAAAATTTCATTCGTTTTTTATTGACGCTCATAGGAACAAAAGAAAATTCCTATAAAAAAAAAACTATAACTCATTATCAGACAAAGTTACTCATTCAGTAGTCATTCTAAAATAATGTCAGATTCGTGTTTTTCGCAGGAATGGTTTTCTTATCAATTTCAATTACAAGTAAATCGTTTTTATCGGAAATTCATTCAAGTATAAGACTTTTTGTAATGGCGATAGCAGATAATAAAAGGTATTGGTACTAAATATGAAGTTTTTTAGTTTGCTCAACTGCACGGTTCCACGATTTCCTAAGCGTCGGAAGTATTCTGACTTTATGGTATCTCAAAATATACTTAGGTATTACTTGGAAGGTCAAATATCTGGTAATCCATGGAGAGAATGAAGATCTTGACTTGATATCCACGAAGATGCAGTGGCTGAACTAATGACTGAGGAACCCATTACGAGTGTTCGCAGTATTTCAGCAGCACTTTTACTAACGGATTATGAATAATGGGTACGATTTTGTTGGAAAATATTTTATTTTTATGGAGTGACGAATCGGCGTTTCACAGAGTGGGTATATTTAATATCCATAATTTGCATTTTCGGGATTATGAAAATCCTACAGTTGCGAGGGATGACCCGTTCAGCACCACTTGGAGTCAACATACGGGCTGAAATAGTTAAAGGAATAATTATTAGTTCTTTTGAGACTCTACTGAGAAGTATCAACGGCGAAGAATTTCTAAATTTCTTACAAAATAATTTAAATGTCTTGTTTAGAGATGTGTCTCGTAAAACACGTGAAAACATTTGGCTGCCGCTCGATGGAGCTTTTCCTCACTATGCGCTAGTGGTAAGACAGAATCT
Source organism: Kuschelorhynchus macadamiae (assembly GCA_030620095.1). Classification (NCBI taxonomy): domain Eukaryota; kingdom Metazoa; phylum Arthropoda; class Insecta; order Coleoptera; family Curculionidae; genus Kuschelorhynchus; species Kuschelorhynchus macadamiae. The sequence continues at coordinate 595,039 of JAUTXW010003697.1, read as the reverse complement.
CAACAGACACTTCCCAAATCGGTGGACCATGCAGTGGTCACCGCAGGCACCTGACCTTTGGACTTTTTTTATAGGGATGTTTTAAAAAATGTCGGCAGGAAATTCAGACCAAGTTTCAACTACGGCAAAAAATAAGAGACGTGACAAATATTATTAAGAACAATGAACGGGCATTTCGATTGATGAAGAAATTTTATCCGGCTGTGCCGATTATGTGTTATAGCAAATGGTGAACATTTCCAACATTTGATGTGGTTTTAAAACGTAATCATGCTTTTTGAAATGTTGCTTAATTTCTGTAACAGCTATCTGAAATCTTCAAATTTATAAAATTAAATATTTGTAAGAGACATTGTAATAAAGACGAATTAAAAAAAAATCAAACCTTACTAACCCAATATGTAATATTATTTTAGAATTACCATTGAATGAACAACTTTTTTTGATAGTGGGTCAACTTACATAGTACAATATTATTTCTGTAAGCGTCAAGATAAAATGAATTAAATTCTTGTCAAAGCAAATTGTTATGTATTACTTATTGTTCAAATCATGGAGGTTAGACCGATTAAGAAAATCCTTTTTAGGAAATCCATCTATTAATGTGGTATTCTAAGTACTATTTTGTGTTACGTCCCTCGTAAAAGGGAAGTATTGTAACCGTGAAAAAATCACTCTCCGAGATTTTTTTAGATCTTCACGTTTCAGGGTCTCTAGATGAAGAAAAATATGTTTTCTCAATCTCGTCGGTCCGTCTGTCTATCTGTCTGTTCGCGGCGTAGCTAAAAAACTACTTACCTGATTGACTTTGAAATTTTGGTCAAAAATTAAGGGTCATATGGGGATGATCTGGTAACATTTTGGTAAAAACCCAATATGGGGAAACAAAATGGCGGCTTAGTGAAATGTTTAAAAAACTATTATTAAAACACTACTCATCCAATTTATCTGAAATTTTGCAAAAACTTCAAGTATTATGTTGGAATCAACTAATAACATTTTGGTACAAATCCAAGATGGCGGAACAAAATGGCGGTGTAATAAAATATTCAGCCCGAAAAAACCTGCTTAATGGTTTGATTTCAAATTGTGTGCCATAACTAATTGTGATATAGGGACCAACTAGTAAAATCGTGGTACTAATTCAAGATGGCCGAGCAAAATGGAGTCCAAATAAAATGTTTGCTATCGTGAAAAAGTTAGCCTCCCACTTTTACACATCTTTACCTTGTAGCGTTGCTAGATGTCAAAAAAATATTGTTTTATCAACTGCGTTAGTCCTTCTGTCGGTCTTTCTGTCAGTTCGCGGCATAGCTTAAAGACTACTTATCCGATTGACTTCAAATTTTGGTCAAAAATTAAAGGTCATATGGGGATGGCCTTGGTAAAAATCGAGTACAGCAAAAACAAAATTGCGGCCTAGTGAAATCTTAAAAAAATATTACGAAAAAGCTACTTGTCGAATTAGAAATTTGGCATAAACATCAAGTATTATATTGGAATCAACTGGTAAAATTTTGATACGAATCCAAGATGGGGAAACAAAGGAAAATACAAAAAACACTAAATGATTTCAAATTGTGATTTATAACTAATTGTGGTATAGGGCTCAACTAGTGAAACGAGTTATCAATTCAAGATGGCGGAATATAATTGCGGCCAATTTTGTAATCGTGAAAAAATTACACTCTCAGGTTTTACATATATTCACGTTTCAACGTCCCTCGATTCCAAAAAAACATACTTTATCAATTCCGTCGGTCCGTCTGTTAGTTCACGACATAGCTTAATTAATACTTACCCGATTGGCTTCAAATTTTGACCAAAAATTAAACGTCATATGGGGATGACCTGGTAATATTTTGGTAAAAATCCTATATGGCTGAACAATGTTAAACAGTTTTTGTCGAACATTTGACATGTGCTTCCTAGGGCGTCGGTTTCTACAAGGTCTTTCCTTGTTTAAGGGCGTCGGTATGATACTCTCTTTTGGATTCGGCGATGTGTGTTCTGATCCCTGTTCAGGCGAATGACTTTTTTTAAGTTTCTTTTAACAAAACTTGTAATTAATAAATATGTGCATTAAGTTAGGTTAGAATTGGTTAGGTTTGCTGTAAAAAAAGCGCGCCAACACGATTCCGAGTCTATATAAAAATAACTATCAGAAACAAATCTCGCACTAGCCGGTCCAACAAAACAGCTGACTGCTGTCAATATGGTGGCGTAGGGCAAACATTGTGTTCTTTCATATGAGTCCGTGATAATTTAAAAGCAAATTTCAAGTATTTTTATATATATTTAGTGCATTTTTTTTGTACATGATCATTTTTACAATTGTGTTTGCTTTAAACTTAGTTATCATTTGAAGCTTCGAAATGAGAAAACCAAAGTCGCCGAGGGTTGCAAATAAAATATTTTTATAATTAAAAGTTAGATCCTTTTGTAGTGTAGATCGAAAAGAGTTTTCCCCAGTGACAAATATGGGCATTAGTTACTTTGTTGTTTAATTTAAATTATGTATATCCAAGTTAAATTTAGTTCAATCTGTGTGTTTAATATTTTGCATTGTACCCAGTACATACTTTTTTTTATAAACAAATCATATATGTTAATGAAACAAACATGCTTTTATTTAATTAAATTCTCATGTATGTCACAGTGAAAAAAATATAAACATTTTTAGAGTGAATAAAATAAGAATAAAACGTTATGTACTTACAATAAACCTGATGAGGAATGTAAAGGAGTTCAATTTTTTAAGCGTAATGAAACCTTTACCCTTTACTAGACCTAAACGTGAAACTTACTTAACAATGTCATTATATACTTGCACTCTAAGACAAGATTACACCGTCGAGCCCCTAAAAAAATAGTTACATTTTGTTCCCGTATTATTTTTTTGAGAAGTTATTGAGGAACTCAAATTTTGGAAAGAAAGTCCATGCCTTTGTCGTACTTGTAATCCTGAGTCAGGAATTTTCACCCTTAATTTAATAAATTTAAAAACTTCCGTCCTGAATGCATAACAAGATCTTTCTTCATTCGTTCATATGGTTTTGCCGAGAGACACTTTTGATAAATCTTAGTTTTTAAGTAAGTAATAACCCTGTATATGGTTATCGTAGCTTCATTTATACAAAAAATCTATAAAACTGTAAACCACAGCTATTACACTCGTGCTAGGATAATATCAATCTAAAAAGCATACATTATTTCGTTCTTAAAGTATATAATAGAATTCCACATACAATGAATTCTTAAGTTTAATATAGAATGTAAAAAAATATGTATTACATGTAAAATGAATTTAAGAACTATGAGTCTTTTAAATAGGAAAGAATATGACCCAGTAAAAAAAAACAAGTTGATTTTTAAATTGTCGGTGTTTCGGAACTTAATTTGTGCATCCTCAGGACACATATATATATCCTATATCCTGCAGAAAACTTATAGCATTAGTCCTTACCTACTCCGTTAGTCCACAGATATTTCCTAGATATTAAGATACTAAATGGTTTTCGTTAACGAACCTCTTGTTGTTATGTTACAGTGGTGTTTTATTCGGGGTTAGAGTCCAGTAAAAAACAAAGTCTATTTTTAACTAGCCGACGATTCGCAACTTTATGTTCGTATCCTCAGGGCACATATATAGTTTCTATATCCTGCATGAACCCCATATTATCAGCCTTCACCTAGTCCGTGTCTATGATTTTCGTTAAAGATCCTCTTATGGTTATGTTAGAGTGGTGTATTATTTGGGGCTAGGGTCCAGTAAAGAAACAAAAGATTTTTTAAACTGTCGACGTTTCGCAACTTTAGTGTCCCATCCTCAGGATACATATATAGATTCTATCTCCTGCATGAAACCTATATTATCGGTTTTTACCCACTACTTTGGTCCGCAGATATTTTCCCGATATTAAGTTTCTAAACGGTTTTCGTAAACGATCGTCTTGTTTTTATGTTAGAGTGGTGTGTTATTTGGGTTTAGGATCCAGTAAAAAAAACAAAAGTCTTTTTTTAAATTGTCGACGTATCGTAACTTTATTGTTGCATTCTCAGGACACATATATAGATTTTATATCCTGCATGAAACTCATATTATCAGTCTTTACCTACTCCGTTGATTCGCAGATATTTCCCACATATTATATTTCTATATAGTTTTCACTAACAATCTTCAGAAAATGGTAAAATATTGGTAGGAATCCAATAGGATGGAGCAAATAAAAATGAAAAGACGGTATATGTAACACATATATACTGTGACTATGGACTGAACTAAATTGAGTCGCACTTCACTATTCCTAACAAATGGAAAAAATAATAACGAGGGATTGTTCCGGGTAAAGAAATTTACCGATTTTTTAATTGAGTAGTTCGTTTAATAGCACATGATTTACGAAAAAAAAACGCAAAAATCGAAATATATCTAAAACTATCGAAATTTGAATAGGGACTATGTCGTTATTTTAATTCTAAACGACGTCTTCTATCAGCCCACTAAGTTTGATCGTTGACTTCTGTGACACCCTAAATAGGTTATATTTTTATATCTAGTCAAAGACTATTATAAGCTACTTGAAGCATATAATAAGCGCCGGATTGAGGGGGGACTGAGTCTTCGGGGTAAATTTTTAGAAAGCGGTAATATGGCATCAGAAAAAAAACCAAAACAAATTTTATACGTCCTCACTTTTCCTGCGAACTTTTTTTGCGTGGGTATGTACAGATTAATCCCCGGTGGTATCAGGACTTAATCCGGTACTGTGAATAATCGTGTTTGATATAGTGTATTTTGTGCCTAAAGTCGTGCATAACCTAGAGCTAGATTATAATTTTCTAACTTTTTATAACAGTGTTTGAATATAAATGAAATGGTTTCTATTTTTTAACACACAATAGCAATTTCGTGGCGAATAAGGGTTACTACATTAAGATATAACGAATGTTTTAGTTCTTTTTTTTTAAAGCGAGTTTAGTTTTGGTCTTTAACTCAGCAAAAAATATTTAAATATTGTATAAGATTAGAACACTGGCCTAAAAGCAATCTACGCAAGTTTATATGCCCTACCTTTTTGGATACAATGAGTAACGTAGAAATTAATCGTATGTGTTTGAGTATTAATAACGCAAAGTGATGCTTTGATTCTTAGTGAGGAAAAAGTGACTCGACACTTATGTCACTATGTGATAGATATTTTCGTAAACTGTATAGGACAATCTGATATTTATTTACAATAATTTTATATACTATTCGTATAATGTACTACCTACTTAAAGGCATGCACAAAGACTTAAAAATATATGTAACCATTTGGTAGAAAAACGCTTAGATCATCATTTTATATTTGTCTTTTGGTTTGATGGAAACGAAACGGTCTGAACCTTTCCTTTCATAATTTTTCATAATTATTACTTCCCTTGAAGCAGGCAAGTATTGTAATCGTAAAACAATCACAATCCGTGGTCGTTTTGGGGTCCCTAGTACCCGAAGAACAGATGCTCCAATTCCCGTCGGTCTGTATGTACGCGACATAGCTCAAAGTTCATATGGGGATGGGATAAAAAATTGCGGCTTCACAAATTGTTAAAAAACTAATAAATAAAGCCATTAGAAGATCAGCTATTGAATGGAGCTCCAATTTTGTACAAAAATCTAGTTTGATATAGAAATAGATGCTGGTTATGGTGTGAAGCCATTATGTTGGAACAAAATGGTCGCTTAATAAAATGATGAAAAAATCACTACGAAAAAACTACTTATCCAACTGACTTGAAATAATTTACATACTTTATTTATTATAAAAAACAAATAAATATAACAATGTTACATTTTATTTTTAATGCGCCAAATTGTTTCCCTGAGTGAAGGGTTTAATTATTCATATCAAGATATGTTTATAGTAAATTGAGTAGCCTATAGGTGAGAACTAAACACAAATGTTTAATGTAAGAATGAAAAATTTAAGTTTAATTTCACAGTAAAATAAAAGGGGCATTTTTTCATATTCGTTTTTAGTTGCAAATTTATAGGTAAAATTAGAATATTGCCTTTTTTCTTAATACTTAAGACGGACTTATCCTCTTTTGGAAATTCGACGTCACGAAGTTCACGGCGACGTCAATATGCGCTTCTACTTTTTGATTTAGTGCGATGTTGCCAAACTAACTTTAGGATTTTTCCCGAGTTTTGTAGTGAAATTTGAATTTGCCGCTGGTTTTCACAAGTCGCTTTAGAGACCAATTCGGTCATTTACTATCTCGGTGGGAGTAGAAGTACGACAAATGCCTCCATGTGTTGATCCGAGGCTAATCGGGTACAATCCAGAATGTATCTAGTACCTAGCGGTGATTCATTGTTTCTTCAAATGGATTAAACGACTGTTTTGTTTGAAAGCCAAAGTAAAGTAGACGTTTTTGAGGAAACCTCCAATCAGTCTAGTTATCTTTGGCCGTACCGGAATTATTTCTTTGAAGGCTTCTTTTGGTAAATGTTGAATTTAGTTAAGGTAATCTCGTTATAATAATTTTACGTGCTCTTCTATTGAAAAACGTTACTATGCATTTTTTTTGTTTTTGTATTTTTTTAGAATTTACCCATGTGTTTTCTTTTTGTATTTTTAATTCACAAGGGAGTCGACTCTTACGTTCTGGCATACCCTACAGTAGCATAAGTTATGAAAACTATGATCTTTTTCGATAAAATAAATGTAATCCAGTTCAGTTTAAATACTGTTAGTTCCAGACATTGTATTTGTTCCTTGTGATTTCAAGATGTTCTAGTTTTCATGCCTTTGGATTTACACAATCCATATAATATTTTTTATATTACCAATTTTTTTCCGTTGTTTAATTAGCATTGTTTGATAAACCTCCCTTTTAAATAGTTTTTATATTCAACTATTTGGATTAATGTTTTTTTTTAGATTCAAGTTTGCATACAGATACTTACAAATCAAAATCTAACGTCAAAATTTTTATTTGGTTAATAGTTCATTTACCCCAGAACCTGAAATGTTTTTCTGAAAATTTATATTTGTTTTTAATTGCGTACAGAAATTTACAAGTCTAAATCTAATGTCAAAATTTTATTTGGTTAATAACTCACTTACCCCGGAACGTACGTGCTCACCAGAGGGGAAGTTGCCGTATGCCGTATACAATAAAAAAGGGGTGCAACAATAATACAAAAATAAATTTAGCGAAAATTAAAAAAAAATCGTGTAAATTCCTTTTTACTCACAACTTCCTTAGCACAGAAATCCATTGAAAGGAAAAATACTTTTTAGGAATCGATTAGTTTTTTGGTAATACAGATTACCAAAAGATGCCTATATAAAAGTGTTATCTACAAGTGCGAGAATTATGTACGAGGAAACTTGTGTGTAAAGGCGAATTTACTGATTGTTAAATTTACCGTTTCTCAGAATTATTTTTTCATAAACTGGATATTTAAAAAATGTGGTACAAGATTCAACTTTTATTTTTTGAACGCTTCTTTTCTTTTGCTGGTTTTGGAGTTGAGATTTTAAATAGCTATAAAAATCTAACTGTTTAATATATGACAACATTAGACTTTATTTCTTGTGATATCACTTTTCAATTAAAAATGATACTAATTATTTTCCATTTTTGTTTATAGGTAAATTTTAAGCTATTGATGAAACAGTTGATATCATAACTACATAAAACATAAAACATTTTCTAAATTAGTCTAAATTTGGTGGTTTGGCAAGAGTGATAATTAAGATTTGATTTTTTTACGCATTTGGATAATTGTTACACTTTCAAGTCTAATGCCAATTTGTTTAAGACAGACACTACGTTATCACTCAGACTATATCCTTTACTTCCATTTGCTAAAAAGAAATTTCGATTTTAGAATCTCTTATATTTACAAGGATTTAGCTTATTAATTATTAACCCTATCCTTTCAGAATTTAATAAATAGATCCGAGGTGCAACTTACAAAAAAAAAGCTTAGCTTATTAGGCGGGTAGCAAGGACTTAACAGAATATATAGTTTTTGTTTTTTGTACTGTGACTAAAATAATATCAATTTTTCAACAACAGAGTCCTCTGGGTATTTTATTAGTCCATTTATAATAGCAAATTAGTCTTCATAGCTTGCCGGTCTATACTGAATATTGCAATTATTAACATTTCGTTTTGTTTGAGTAATATGAAATTTTTTAATTTTAAAAAGTAATGAAAAAAAAATACGATAGGATATTATTGATATATGATAACGGAAGAGATGCTCAATAAGAAATTATGCGATTTTTGTTTTTTTACTTCCCTCGCAAAAGAAAAGTATTGTAAAACATTATTTCTCAATTCCGCTGGTCTGTCTGTTCGCGGAATAGCTAAAAAACTACTTACCCAAATATTGGTCAAAAATTAAGTGTCGTATAGGGATGAAATGCTAATATTATGGTAAAAATCCAATATCAGAATCGTGGCTGGTGAAACAAAATGGCGGCTTAATAAAATATTTAAAAAGTCAACCTGAAAAACTATTTATTAGATTGATTTCATATTGTGTGGAGGAATTAAGTATGATATAGAGATCAACTTATAAAATTTTTGACCGAACTTAAGATGGCAGCAGAAAATGGCGGCCAAATCAAATGTTTATAATTGAGAAAAATCACCCTTTCAGGATTTTACAGATCTTCCGTTTTAGTGTCCCTTGACGCCAAAAAAACATGTTTTCTCAATTCCGTCGGTCTGTCTGTGTATCAGAGTTAAAAAACTACTTACCGGATTGACTTCAAATTTTAATCAAAATATACAGTCAGATGGGGATGATCCAGTAACATTATGATAGATTTTTGCCAAATAAAATGACGGCCTAGTGATATGCTAAAAAATTATTTGTAAAAATTTCCAATTATCTAATTTACCTCATTATAAAATCAGGTATTACATTAGAATGAACTTGTAATATTTTGGTACGAATCCAATATGGCAAAACAAAATTACACCCTAATTAAAATTGTGATACGAATTCAATATGATGGAAAAACTGTTGTGTTACTAGATGGCTATGTGTGGAACTCAACTGGGTCACATTTCACTAATACAAATAAAAGAAAGATTCAAAAAGGAGAAAGTTCCGGGTAAAGAATTTACCGATTTTTTTCTTCACAAATGTTTAATTCCCCAGAGTAATACCGCGGTATTCTAAGCAACCAGCTATATCCGACTACCAATTAGCTTAAAAATGTTCCCACTTATCGTAAGGCGATTGTTTATTATTAAACTTTTATCTGCTAAAAGGATTAACTGCTCTTGACTAAATGTGATAGCGGATTTAAAACAGGTTTTGTAATGACGTTTTGAATATTAAAGCTCGGGTCGAATACCATTTTAGGTTTTTGTAAAACGCTGCAGATAAAACTAATTTCTTATTGAGCCATTTTGCAAAATTATAAATATTGAGTCGTAAGTATATACGTATAGGCATTCAGGGTATGCGACGCTGCCGCGACGTGAGCCAAGAAATATTATCTGTTTTATTCCTATTCCCTTCTTGAATATTCAACTAAAAGTTAAAAAAATCAGTTAAGTACTTTGCGTATTCTTGCTGTAACATTTCTGATATTACCAATAAACGCTAATAATTGTAAATTCATTAATCATTGTCAAACGGAAATTTATTTTGGAACATCCTTTATTTCAAACTAGTTGATAATTATTAACATTCACTTGTTTTACTATGTTGGACTACAGAAACTTAAAACTAAATGTTTATGCTAGTTATGATTAAACAAACCGTAAAATCTTGCCACATTTGAAGTTAGATAATGGAACTATTATGTTTTCTTTCTTTTGGGGTGTCCTGTCCGGGAGAAGTTCTGGGGGTCCTGACAGGTAAAGTTGCCTGACCTTGGGGTTCTGTTTCTTACATATGCAGTTTAAAACACGTAATGATGTTTTAAAGACGATACAATTTAATACAAACAATGGTAACTAAATAAATAGAATTGTTGTTCTAAATGTCCACTGAGTTTAAAACTACTCATGATAATAATTGTTGCCAACAGAACGGCTTCATATCTTACATAAAACTGCAACACAAAACATAGGCATCAAAATACCTGATTTTTTTTGTACAATTATTGTGAAAATGTGTGGCCATTGATCCTCTTTTTAAAATTTTCTGTTGTTTGTCTAATATAAAATTTCAACCAGGTTACACAACTTAACTTATGATCACCGCATTAATTATGTTTTTACTTCCTTCGTAAGAGAGAAGTATTGTTCTCATGAATCATCCTCGGCGATTTTTGCAAGTCTTTGTGTTTTATGGTCCCAGGTCCCCCAAAAACATATTCTCCTTTTTCTGCGGTTTGTCGGGCTGTATGTGGCTTAAAAACTGAATATCCGATTGACGTAAAAAAAACATTAAAAAACCATTTGTCAAATGGACTTCAAAACTTGCACAACGATAAAATGTGACGTGGGGATAAATCTAATAATAGATTGTTTCACCATTATTTAGAATATCTCACTACTATCTTTTAAATATAAAACAGGGAAAAAACAAGTATTTACGCAGTTTAGCATGTCCTTCATTAAAAGCATAAAAAATCCAAATTTTTTTTTTCCAAAAATATATTTTCGCATTTATTGAAAAACTAAGTAGTTTCCGATATACCATTTTGAAATTTAATTTAACTTATTCCTACTCTAAATAACGATTCCTCTACTAATCAAAATCTGATTTTTCTTATGTACCTAATTTTACGTTTATGCAAGAAAAGCGGCGCCTTTTATATGCTTTGATGCATACCAAACGTGAACATACAGGTATTTGGTGAAATCTGTGTTTATTTGGCACTTTTATAGGTCTAGACGTAGCATTATTAATAATAAACTTTTCAAATTAAAATTTCAGGTCACGAAAGGGATTGCTCTACTTACAATAAAGTTTTAAAACACGAGAATTCGTGTGAATCTCTCACATTTTTAATCAAAGTCTTCGCGAGGGCGAGACTGAAACATTTCCAGCGTTATTTGACTTAAAAGTTTTATTTCAACTTTTACGATTTCAACTTAATTGGCCAAATCCGTCGAAAATGACTTTTGTATTTTATTAAAAGGCAACTACTATGTTATTATTTTATTAGAGGGGCAGAAAATTATTTTTTTTAAACAGGGCTCTTTTAAAGTTATATTAAAAATTTATTCTTTACGTTTTATTTCAGACTCCTAATAAAATTATGCAAAATGCGAAAGTTGGTAATTGATGTAACAACGAAGTTGATGAGGTGCATACAAAATATATTAGACACCCTTTTGTTTTATCTTTTTGTCTATCTCAAATGTTCACTTATAATCTCCCTAGTGCTTGAATTATTGTCGGAAATATTTTCGTGTAAAAGATTTTTTTGAAAATTTTCAAGAATCGCGGGCGAAGAAAAATTTTCCTAAAAAATTCGTGATTAAGACAATATTTCCAGCTGTTAATTCATATACGTGGGGGATTCGGTAAGGCTATTTAATCCCTACAAAATTTAAAAAATAATTAATTTTATCCATATCTCATAACAGGGAAAAGGAATTGTTTTGATTTGAATGCAATCATAAATTTTTAAAATGACTACTTCCACTATCATTTTAGTTCATTCATTAATTAATTGAAAAACGTGTTGTCAGCTATTCAAAGATTACAATTTATACTTGTTGATAATTTTAAAATTAATTTTTGAGAAATGTAATATGTTTGATTTCTGACAGAAAGTTGAGTGTAATTATAATCGCAGTAAAATTTCATTAAATATTTCCAATTATTATTAACAAATAGTTATTTAGATAACCCGTTTTTTTATTCCGTTCAATGTCAGCCTTTAAAAAGCCACAACATCGATAGATTTTTCTCAGACGTAGCGTACGCGTACAATTGATAAACCAGTAATCCTATCAAAGTGATGTTGCTTTGTGCGAGTCAGCACTTAACCGCATTGTTTTTGCGCGAGTTTAATGAATTTTTGGGATATTTTTGGTAATTTCTGTGCTAATTATTGGGCTTTATAGTGCATACGTGCGAAGTGTACAAACATTTTGACTTTAAGCTCAAACGTTTCTCTCGTTTATATCGGGTAAGTCAAAATGTTATTATTTTTCTACAGTAGTTCTAAGTACGGATACTTACTTCAAGCTTTAATAGGACTTGTAATTGTTATTTGATCATTCCTTAGAAAACAAAATGACATATCTGCACTTTTTTCCCCAAACAACATTTTCATAAAGTTCAAGGCAAAAACTAATGTATGTAAATATAAAACAAACTCAGGTATACATATCTCTTTATACGCATTTAATATTTTTTTAAAAATACTGAGTTGTTGTTTTGCATTCAGAACAAAGTAAACAAAAATAAACGAGTCTAGGTATCTGTTACCATGCATAAAAAATAGGTTACGTATGTTATTATATATGCACGCTGTGATAATGGAAGATACTATATGCAAACAGAAATGTTGTTATATCTTTGCAACGTTGCTTAAACTTAGGCCCGACAAGGAGGATAGATATTTTTTGCTTTGTCACAATTACTTGCAGTACACGTTTATTTACATTAGTTATGAGTGTGAAGCATCCGGGTCGCCCCCCCTTTTCAACCATATTAAAAACAAAGGCTTTATAGTATTTAAACAAAATAAAAAAATATGCAGCTGGTAATTAAAAGAGCGCGATTGCACATTTACACCATAAGCTATAAAATATAAAATCTATGTTTTTGTAAAGTCGATATCTTGCACCCTTCCCTGCGTCAACTATCCTCGATGAGTGATTCGCGCGCATTACACCAGTCCGCCGCGCGTTTGTTTGTTTAGATAACTGCCAACTACCAAGTACTACCAACTACGCGAAAAAAAGTTTGGGACCAAATTCCTTGCAAAGAAGTTTCTGTTGATACCTCTGTGGGGCCACCTTGTTCCTTAAATTCGTCTCTTAAATGTATTGCAGCCTCAGCCGTTAGAAAAGCGTAACTGTAAGGCCAATGCTCGACCTATTGACGTATTTTCAGCTTTGCTAACGGTAATATCTGAATTCCGTCTTAAAAATTAGAGCAGCCGTGCGTAACCAGCTTTACCTAAAAGTGCAGTTGCTACAAAGTCTTTTACTATCAAGAGTTTATCTATTCACCATCTTCCCGATTAAATTTATGTTGAATTCCAAGACGTTCAACCAAATTATAGGTCATTATGCGTACTTTCTGTCCAGTCGGTGCAAAGCCTCTTTTCTGTAATTTTTTAGTATAGGTAGCGAGCTTCGCTTCTACTTTTCCACCAAGTACACTGCTAGAACCCAAACAATAGGGTTTTTCCAGATTGCTAGCTCCAGGTGTGTGTTCAAAAGTTGTTTTTGGAATGTCGACTACTTTTGCGGCTTCGCTGACACCCATTTTGCCAAACACTACTGTGTTAATAGCAGAAGATAAATCCTTTGCGGACCAAGAACCCCTTTTGGCCGCATTCCATTTGCGGGTGTTCTACACCCATTTTGCCAAACACTACTGTGTTAATATCAGAAGATAAATCCTTTGCGGATCAAGAACCCCTTTTAGCCACATTCCATTTGCGGGTGTTCTGATTGGGCATTATCCTGAAATAACAAGACATAAGACATAGGTCCCATCTCTCCTATACCTGGCTGGTCTGTCTCTCCTAAAAGTGGAGGATAGGTGAACCAGTCAATTCTAAAGTAATTAAACATGTGAACGCTACGTTTTTGAGGTTCATGTTCAAGTTCATGCCGGCAAATCTGCCTATAACATGTCTAAACTTTTACGTAAAACTTACCTCAAGTGAAGTAAATGTTCAAAAAATTTTGCATGCATGAAAAATTGCGGTGACGATTCATAACAAAATTTCTCTATAACTTTGAAAAAAAACCACACACACACGCGAGTAGTTGTACTACCGATCAACAACTAGCGCTGTTCCATGATTTTACACCGGCGTGACAAGCATTGTTGACAGAGTATGCGAGAAATCGCGAATGGTTCATCTCTCCCACTGGTCTTCCTCGATTTACCCTTAATTTGTGTGCAAAATTGGAGTGGTAAATTGGGTAAGCAATTTCTTAGTAACATTATTTTTAACGTTTTACTAGGGCACTATTTTGTTCCGCTATATTGGATTCCTATCAAAATGTTCCTTTTCATCCTCTTATGACCCTTGATTCTTAACCAAAATCAATGCGATAAATAATTTTTGATCGATGACAAGTATAGTCAGACTGACAGACAGACGGAATTAAGAAAAAACGTTTTTTGACATCTAGGAACCCTAAGACGTGAAGATCTGTAAAAACCTGTGACGGTGGTTTTTTCACGATTACAATTTTTTACAAATCTAATAAATTTAGGACAGGAGACTTTGGGTGTCATAAGATAGGCTCATCTGAATATATCCAACGATTACCTATTATCAAATAAATAACGACGCACTGTAATGTTAAAATGTGGTGAAGCATCATACATACATACATATACCACATCCGAACTCTAATTTACAAATGTCCATTTTCCAATAAATTATCTAAATTTTGTCGGAAGAATTTTAAATAAAGGCTACCTCTTAATCTTTGTTCCAAAACGAAAGAGTCAATAAAAAAATCTCAATAATCACCGCTAACATAAATTATTAAACATTAATAAAAATTTGCTGGTCTGTATTATTACACAGAGATATTATTATTATAATTATTATTATTATTGCACGCTAGATATGTAAATAATGAGAGTTTGGTTTGCTATAAATCAAAGAAGTCTAGTAAAATTTAAAATTTTAAGCAATTTTCACTCGTCGGATAATCGCCTGGTGACGACTGCGTTGCGTGTACGTTTTGAGCGTGGAAAGTAAAAGAAATATTCTTTTATAGTTTCACTACCAACCCATTTTGATACATCAGCAGTTTCATCCAGAATGTTTTCATCTAACTTTTGGAGGCTTTTCACCACTACGCGGTACAAAACTTCCTTAAAATCGATTTTTGGTCTAAACACTTTTTGTTTATTTTATTCATTATCTGTTTTCCTCAGGTTACGTTCCATTTTTGTAAATGTTTCTCGATTCTTTATATTTCGATTGGGAAATCTTTTCATTCCTAGTAAAAATTACATTGTGCCTTTCCATAAATTAAAATTTTAAATTCTTGAGTTTCTCATACTTAACTGTTCCCGAGAAATGTTTCAAAACCTTATGTTTCTGTAATAATTATTTAAATATTTATATAATTATTTAAACAATTCATATATTTTTGAAACATGTTTCTTTTTTCAAAACAAGTATAGAATATCTATTAATACTTTAGTAATTTCAAAATCTTATCAAAAAGATATTTTTAAAACATTCTTTTAGAAATCCCTAAACAAATATTTTTTTGCCTCGTAAGAATTGCATTGTATTAGTCCATAAAAAAATGCATGTATGTACACATTTGCGTCACTATATCTCCCTCAATAGGACCTGAGAAAAACATTTTATACCAAAAACTATGATTATTTTGACGCGTTTTACATACTACCACGTATTGGCGACATACTTACAAAACATTATATAAAGTAAGTTCTATTTCTTTAATTAATCAAATAATTATTATTTTATATTTCATATCGCGTCAGACGGAAAGAGAAAAACATTTCAAGGCAAAAAACTGGTAATAATAAAATCAAACGTTTTTTAAAATTAAAACCATCATATATTTAAAACAGAATGCGATATTTTCTGCGGTTTCGCCAGCAGCTGAATTTGGATTTCTTAAATTAACGCTCTCAGTCCCTTCTGGGGCTGACAGCTTTAATTTTAAAAATCCAACTTTATCTATTTTTACAATAATTTTCACATTAAATAATAAAGTATAAATAAGTTATTTAAGTAGATGATAAAAAAACCCTTAGGAAAAGAGAATATCACGTAAACTGAAATTTTATCATATTTTTTTTATCAAAATTTGATTACCCAGGATATTTAAAAAAATATAAACCATGGCTAAATGGAAGCTTCCTTGGCATAAAATAAGACAAAAATATTTATTTTATTCCTTGTGCATCTAATCTGTATTACTAGATAAGAATGAAACTCGGGGTAGTAAAAACACGAACAAAAACCGAAACGTGACCCTGTGTTAAGATCGGTTGCCACGTGTGATGCAGACTATAACCTGTATCTCTAAGGAAATTTTAAGGAATTACGCGTTAAATTAAAAGTTATAGTAATCCAACTCCGCAAAAGTAGTGTTGCTTTTCCCTATATATATGGCACTACAGACAAAATAGTATGATTACTTCGGCGGTCCAATATACATACAATTTTCAATACACATAAGAAAATTAGGCAATGCTTGCGGTCCTCAAAAGATATTGTACCTTTTCGAACAGAAGGAGTATATAAAACTCCTTGCTCCTGCGGAGAAGTGTATGTGAGAGAAACAGGACGCTCAATATGAACTAGACTTAAGGAATAAGAACAATGTATTAAAAAGAAACGAATTGTTCAATCTGCTCTAGCTGAACACCAGCGTACCACTGGCCATATTATAAATGTAAAGTAAACCAAGGTTCTAGCATCGGTTCCAGGATTTTAGAAACGAAAAATTAGAGAATCTTTTGACATTTTAAACATAAAAATTTCAATAGAGATACGGGTTACAGTCTACATCACACAGAGAAGTCGATCTCAACACAAGGTTATAGTTCAGCGAGCACAATTTGGGTATTAAAACCCGCCTGAATCTCTTCGAACTTAGCTGAAACCAGAATAACCTTCTTAGGATACCCAGTCGCTATCCTAGTCAGAAAAGGCGTACCACATTCCTTCCTGGGGGTTGAGGATGTGGAATTAGACGCCATCTCCATAGAGGTCAATACAAGCAGGGGCGCTATCCAAATCACCTCTGCGTACCGAGCTCCATTTCAGGAACTACTGGAAGAGGACATTGAACATCTAGCAAGAGGACAAAGAGCGAAAATCATCATTGGTGACTTCAACTGTAAATCAGAAAAATGGCATTGTTCCTATACAAACGCAAATGGTCGCAAGTTGTCCAGACTATGTGAAAATCACAGGCTGGCTATAATAGGACCAGAGCAACCGACACCCCCCCCCGTGTAAATGGGAGGCTCATCAAAGGCGTCTGAAAGCAGTAATCGAAATCCCTGAGATTCGCGCTCTTCTCGGACTAGATCAGGCCGTAAGACGTCTAGAGAGAGCAATCCTAAATGCCTTTCATAAAAATACAGTACTGGAAGACATAAGAAGATATCGACACACTGAGGAGCTTCATCTTAAAAATGATCAGGACTAACAGACGCCTCCGCAGGGTCTACGCCAGAACCCACGAGGAAGATGACAGGATTACTCTTAACCGACACTCCCAGTTCCTGAGAGATCGGTTACAAAAGCACCGAAACAACAAATGGCAGGAAAAACAGAGATCCTTAAACACGCATCACCAAACAGCCTGGCAGATGCAGCGTGCTCTTAGAATGAACAAACGTCCTATTCCTCCTCTTCAAGGTGTAAATGGCCCAATTTACACTGTTGAGGATAAAGCCGAAGTGTTAGCGGACGCCATTGTGCAACAAGGCCAACATCCAGACGAGGACAAAGAGTATATTGACGAGGTCAACGACTTAGAGACTTAGATGCATGAATTTTACCCCAACAAAATCCACATCTCGTATCACCTGGGAAGTTCGAGACATTATCAGGAGTCTGAAGATCAAGAAAGCTCCTGGAATCGATGGCCTCACCAACAAGATGCTCAAAATACTTCCACAAGAAAGGATGGCCAACCACATCAACTCCATCACAAGAACATACCATTTCTCCAGCACATGGAAAAAGGCAGAGGTCATCGTCATTAAGAAGCCAGGAAAAAATAGGACACTACCACAAAATTACAGGCCCATCAGCCGATTTCCTGCTTTAATTAATGTAGCTGAAAAAGCCACATCCAGAAAACTGAAAGATGAGTCCCAAGAGCTAGATGCCATCCCAGATGAGCAACGCTTCAAGGCAGGGCACTCATCTGAGCGATAGTCGTTAGGTAAAAACTATTCGATAAATTTGTTATCGATAGTTAATGCTAGCTATCAATAGATTATTATCTACTATCTACTACTATCGATAGTTGCATAGGGAGGGTAACGTCTTGCAAAATAAATCGAAAAGCAAAAAAGGTCGTCACTTTGATAAATATATAACCCATTTAAAAATATAAACTCTTCTTAAATAAATCAGCGAGCAAAATGTTCAATAATAGCTAGCCGTATTATTGGAAACCTACTGGTACTTATCGGATAGCTATCGATATATCGATAAAATGCTCATACCTAGTTACAACCGTTATCTGCTGCTGTTATTTAGGTTTAAATTCTACTGGTTTGGAAGTTTGAAACATGAGGCAACACATGATTATCTCGTTTGGTGTCGTATTATATTATTGTTTTTATTTTATGACTGATTTGAAGTTCTAGTTTCATCGCGATAGGTTAGTCTTTGTAGGATTAATATTGGAAGCAGTTTCTGTATTTATGTATTTTATGTATTATAATGTATAAGTTTTTAAGACTGAAACATATCTTAATATAAATAGTTCTAAAATATTTACAAAACCGACACAGAAAATATTTGTAAATTCTACAACCTTAAGCCTTGACACAGCGCCAATTTTTATTTTGTAGTTTTTAGGTGTAGTTCTAAAACTGTAAGTGGCCACGAAACTTCGAGAGAGTTTCACTCGATCATTATCGATTTACAACAGATAAATCTCCGGCTGTTGTTGAAATAATAAAATTATACCCGAACAACCGTTTTTTTAACAAGGAAAAACACATGCCGTTCATGACATCAAGATATACTGGAAGCCATGCTTGCGAAACATATGCAGTAGTGTTCGATTTACCATAATTAATTTTACTCAGCTGTATTAGTTCTCAGTCCCAATACTCTAGCCAATTTAAATATTCCATTTTTGGTATATTATACCTTACCTTTTATAATCTCCTTCTTTTTGTTTAATCATCTTCATTATTAGTGAATATGTACGTCGTTTTCTTACTTATAAAACAAATAATGCAAAAATGGTTTGCAATTTATTTTTTCTGTTTGTCGTAAATCTTAAACGCTCGTCTTCTTCAATTTCCTTCTTTCGACTTAGACAAGGTATTAATCAGAGAGCCAACATATTAAACAACTTGTTTATCTAACCCTTTGCATGCGGTCATTATTTCTAGACAGATACTTAAGACCACCAAGCAAGAAAATTTGCCTGAAAGTCGGCGAGAAGCAATTCGCGTTCTGAAATTTGTTCCATGGCGGTAGGATTTAAAATTACTTGTGATTTTTGAGGGCCATTAGAGCACAGCATAAGAAATACAAAAATTCAGTTACTGCTTACAGAAAACCACAAATAGTTATATATATTTCTATTACGTGTTTCGCGGAGACTAAAAGAGGTAAGTTTGTATTTTAAGAATCAAAAGGTATAATATTACTTTTGTACTCTTTTGTCTTAATTTTTCAACATTTTGTTTTCCTGTGCCATTGTTCTGGTTTTTCGTAGGAATGATGATGCACGAGAAAGTGAAACATGTACTTATCTTTTATAACTTTGGACTTTAATTCAACTTAAACAATTCAACAAAAAGATTCTTTCAACTTGCTGCAAGAAAATATGCGTAGTTTCCAAAAAGTGAGTTGTCGTGTTTAAATTAAATATAGAAGTATAGCAAAATATACTAAATCGAATTTCTACACGGATTTAAATAAAACTTATTGCCGGTTGTTTAATGAATGACATTTTGTGTCATACTTCTGAGTAATATGAAATAAACATTCTTGTTTTTAAATAGTTACAAACATTTTAAAAAATTATCTATATAGAGTAAGAATAAGGAAAACTAATCAACTAGCTGTTAATAGTATCAAGTTAATATATTTATATATGTATATATATATATATATATATATATATATATATATATATATATATTTACATTTTCTTTTTTTTTAAGATTATAACTTACATATGTTAACTGACATGGTCCATTTCTAAGTTTCAATTTTCGATAATGCGTAGAAGCATTTTGAGCCAGGTGGCTGATTTGCCGGTCAATTCATGGTTCATGTGTGGCAAGTAGCGCCGTCTTGCTGAAACCAAATGGGGTTAAGGTCATGGGCTTCAATTTCAGGGTGCAGATAGTCTTTTAAAATGGCGCGATAAGCTGCACCATTGACAGTTACATTCTGGCCGCCCTCATTATTGAAGAAATATGGACCGAAGATTTCACTAGCCCAAAAACCACATTAAACCGTTGTTTTGTCTGAATGTAATGGCAGCTTTTGGACCTCTTCGAGTTGCTCTTCAGCCCAAATATGACAATTTTGTTCTTGCACGAGTTGAAATTTATATGCTTTTAAGCCAAGATCCTTATGTAAAATATGCCAAGTCGTTGCATACGTCAATCGCGTACACTTTCAGCTACTGCCGCAATAGTTCCTTCATTACGTGTTGGATGTGGTCTATTTGGTCGAGTATTATTCAATAAAGAAAATTGGTTTTCAAATTTATTACTTTCTAGACGCTGTGCAGGGCTAAATCTATTCATAATGAAATGTATAGTAATACTGAATAAAACAGCTATAATAATTTCAGAGTTTGATCTCTCATAAAATATCTACTAGATATTCAGATATATTCCGAAAATCAACCCGTAAAACCATGGCAGTATTGCTAGAAGGATTTGGTGAAAACTTTATTTCAGGCTTTGAACCCGTAAATTGGACGTCTAGGTGATGTGATATCATCACATTATTTCCTTTTGGTCTACGTTAAGTCCAAACGTGGATAGACCGGCCACGATTGAGTAATTTGAAGCCAACATTACTCTCGTTAATTAGGAAATACCTATCGAAATGCTCCAATGCGTGATCGAAAATTGGAACTTAAGAACGGACGATGTTAGTATAATTTTGCTTCAAACCCATATATTCGGTACTCTTATTCTGTGCACAAAAAAATCGGGAAAACTTTTCCTCGCCCTGTTTTCGTGTGCTGACCCGAAAAAGCGCGATTTTACTTTATACTAAAGGTAGATGAAAATAAGGTGTTTCCAAAGAAAAATTTAAAATATGTCGTAAAATATGTTTTTTAACATATTTAGTTATAGTACTTTCCAAAATAAGAAATAATGTTTTATATGAACATAGGTCTACAATTAATGCTTCGTTCTCGATATGCAGGGTGGTATGTTGTAAATCCGATTCTAACTATTCTTCGGAAACAAAGCGTCTCCGGATCTAAAACTTTTTTCTTATTTCGAAAAATACTATTCGTTAAATGTTGAAATAACTAATTTGGAGTCATCCTGTTTTCTCCATGTGTTTTATATTGCATTTGAACAATGCTTCACACCCAGTATCTTAAAAGCCAGTCATAGGATTAGGTTGAACCAATGAGAACTTTTGATCTGTATATTCAGAACTAGCAAAGAATTAGCAAACTTGGGTAAAAGTCATTTTCGATAAGCGTTTTGTGAAGGATCCTTTAGTTATAAACGAATTTGGCTGTATAATTTGTAACAATTTTTTTGACATATGTGTGATGAGAAAAAAACTAACACAGGTTATTCTTGAGCAGACGCAGTACCTACATTTACCACCCGAAATTTAAGCTCTTATGTAGCACTTAGCCGCCTTTTATTAGGGTCATAATGGTAACTTTTCTAAAAATATTTTTTTTTCACGATATAAATTGTATGCAAAGATAATACAAAGATACTTATTGCATCTCAGAAGCAAAAAAAAAAAACTCTTGTGCCTTAAGTTACAGTATACCTTTACTTTTCTAAATGTATGTGTAGCCTGTCAAGAAAGAGGCGAGCCACTTTAAGGGGTGAACAGCCTCCTCTTGGTGGCTTTACTGGAGCAAGATAGATAAAATAATTGGGTATTTAAAGATGTGATAAACTACTGGGCATTTAAAAGATGTAATAAACTACTCTGCTTCGAAGAACCTATGTAGAATCCCGACTTTGAAAAATTTCCTGGCCCGAAAGTGTCCTTGAGAGTAGAGAAACTATGCTAAGTGTACCTTCTGCGAGCTCTTCTATTAAAATGCATAAGCAGAGTTGGGTCAGTAGAAAACATAAGGCAATCTACTTGAGTAGAAAACCGTAGAAATTATGTTTTTTACGTGTAGAAAAATCGAAATTTTCTACCAAGGTAAAATACACCAAGCATCAAGTTTATATATAGGATAATTTTTTTTATTAGTGTTTTATTTTCAAAATTGTGTATTTTATTTTGAGTAAGTACAATTATACTTTTTTGAAATGTAAAAAATAAGTTTTAATCGCTTTGCCATTAATTCAAAGTATAAAAGATTGAGTAAAAAGATAAATATTTTAAAATGATGACTATTGACTTATATATATATATATATATATATATATATATATATATATAATTTTATTCTAAAATTATCAAAATGTATGCAGCATTGTGAATCTTTTTCGAACAAATTTTGCATCGAGTTGCAGGTACATTTTTATTCATAATTGGTAAACATTTACTCTTCTTTTACTTTTTTATACGTGTGTAGAAAAACTGGAAATTTTCTACCAAGCTACTCCAAGCATCAAGTTTCAAAATAGTATAATGTTTTTCATATTTTTGTATTATTTTCGAATTTCGTATTTTATTTTGAGCAAGTAGAATCATACTTTTTTGAAATGTAAAAAATAAGCTTTTATCTTATTCAAATGTGAAAAAATCGCTTTGCCATCGGTTCAAAGTACAAGAGATTGAGTAAAACAATAAATATTTTAAAATGTAGTGACTATTGGCTCAGATATGCTTATAAACATTTTATAAATACTTTTAAATTTTACCCTGAAACTGTTAAAATGTATACACTATTGTGAATCTTTTTCGAACAAGTTTTGCATAGAGCTGCAGGTTTATTTTTATTTATAATTAGTAAAAATTTACTTTTTTTTTTAAATTTAATATTTAACTAGTAATGAACTTATAGTAGCCACCCGTCCCGATTTAGCAGGGAATATCACGAAATGAGGTCTGGTGTCAAGGCTATAAAATAATTCAACTGAATACCGGGATTATCCTATAATCGCAGATTATACTCAATTATCCAAATACAAAAAGCACGTAGTACGTTAACATCATTCATTCATATCTTTTCGAAACTTCAAAGCGAGGATTTTTTTAGTCATCAGTTTATAGTTGATGGTTGTCGTTGTTTCTTAGGCAGTCCGGAATCGGGAATGTGGGTCTTTTTTTAGTCGTCACTAAATAGATTTGTCATTCGCTTTAAGGTGAGGACCTTTATTTTTAACTAGCTGGCCTAGCTTGTTCTTCCTTTTCCACAAGCAGGCGTGATGCATTTTCGGTGGAAGTATAAGAATATGGGGTGCATTCACCACATCGTTCAGAATGTTATTGAAGAAAAACATATTGGTTTTATAGAAAAAATGCGGAATAAAACAACACAAAAAATAGTGTTGAAAGGTCTCGGTAACCAGACGATCATTTCAAAAAAAAAATGTTAATTGGTGCAGTACAACTCTCTCACGAATTTGCTTGAAAAAAAAGTATTTTAGATATATCGAAAATATCCAGTGATAGCTAATTGTCGTTATTTTCTAGGTGTCATAGATAAGAATATCTAAAAGGTGGCAACCGTATATAAAATGGATGTTTTCTATTTTACGAAAAATTTTTGAGGTGCCGAAAACGTAGAAAACTGTTTACTAGATGTCGAAGACTAAAATAAAAGCAAATACATAATCCTCTGCACAAGCAATTAACTTTGATTTTAAAGCACTTTTAAAATACATGTCATTAGAAATACACAAAATAAGTTTCATTTTGAAGAATATTGACGCGCGTGTACGAACTAAAAAATAAAATAGGTTTTTTTTCACTTAAATGTTTAATTTTTCAATTGAAAAATACATTTTTTTTGATAAGATATAAGTTTAAATTTGGTGAAAGTTATTGTTAGTTATTTTCACAGAATGAAAGTTTTTGCCTTTATGTTTTGATACAATTTTGTTCAAGAACCGTAAAGGCCGATTTTCTAACCATAAAATGTAACAAATAAAAGCCGATTTTAAATTACTCTTCAACCAGATTTAAGCTAATTAATTAGTTAAATTACTGGCACGATAAGTAGTTATATTACTCACAATTAGATCTATATAATTATCTAAAACATGGGATATAAAAAGTGCAGGTGACTACTGCTTAAAGTACTATATTCTCGATTACCTTCCTAATTATAACTTGAAAAATGAGAGTTCTACTACTTCATTTATCTTAAATGTACGCCCCTGTGTAAGGAGATTACACAGTTTTCCATTCGTTAGTTGCAAGGAAACAATAAGTACTTCGTAGCTTCGTTTATAAGCAATAACGAACTTCCTAATAAACTGTCGGAAGGGCATTTATTTCGCATTAGTCAAGAGTGGAGTAACGAGGCCTTTAAAAGATTCGCAGCGAACTCGGCTTGATGAATGTAGATGCATCGTTCACTCAGTTAGTCGCTCGTCAGGCTGATTTTGCATTATTCTGTTTTTGATATTCGAAGAAAATTGTAAACTTAGCGAGTTGTTTAAACTGTTACGAACTATTCTTAATTTTTTGAATCTATTTTATTTCCGAAAAAATAATTAGTGATCAATATTAAATATGCATTAAATTCTAGGATTTATTACTAATCTTTTAAAAGAAAGTATCAAAAATAAATGTATTTTGTCTGTGTACATTTTGAGATAATAAATTATGTACAAAAATCCCTTATTTCATCCCTCGTGAAAAGTGTTTCCATTGCAACTTAAAACAGGTGTTAAAAGTTGCACTTGTTGTTATGTTTCTAATTAATTCTTTTACGATTATTAATAACACAACCATTTATGCATATATTGCTTTATTGTCTAACCTTTCCTCCGTCTATTAAAATAATAGATACTGCAAACTGATACTTTCATTAATATCTAATAAAGTTTTTGAATTTCACTAGTTTTTAAAACATAAAGTTTTGATTAATTGGGGAAAAAGGTATAAAGTATTAACCTGGAGCACTCTTTAAATTTGTTCGAAAGTCTTTCAGATTTTCCCTTGCTAACTTGATTTAATTGGATTATATTAATTTATAATTAAATTAAGTCTCGATAAGATTCCTTTAATTTTTTTAAAATTCAAATTAGTCTTAGGTATTATAAACTTTATAAGGCTTCTGTAAACTTTAGAAATTAGTCTTAAGTAATTTTAAGCAGTCCTTATCATGACCACTCCAATTTTCTGATAGCGCAGTGTGGTAGATACCACTACATTTTACGATATTCTAGCCCAGCTTAACTATACATAAGTTAAGCTGTGATTTTAAGTCTAAGTCTTTATCTAACACGTGCCGTAACTTAGTATCGCTGCTTCAAAAGAATGACGTAAGTGCAAAAATATGTCAAAATACGTTAAATATGTCACTAGAAACAAAAAAAATCTGCTTTTATCTTAACTGCTATCTTTATTAATTATATCAAATTTTGTATCGCAAGTATATTTTATGACGTTTTCGTCATAAATTTGGTTATCACCCTCGGACATGATTGTTATGCGATTTTTGACATTGTAGCCAGCCTCGAAGCATCTTAATATGTAAATGCCGACATAACTCTTCTTTACGTAAATGCTATCACAAAAACTTTTTTTTTGTCAAAATTTTTTTTGTTACGCTCTTTTTGATTAGTTAAAGAGGGTCTATCATTTACATTATTGCATTTATATTAAATTTTAACCAGCAAAAAAATAACGTTTGTTTTTGTATTGACTAAGAAAATTCTGTTCAATATAACAAAGCATACTACTCAGATTGAAAATAATATTAAATATGCAACATTTTAACCTAGAGTATTTTATGGATGAAACTTTTAGCTACTTGTTAAACAAAAAAAATTAAAATCCACACTCTAAAATATTAAGTACATTTGCATTACATTAATTACTAGTGTTGAATATAGTAATATACAAGATATAAAATATAGTAATTCTACTGAAAATTTCGAATGGTACAAATAGTGTACATTACTCGTGTCAGTTATCGTTTTCAAACTAGAAGGATTTCCGCACTCACCTTAGGCCTCGTGCTAAATAGCTCTTCGTTTGTAAACTACCACTTGCAACACTTGTTATGTAATCTACTAAAACTGTTAGGTAATTTTATATGATTTATACCTATTTTTTCAGAAGAACCTGAGAGAGACACACAGTTAAAAATATGGAAAAGGAGTCCTAATTATTGGAAGGGATATTGCGAAAAAAGAAGGAATGATTGCCTTAACTACGAGCCTAATAAGAAACAGCGACCAGTTCCCAAGCAGTCAACTGTGACAAATGGCCGTTTAAATGTTAAAGCAAATTCTGAGTTGCTGAAAAAGAAGCTATTTGTTTGATGTATTGGAAAATGAGTGACTTTAAGAGGCAAATAGAATTTCTTCTTCCGAATATCGCTAGCATCCCTCCAGAAAGAAGACAAAAAAATTCTAAACAGTATTATTTCGAAAAAGATAAAGACAAACTCAGAATATGTCGAGCTTTTTTTCTTAAAACGCTCAATATAAGCGCTGATGTTGTAAAAACTGCATTTTAATATATAGGCCATCTGGCGCCTACAATGCTAATGACAAGCGTGGAAAATCTGCACCCGGAAATGAAACCAAACTAGAACTTGTTATTGCTGTGCATATAGAGAGTTTTTCGACTGTAGAATTTTACTATTCTCGAAAAACAAGGAAAAAAAGATATTGGGACAATAAATGATCAATACCTTGGACAAAGTCGTGAGAAAGGCCAATAGAGAAAAATGCGTTAAATGGACTGACAGATAGGTTGAATGATATCGACTACGCAGATGACTTATGTTTACTCTCCCACAACTTCAATGATATGAAACACAGAATCAAAGATCTTAATGAAGAAGGCAGAAAATCAACGAAAGGATAGCTTGGGAAATAAGAGTCAACACTAACAAAAATGAGCAACTAATAATAAACAACCAACCAATAGAAAGCGTCGAAACCTTTTTATATCTAGGCAGTATGGTTTCTGAAACCAGGAGCACAGGCATAGATGTTAAAAGGAGAATAGGTAAAGCCAAAAGAGCGTTTGCTCAGTTAAGATCCGTTTGGAGATCTCACCCACTCAGGAGGCATTCAAAAATAAAGTATTTAAGTCCAACGTTAAGTCAATTCTCCTGTATGTATATCAAACTTGAAAAATGTTCGCAACTACAGCAAAACAGTTTCAAATCTTCATCAACCTCTGAGTTGATATATTCAAAACATACACTGGACAAACACCATCTCCATCAAAAACCTTTGGAAACACATCAGTGCATTTGACAATTAAACAACGAAAGTACGACTGGATTGGACATATACTCAGAAGGCAACAAGATGATAGCCAAAGAAGCATTAGATTGGAATCCCCAAGGAAAACGTAAGCAGGGTCGCGCCGGAGAAACCTGGCGTAGAGCAGTCGAGTAAGAAATAGCTAAAGAAAACAAATCTTGAGGAGAGATTAAAGCGATGGCCCAGAAAATAATTTAATGGCGTTCATTTTTTGAGGTCCAATGGTTCCCTCGGGATTAAAGGACATAAGCAAGTAGATACATTATCAATATCAAAGTTGGGCAGCCTTTATAAAGAAAAATGTAAAGCAAAAAACAAAGAAACTGTGTCATTTATAACATATAATAGATTATCTGGAACCTATTAAAATTTACTTTTCTTTAACCCAAAAGAAGGCTTTCCAAATTGGTGAAAAACCCAAATAAGCAAAAAGTGAGGCGAGAAGTGATGATAATGAGGCATATGGAAGTCATGTAAAGAGTAAAAAAGATTTCTACTCTGCCAAAGAAGACAAAATACGGGCCACTGATGGCCCAACATTCGTTGCAATGTCTTTCTATTTGCAACCAGTCTTTCAAATACCCTGCTTTGGCGTCAATACCATGTAATACTCAAGAAGATTTGTGTCTTTAACCTGACGAATTATAACGCAGCCCCTCCAAACGATGTCTATTGTTATTGCTGGTCAGAACTTATTGTAATAAGAGGAAGTTCAGATATTAGTACTTGTATTTAAAATAATTTTGCATATTTTTTTGGAATGCGTTTCATGCATAGTGTATTTCATGCATAGTTCAACTGAACATGTCAAAAAATGAATGCTTGTTTTATAAATCCAACAACTTTCCAAAGAACCTCAAAAAATTATACAGCCAACTATTGCCAATAAGAGCCAAAAAGAAGGAGGATTTTCTTAAACTATGCAAAAATGGAGTCATTCCGGCGGAATTCTATGGTTAATACAAGTCGCTACCCACATGTAGCTATATATATATATATATATATATATATATATATATATTTATATATAAGAAAACAATAGTGATGAGAAGGAGACCTTCCATTATGTGCAAAAAATAATCGATTAAACAAGAAAAAATTTCTTTTTCAAAACATTAAATAAAAGTCGTTTATTTATTTTAATTAAAATAATATTTTAAAAATAGTAAATAAACTTTTTTTTGGATTTACATTATCCGCTTGTACGCACACACTTGCAGGTACCTGAATCGTACATATAGTGGAGCTCTTTATGACCCCCCCTCTTTTATTTCCTGAAGGTAAACATTTGCAATTTAACAATAGATTATGTACTATGCATCTTTTTGTGAATAGTTCATCTATATATATATATATATATATATATATATATATATAAATATATATATATATATATATATATATATATATATATATATATATATATATATATATATATATATATATATATATATATATATATATATATATATATATATATATATATATATATATATATATATATATATATATATATATATATATATATATATATATATATATATATATATATATATATATATATATATATATATATATATATATATATATATATATATATATATATATATATATATATATATATATATATATATATATATATATATATATATATATATATATATATATATATATATATATATATATAAATATATATATACAAATATATATATATAATATATATATATATATATATATATATATATATATATATATATACATATATATATATATATATATATATATATATATATATTTAAATATATATATTTTTTTTTGCATCGGGGGTCGTTAAAGAGCCCCACTATATGTTCGATTGAGGTAATTGCAAGTGTTTAAAATCTGCTCCAAACGTTATCGATTTCTGTCAAATTCAAAACGTCTCTGACACTACTTAGATAAACGAATCCCTTCTTTTCAAATTAAGTTCAAATGGTTACTAAAATATTTTTCACAATGAAATCAGTGTTTTTTGTCCCATTTATAAAAATACGTTAAACGAATGTTACAGGAATCTTGTTAAGCAAATATAAATATATTACGTAATCTCTCTTATACATCAAATTTGTTGTTCGTGGAAACGCATATTTTTCCATTTCGGTGTCAAGAATAAGCTATTCAAAAAAGTGCTTTCATTAGAGGTCGCTGTGGACGTGTCGTCCGTTAAACGTGATGGATAGCCGTGTTTACGTCGCAAATTAAAGAACTCGCGTAGTCTGATACGTCAAGCCTGGTAAGGGTAATGCTAAATCACTTTTGTAAATGAATGAATAATTTCCGCTACGAAATGCGACACCTCGTATTTAAGTACCGCTGATCGGTTTTAATTAACACCTTATATTGTCCTATGCTTTTTCCACAAGTCTAATCAAATCAAAATAAAACATTGGCAAATTAACATTTAAGAGTATAATATGCACCGTTATTTTTTTTTATAAAGTGCATTTTCTTCAGGGCCGGGCTCGACTGACAGAAACGGAATCTACAGGAGTCAGGCAAAAATACTTCAAAGCAATCGTCGTTATGTTCTAGTATGTTTTTTTACAAGTCTAAGCGAATTAAAATAACACTTTCGCAGATTAGGATTCAAGCAGTTATTATCTCGTTATATTTTGTTTTTTAAAATGTATTTCCCTCAGAGATGAGCTGGGCTGGCAGAAACAGGATCCAAATGACTAAGACAAAAATAATTCAAAGCTTTCGGCGTTTTATAAAGACATTTATTTTAAAAACACCTACCTACAGGTTTCTTGGATACCTACCATTTTTCCAGATCTTTAAGTTTATTTAGATGCCGAAACATTGGTACGAATTCAAGATGCAAGAATTAGTTGTGGTATTGAAATGAACTGATTCCAGATGGCGGAACAAAGCGGCGGTCATATAAAATGTGTATAAACCCTCCCAGGTTATACATAACTTCACGTTTGAGCGTCCCTAGATGCTAAAAATATGTTTTCTCAATTCTGCCTGTCGGTCTGTCTGGTCAGCTCGAGGCGTAGCTAAAAACTTCTAACCAGATTGACTTCAAATTTTGGTCAAAAATTGAGATTCATGTAGGGATAACCTGGTAAGATTTTGGCAGAAAGTCAATATGGCAGAACAAAATGGCGGCTTAGTGAAATGTTAAAAAAATTATTATTAAAAACTAATTATCTAATTCACCACAAACTTTGCATGCAATTCATCATAGGAATGAACTGATAACATTTTGGTACGAATTCATGATAGCGAGACATGGCGGCCTAATAAAATATTTCAAAATTCAGCTTGAAAAAACTACTTTATAGATTGATTTAAAATTGTGTGCAAGATTTAGTTGTGGCATAAATGATGAATTGATAAAATTTTGGAAAGAATACAAGATAACTGGACAAAATGGCAGCCATATAAATTACCGTCAATCTGTCTGGCTGTCAGTTGGTGGCATAGCTAACTATTTACCCAATTGATTTAAATTTGGAAAAAATCCAATATGGCGGCTTAGAGAAATGTCATAAAAATTATTATTTAATTTAGTTTAATTATTTAAAACTAATTATACAATTTACCACAAATTTTACTTAAAAATCAAGTGTTACATAGGAATGAATTGATCACATTTTGATACGAATCCAAGGTAGCAAAATAAAATATCGGCCTAATAAAATATTTAAAAAATCAGCCTTAAAATTACCTACTTAATGTAAGAATTCAGTATGGCGAAACATAATGGCGGTCGTAAAAGATCAGTGTTAAAACTATTTATTCAATTTATTTTAAATTACATCTAAAAATCAAGTGTGGCATAAGTAAAAACTGCTAAAATATTGGTATGAATCAAATATGGTGGAACAAAATGGCTCCCAACAAAAAAGCTTGAAAAGACAGTATGTGTTACTAAATGACTATTAGCGGAACAAAATTCAGTCGCACTTCACTATTCCTAAAATAAAGGAAAAATGCATAACGAGGGAAGTTTTTTTTAATGGTGTATTTAGATTTCGATCTACTCATTAATTAGCCACATGTATGTAATGAGTTATATTTCACTCTTATTGACAAAAGGAGGGATTATTATCAAAGAACATCAGGGTAATTGGATAAAACCGATATGTAATGAAGATTAACCAGAAATTTCGTCTTTAAATGTGTTATTGTGTGCAAAACTAAATAGGATCACCCTTTACAAATTATAGAGGACGTTTTTTTGATGGTCCCATATATTTTGATTTGAAATCCGTTCACCCGTTTTTTTGTAATAATGATATTAGAAAAACATAGGTATAAGGGCGATAAAGGCAGCGAGTTTTATAATTAAATTAGCATTTTTTTAAATACCCTTTTCAAATTAAAGCCTTGAGGTGTGTAATAGACATACAACCCCCAATTGCTAAAAGGTATATTTTTTACTATTCCGTTATGTATACAAGGTGACCATGAAAATGTGTAAACTCAAAATTTAGTATTTTATTTGACATTTTGGAAAAATGAACATTTGGTATTAATTAAACATTATTTTCAGACTACCCTTTATATTATAATTTTTATGTGACAGATTGTGGTAAAATAAACAAGTGACAGTGATTTATTTTAAATGACAACATACAAACATTAATTTGGTAAACAGCTTTGGTATTTATATTTAAATAATTTTATTTAATTTTCTTAAGTACTTATTATAAAAACTTATTATAAAATAAAATATATAAATAATTATTTTTCTTAAGTACTTATATAAATATTAAATCCAATTTTAATATTGTCGTTACTTCTCTATTGGTCACTTTCTGTATTATGTTATATACATTGGATATACATATACTACAAATTATAATATTCTTGTAACTTGTAAAGTCACTAAAAAGTGAGACATAAAATATTTTAAAAAAATAGAACCGACTAATCGATAAAGAGTAATAAATAATGTTTTATTTATTCCTTAAATATAGACATTTTGAAGTTGGCGTCCAAATAATGACTAATCTCTAATATTATATATCAAAAAAAATATTCATACACGTATTACCTATACTCACTAGTAACCTTAAAGATACTAAGCTAATACAGATTTTAATCTGTTATTCAGAGAAGGTCTCGTCACTATTTTGAAGTCGAACTATAAAGTAAGTTGGCAGCTGCTGGTGTAGGGGTTGTTTTATAGTTTACATTTAGTTTACCTAGGTGTATTTTCTATAACACTTTCGCCAATAAAAGTTTCATGCACTAACCTGGCGAACAGTTGCAAAGCTCCCAAAATATTTCTGCGCATGTCTCGATTAACGCTATTGCTTTTTGAAGGATATATAGGAAGTCAATATTGCCATTTGACTTTGGGCTCAGCGATTGGATGGAAAAATTAAAAGATTCACGGTTAGCTATATATTTGGTTTATATGTAATGTAAAGAAATACATCAACTATATTTTGTAATAGCTTTGTTTAAAATGTCTATATTTAAGAAATAAATAAAATATTTTTTATACTTTAGCGATTTTTTTTTTGCTAAAAAGTAGGATTTATAACAAGGGAAGTAGTAGATAGTACTGTATGTAGTATTTAAATTTCGGTCTTCTGGGTAGTTTCTGAGATATAGGGCTTTCAAAAAGTTTAGCGCATTAAAAATACTATTTTTAATAAAAAATACGCTTTCCCTCATTTTAATGTTTGATGTTAAAACTGAAATTAGTGGAGTCTCTTTAATACCTAATGGTTTGGATTTATATGAGATTTGAACTTCATTGTATTTTTTAAGTATAATTTATATTAGTGCAAGTATATTTCAAACTTAACTCTTTGCTCATAAATACAAAATCAACTCCTAATAATAGTTCTATAATAATTAACCTAACACAATGAAATTAAAATTTGTCAAATTTAGAGAATAAAATTCTAGCACAATGTAGTATTCAAAAATAGCGTCACAAACTAAATTATGCGTAGCGCATAGCGTCGATGTTCTCATCAGGAGCCGAAAAAATCGTTAGAAACGACTGAATCTACATCCAAACAATTAACCATATGTGAGTCATGGGATATTACGAGTACGAAATACCAAGTCGAAAGTTAAAATCCAAGAAACTGAGTTGACGTTACCATGGCAGGGGTTATTTTCCGATTGCCTTTTTAGGTAAGTTAAGTACAAATCAACAATAGTTTTTTGAGTGTAGAAGCAGTACAATTTATAATTATTAAAACGCCAATAAATGATTCTATATATAATAAAAAGATATATAACTTTGTTGCGACTTTTTAAGAAATATACGAGTAGGTTTTCACTTCACGTGCGGTCTATTATCTTTTGATAGGTGACAAATCTGCGCGGGTTTTTGTCAGCGTCTTTAAAAATTTACACCATCTTTATTTTCTTAAGCGAAACATACAATAAAGGAGTAAAAAAAATATATCCAAATTGGTAAAGAGCTGCAGGTGAAACCGGAGAACAAGAAATACAAACACCTTTCTAATATAAATATATTTATTTATATATATATATATATATATATATATATATATATATATATATATATATATATATATATATATATATATATATATAAAATATATATAGAACTTATCCGACTCAGTAGAAACTATTCAATATTTTTGAGAAAGATCCTACTATCTCTTTATTTAAAATTCCTAACTATTAAACGGGATTTGCATTTAGCAAGTCGCATGTCGGTTGGGAAGATTAACGCAATATGAAATTATTCTTTTTGGATGAGTTTATTGCTATCATGGGTTTCCTCGCGTAGCGTCGATTTGATTATTGTTTCTATTTTAATAATCTTCGCATTTTAAATTTTTTGAACTGGGTAAGTTATGTTAGGTTTATTATATAGCCGATTTTGTGTTTATCAATTTAAAGCTTTAAAATTTAAAGTTGAAATATGTCCTACTATAATGATACTACAAACATGGAAAAAGCTCTTATACACACATTAAATTCACATTAAAAAAATTATTATTGTTCTGCTCTTATTCTAATACTTCAAGAGGTGCCTTGTCTGTTCCATCATTGTGTTAATAGCTGCATTTTTAAAAAATGTTCGCGCTCGTCAGTGTTTTTTTGTTATTTTTAAAAATTTTAATTTTTATTGATTAACTTGATCATGTGTTATTTCTTGCTTGGTATTTTATTGGGTAATAAGTATATCGTTTACTCTAACCTTATCTCTTCGTGATAGGATAAATTAAAGCAGATAAATTGCTTCAGACTGCGTGCATCTGCGCGTCGGCACCTCGTGATGTCAATACGGCTAATAGCAATATTTAGAAATATATATTTACATACTTTAAAGAGTAAAAAATGTTAAGTGGGTTTACTTAACTATTTAGGTAATATAGATTATTCTTTTGTTTAATTTTACTACAGAGGGTATTAAAAATACAATCATTTTAATGGCAAGTTTCACTGAATATTTGCAATTGGACTCCTGTGTAACCTCTAATAAAAATAAGAGGTGGTAGGAACACATTTGCTCAAGCAAGCAAGTTGATAGCAAACAATCTCTTGTCTACTTATAAGATACATTAGAGTACATTTTCCTAGACGATTCTCTCAAATGTCATTTTAGGGATCACCTAATGTATTTTTGTCATCACTGGTCAAGTTCATTTTTCTCAATAAATCTCTTTCGATAACTAGGAATTAAATATTTGAAGCAAATCGTTGAATATATTTGAAGTCTACGTCAGTAGAATAAATTACATTGCTAAATCGCCTCTAACTCTCTTTCTGAAACCCTATGTTGCTCAACTATCCGAATATAATTTTCCTTTTGAGGACTTGTTGAAACCGGTCATTGTCGGGTGATTTATTACAAATGACGCGTGATAGTCCGCCATTAGAAAACCGTCCGTATAAACACCTCTGTGACGGTAATTGACGATATGGATCGTTTGTTGGCTTAAAGCGTTGACAAACTGGTTTTAGTTTTACATTGGAAATATTTAAGGAAATAACTATATGATACATCTGAGTTGTAAACTTTCTGTAATACAAGTAACTAGATCAACATTCAAATAAAATAAGTATTTTAATAAGTTATATAGCAAGTTTTGATTGAATGGATAGCTGCATTATCAGGATCTTGCGAATAACTGTAAAAAAGATGCCAGCAGAAACAAAATTCCACCACCAATAATGTGTAATTTGTTAATACGTGTTATATATTCATTTTATTATATTTTACTTTTCTTTAAGAAAAGAAAGTCTTATTAGGAAGAGAGTTTCGTTAAAAGTGCTTTACTTTAAGTAACATTAATTTTATTTTGAGCAATAATGTGTAGATAATCCCTGACTGATGATACTCTAAACCGCCTTTCAGGTACAAAGTAGGAATACATTTTTGATATATGTTTAAAACATTTGGTAAATTGGCCTTTTATCTGGAACATCTCTCGTAATGAATTCCACCAGAAAAGATGACACAGTTTATATATGCAAGCTTAGTTTATTGGTAGTGTAAATTTGGTCTTCTCTTGGGTAATTGTGGGTCAAATGGAGGAAATAAAATTAAAACAAATTCATTATTTTCATAAAGGTTTCGTCCATTCGGATTGGTCTTCATCAGTATTAATTTTTATTTTTTTTAATTTGTAACAACAGAGAAATTAAATAAGTAGTATTTTTCCAGGTAGGTACTATATAAAGAATTCCTTATACTATCAACAAATTATTTCATATAATGGGTGTCAACATTTTTCTCTCGCAGCACTTACCATAAGAAGAATTTCTCCATTATTGCAACACAACACTAGTTTCTTTCATTTTAAGAAACACAGAACATTTAAAACAACCACATTTAAAAATAATCCGGTGTACGTCAACTTCTTAAATATAAACCTATATATACATAAATTCAATGCTATGTCGACACGAAATGGTTTTGAAATGAGAGGAAAGATAGGCGTATTAAGGTAGAGGAAATTCATTTATCTTTTTATTACATTGGTTTAAAAGTAGGGATAAATTGATTAATTCAGAATTGTTGTTGAAAGTTGATATTTATTTATTTAAATTGTGGAATAGAGTAAAAAAATAGTTTTAATTACTAATTTATTTATGGAAATATTGTTAGAGTTCTACCTTATTTGATGACATTATGATATATTTGGCTCAAATTTCTTATATCTGTTTTATTGTTTATATTGTAATATTTTGAAATTAAAACTGTGTTTATATTTTGTTTCATGTTTTGTATGCGCTGGTTTATTTTTTTATCATGTTTATACATACTTACTATCATAGTTTCTGAGCCTCCGTATATAAGGGATTGAAATATATTTATGTATGTATATAAGGTATTGAAATATATTTATTTTTATTGTTTGGCGTTTTATGATTTAAGTGGTTTAATCGGGAAGATAGAGTTTATTAATTTTATTGGGTAAGTGTTTTTTTTATTAGAGTATCTTTTACTTTTTTGGATAGCTTCTCACTGATATTCTAAATCACTTAGTTTAATTGCCCTAAATTCAAATAAATCATGATTCTAAGCATCATCATTACCAAATTTAGAAATTACTGAATTTTGGTCAAAGATCAAAAATTAAGTTAATTTTTTATTTGAGGTTTTCTTAAGTTAGCTCTAACTGCCTTTTGTACATCGTTAAATGTAGCTATTGTCAGTAATGTCCCCATAAAACACCAAGCGCGAACTGGCCCGTTGACCTAATTTCTGTGACCATCCAAAAACCGGCCGCGCGTCCACGAATCTCGAGAATCACGCAATTAGAAGTCCCATAAACCGCCAAAATTGGCCGATAAATTTCCATTATGTTTTAATAAAGCGACATTCGTTCGCGTGCTATGGCACTTATTTTACGCAACACTGTTGGACTTTTTTGAAACCTATAATTATTTTGTTTAGATCTTTAATTTTCTTTAATAAATACCTAAACAAATAGAAATAATATGAAAAATTTTGGCCCGGAGATCATCGTGTGTTTATTATCGAGGGTAACTTTAAGGCTAAAGATTCTTACATGATTGAAAGTCACAATTTTTTAGTAACTTCAATATTCGACAAGCAGTGGATGCCCTTAGTAAAAATTCGGTAAAGTTGTGGATCAAACAGATTAGACAAACATGGCCAGGTATCAACCAAAAACTATGTAGTTGTCCGAGGTCTCTTGCAGACCTTCTTCCTGAGAGACTGGAAGTTATGCGTGCTGCTTTTGGTCAAAATCCACGCGGAACAGCCGACAAGGTTTTCGTGCAAAAAGTAAACGCTACTGATTTAATAAACGGATTTTTTGTTGTTGAAGTAATGATACGAGAGAGAGGCGCTTTAGTGAACAGGCCTACATTCATATTTCAGATCCACACCGAAAAAAAAAAGATATCAACCACTATATGAAAATTATATACGAGTTATGCAAAAGGAATGTTCTATATGTGAAAATGTAAATAAAATTTTCTAAAAACTGAGTAACGTTAATAATACCACCATAATTCCATCGTACACTTCGTATATAATTTGTTACATCATAACTATGCTTTAGTTGTATAACCTTTATATAAATTGTTATAAAGTAGTCAGTTAGCGGTTCATAACCATTATATAAGTAATCATAGAGCCGGTATATACTAAATATATAGTGGGCATATTCTAGTTGCATAGCCATTAAATAAAAAATTGGTAAATTTCGTTTACCCGGAATTTCCCTCCTTATGAATATTTCGTTTTATTAGAGATAGTAAAATATGACCTAATTTAGTTCAGTACATATTATACCGTTAGTTAGGAACACATATACATACTGTCTTTTCAAATATTTTTATTGGACGATTGGATTCCTACCAGTATTTTAAAGTGCGGGACACGAAAGAAAACCCGGCAAAATCAATCGGTTTAGGAAGGTCGGCCAAGAAATATCTTTAAACCAGTGGTGTCCCGTCGTTCTTTAAATAATATGGCAGTCCTTTTTGACTATACGCAGTCAGATAATTAAAAAATGTAACTATGCTTAATGAACCTTTATCTATATTTGTCTGTTTTCTTTCGTGTACCGGACTTCTATATCTCTTTTGTGTTGCAAAAACGGCGAACTTTCGGATTTTAAAATGATTTAATTTTGATTTTTCTTGATCGATTTACCTACAAATATATTTTTTCTTGAGTTCTGTCATTAACGGTTGGACGTAGACATTAGCCCGGCTACTGTCTACGTCCACTATTATTGTCCAGATTTTACAAGGGCAGCCAGCATCAGATCCAGTGAACGAGATTTATCAACATTTTAATTTATCCAGTTTGACTTTGGGCTACTCGGGTATGTCAAAAGTGGCCGCTGTCTCCGTTTGTCATATTACTTTATACAGGGGCCGTCATTGTGAAGTACTATACAGGGCGTTTCCTAATTGCGTGCTGATGTTAAAGAGGGTGTTTTTATGTTCTAAAAGTCTTAACTTTTAAGATACAGGATGGTAAAGTTTAAAAAGAAACATTTTTTTTTTCAACCGAATTCTGATGCTATTGTAGATAACTGCATGAAATTTGATACCCGTCTTCTATGCATTAAGGAGCATAC
Organism: Kuschelorhynchus macadamiae; assembly: GCA_030620095.1. Taxonomy (NCBI): domain Eukaryota; kingdom Metazoa; phylum Arthropoda; class Insecta; order Coleoptera; family Curculionidae; genus Kuschelorhynchus; species Kuschelorhynchus macadamiae. Next base: position 556,030 of record JAUTXW010003697.1, on the reverse strand, counting down.
GGATTTACCCAGGTCAATTACATAGGCACGCCACTGGTAGAAATTTCAAAAATTGATTGTTAATAAAAAATGCCCTTTTATGCATAAAAGACGTATATCAAATTTCAGACAGTTATTTATCTATAGTAGCATCAGAATTAGGATTTAAAAAAAATGTTTTTTTAAAATCCTGTATCTCCAAAGCTAGGACTTTTAGGTTCGTATTAAATTTTTTTCTTAAAAAGGTCCAAGAATCACCCCCCTTTAACATTAGCACGCAATTAGGAAACGCCCTGTATAGTACTTCACAATGACGCCTCCTGTACAAAGTAATATGACAGACGGAGGCAAATGGTCACTTTTGGCATACCCGAATAGACCAAAGTTGAACTGCATAAGTTAAAATTTTGATACACCTTGTTCACTGGAATCAGTGCTGGCTCCCTTACTATAACTACATTGATGTGCTAATTTTGGAAAAATATGAGTTCTGTAGTTTTTCAAATATTAATTGCAATATTAGATATTTTTTGACACCCGGTGTTGAACAGAAAATTAATTATTTTGAAGGAGTTTATTGACAGCTACTTTATGAACAATTTTACAAAATATATGAAAAAAAACTAAGACATTTTTGAGGTTGACGGCTGTGATTCTAATGGTTCGATTCCTTCTAAACCATTGTCTTCCTCTGACAATGATGAGGTTTCGTCGTCACTACTTGAAGATCCCAGAGTGATACCTAAATCATCAATAACCGTTTCAATTTTGCCATCTATTTCCCAGTATTTATCTTCAATCGAACGAACATGTTTAACATACGATTTCCAATTTTCAGCCGATATTGACTCAATCGCTTCTAATGTTATTTTATTTAAATCTTTAATTGAAAGTTCACCGGTGTTGCGCTCTGTAAAGTGTAATAGGGTTGAGGTCGCACATGTATGGAGGCAGCCTTAAAGGTGTATGACCGAGGTTACGTAAAACACCGTCAATTTTATACTTTTTTCTCTAGGCTTGTTGGCTAATATTACTTCATATAATTGATATTTTCTACATGTTGGATCACATACAAGATTATTCGATTTAAGGCACGTTATCATATGAGCTTTTGTAGAGTATTTAGTTGGCACTTGATCTTCTATGTGAGAATGAAAAGACGCATTATCCATTACCACGACTGATTTGTAAGGAATGTTAGGTAGAAGTTTCTCGAGCAACTACTTTTCTAAATCATCTCTATTCATCTATCCATGATAGTCACCAGTTGTTAGTCCCGAGCGAAAAACTAAAGCAGCACCTGGAACTAGAGCGGATTCTCTGAACAACACCTATAACACTTTCACTTTGCCAGTATTTGTTCGCTGTCATATCATTATCTACCCAGGTTTCGTCTAGATACACAATATTGCGTCGTTCTTGCCCATATTGCCTTAAATTTGATAGACATTTCACCCGCCAGTGAAAAATATTTGGTGTCTCAATGAGCAATTTTCAAAACAAAACAAGCAAAACCATTTGATCGTAAAAGCTGATTTTATTCGTACGGAAAATCTATTTTGTTCTTTACAGCACGAAGTAGGGGTTTGCTGGTCAGAACCTTCTTAAAGTTTATATAAAAATCCTCTATTGTTCGTCGAATTACTTGAAAATCACCATCGTTAATTTTATCTTTGTATGATAATCTTGGTCCTTTTTTACCAGGAGATTTTAAAGGTGAAGTAGAAAATGAGCGATCATTATGTTCTCTTGGAATTTTTCTTACACTACCTTCCGAAACACCAGTGTAAAATGCAGCGCGTTCTGTTCGATTTTGGATTGGAATAGTCAAACTATTATTTTCAGCTTATCTAGTACAGGCCTCTATAACGCTCGCAATATTTTCACGTGCACCGCTTCGAATTGTTTTTCCTCTTTTGCTCGCCATCGTTACTTCAAAATAATAAGTCAAATTCAACGCAACGCATTTATATAATATGTTCGAAATGTATAGGCGTCACTGGAAATAGTTAGAACCTTCTAACGGCAAGTGCATGGAGACTCTGGGCACATCCCAATTATAAGTGGACCAGTGTGAAATTTATTAAATCCTCGATTAATTTTCCGTACCGCTTAGCTGGCGCACTTTATAGGTGAAGCGGCAAACTATTGACTGATTTTTTAAATATTTTATTAAGCCGTCATTTTGTTTTGCTATCTATTCATACTAAAATGTTACCAGTTCATTCTTATGGAACATTTGATTTTTGTGCAAAATTTGAGGTAAATTGCATAATTAGTTTTTTAAGTAATATTTTTTATAACGTTTCACTAGACCGCCATCTTGTTCCGGCATATAGGATTTCTACCAACATATTACCCGGCTATTCCTACATGACCCTTACTTTTTGACAAAAAAATATGAAGTCAATCTGATGAGTAGTTTTTAAACTATGCCACGAACCGACAAACAGACTGAGGGAATTAGTAAAATATATTTTTGGGAATCTAGGGATTCTAAAACGCGAAGAGATGTAAAACCTGATTCATTCCTTGGATTCATACCAAAATTTTACCAGTTCATTCTTACATAGTACTTGATTTTTGTGCAAAATTTGAGATATATTGCATACGCTATTTTTAAGTAATAATTTTTTTATATTTCACTAGGTCGTCATTTTGTTTTGCCATATTGGATTTTTACCAAAATGTTACCAGGTCATCTTCATATGGTCCTTAATTTTTGACCAAAATATGAAGAATTTCCTTATATTTAATATATTTTTTTTAAACCATAATCTTGGGCCCCCTTGTTTTGTAATTGTTTTATCACCTAAATGGTTTAACCCCGCTGCAGTAGTCCCCTCTTCTAAAAATAAAATGTAATGTTACAAGATATTTGGTTTAAATCACTTACTCTCAGGACCCCTATGTGGAACTGCGCAACCGCAAACTGCTATTTCTATCCAATCGCTGAGGCCAAAGTCAAACGGCAATATTGACTTCCTATTTACATTGGACATTTATAAATAATTCGCATTTCGAGACATGCGCAGAAATATTTTGGAGGCCTAGGAACTGTTGGGTAGGTTAGTGTATAAAGATTTTATTGACGGCTGTGATATAGAAGATACACCTAGGTAAACTAGATATAAACTATATATAAATTATATATATAAACTCCAACGTGACCCTCTCTGAATAATTTTATAACTGGTGCCGTGGTTTTTTATTATATATTTATTTTTATTAAGAGGCATATACAATAATATTACCACAAATAAACTAGAGTTAGCATACTGTATTGGCCGAATTGTCTCAATGCCGTGAAAGACAGTTACATAGTTTATATGGCATACGATCTCCGCCTCTTCATGTCGTAATTATCGACGTAAATTGTGATCGTTAGTATATGCCACTTCAAGATTTTTTGGTACCTACCTCAGTTACAAAAAAATTTTAACGACGATATATGGTTTCAGCATCCTGGTGCTAACGCATATACTACTAAGAGGTAAATGGAGGTCCTTTGAACATTATTTCTTCAAAAAGTAATATAAGTTGGCCTGCTAAATCGTTGGACCTGTCTGCACTAGACTGCAGTTTTTAACTATTCGGGGACGAGAGTGTGCAAGAGTGTTTTAATTGAAACGAAAGGAATTTGGACAATAATATTTTTTGAAAGTAAAATTCCGAAATATAATATATATATTCTTATAAATAAATTTTATGAAAAAATTCAATGAATCTTTTAATCAGCCATCAAAAGGAAAATCAATTTTGGACACCTTGCATATATTTTATAATTGTTTAAACACTTATAACTCAGAACCTAATCAGCGAAATTAGGAAATTATAAGAAAGTAACAGTTCATTTTAGAGCTCATCAAGTTGTTATAGATTCCATTTTGTGCTTTCGCCCTACACTGATGAGCTCTAAAAAGAGCAAAATCGCGATCGTCGTTTGACTATAAAGGATCATTGCGTCTCAGGCATAGCAAAGAATGTTCCAGACAGCGACCATAGTATTCTTGTTATGACGTTTGTGTAATGTGAAATACAAATATATAAATATTTTTCGATACAACAGTTTGCTAAGTAATGTTTAAAAATAATATATTGTGTGTGTTTGTTTGGATCATATATAATTATTATTTATCGTCGTAAGATGGAGACAAAGCCCCTTAATTATAAACAGAATTAGTTTCCGTATTGAAACTGCTTCCGGTAACTCGGCTCGTGCTGGCTTGGATTCAACTTTAACCAGACGAACGTCTTGGCCAGTAAAGGGATTTATGCTGGTTAGACACATTTCATAGTGATCCATTTGCTAGGACTTTTCTACTGAAAGAACTAAAAAGATTCACACACTGTTTTTCGAAAAGGGCCTTACCTAAACTTTTTTAACCCTAACCTGGTATTTTGTTGTATTTATCTCTATCAAGTCGTAGCACGTGCTGATGCGAAGCATGCCCACGTTAGTACAGTAAGTTAATTAGATGTAGGTTCTACTAGCAAAAGTCGAAAGGACTTCCTGGGGCTCGTGTTGTTACAGCGTATGACAAAGATTGGTTATCCAAGAGTCTAAAGATTTATCGAACAGTTTTAAATGATGCAAACATCACGTTTTGGGTTGTTGAATAAAATTAATTATTCCGGATGGTCCAGTTTCTGTTTCTTGCAAGAAATGATATTTTAGTGAGTCATTAATCGTTACAGTTGGCAGTTGGTAGAAAACGTAACACTGCCTGATAGAAATTGTGAAACTGTTTAGATGAAATAAGCTTATTTTAATACATATTTGCATTGTCATTTTCTCGGTGTGTTCTAGAAATATATGTGCGTGTCCTGGATACCGTTTAATTCATTATTGAGCCTTCGCCATGATGATTCCTGATCAGGAATGATTGAAGCAGTTCATTCCAAGTTCATTAAAGATAGTATTATATGTTTTATATATTATTGGTTAGCAGATAGATTTCTTGATGAAAATTCTCTGTACTAATTCCGCAAACAATTTGTCGTTTTTTGTTGGCACCTATTAAAGCTAATAATTTAGTTTTAGTGGCAACACAGTTATATTTAACTGTTGTGATAGCATATCAGCAAACGTTAATGCCAAGACAGACAATAGATGGAGTTTATCCTACATAGTATTATAATTAAATAGTTTAAGATTCTAGAAAATTACGAGGTGAAACATTTTGGTAACGTAACTCGGCTCGTGCTGGCTTGGATTCAACTTTAACCAGACGAACGTCTTGGCCAGTAAAGGGATTTATGCTGGTTAGACACATTTCATAGTGATCCATTTGCTAGGACTTTTCTACTGAAAGAACTAAAAAGATTCACACACTGTTTTTCGAAAAGGGCCTTACCTAAACTTTTTTAACCCTAACCTGGTATTTTGTTGTATTTATCTCTATCAAGTCGTAGCACGTGCTGTTGCGAAGCATGCCCACGTTAGTACAGTAAGTTAATTAGATGTAGGTTCTACTAGCAAAAGTCGAAAGGACTTCCTGGGGCTCGTGTTGTTACAGCGTATGACAAAGATTGGTTATCCAAGAGTCTAAAGATTTATCGAACAGTTTTAAATGATGCAAACATCACGTTTTGGGTTGTTGAATAAAATTAATTATTCCGGATGGTCCAGTTTCTGTTTCTTGCAAGAAATGATATTTTAGTGAGTCATTAATCGTTACAGTTGGCAGTTGGTAGAAAACGTAACACTGCCTGATAGAAATTGTGAAACATTTTAGATGAAATAAGCTTATTTTAATACATATTTGCATTGTCATTTTCTCGGTGTGTTCTAGAAATATATGTGCGTGTCCTGGATACCGTTTAATTCATTATTGAGCCTTCGCCATGATGATTCCTGATCAGGAATGATTGAAGCAGTTCATTCCAAGTTCATTAAAGATAGTATTATATGTTTTATATATTATTGGTTAGCAGATAGATTTCTTGATGAAAATTCTCTGTACTAATTCCGCAAACAATTTGTCGTGTTTTGTTGGCACCTATTAAAGCTAATAATTTAGTTTTAGTGGCAACACAGTTATATTTAACTGTTGTGATAGCATATCAGCAAACGTTAATGCCAAGACAGACAATAGATGGAGTTTATCCTACATAGTATTATAATTAAATAGTTTAAGATTCTAGAAAATTACGAGGTGAAACATTTTGGTAACGTCGCGTTAAGGAAAGCATGTACAATAATAATTCTGTTCAGTCTAATAGTTATCAGACATGGGACAAAGAAGATTGTTTTGTTCTAGGAAGTGCCTAACATTTTCTTCTGTAGCTGCATTGTTAAAATAATTGCTTGAGTTCCTCTAGAGCCTAGGGAAGCATTTTATTATTTAAGGCTCGAAGTCCTGCTTTGTACGTTTTAAAGCTGCCGGCTAATCACCAGCATGACATAAGCATTAATCTATAATTCGATTTACTAATTCAGTAATGGTAGTAGAACTGAGGTACTCACGTTATGCTGTATACTCTGGTATATTTATTAGATACTCTATTTCCTAAAGTATGCATTACTTGTTCCTTAAGGCAAGTAACTCTTTTAGTAAAATTATGATTTACCATCACTAATAGTTTGAAGAAAATCTGTAGCTGTCTACCTAGATTGAATCAAACGTTTTAAATAAGTTAATCTGTAAATTGTCAGTTAGGTATTTCGAAAACGGTTTATTTAATCTGTAAATTGTCAGTTAGGTATGTTATAAGATTCAAAGCCAAGTTGAATTAGTGCACCTTGGAGGAAACTAGAATTAATTAAGTAAAGGTATTTTTCGAATATAACGTAAATTTGATGTACTGGTTATATTAAAACGTGGATAGAAGCTTAACTTATAAATAAATATTATATACAAATGTTTTATATGATCTTCTTTGACACTCCAGGATTTGATAAATAAATAAACAAATAATAACTAGAATGTCAAAAAATGAACACCGACTTTGAAAGTTTAGTTTAAATACACAGGATAATATTATTTCAGTAAAGGGGTATATTCTCGTTAATTATAAATAAACGCAGTTTGTTATTTTCACCTCTAAAGACAACCGAGAAGGTTGACAAAATCTATAAAAGGTAATGCATCCCTAATGAGGCGCTACATACAGACATGGTCATAACCTATTCGCCTTTTATGTTAGTTTTAAAGTTTACATTTAGTTCGGGTAAATTTTCATAGCGCTATGACTAGAGTGTTGAAATTTCTTCGCAAAGATCTTTGGTTTTATTCCCCGCTGGCGACTTTTTTAAATCTTTTCCTTAAGAAAACCTGAAAAATAAAATGTGATCGTATTTTAAATATAGAACTGCGTTTTTGGTTGGTTAGGACAGGTTAGGGCTTTTTTTATTTGTTGTAGTGTATCTATCACAAAAAAACAACTCAAAGTTATGCAACCAACAAACCAAGAATTTGTGTCCTATTGACTCCATCTAGAAGTTACAATGTTCTTCTTTCTACAACATCGCGTCGTATGACAAATATTTTGTTAATTTTTCTTAGCTGTCTTCAAAAGTATAAAGGGAAGGTAAAAATCAGTAAGAAGAGACCGATTTAATTAAACAAATATGCAAAGTTTGTTTTATTAAAAAATATAAAATCGTGCTACTAAATTAAATTTCAAATCCATATTTGTAATGTTTTACAAATCCAGAGAACAAAAAACCATAAAACTTTTAAAAATAAAAAGTAACATAAATTAGGTATCATAAAAAAAATTAATTTGTTAAACATGCACGAAGGTGCTCCACCGCAATATCCAATTGGGGTTCGCAATTTTTTAGATGAATGGTTGCCTCACGGATGGTTTAGTCGTGGCAGTGAATTTCCATAGCCACCGCGTAACCTGGATCTTAATTCATTGGATCAATTCTTTTGAGGTTATATTAAATCTTTAGTGCATACAGAAGAAATCCGGACACTCGAGCAACTATTACAAAAAATTCAAGATGCTACCAATGTTATCAGGAATAAACAAATATTCCAAATAAGGCCCTATTTGGTAAAAAGATTAAGAAACTGCATAGAAGAAATTCGTGGAAATTTTCTTCAATTGTTGAAGTGACGTTTTTCATTATTTGTTCATGATAAATTCATTATTCGTTATTATAGTATGTTATTTCAGTTTTAGCGTTTAACTATTTTTTGACTTATTAAAGTTATATGATATTAAAATGCAAATATTTCGAAAACGGTTTATTTAATCGAACTAAATGTGGTACACTTTTTTTTCTTAGAAGTCATCACTCTATCACAATTTTCAATAAAAAATAATGAAATGATACCATCAAGAAAGCAATGTCATGAAATAGCGAGGGTGAAGGGTGTAACAAGCGCCCTCTACATATTACATGAAAAAATATAATTTTGTCATATTCCCCATCCCCGAAGACTCCCAATTACCAGTTTTTATGTCGATATCTCAAAAACAGCTTGAACTTTAACACCCTGTATCTCATTAATGAGCGACATTTTACCAAGGCATATTTGGCTCATTTAGGCGAGTTCAATCTAGGATAGCTTTTCGGCACATTCATTACCGACCACCCTGTATATTAAGAAAACTTTATATAAATTAGAATAGGTCAATAAATAGTAGTTTGTAGAAATACGTACATATCCCAAGAACAATGCAGTGCCCCTAGCATTTTCCTTTAGAGCAATTCCACACTTTTATTCGATTGTACCATGTAATTACAAACTTTTGTTATTATTAAACGATTACCGAGAATCCCAAAATTGGGAAACACTCTACTGATTTAATCAATGAATGATATATTCAGGAATTGCTAAAGCACTCACTTCCACAAAATTAAAGTTTCGTCGTTAAAAGCAATGTCCAATTAAACTTTTACTGTGAAAGCCAACTAATGAATTACCTCGTCGAAAGTAGAAATGGAAGGTTAGCCGCTAAATTAGGTCCCAAATGTTTACGGTCCCCCAAGGTTTCGATCTGTTTCATTTTCCAGTCATTGAGTTGACTTAATAAGCCAATATAAATCTTTCTGGATTTCGGACCAGTCCAGGAAAACATGGGGGACCTAATGATGCGGATTATTAGGGCTGTGGGTCAACCAAGGAACAGATAATAATAATAAATCAAAAATTAAGAGGTCATAATAATATTTTATGAGAGGAACTTCTTTTCAGTACTTAGTAGCTTATAAATGAATACTACCGTTAATAGGAGTGAAGAAATAGTTACTTGACAATACTGAAGATTAACATTTAAACACTAGGTAATAGAGCGAACTGCAAATCCCAGATATTCATTTAATTTTGTCTACAAAATATTTCGTCATGAGTGTGGAAGCCTTCCGAGATCTATTTTGTCTTATATAGAAACTAACTTGAGCCACGTGAATTTGATATATTCAATTGTATATATATTTGTATATTTATTTACTCAGTAATTTTCTGTACTCGTTTGTGAGTAATCCCGGTATATAGTATACATTTCTTGATAGACAAAAAATGTGATTATCGATGATTTTTACAAGTATGCCATGAATATTAGTTACTATGGCAACCATTGTTATTGCAATTGTTTCACCTGCAATTACAAGCGATAGAGCTTGTCATTGCTGTGTCAAAGATATTGTCGAATTTTGAAAAAGAAAGTTCATCGTGAAGAATCTTGAATAGAAACGCTTTCCGCCCTTACAAATTTAAATTAGTGCATAAATTAGAACCAGGTGAGCCGGCTTAAAGATTGGCATTTTTAGTAATATTTTCCGATTTGTACAGCCAAGATGAAAATTTTCTCGGAGAGCGACGAGAGTCGATTCTATAATAATGGAATCGTAAACAAACACAACTGTCGCTTTTGGTCACAAATCCATCCTCGCTGGATCACAGAAAGAGGTAATTAGTGAGTTTTTGGTATTAATGTTTTGTGCGGCATATTAAACGGATTCCTTATAAGACCTTTAAATGCAAATAGCTATTTAAATTTCTTCAAACTACGCTTCCGAACTTGTTAGATGTGCCCTTTGAGACTAGGATGAGTATGTGGCTACAGCAGGATAGAGCGCCTGTACATAATGCGAAATTGTAACAAGGTATTTAAATAGCGAATACCGCAATAGATGGTTTGGTACTAATGGACCGATAAGGTTCGGCGAGGTTCCCGGACAATACACCACCAAATTATTTTTTTTGGGGTGACCTAAAGGACACAGTCTATGAAGAACCTATCGAAGATATGGCTGATCTTATTAACAAAATTAGTGCAGCATATGCTGCTATTGCAAGAGGGTCGCTCCTACAAGTGACTCAAGCAACTATTAAGTTTTTGATAGTTGTGTTCGAGCAGATGAATATAATTTTGACTAAAATTTTTAATTTGTTTTATAGTTATTTGTAATAATAATTTTATTAGTTTATAGTTTTCTCTATTTATTCATATTATCAGAACTAAATACATAGACATGTTAGGATCAAATACTCGTATAGAATAAACCTACTAGAATAAAGACAAATTTATTATTGTAGGATATTATTAAAATATTAATATAAAATCATACTAGTTATACTTTAAAAATTAACATGAAACAATACATATTTATAACATAATAAAATATTGCACTACATTTTATCGGGTGACAGGAAAATCTCATTAAGTGTTATACGAGTACTAAGCCTATGTACAGGGTGGCCAATTTTGATTGTTTTAGGGCGTATTTTCCTTATTAATAAAAATAGAGAGTAATGGTTTTCGTACTACGTTGCTTTTCTTGAGTAATGAAAAATTGTATAAACGAAATTTTAATGACTTGTTTCGATTCAAATATACAGGGTGAAATTGAAAATAACGTATTTTGCGACCAATCTCGTATTTCGGTAATTTTTTAACATACTACAAAGGTAAAAAATGACTCTGATAGAGATTTTTTACCCTGAATGCAATGATGTAGTCTGATTTTTTCTGTGGAACGTGATATTTGAGACATAAATCAAAATTTTGTTTTTTAAAAGTGAAACCCTGTAGATCTCCTCCTCCTCTAGCTACGCTATTAAATGCCATTTACTTTACTCGTTCTTGAGCAATACTGATCTGTAGTTTAAATTTATTGTTAAGAAGATGTATTTCTTATAAATCTCGTAATCGTTTTTTATTTTACTGCGAGTTAAGGTGACCTTCTGTCAGTGCCATTAAGTACTTTGTTATCAAAATATTTTGATCACAGTGGTAAACATCTCTTCAACTTGCTGTAAAATGGAAAAATAATTGTTACGAGGTGCATAAAAATATACTTTTTCATCAAGAAATTTGTAAGTAAATGACAAAAAAGTTTTTAAATATGATATACTTTTGCATTCACGTAATCTCAAAGCTCTTGCAATCAATTTATATTTTCGACTTGTCGCGACGCCCAATCCTTAATAGGCGTTGAATTTTTTATACTTTGAAAAATATCTACTTGGCCATACCTGGCTTTAATTTATTTAAAGTAAGCTTGAGCAAATTTTGGAATTATCAAACAATAAAAATTTTATCCATGGGTCTCTATTTCTCTCCTTCTTCTTCCTACCTTTACCGTCTTAGACATCAACAAAAACTCTGTGCCAGGTTTCTGGCGTACCTTCCATTAATACGACCCCACATTAAAGACACGCTTCCAAGTCGAGTATAAATTGGCATTTCTTATTATAAAGAGAATCATAGTGAGTAAGGATTTATATCTGAAAAAGATACTGGCAAAAATCAAATTTTTAATTAAAAAAAATATATGTTTTGGCAAACATAATACTTCCCTGTATATGTTCGTCTTGTGATTTTATCAACCTGATGTTTATAAAAAAACAAAATACCTTCGGTGTATTTTGCCATTTTCTGAAAATATTAATCTATTCTGTAATAAAAAATAATTTCCGCTTTTAAAAAGGTGTTTCCTCCTTTAGGATAGTCCAGCCTACAATTTTAATTATGTTTTTAGAGGGCTGTGTGACCTCTTAGGAGTAACTCTATGTAAAAAAAATCGATATATTATTCAAAAAATACAGTAAATATTACCTATTCTAATAAAAAAAAAGCTCAGCGTTATGGAATCAATCATTTCTTATGTTTTAAGGGCCTGTTTTATCCACCTAATATAAAAATTGTTTTTATTTACGAAAAGATGAAAGAGATTTTGTCTATTCTAGTGGTACTTTTTAGGTTAAAACATTGATTTTGTTTTTTGGGGGTTGTTTATATCCCTATGGCTATTCAGATTAGAGGAAAAATATTCTTATATAACAAAATATGAAAGTAAAATTTGACTTATTTTAACGTTTTTTTTTTCATGGAGCGATTTCATTTCGGTTGATGTGATTTTTTTTTATGAAATCAAAAGAAAAAAAAAACAAATATCCCTCCCATTTATGTCAAAACATTTATCAAACTATTTCTGTTTTTATTATTTTTAGTTTCACTTAAATTGGTTTTCGCGTTTTATAAATATAATTTACACCACAAAATATAACACTTACAATCTAAGCCACGCGAGCCAATAACCATATTTGTGCAAATTTAAAGGGAAGGTTTGGCCGTTCTCAAGTTATCCTGCGAGCAATTTTTTTACAGACACACACATCCGTACAGACATTATACATTTTTTCTAAAAATTTCTTTTTTGTTTTCTAGGAAATCTAGAAAAAAATTGAAAAAAAAAACCCAATTAATATTTTTCGAAAATGTTCGCGTAATACTTCTGCGTTTTACGAAACTTTTGACTTTAATATCTCATGTCTAGATAATAAATATGTTATAGGCTAAAGTGAAACATTGCGTTTTGTGTTTCTTTAGATGATAAGAACAAAAAAAAATCAGTAAATTTATTTTTCCTAATATTTTTTACGTAGTCTACAAAATTAAATAAAGTCCTTTATTATTTTCCCCAATAAAAAGAAGGTTTTATTCTAGAAAATGAAACTTTATCAACTATTTAAACATTTTGCTAGGCCGACCGATGGATTTACACAAACATTTTACCAGTTTAAACCTATATTACACATTCTTTTTGCACCAACTTTAAAGTCCGTTCCCTAAGTAGTTTCTTAATGATGATTTTTTTCCAATCTGTAAAGCCTGTGTTTTGTTCCACCATATTGGATTCTTATCAAAATGTTACCATTTAATCCCCTTATGACCCTTGATTTCTTAAAATTAAAGTCAATCCGAAACGTAGTTTTCAAAAATTTCTGAGGGTGATTTTTTCAAGATTACAATGTTTCCCAATTACGAGAGAAGTAAATATATAAACATGTAAAGGCAGAGTATCACAACAATATCAAAATTTTGCACAATGAAAATAATCCATGATTCACAAAACGAATTTATTACATTTCAAGACCTACAATTTGTCACACTAATAAAACTTTAGACGCAATCGCAATGGAATCCATCAATCAAACTCGTTTGACCCCTTGATTACTGCCGTCTCTAGACAATTGGCTTGTCTCCCCCCAGCATCCATTCTGCCTCTGACGTATAGCAATTTGGCTCTAAAATTTTATTACCCAGACTAAACTGTCCCAAGTGAGTCACCAAGTTAGAATAATCATCTTTTATTGTAGCGTCCTTAAAAGGGTGGGAAGTATCCCTCTTTTCAAAAAGTTTCAACCCCTTGAAATTTCGTGCAAGTATTTTTTATAAATGGATTTTGCATATGGAGAATACGTGTTTCTCTGGCATATATTGTTTCTTTCTGTACATTGAGTTTAGAAATAAATTTAATTAAAAAATCAAGCAATCCCGCATGTATCCCGTGGCTTTTCATAATTAATAAAGATTAATGCCATTGCTGTCTCTTCCGATTGTAAAAATTCTGATACCAGATAAACTTGGTAATGGATCATAGATATTATTAGAATTAGTGCCAAAAGGCAACAATGATCTTAGCACCATAACAGGCATAAAAATCAGAGTTTTATGATTGCAACAGCAAAAAAAACAGTTTTTGGATTTTTCTGCTACTGACCTAAAGTTATACTACTAAACATATATTTCGCATAGTAACAGTTGTATTTGCAATTCAATATATTTTTTAACTAATATTAAAAAGGCTTGTATTATTATCGTTGTGACCGTTTTAAATACAAATCTTGAGGGCACTTTTTACAGTTTAATGTTTTTTGAAACTGCACCTGTGGTTTACAATGGAGTGTTTTCGCCTTTTAATAACATTGAAATAAAAAACATAATTGTAGGGATTTTTCAACATACAATTGGTTTTCATTTACATTTGTAAAGCTCTAGAAGAAGAAGGCAGCACTCCATCCCGAAAGCTAGAGTATAGAATAAAGAGCTTCTCGTACTAAAGCGTACTTCTTTCGTAATAAACCTTAAACCAAAAAGAAAATACTGTTTCTAAAACCATTTTTACTTCTGGCTTAAACTATTAACACGAGTCAGGATTAATTACTACCAAAACCAAAACACAGTTTTTTTTAATTCAATAAATTATTGCTGCATTCGAACTGTTTTAGAGGAATATTTTAGCTATATACGATGTACTTTTATTCCAATTCTGAGGCGAGAAATAAAGCGTCGAAAATGCTGAATGTGATTTTGGCAAAATGTTAGCAAAACCGTTCTTTCCAGAACGACAGTAATGAACCGTTATACACTCGAAATGAAAAATGACGCATAAAGTCACCTGTAACTAAACTTATAGATAACCCAAGAATAATTAAATCAAAAGAAGAAAAATCTTGCCGAGGCAAAACTATGTATATACTAGAAAAATATTTTTTTGATGACCGCTTAATCAAAATGAAATTTAGCCAACCGTGAAGATGATGTTGAGTTACGGGTTTCGGCGTTTGTTTGACCAATTTCTAGAATATGCAGCCCAATAGGACAGCCTCAGGATTCCATTGCAAAGGTCTTATACAGGGTGTTATATAAGACCCTGTCATTTTTTGAAAAGTTTATTCTACCAGAAATCTTACTGTGGAAGATTTCTTTTTCTCTTTGTGCAGCCAAAATAATCTAGACCTAGATACAAAAAAACAATTTTTCAGTGATTTTGAATTTTTTTTTCCTTGCCCACATACAGGGTTTTTAGAAAAATTTATTTGTTTAAAATGGTCTTCTGAACAAAGCCCACTTATGGCAATCAAATTCAGTATGGTTTATCAGATTATGAACAGGGTTGGCATCCTTAAGTATTCCACCATGAATATTGTATACAGCGTGCACCAAAAACTCAACCGATTCTAAATTTTAACAATGTTAAAATTTCTGCACCACAAGGTATATAGAATTCCAGACCTTTGTTACCCACTGTATTATTGGCACATATTTTCAGTTTTTTCTATGTTTGTTATATTCTTAGTTAATTCGAAATAATAGTTTAAGTAAGTCTGTATTAACAAAAATAACATGTGAAACTGTATTTTATTGCGAAACAAGAATTATTTCAATAATAAAAGGCAATTTTTCATTTTTTATTAAAAAAAATTGTTTTAAATTAAAGGCAATATCTGAAACAACTAGAGGAAATTTCAAATGAAAAAAACGGTTTAGGTAAAAATGTCCATTATTACTAAAACTGGCATTAGAAGCAATATCGAGTTCAAGATTAATAGAAAAAAAACCAAACCCAACAAATCACTATTTAACGTCCACCTCTTAGTTTTTGGTGAACCCTGAATACAATATTCATGCTGGATAATTTGAGGGTGTCAACCTTGCTCATAATCTGATAGATATATCTTTGATTACCACAAGTGGACTTTGTTCAGCAGATTTTTTTTTAAATCAATTTTTCGCCAAACTTAACACAATGTTAGTGACTCTGGAGTAATTTTGTATGTTTAGTTTGTAGCTAATGGTTTTCGTCTCTTTACTAAGGCCTTCAGTCAGAAACACCAGAAAATTTCCCCAATACAAAATTACATGTTACTAATTATAGAATCAATAAACCTTCAAATATGACCCATTCTTTCAGAACATTTTTTTAAACAAATGTATTTATATAACAGTGCAAAATACAACCTACTAAAAGTAATTGGAATATTTATGGTAACGACGGTCATGATATTTAAATATTTGGATGGTAAACTTCTATCTAAAATTATAATAAATTATTTTTTGCGTAGGCGCTCAAATATCTGTATCGATAGGGCTCATATTGACATATAGCTTAAGTATTTTTTTTTGAACTAATCTGATTTAAACAACTATTGTCGTCCTAATGGTCTTTTGTGTCAAGTCCGGAGCAAAGATATGAGAATGAATCTTTTAAAACTTTTAGCTAAGGAATATTAATAATACATGCATCTGACTGTCAGATAGAATTAATTTGTTAGAATAATGTATATATTTTATAGCTAATATTATTTTTATTTTATTGAACTTACCGAAGTTTTTGTGATGTAGAGAGTTTATTTGGCTAATCAACAAGTCTCAGCAATATATTGCAAACTGACTACGCTGATTTCTGTTTGCGTTCTTTGTATAGAAATCGTAATTTTTTTTATTATGAAAATTCGTGAAACATACATAATTTTTTCATAATAGTTTTAAAAATGCCGAAAGCTATTTTCGACCATGAGAATATTCCGAAGGAGTGATATAGTGTCAATAGCTGAGCAGATTTTTGTTTTGGGGCGGTCATTATCATGATCCCATAGTAAAAACCAATTCCAACATAAAATTGTAATACCATAAGGGTTACTGGATTTTATTTAGAAACATAACGCCTTACAATTTATCGTTTTGTTACAAGGAAAAAGACAATACTTGTTTTGTTCGCATAACTTTTTATTTGATAAATATTAATAATTTTAATGTTTATACTTAAATACACTCTTATTTGTTAAATGCATAGCAGTTAGCCATAATATGTTTTGCTAGGTTGGTAAGAAAACTGACAGAACGATTTAAACACTATTTAGTTACAGTGCTCTTATAAAAATGTTAGATATTATTAATTACCTAAAATTTACACTATTGCGGCCGCATATAGAGATATAAATTTACCTTAAGGAATGTAACAAAATTTATTAAGAAGTTATTACTATCAAGAAGAAAGGTCCTAATAAATTCACACATGGATAAGCAAAAAATGAAAAATCACAATCAGCATTAAAATGGGGACAACACTTTCTCCAAGGAATAATTGTATCTAAATTATCAGATATTATATATTTGAGGAAAGTATAATTTGCAGTTCGACGGGAAAAGTCGAAATCTAGGAAAAATGACTTAGGTCGTAGTAAAAGCACTTTGAAGTACTTAAATGAGCTAGGGAATACGATTTTCTTTTTTTACGACGGTATATACGAACTACTGTTGTGAATTTTCATTTTACTTTTTTAAACTAGTTAAGAAGAACGGTATAACACCACATAATTTATTTTCCGAGTAGGTTTTCTTTAAGGTTTTAATTTTCAAATTGAGATCAACCACTTTAAGTATACTAAATATTAAAAATCAACACTAACTATTAATATACTTATGGCATTTTTCTTAAAACCCCATTCGCAATTAAAACTTACAAATGGCGCATGTTGGCGAAAAGAAGTTTAAGAAAAAAGCCATAGTTTAATAGTATTTAAATTACTTTTAAGTATAAGTATATTTGATAAAGTAAAGTGATATATTTGCAAAACTAAGTATTTGTTTTGTGCCGCAAGCAATACAGATCCTACGCACTTGTGACAAGGCTGAACTGTTTATTGTAAAAGAAATGCACAGTAAAGATGTTTTTTCAGATTTCACATTTTTAACAGTTTTTTTTTTACAAAAAAAAGAGTATTGAAGAATATCAGATGGTTAAGATACTCACAAGAGATCGGTCTAGTTGAATATGAGGTCAGTTTAAATTAAAGTAAGAAAACATAAAATACCAAACTCGAGTTTACCACGTTCTTATGAAACTGTCGAACCATACGTTAGGAAAAAGATAAAAATCTACTAGACCTCTTCCCCACACATAAGTTTCACATAGTAGTCAAGTGTAGAAATTCTTACAAGTAGTGTTCATATTTTTTTTTTATTTTTATTTACCTTTCCACATGGTATTAAAAAACTGGGTAAGTGCTTTGATTATTTGTAAATAACATAATGGTGCTACCAATTGTTTACCCGCACACTAGTTTCAGAAATTGAAATTCTGAAGATTAATGATATCTCGTTTCAATTAAAAATATAGCACTTTCAGACGTTTCTAGGTACTGTATATTATTATGTTCTTATTACTTAGAACATTAAACACATTGAGAAGCTGCACCTTTTTTATCGGATCAGTTTCCACTTTGTGCTGTTTGGGTATCCCGTGGATCCCCGGAAGGACACAGGAAACCAAACTAGAGCCTCTGAAGAGCAATCGATATATATCTAAATATTAAATGATTTGTAGATATTAATTTGGTTTTAGTAACAAATGGTCAATATTGCTTATTTAATGTAAGGAAGTGATAAATTAAATCATGAAATTAGTTTATAGTAATTTCGTTTAATTATTTAATTTTCTTCTCTTAGCTTCACGACATGCTCCCTTACAGTGAGTAAAAGCTGAGAACACACTTTCGGCACGCATGGAGTGGCATGTCACAAAATTAAATTTAGAATAGAAGAGAAGGCAAAATTTATATATATATATATATATATATATATATATATATATATATATATATATATATATATATATATATATATATATATATATATATATATATATATATATATATATATATATATATATATATATATATATATATATATATATGTTTGTTTGGCGGAGTTTAGTAAAATGACAATTAGAGTAAAAAAAAATAAAACTACTGGATAAAAACGTTTAAAATAATAAAACGCAAAAATTGTTATTGTAATAAATCTCTACACCTTCCAGGTATGAATAAAAACAATTTTTAGAACTTTTATCAAAATGTGACACTTTTATTTTACACCCATGTAGATACATGACTTACCAGAGTCAAAAGCAGACTTAACTCTTTAATTCAGGAAAACAATTGCTAAACGGTCTCGAAAAAAAACACTTCAGTAACTTATTTTATTTTAAAAATATTCCAGTTTATTTTGTATTTTTTTCTTTTATTTATGGCCGGCGATATTTTAAGTAAAATAACTAATGAACACTAGAATTCATGTTTTCTTTCAAAATTTAAATATATTAACAAATAAGGTCTTTACTGAACATTATTTTAATCTCTTAAGCTGCAAAGAATGAGAGGGATTACCAAATATGAAAATTAGTTTCCAAAATAAATACCAATAAGCAAGAAATTAATAAGAATTTCATCCTCATCGGAGAATTTAATTTACTAGATGCCGCAATATAAACAAAAACTTTTAATATGAAATTTCTACCCCAGTGTTTCGAAACAAAATTTAATTTGGGAATTTTAAATTTACTTCAACTGTTAAGTTCAACCTCTCTTCGGATCTCCAGATATTCATATAAAAATTAGATAAAGTTAATTTTTCAAATGGATTTCAATTTTTAGCATTTTAAGTTGGGTTCTTTATATTTTGTTACAAAATATAAAATTAAAGATCTAATATTTAGATCATTCATATATATATTTATTTTCCTGGAAAGAGTGAAGTATTGTAATAGTAAAAAGTTATACTCGTAGATTTTTGCAGATGTTTGCATTTTAATTCGCTAAACCCCGAAAAGCATATTCTCCCATTTCCATCGGTCTGTCTAAATGGCGGAACAAAATGACCGCCTAATTAAATTTAGTACAAAAAAAATCGGTAAATTTTCTTTACTCGGAACTTCCCTCGTTATGAACTTTTTCTTTTATTAGGAATAGTGAAGTGTAACGCCATCTTGAATTCATACCACAACTACCAGTTAATTTCTAGGACAGACTTAATGTTTGCACAAAATTTGAAATTAGTTTAATAAGTAGTTTTTTCAGGCCGATTTTTTAAATAATTTATCAGTAAATTTCCTTTACGCGGAACTTTCCTCGTTATGAACTTTTTCTTTTATTAGGAATAGTGCAGTGTGACTCAATTTAGTACAGTACATATTTATTTAGTAACACATATAAATTGTCTTCAAACAATTTTATTGGACGCCATTTTCTTCCATCATAGTGGATTATTACCAATGTTTTACCAGTTTCTATCTATGCCACACTTAATTTATGGACATAATTTAAAATAAATTTAATTAAGTAGTTTACATTACATTGACACATACTGCTATTTTGTGACGTCATGTTTTTTCCCTATGTCACATTTAATTTTTCTGCAAAATTTAAAGTCGAATAAGATTTTTTACGTTGATTTCTTAATTTGGCCGACATTTTGTTTCGCCATCTTGAATTCATACCACAACAACCAGTTAATTTCTAGGTCAGACTTAATGTTTGTACAAAATTTGAAATTAGTTTAATAAGTAGTTTTTTCAGGCCGACTTTTTAAATAATTTATCATGCCGCCATTTTGTTTTGCCATTGTCTTGACAAGTTATTTTTTAAAGACTATGCAAATAAAAATATGAAAAATGAATACTAACAATGATATAAATATAAATTTAAAAAATCGGTAAATTTTTTTTATCCAAAACTTCTCTCCTTGTGCACGTAGTAAGTAATTTACTAATATGTACCGTGCATATGAAAATTATGTTATCTTTAATTTCTCTAATAAATGGATCAATTCATACCAGGGAAGTTTCGGGTAATACCAATTTACCGATTTTTTCTGCTGCGACAAGCGTATTTTAGGCAAAACTTAAATTCGAATATTTTCAAAACCACGAGATATTGATATACGGTTTTCAGCCATGTCTTACAAATTTTATTGCATATTACCGATTTCTTCTTCAGCAGCAAAATTCTGCAAACTTTCCAGTATTGTATTTGTTCCGAAAATGTACAAAAACGATTTTTGCGTTCTCGTTGCGAGGTCAGCTTGTTGAAATTTTAAAAAACAATTTGAAACGTTTTTGAAATGTTTAATATTTTTTGTGAAATAATTTTTTTGAAAAAAAATTGATTTTTCTTACAAATTAAGCTGGAACTTTTTATTCGTCGTCTGATGTTTTCTCGGTTAAAGAGCCCCTAAGTCTGAATTTTTTATATTCTGTAGGGTCTGCACTACAACATTATGTAAAAACTAATTAGAACCTAGCCTTCCTAAATATCAAGTACTTGTATTTCAACACCCTGTAACACAAAAAACTTATTTTAATTGAAAATTTTTATTTAGGTTTTAAATACTGAACATTTTCTAAAAACTGTTTTTTTTATTTTCTCTCTAACATTATTATTATTTAAAAACGCAGGTGTTGCTTTTAATGTCAAATTTGTCAATACCGGGTGACACAGGAAACATGTAAAAGACTGCCATATTTTTATTTTTAAAAATTTGAGATATTTCTTTAGCTCCATAACAGCAAATTTCTATGAAAAAACCAATAAAATTGATTGTCAATAACGGGTGACACAGGAGACATGGAAGAGGCTGCCATATTTTGTTTAAAAAATTTGAGATATCTCTATAGCTCCATAACAGCAAATTTCTATGAAAAAAACAAATAAAAGCCTTTTTCGGTTTTACGTTTTTATTTTATATAGAACCCTTTATATTTTTATGAGCTTTCTCTAAATGGCGGCTGAACAGCCATTTTTGAACATTCAACATGGCCGCTAAAATACAGTCACGTTTATAAAATATTAGTTTTAAACAGCTCAAAATTAATTTAGCTGTTCATATTTTTTGAGCATTTCGATTTCAAAATCGTTTTGGATAAGAGAATTTTTTAATATTTTTCACTTCCTATTTAACAGAAAGAGCATTTTACTCCAGTATTTTTAATGGCACCTTATGTATATTTTTACGGTAATTTTCGACGTAAAATTACCTTTTTAAAGAGGTGTCGCATGTTAACTTTTATTTTCAAGATGGCGATATGCCAGCCATTTTTGCCATCAAGATGTTTATTTAGAGTAAATGATTAATTTATAGAAATTTTGAAAATAAAGGTATATAGACATTGCTTTTGGGTTCTGGGGGATTTTTGAGACATTGAAAATTTTCAAAGTCTTTAGTTTTTTTGTTTTCAACCTAATTAAGCGTCAATAATATGAACAACCAACCAAAAAAGACCATTTCTGTATTTCAACAGTAAGTAAAAAAGGTAAAACTGGCTCTGGGAGGGCGGTTTTACCCGCCGATCTCGAAAAAAGGTCCTTACGTTATACTATATCTATCATTTTAGCTTAAAAGTGGGTTTAGAGAGTCTTTAACCCCCAAAGCCCCCCTTTATATACTTCACTGCATTAATAAATCTTTAAAAACGTAATATTACGGTGAAAATGAGTCTGAACAAAAGTACATAAGGTGCCATTAAAAATACTGTATTAAATAGTTCTGTAAAACAAAAAGCGAAAAAATAAAAATATTTTTATATTACCAAAAAAATGATTTTTAAGTATTTAAGCTTATTACGGACTCTTTAAAACAAATATTTTGTAAAAAGTAACTGAATAAAAGTGATTGAATTTTCTATCTAGCCGCCATTTTGAAAACAAAAGCTAACTTATATCACTAAAAGGTTAATTTCAGGCTGAATACGATAGTAAATAAAAATATACAAGGTTTTATTTAAAGTAATAAAATATTTCTATAAAAAATGTAATTATTTTTCATAGAAAGTTTGCTTCTTATAGAGTTATAGATTTCTCAAATTCCAAATTGGCATTTTTAAAACCAAAAAAATGGCAACTTATTACATGTCTCCTGTATCACGCGGTATTGGCCAATTTGGCTCTAAAAGTAACACCTATATTTTTAATATTAATAAAGTTAAAATAATAAACCTTTTTAAGAAAATGTTCAAAACTCCTTAAAACTTAAATAAAAACTTTAGCATTTAAATTTGTTTTTAAGCTTCACGATGTGTTATTATATGTACAGGATCTTTAGGATCGTTAAATTTTATATTTCATACTGTCTAGTAAATCTATTTACCCTATACTGATTTGCGGTTTAGCATGTAGCAACATTACCATATTATTGTTAGTAGGAAGCAATTATTTGTCAGGTTTAACTTTGACTTTTTCTCACCTCAAAATATAAGAAAGCACCCGTATTAATTATAGAGGTTTGAAATTAGACCAAGTTTAACCTGATATTTATAGGTTTTAAATGATATAAGCACCAGTGGAACAAATAATATTTGTTAACATCACAATTACGAAATGACGGTAACATCATGAGCAAAACATAACTGGTGAATTAACAGTTTTAGTTGTCATGACATTTAGATCTGGTCTAAATATTAAACCTATTTAGGGAATTCAGGGATATTAGTTTTGTTTATTTGACATAATTAGCTATGAGAAAAATTCGGCTCTACAAATTTTATGAAATAAAATACTATACGATACACGTGTGTTGGATGCTATTATAGTACTCGCTTACATTTCGTGAAACAACTCGTACTGTAATAAGTCACCTACCGGTCTTGCATCGTAAATTACTTATCAGTTTTACGTATCTGTATTTCGAAAACTACTTAATCAATTTTAAAACATTTTTAATAAACGTTTTTTTTATTTGGCGAAATATACCAAAAAGCTCTTTTGGTATATTTCGTTTCTTTGCATATGATAAGGTACACACCTTATTAAGAACTAAAAATTAAACACATTTACCATTCCCCATTTATTTGCCTTTGTTCTTGTAGTATATTTTGAGAAGCTTTCTAAGTTTTTTCACTAATATCCTACTTCATTCGTCCACACTGTACAGGAATGTACTATAGAGATGTAATGTAAAATGTAAAACTAATCATAACATTTATCGTGTACTTATTTCAAAGCAAAGCTCAAGAAAATGAGAATGTGGTGCATACGTTTAGTTTGGACACAATTATTTCTCAAAATTAGTTTAAATAATTCTTAGCCTAAGTACAAATATTTTTCATTTTTATAGCAAGAAAAAAATCGGTAGACATTGCCTCAGAACCTTAATGGACATTTTCCTAGTTATTATTATATTGATTTTTGTCTATCTATTCTAAGACTTAAAAGTTAAAGTATACTCTAATATAAATACCACTAAAATATTTACAAAGGAGCTCACAGAAAAGCGATTTGTGAATATGCACAACGTTAAGTATTAACGGGGTTACACTATTTATTTTTAATATATATTTCAAGCATTATTTTAAAATTACGTTGCCATTTTCTAATATAGATTAACTCCAATTTTTACATAGAGACGATACTTGGGCTTATGATAATTAATAGTTTGGGCATTAATACCAGCTATATTTTTCTGTTATTTCACTGCTTATTAATTAACTTAAAATATGACTTAAATATGGTCGTAACAGCTTAAATACTCTTCGAGAATTTATAGATTATTTTACGACTGTTTTACTGTAAACTCCATTATGTAATGGACATTATCTGGTGGGCACTGATTTAAAGTTCCGTTTTTTGTCGACCTATTTTAGACATTTTGCGTATTTAAAATGTAATAAATAAAACCACGGATTCTAAGTTTTTTTTTGCTTTCTATTAACTATATTTTAATACGTAAGTAAAATGATGGCAGGTATCTAATATGTAAGCCT
Source organism: Kuschelorhynchus macadamiae (assembly GCA_030620095.1). Classification (NCBI taxonomy): domain Eukaryota; kingdom Metazoa; phylum Arthropoda; class Insecta; order Coleoptera; family Curculionidae; genus Kuschelorhynchus; species Kuschelorhynchus macadamiae. The sequence continues at coordinate 531,486 of JAUTXW010003697.1, read as the reverse complement.
AATTTTTTATTAATAAAAGTGTCGTTTATTTTGGGGAGTCGATAGCCTAGATCGAATTATACAAATAACTCCCAGATGGTTAAAAAGTAGGAAATCAAATGCCAATTTTTTAGTTTTTTTAGAGGAAAATGCTTCTTTCTATGGAAGATATACCAATAAGTTATGAAGAAAAGATTTCGGGAATCTGGTTTTAAGTCTAAATAATAACCCACATTGTCGGACTTCCTATTCGACCATGGTGGATGGAACTGACGACAAAAAAAAATACCAAAACGTGATAAATTGGTGATATTACTAATATCTACTTTGTTAAGTTTTATACCTTTCCTAGTATCAACTGGTAAGTTCTTTTAAATATTAATAGTGATGGATGTAGATTCGGGTATACCAAAAAACAATGGGAACATTTCAAAAAAACTAAATAGCAAACAGATTACCATATACGTGGAGCCTGATATAGATAATTTTAATAAATCTAATAGAACTAACATATATAAAATCGCGAAAGATATTCGTAATTTACATCTGAAGGATGTGAAAAAAATAGAAATAAAAGGTAGAAAAAGACATTGAGACATTAAGGAGTATGGGCTATATATTTCCCATCTTTACCTTCAACATAAAAATATTATAGAACCTATTAGTCAAAATAGGATAAGTCTTTCCCTCAGAACAATAAAAGTAAACGCAGCTATACTCAAGCCACGAGTGGTGCTATAAAAAAAAGGATAATACATTCAATTCATACATTTCAATACGATATAAACGAACACAATCGTTAGTCATATATCTCGAACTCTCGACCTGAAAAGGAAAATAGATTAAAAAACAATAATAATCAAACTACTAGTACTTTAGATTCAAGGGGATTAGGAGGGAAAACTAGTTGGGAGGAGGCAGTTCATACCATTTCGCAAGAAGGACACGAAGTCAGTAAACAAGAAAGGGAAAAAATAATAAGTTTTTTGAATAAATTAATTAAAACTAGAAAAAACTAATAAAGATTATGACAATCCTACTGATATGACTAATTGAGCCCTAAATTTTAAACCCACCTTTAATTAGTCTCTAATTGATTATATTTTTAATTAAATATTGTACATAATTTTGTTATATGTATGTTTATTTAATATAATAATGTTTTAACTTGTATGAAAAAATAAGATTAAATGGAATAACCACACCTATAAATATACAAGCTCTGTTGACAAATACCAATTCTAGAAACATAAAAATAATCATCATATTTATCAGCCATAATAAAATCAAAATATAAAATTTTACATATCCTTTCTGTCATGTACCTATCCTACTTGTCCGAGGTAGCATTTCATGTCTAGAGCTCCCCCGCTACCCGGGAGCGAGAAGAGTCTAAATTTCCTTTATTGTGTGCTATCTGTCTATTAACGGTCTGCTCACCAATTATCTGTTTAAAACGTAGTTAGTGTAATTGAAGTATAATCAATTTGGACTATTTAGAAAAACTCTTTCGTAGAGATCCACAATATATGGAGAGTTTCCTTGCTCGTCAATCCGTTGTTGTGACCTATTGGGCTGGACAATGGCGCTGAAAGCAAAAAAGTGGCAGCAAACTCCATATTGAAAAACAAAGAAAGATAGAGCCACATTGTCTATTATATCTTTTGAACCATAAATTTTTTGAGGTTCAGACTATACTAGCTTTGGTTTTTTGTTTGTCTTAAATATCTTATTTATAATATTTTCGCCGGCCCACAGCCTCCGTTGGTTTATTCGGGGATATTCCTGTGTTGCATTATATAACAGTATTAAATATAAAAAGTTTGGAGAGCCATCATCAACTGCGAGCTGGCTGATATTTGCTAAAATGGCGCCAGATTGCATCAAATTCATCTGGCGCCATTTTATTTGATATAAGTATAGGACAGTTTTGACTTTTGTCATTATTGGGAGCATTATAAAATGAATAAAACTGCATAGTTTGCACGTGATATGTAGAACTGGAAAATGCAAAAATTATAGCTTTAAAACCCTTTTATTATTAACATATTTTTATGGTTTTCATATAACGGGTAGTGTGTCACTGCGTCAGTACCTAGAAATTATTAAGTAGAAACTAAAAAGATGTCAATTTAATTATTTAATAAAATATCTCCGTACTATTTAAAAGCTACCAAAAAAATATATTTTTTGAAAAAATAACATTTAACGTTTGATATGAGTGCCCGTCCCCAACAATCTTTTATCCGCTACAGGTGTATTGAATAATATCCACCTTAGCCAGTTATTATCGTTCATGTATTCCTTTTTTCACGTGTATAGCTTTTATTTTATTCTTACTATTGTATGCTTATTATGCTATTTATTTTTTGACAAACTCCGTTTTTTATTCCAGTACCCATATAGAAACAGTTATTTTTGTTTTTCATTTGGCAATTTGTGTCATCAGAGCAGGCTAGGTTTGAGGATTGTTCGATTGTTCAAAATAAGAAGAAATGTAAGTCTGAGAGGACAATCAAAATACGTTTTGTGATAAAGATCACGTTACATGAATTTCGTGTTGTCCTCTTTCCATCTTTTAATTATTAATTTACATTCAAATATATCTCTTTATGTATAAAAATCAATTTGGTACTTTCAATCAAATAAAAAGGGAGTAATTCTCTCTTTTTATTTGATTTGAATTTATAAATATATTTCATTACATCTGACATTTTGGAATAACTTTATATTTATGTTACGTTTTAAAATAATTGTAATAAATTTGTATTAATGAATAAAAAAAATTAATGCGACTATTACCAGTAGAAAAGAATACAAAAATAAGTCTTTACATAAGTTATGGGAAGACAAAATGCACATGAGTAAACAAACTACTTCAAAACTCGGGCAAATTGTCACCGAAGACCAAATAATATAATAGGTAAGCTGTGATATAAGTTTAAGAAGGCAGTTTCAAGTAGCTAGCAAAATATGTTAATCGAAAAATGTAATGAAAAACCACAAAAGATATCACAAAAATATTGTCTAAGAAATAATGCCCTTATTAAAAATAAAAACATATCAGATAATTTATTCAAGCGAGCCTGTCAAGTGATCCAGCTTTAACAAGTGGAGACAAAAAAAATCAACATAATGAACAATTATATTGATTAATTGCATCTACAACTACATAGTAGGAAAAATAGGAAAATTGCCTTTACGTGAAACATCCTTCGTAATGAATCCAACTATTAATTAAAGAAGTGAAGGATAAAATAATTTTTATATGTACTATATATATTGATAAATTACTAAGTACCCAAGGAAGTATTCGGAAGTAATTATAACGAGAGAGTTTCTGGACAAAGTCAGTTTACAGATTTTTTAGGTCTCATTTTTATATTACTACTATTATTATTACTCTTTTATATTATTTTACATAGTCGTTAAAAAATAACTTACGCAATTTGTTATTTTTCTATATAAGAGGAAGATTTTATTCCAGAAATAGGAATTTTATCGAATAGTTTATTACTATTTGGGAAACTTTGTCAAAATTACTTGGCTATGAGTAGATGCAAAGCTAACCGATTCTTATCATTTCCAGGGAAGCAGCTATATCGAGGACGTCTAATGGACCACAATGCCTTGGAGAAACTCCAAAATGAAAGGAAATTTATGTAGCCAATGACCAATTTCAATTTCAATAGATTTAAGTAACCCGCTGCTCAACCGAACCAACTAAGTACAAGTTTTGCACCCCTCTGTTAACTTTCATATTTTTACAGATACAAAAAAAGTTAAATACAAAAGATTCTTTAAATTGGACAAGATTTTTTATGATGTTTTTAGATATTCAGGGTGTTTCGTTTTTCAGGAATCAACATCAACTTTGGTTTTTTAAATGTAACTTTCTGTATATTATCGACCAAAATGATAGTTTGTTATCCCGATTCCACGATATATGGTATATTAATATTTGCTTTGGTAGTTTTTGAAATATTTTGATTTAAATTTTAATTGGTAATTGGCAATGGACGATATTATTATTAATATATACATTATTAATATAATAGATTCTGAAATTTATGAGCATTCTAACAATTTTAATAGAGATACGGGCTTCAGTCTTCATCATGCGTGGAAACCGATCGTTACACCGAGTCACGCTCCGGTAAACACAGGCCTACTATAAATAGCCGGCCTGGGTCTCTCCGAGCTCATTCAGTGTTTAGATCTCGTGAAGTAAAGATCCCTGAAGATGCCTCGTGCAAATTTTGACACGGTCTAATCCCAAGAACCATGATTTCTTAATTGCCGTGAAAGCTTTCGTTTTAGGTACAGGGTGTTAAACTTTGTCCATATTCCACTGAAGTGTTCAGATTTCGTGAAGTAACACTGGTACAAAAACCTTGGTGGGATATTTTTTCTGAAAACGTGGTATCCAACCGGAAATTTCTACAGACAAAAGTTCAGAATTTACAGAATTTTAAAATTTCCTCCATATTATATTACATTACATTACATTGAAGTAAATTGGATAAGGAGTAATATATTTTTTTTAAATATTTGACTGGCCCTCCATTTTACTCCGTCATTCTGGATTTTTACCAAAATTTTACCGGGCCATCTACAGTAATTAGTTAACGAGAGAAAAAAAAGTAAATTAATGATTGCCTAAAATTTAATAATAAAATTATTTATCTCAAATTTTCAATAAATTATTTATATTTTTATTGTTTTATAAATGTTTACCTTTTTCTTCTTATTTGGCTAGCAAAAAATTGTTATGAACAAATTAAAATTCAATGAAATTAAAGAACTATTTTGAGTTAAACTACATGACTAAAATTTCCAGCATTACCCAAGAGACCATACTTTCTCCTAAGTTCGTTTCCCAGTCTTCCATCTTATTCAATCAATATCAATTCAACTAGTTTCTTTGAGTAAATAAATCATGTAAAACTTCATTTCATTAAAAGAAAATATATGTATTTTAAAAAATTAGTGATTGTCAACCAAGTCCATGTTAGGCAGAAAGATAATTATTCAGGGCGAGCCAATTTTAGTATCTGAATTTTTAAGGAGACAAGATAATGCTTAAAGTCGAATCTTTAATTTTCATGTTACTGCATCCTGAATAAACCTGAATTAAAATAAATTCTGCAACTTTGTATGGCCTCACTGAGCACCTTATAATTACCAATTTAAATAGCAGGTATCGAAATTGCCATAAAAATCTTGGTTACCCATCTTTATGTATTCATGATAAAAAAAATATGGCCTTTTACTATATGGGAACAGTAATTGAGTAATGACGCGAGCCTACAGTGTATTTTAATTTTGAAAGGCTCTTACAGCAGTGATGGAGTTTAAATTGCAATCCACAAATAAGAAAAAATAATTACTTATTTAATTTAAGGGGAAATAATTGGAAAAACAAACTTATTAGGGGGGAATATTTTTTATGAAAAATTGACTTTGCCCCCTCAACCCTCTAAGCTCCAGTGCTACCACCCCAAAAATTCTTAGGTGACGTGGGGATCCAGTTATACATTATTTTAGAAAGCTTCTTTATTCCTTTTATTTTATAGTTTCAATTTTAAAAATTTAAAACATGGTTACAAAGCTATGGGCTCTTTAATGTAAGCTATTAAGTAGACGTAGAACATAATGGTTTTTACTTCCCTATCCTTTCCTATTTTTACTAACATGTCAAAAGTTGTCACTGGTCACTTTTTGTCAAAAAAAATATATTGACGTATAGTGGTAGTGGTAGGATAAAGGGTCCATAACTTTGTAACTATTTATTCGTTTTCGAAAATTCAAATTCTAAAATGTACAGAATAAAAACCGCTTTAAATTGATGATCACTCGGTATCCCTTCCCATTTAAGAGCGTTTGGAAGTGGTAACGCTGGTTGCCACCCTAAACTTGCTTTAAGGCTTCCAAGTCATTTAACTCCAATTTTTCGTAAACAACATTCCTCCTCAATATATTTGTTAATTTGTTTCGTCGATTTTCACAAATCTGTCTCTTGGCCCAGATAACGTGGACGGTAAGATTTAAAATAAACACCCTGTATAACATTTGTCATTACTAGCAGGAAAAAGGCATATAATTAGGCAAGTTGAGTTTTCTGAAGTTAAAAATGCTTTATACAATTAGTTTCTGCGCACAACGCGCTGCTTATGTACCCATTTCATCTGAAATTCTTCGAACTAAAGCTAAGCAATTTTACCAAAGGATATTCGGAAAAATCCCAGCTCAGGTTGTTTAGATAAAGTTAAAAAAGGCATAGAATTTTTTTTTAGTTTTGAGAAGAAAACCTTTTGGAGAGTGCTGCCTGACATCACATGGGTACACAATTAAGAAAAATCAGCCCCTGGGCAGAAAGTACCTAAAGACAGAATAACGTTTATGTCTTGCTGCAACGCTGCAGGGCTACACAAATTACCACTCCTAGTCTTGGGTAAAGCAGCAAATCTGCGAGCTTTTAAAAATTCCAGCAATTATTTATAAAGCAAGTGGTAAATGATGGATTACAGGACCCCTGTTTTTAGAATGGTTTAAAACACATTTCATACCTGAAGTCAAAAAATGCCTAAGCAATGTTAATCTCCCTCACAAAGCACCTTGGTCGTTAATAATGCTCCATCTTATCCACCAGAAGACGTGTTGAATTTTGATCCGAACTTCAGAGTGGTCTTTTTGCCACTGAACTGTACTGCAGTGTTGCAGCCTGTGGATTAAAATTGGATTCAGAACATCAAAGTGGCTTATAGAAAACTTTTGCTAAATCACATTATTCATGAAGCTGGCTATATCACTAGAGCACTGAAACAATACAGTTTGTGATGCAATTGACAATTTAAATACCGCTTGAAGAATCATTAACATTTAGCTCAGCTGGAGAAAATTATGGCCAAGACACAATCGCGAAGTAGAGTTAGAGACTGTGAGGAAGACAAGATATCGCTACCAAAGCTCAAAAAGACCTTGAATCCAATAAGCAAAGACGATTTGATGAAAATCTCAGAATTCGCTGAAGAAAATACTTCAGAAACCCGGATACTTCGGTAATCCGGATCTCGCTGGAACGATATGTGTCCGGACTACTCAAGTTATACTGTACTATCATGAGTTGAAAGATTTGAACTTAGAGGAAAGGGGACAAAACTTTAATTTAAGAACCTCCTACAGGACAAAGTTTTTGAATAAAAATAGTTCATATAAATTATTTTTTTAGTACAAAATCAATTTTTTTGTTTTGCATAATATTTTTTGTAGAATCTAATAGTTTGGGAATTAATTAAAAAAAATATTCACCCTTTTTTTAAAAATTAACAATAATAATAAGGGATGCTGTTATTAAATCTAATTAAAAACTCTGTACCTTCTTGTTATTGACACTACAAACAAAGGTTCAAATAATAGTGAATATTTAATAATTTTGATAATATTCTTATATAACTTCCAAAACTATTTTGAATTATGAATATGGGCTTTAAAGTGTTGTTTGTATGTTAAAAATAATTTGAATGTTTTTAATATTTAGAGAAACAAAACTAAAGTGCGATATTGTGCTAGCTTAAAAATTAACAACACAGAAGCAATTTATGAAATCATTTCGTAAACATATATAATCATGTAATAGATCTAACAGAAATATAAAAGATGTAAATAGTTTAACGATGTTTTTAAATAACTTCCTATAGCATATTCTTATTTAACAGATTTTTTTTTTAAAAAACTAATTTGAATGTTTTTAATATTTAGAGAAATAAAACTATATCATTTTTGTGGTGCTAAATTTGAACACAGTTTTTAGCAATTAAAATCCTTTAAAAATATATAATTTAATGTAATAGTTTTAACAGAAATTAAAATTATTATATTTTTTTATATTTTTAAAATTAAATTTCTGATAAAATATGAATTTTTTGTAAAATAATTTGTCGATTAGCATTTATGTCTATATATGTCTAAGTTTACTAAAGCAAAATATAATATATCCATGGTATTTAATGACAGTTACCACGCAACTGCTTGCTAATTTAAATAATATATATATATATATATATATATATATATATATATATATATATATATATATATATATATATATTATTATTAATATTAGTAAAAAATATCAAGACATTTTTTTATTAAAAAATGTAATTGTGGTACTGATGGGTATTTTGCTTTTTCTATAAATAAAATCAAAAAATTTTATTGTTTGCATATTTATTTTCTAAAGACATAGTTAATAAAGAATCATTACAACATATAAAAAAACGGTAAATTTCCTATACCCGGGACTTCCCTCGTTATGAATCTTTCCCTATATTAAGAATAGTGAAGAGTGACCCAGTTTAGTTCACTACACAATCATTTAGTCATACATACATACTGTCTTCCAAAACATTATATTAGGCGCCATTTTGTTTCATCGTATTGGATTCCTACCAATATTTTACCAGTTTCTACTTATACCACACTGCATTTTAGGCGTAATTTAAAATAAATTCAATAAATTGTACTACATAAACACCATAAAAGCAATAGCAATCCCAAAATACACTTTTTTAAATGGAACATCCTGTATATTATATGTCCATCAATTGGGCTTCTTCTTGCTGATCACAAATATATTGGCACCGTTGTCTTTAAAAGCATCTGAGTACTTTGAGGAATTAACTGCCATGAGAAGCAATGTTTTGCAATTTGGCAATAGAATATTCTCCGTCTCTGTTAAACACAATGGTACAAACCTGGTATATATATAATTAGAAATAAGAGGCCTATATGATGGACATATTATATACAGGGTGTTCGATTAAAAAGACATATTTGTATATAAATAATAATTTTCTATATACTAGATAATAACTCCTACAACTTTTTTATTTAACAATGTTTTCTATCTTTTAAAATTAAATCAATATTGAGGGTGGCGAATTATGAGGAATGACCCTATAACTATAAAGTTATGGCCAAATAACTATACATTTATATAAACTGCGAGTCCAGTCTCTGTGTACTGGAATTAGTTACGAGAAAAGTTCCGGGTAGATACCAATTTATCGATTTGATAAAAAAACTGTATATATTTTTTAATGTTTCTACAACTTTCTGCTCTGTTTGTAAAGCCAAAAGTGGTTATATTGAATATGACAATATATTTATCACATATCTACCCATCATTAAAATTAAAAAGAATATGCATAACTTTTATTTGTCTAGATCTAACATTGAAACATACATACATACGCACATTCATTTACTTACCATAACTACCCAAACAAAAAATTTTATTTTGTTTAAAATTTATTTATATTACGCTATTTGTATTATTACTGATAATTATTGTTCATTCTTCATAATTTTATTCAGGCAGTCTATAAAAAATAAATTATGTCATTTATGATGTCCCTCCATTAGGAAAGGAGTTTTACCGAATTTTAAACATTTTATTAAGCCGACATTTTGTTTGATCACATAGGTTTCGTCCTTAAATTTTATCAATTTATCCTTATTTTACAATTAACTTGTGTACAGAATTTTAAGTCAATTGGATAAGTACTATCTTGGTACTGATTTCTTTATCAATTTATTAGGCCGTCATTTTGTTCCTCCATGTAACGTTTTTAACAAAATGTTACTATTTCATCCCCATACTAACCTTGATTTTTCGGCCAAACCTAGAGTCAATTGAATAAGTAGTTTTGAACTAGGCCGTGCATACAAAGAATTATAAAACGGCAAAACGACAGACCGACGGAATTAGAGAAATATGTTCTTTGGGATCCAGACCTATAGACTTTAATGGTTATTATGGTATCGCTTTCCCAAGTTGTTATCAAGGTACTAGCTGCCCTCGACGATGTTTTACTTCGATTATCGTTCAGATGAAACCATATAGCATACTGTCTTTTATATTGTTTGTGTTAGTGGTGTGGCTACAAATATTTTAACATAGGATAGTAAGATCGATTTTAAACAAAATATTCTTATAAATCATCGGTAAATTCGAAGGGGTTTTTGACATATTTAATTTTTAAATGTATAATTTTGGAGAAGGTTTCAACTAATTCCAAGACAACATGGCAACATTGCTATTTGCTTGAACACCAATGTGATAACAATCTAATCACCTGTTTTGTCAACAGAGAAGTATAAAAAAAACCTGTAGGTTTGAAAACAATTCAATTATTTTATTTTGATTATTTTTTTGGAATGTATGAACTAATTTTAAACTAGTGTTTTATTTTTACGATTGCAATAGCTAGGAATAAAAGATAACGTATTAATTTTGTTTAATAAGATGTAGCAATAATACAAAAATCTCAAATTTTACTTCATCTATGAAAAACATCTTAAGCACTGGTCATCCAAAGGTACTTATTACAAACCTTTATTGTTTTTTTAATGAATAAATATTAAATTTATTTATAAATGTGCATACGTTTAAATTATGAGAAAGAGAGTTGTTGTAAAGCGATTTTTTTTGAAAAATAAAGCTTTTAGAAAACATACCTGTTTCATATTGTGATAATATATATTTGCTTCCCTCGAAAAAGGAAAATATTGAAATCGTGAAAAATCACCCTTTGAGATTTTTTCAAAAATACTAATTTGGTTTACCTCAAATTTGACACAAAAATCATGTGAGACGTGGGGGCTTAATACAAAGTTTAAACAAATCAGTCTGAAAGTACCTTATTTCATTGCTATTAAAATTTGGGCAATAAATAATATATTAAAATTTTGGTATTAATTCAAAATAGTATAAAAGGGAATATTAATAACGAGGGAAGTTCCAGGTATAGGAAATATATAGATTTTTTAAAATAATAAATACGTAGTTCTTATAGGATGAAATATTTAAATAAAACCAAATTTTCCTTAAAAAAAAACGCAGAATCGAGGTTTGTAGTAGTTTTCTTAATAAAAGAATCTAAAAGAAGTAAACCCCTAGATTCTATACATAAGCAATTACGAAAAAGGGTATTAAAAACGGCTGCAAACTTATAATGATATCTCCATTCTTATTGGTCACAATAAGACGTATGTCATGCATCTTTTAGTAACTTCAGATTTTTGCGTGAGATGTTTTATTATATTTTGATTATTCCTCGTAGGATTTTGTCCCAATACGATAAGATTTGCTCAGGAGAAAGATTTACATCAACAAAATTTGTATCTATTTAACATTGCCCCTTTTTGTATTAAAAATCTTACGAAGTTCTTTATAAACCTTGTTCATAGAAATTTCAGTATGTCGTAGGAAGATACGCATGTACATGGAAATTATGAAACCTTGAAACTTCTACCGAGAGAGCATAAACTAGCTGATAATCGATCAAATCCAATAAATATCGAACACACGATTTTTGCCACACGATTTAGAAATAACAAAAAAGTGTCAAGAAACGATAAGCATCTGTTTTCAGGGGCTATTGTATGCTAAAGCTACCAGAATACATATTTCTGTCAGATAGTCTCGACGCCATAACTTAGAACTGGTCGCGTCCACGAACGAAAGTTTGTGTGTGTCTTTTTAACGTTGCCGCGTGGGTAGACACTCCTATTGTTAGCGTGATAACTAGGAACTCTGGTTTAGAGCAATTTTTACAATGCCGAATGTGTTATTGTTCTAGTCGAATGTTATTTAAATATAATCGCTCTTTTTTAACATAGGTCGCCTTATTTGTAACTATATTGAAGTTTTTTAACCGCTGTTAGCAGTTACTATTTAATTATAAAACTATTACTTTCTTGTTTCACGATTGGTTAAATTTGATATTTGTGGTGCTCATGATGGGCATGCATGCGGAATATTATACAAAGTATTATGAAATTTTGTTATATGTGAACTATAAAATCATTTTTGAAAAAATAAACTAAAAAAAAATTGTTTCCAAATCAACGAAAAATTTAAGGCAAACTTTAAACATATATTATTATTGGATAAACAGAAGGTTTAGTTTAAATAGTTTACCAGCACTTGAATATTTAGTAAAAAGCGCCGCCCAAAAAAATAAAAAATAATGTCAAGTTAGATCAAATTATAATATTATGTAGATTTATTTACTTACAAATAAGAATACCTATAAATCGAATCTCTCATTTTCCAAATTAATAAAATTTTAGTCTTATTTTTTTTTTGATAAAATCAACTTTCAGGAAGCAAGTGCACATATTTTCCAGAAATCGAAGATGTACTTGAAAATGTAAAATTTATATATTTTTTTATAGCGTATATCGTATACTATCAAAAACGTCTAACAAAGTCTAAAAACCTTTCAAAGGAAACCTGGTCCATTATCAATGACCTAAGAAACAAATTAAAGACCAAATGGCCTAAAAGGTTATTTTATTAATGTAAGCAAAAATTTTACCTCTGGTATCTCGCCAAGTTTGGACCCTCTTTTTTTCTCGTTTCTCCGTCCGTCAAAAAATGTGGCTGATAGCCTTTTCTTAAGCTCTGTTATCAGCTTGGAACTATTGAAAGAAATAAATAACATCACAAGCAAATCTTCGTGTAGCACTGATTTTAATTGTTAGGCCAATTAAAATATTCCTGAACCTGCGGCTCCCAGTCATAGAGGCCCCTACAACACTAATAAATCAATCTCGTATAAAAGGTATATTCCCTAAATGCCTTAAAACAGCTAGAATTATTCCTTTTCATAAAGGGAGCGAAAAAACTAATTCTTGCAATTATCGCCCAATTGCTCTATTCCCAGTGCTATCAAAAATGACTGAAAGGTTACTGAAGAATCGTCTTATGCCATTTCTCCTTAAACATCAGATAATATCTCCGGATTAGTTTGGATTTTTACCCAACAAGTGCACCAGTGCCGCCATGTTCTCGTTGCTTAGCGACGTCTACTTATCCATCAATAACAACCAACCCACCGCCTCAGTTTTTTGTAACTTTGCAAAACCCTTTGACACTGTTAGTCATGAAATTTTAATACGCAAGCTGAATTTTTATGGAATCCGTGGTATTTCTTTAAACTGGTTTAAATCTTATCTCGGAAATTGGCAACAATTTGTAAGGGCAAATGATTGAATGATTCTGATGGTAAATTGATTACAAGTGGATTTGCTCAAGGTTGGGTCTTGGGACCTATTCTTTTTTTGTTATACATTAATGATATCACCAATTTAAAAATAAACAGAAAAATTTCTCTCTTTGCTGACGACAGAAGCATAACATGGAGTGGTTTTGATACAACGTTTTTACATTCTAATATTTTCGACAACCTTGTTATGACTAGGGCTTGTATTGATTCCAATCTGCTTGCTTCAATGTGGATAAAACGGTGACCTTAACTAAAAAACTTTCTATCGCCTGCTTTGTCATTCGATCAGTTTCAAACGAACGAGCAATTTCTTAGTATTTTTAGACTTCAAAAGAGAGTAATTCGCTATTTGTTTGCTCTAAATAATACAGCGCACTACCTATACTATTTAAAAAAAAAAACATGAAATATTAGCACTTTCTGCATTACTTATGCTAGAAACCGTCTGTTTGATCAGAAAACATATAAACACATTCCCAGAAAGGCCACAACACGTATATCCTACCAGAAACTCTAGGCATGACATATACCTTCGCATTCCTTCCACAAAATTAATAAAAAAATCAATTATTTACCGCCATAAAACTTTAGAATCATCTTCCAGAATATTTAAAAACAATTCCTATGTTTGCACTCCTTCGAAAAAGAACCAAAGCATACCTCATTGAAAGACCTTTTTACTGCCTTAATGATTTTTATAATGAATAAGTCTCATCAAAATATTTTTTATTTGCATGTTTACTTAAATCTTCATCTTGCATGAAAATATTTTATAAGGAATGAACTGTCTGATACTCCGTTAACATTTATTATTTTTATATTATTAGATTAAAAATATAAATTTTCTTTACTTTCTAGCATACTTTAATTACTATATGAGTTCAGTACACTTTTTATTTAACTCCACTTATTTTGCTTGTGTAACGATAACAAAATAGAGTTTAAGGTTGAGTAATTTTAATTTCAATGTCGTCGAAATTATTCACCTTTTTTGTTAAGGTCACCTGGATTCATTGACCGCTTTACGGCAATATTATGAATGTAACGAATGTTATATTTACAATTTATGTATTTGCATTGACCTATCGAAAATTATGATTTTTTTCGATTAATGCTTCGTTTTTCATTGCTTTGTTTTTTTTAAGGTAAATTTCGCTTTGTCCATAACATTGGAACAATTTTCCTGCGACAATAAAGCATACTTTTGCTGGTTTGTTTCTTTATATTATAAGTCAAAATTCAAAGCTATTTAAATATTGGCATATTTAAACTAAATATTTTTATATTGCCTTACAATTTTAATTGTGTATTTTATTAAAATTGGCTACTTTTTTAGAAGTATTAGTATATTTGAGTTAAACCTTATTATTAAAATTAACAAGAAAATGTTTAGTAAACTGTAATATATTTAACAAGATATTCGAGTGTTTTTGCATAGTACCTACCGACGAAGACCAATAAACTTCAGTCTTTATTTGAAGGTCCAAACAGGGATGGGCGTTTTATCGATATATCGATAGGTCAACTATATATCGAATAATAAAAAGTAAACAAAAAAATCGGTATAACGATAAGTGCCGATAGGAGAGCAGTAACGCCAATAAGTATCTGATGATATCGATAGGTAATTGATAATATTGGTAGCCGAGGACATTTTGTGAAAGTGAGGACCTTGAAGGTAGAAACATTGACAGGTCAATAGCTATCGATATATCGATAAATGAAATATATGGATAGATTATTGCCTATCGTTAGGTAAAATCTAGTAACGCCCATCCCTAGTCGAAAGCGTAGGATAGTTTTTCGTTTTTAACGAAATAAAGCGTATTTATGGTCTTCCATTCAGTAGTTGTAAGTAATGGGTAAGTAAATATGAAATAATTGAAATATTATTTGAAGTATTTGCAACAAATATTAATATATTAATTTGGAATAATATGCATGTCATTTTTAGTAATTTCAGTTGAATAATATGTAGAAATACAAGATGTAACAGTAAAAGTTGTATGGGGTAAGGGGGAATGGACGTGACATATAGCGCAAGAAGGAGAGAAATGAAGCGATCAAATAATTAGATAAAGGGAACGTGAAAGTGTCGGAAGTCCCCAAATGCGATGGGTAGATGACATCAAACGTCCGGTAGGATTAAACTATAGTAGAGACGCATAATAGAACAAGTGGAAAGTAGTAAAGGGCTTATATCAAAAGGATAGAAAACGATTAAAATAAGAAGAATATGCGGTATTTGGAAATATCGAAGTGTGGACAAGCTCCTTTGGTATATATGACCCCTTATTTTTAAACCAAATAATGTTTGAGTCCAAAACGTTCGAGTGGAAATATTATATCATTATGCTGATTTTCGTGTGACCAGTATGTGAAATTATTCCTATTTAATATCCCGACATTAAATTATTTTTCTCTAGAGTCGGGATCGTTGACGCATTTGTCTAGATACCAGTTACATACGTCGCGCCGCTGCGAGTCAGCCGGATGGAAATTATGCATTAGTCTGAATTTAAATCGCCTATAATGTTGTTTTCTTAAGAGCCTTTGCACCTGGATCTTTGACACTTCTATATTTTGTTTAACGGGTATCAATGGACGCCAAAATATTACCTACCGACGTAATTCCTCGTCCTCGTCCTAGTAATGTCAGAAGTTCTGGTTCGCGGCTTAATAAATGATCAAAAAAAATTTAGTAGGTTCATATTCAATCTAATAAATATAATGTTACAACTTTGTCTTTTTTCTGGGTAAAATATATCTTAGAAATCAAGAACGCTGCACACATCTTTCAAAAGTATAGCCCTCATGCCTCATGAACAGTTTGGTTAGATTGTTCCAAGCAAGTCGTCATGTCATGTTTTTTTGATAAGAAAACGATTGGTTTTTAGCCATTTTTTATATAAAAATAGATGTGACTAATCTATATCCAGCCAACAACAACCCAAAACTTTTCACAAGACTTTTGTTATTTATATACTGTCCCAATCTTCTAAAAATAAAATCTATTTCTCAAAAAATGATAATTATTGGGCGTTTTAAAAAGAAAAAAATACACTATGCTACATTTCCGAAAAGCTTTTTTAAACGAAATAATATGAAATAAAAAATGAAATAAAAGTACCGGGAAAAAACTATATATAGATAGCTCACATTAAAAATGATATTACGCAACTGTATTCCGGAAATAAACTGTATAAGTGCCAATTTTTATCTTTCAAATAAGTTAAACGAAAGCCGAGATACAAAGGGGTTCGAAAATACGACATCCTGGAACTCCTGTATCTTTGCTAATAAATTGCGGTAACCCATAAAAACTATATAGAAGGGATACCCTGTATTAAAAATTCCTATTCTTAAGAAATTTTTATAGTATTTTTTGACAATTTTTATTATAATTTCAACCTTTTTATGATTGTATTATGGAGAAAAGACCTCTTACTCCTTAAATTTTCAATAAATAGCGTGATAAATAATACAAATATCTAGTTTTACTAAAAAATATATTAAAATAAACAGTATTTTAAAAAACTATCAAAGTCGAAACTGTTCTTAAGGAATATTGACTTGGCAAGGGACAATAAGGATTTGTTACTAGTCCATTCTTGTTCAAATATTTCATCATATGGCCTCGACATAACACCGGCGAAGGCAATAAAGGGACTTGATATGGGAAAGCCACATGAAGTTTATCTCGTTCCTTCATACAGTAATATAAGAATAAATACGTAGCAGTTCCTAGCACATGGATTACCTTTCCTAATTAAGCAAATCTTAACGAAATGAAATTGTTAAACCTGGTCCAGAGGACCAAGTTTAGCCAAAGGGGTTTGAGTTAATTAAAGGACTTCGCACTAATATGTTAATATTGTGCTCTACTCTGGAAATACTAAACGGGACTAACTGCTGAAAGAGTTTATACGGGCTTAAAATGGTGCTTAAGGTAAGTTTCCCTATGTCTGTTCCTAATATTCCAGCAAATGAAAGGTAGTTTCAAGGTATTTTAACGTTTCATGTTTTGCGTGGGGTATTGTGGGATTATTAAATAGGTAGAATTCGCTGGTCATAAACTACTAGATTAAATGGTTTTAGCTGTCATTACAGTGGCGAACTGGCTCCTTTTTTTCAATGTGGTGAGAGTGCTCTTGAAGATCCAATTTTTGTTAGAATTTTGTTTCTCACGACTAAGTTTCTATGGTAGCAGTGAACTTTAATTGTAATACTATACCGGGACAAAATCTGACAAATAAAAAAAGTCTTCATTTGGTACTTAGGTGACAATCAGCCTAATATGTGCCCTTATGGGGATAGCGCAAAAAATCTAATGATAGAAAGAAAATTCTTTGGGGTCAAAGACCCGTGTAGAATATTTGGGCTTCTTGAGCTTGGGGGTCTAGCTGATGATCGCCAAATTACCAGCGTTACCAATCTCCCACTGAGCGAATGGCTTGAGAGTTAAATAAATATTCCTAATAATAAATAACCGATAGAGAAAAAAATAATCCGCTCAGTATTGTATCTACGGTCACTAAACCAAAGAAAAGGAATTACTAACTTGGCTAGAAAGTGCCATATACCACACGCGTTTTGAAAAAAATGACCACTTACGAACTTGACAAAAAAACACGATGTTAACTAGGCCAAAAAGTTTCATATATCACAGGCGTATGTATTGAAATAGTTATTTACATAACAAGTTCAAGGTCGGTCAAGCCATCAAGGGCGGAAAAGACACTTTCCGCATTTGTTAGGTACAACATTTTTCCTACGATCGATATAGTCTTTAGGTAAACGTCAATTACGTTTGAGTTCAATAGTTATATACTGTAATTACAAAAATTATTGAGCTTCTTACAAAAAAAATATTTACTTTTTAAGATATTCATTAATTTAACAAGTTACTTTTCAGAGCTAATACTCCTGAAAAGTGGTACTTTTCCGCACGATCGTAGGAAAAAAAATTTCAACACGACAATCTTGTGTCAGGTCACAGCTGACGTAACGGGTGACAACTTTTCCACCACTAGTGTTGAAATATACAAAATATAATATATAATAATCCTATTGAAAATTTTGAGTGGTCTTAGGAAAATTAGTGTACATTACTCGTGTCAAAGTTATCGTTCTCAAACTCAAAGCATTTTGGAACTCGGCTAACGCCTCGTCTTAAATACCTCTTCGTTTGAAAATTACCACTTTCAACACTTGTTATGTAATATACTTCACGACAGTAGCCAAAAGATGGTGGTTCAAAATAAAGTTGAAAATGCAAAGTTTAATGCTAACTTATTTTATTTAGAATGAAAAGAATTACTCAGTTTGTTAACACTAGTGTCTTTTGTCTTATATGTAAATGTATTTTGCATGTCTAGATTAATATCAGAACTCAGGACAAATGTGTAAATAATAACTATATCTGTGTTTACTAATCCCGACTGTTAAGTGTTTGGCTTGCATAAAGGTCCGCAGGAGTCTAGCTAAACCTCTCGATATTTTTTAATATTAACACAAACTTGTAAATCAGGAGAAGCTGTAAATATGAATTACTAAATATATTTTATGTTGAAAGAAGCTTTATAATATGGTTTTTAATATAATTTGAATTAATTCGCTTTAATATAAATTGTCTTTATTCTCATTAGATGGGATGCAGATCAGTCATGTTAAAATGCAATGTCTTTAACACATTTTTGTGGTTGCAAATACATACGCTGCCCCGACAGATCGATGCCAAATAACTATCCATTCGATTATATTAATTGTCGGAAGAGTCATTTACGTTTAGTATTGTGAGGCTATAATAGATGTGCTCCTCTATGGTTGCTAGTTTACTCTATGACTTTTTAGAGCCATAGATCCTAAGTGGCATGGACTCCTTTGTATAGCCTCCTAAAACATCGTTCAACCATCCCATCCTTTAAAATAGGTGATGATATTGGAGGGAGCTTCCTTAAAGTATTGATGACTGGTCAGTGTTCGTTAAAACTGATGAAATAGTCACATTTGGAACAGTTTTACCTATCTATTCGCATCTTCTTCATAGGTGTGCTTTACATTGTAAAGATATGTGATGAAAGAATGTAGAATATAGCGGTGACCTTTGTTGCTCTGCCGCTGCGTTGTTATTATCAATTTGAATTTTTTTATCCATCACGGTCAAGGCTGTCGTAAGGATATTGCCCCGAGAGGCTTGT
The DNA here is from genome assembly GCA_030620095.1 of Kuschelorhynchus macadamiae. Lineage (NCBI taxonomy): Eukaryota > Metazoa > Arthropoda > Insecta > Coleoptera > Curculionidae > Kuschelorhynchus > Kuschelorhynchus macadamiae. Next base: position 512,231 of record JAUTXW010003697.1, on the reverse strand, counting down.
AATACATTTTAGATAGCACTAACTTAAAACGTTCAGATTCGCAGCTTTATATGCCCCGAAAAATCCACCAAGTCGGCAGAAGTGACGACAAGCGAGCTGGTCTGCGGAAACGCCTTAAGCAAAAGTCTAACCTGTGCTTATGCCAACAATGCCTAGGTGAGGTATTTCTAACGAGCAGGCGCCGGCTATCTCACTATTCATTTTATTATACAGAATAAAATATAACTATGTACAGTGTTTTCCTTTTGTCTTCTGAAAGGGATCTACATGCTTTATTTTATAAGATTTGCTGTAAAAATAAACGAATGACGATTGGAAAAAAGTAACGACTTTCTTATTTTAATGGAGTACCGTTTTATCAAATGATCATTTAGTTGAATATAAGTATATCAAAGTTAGTAGCCTTATTACAAGCTTTTATTTAACTTGCTTTCTTCGTATGTCTGTTTGTCCGATTTTTGTCTTGAATTTGCCATTTTGTTTCTCCATTTTGAATTAGTACCAAAATTTTACTAGTTAATTACCAACACTTGAGTTTTGTGCAAAATTTGACGTAAATTGGTTAAATAGTTTTTTAGTAATAATTTTTTTAACATTTGAGTAGGCCGCTATGTTACCAGGTCATTCCCATATGACATTCAACTTTTGGCGAAAATTTGATCGGGTAAGTATTTTTTTAGGTGCGCCGCGAACAGTCAGACGGAATTAAGAAAACATGTTTTTCCGGCTTCTAAGGACCCCGAAACGTGAAGATCTAAAAAAATTCCTGAGAAAAAATACAATACTTCTCTTTCACGAGGGAGGTAATAAATTCAATAAGCAATTTTTACATTAAAGCATACTGCCTTTTTGTTACGTCATTCTCAATTCGTACCAGTTTATTCCTATATCACATCGAATAAGGCTTAAAAAAAAATTTGCTCGTCATTTTATTTCTTCATCTTGAATTGGTACTACAACTTTACTATTTTATCTCTACATCACACTTAATGCGTGTACAAAATTGAAATTAGTCTAATAAGTAGTTTTTTCAGGCTCATTTTTTAAATAATTTATTAATCCACCATTTTGTTTTGCTGTCTTATATGCATTCCAAAATGTTGCCAGTTCATTCCTATGTAACACTTGATTTTTGTGCAAAATTTGAACGCAATTTGATAATTAGTTTTCTTAGCAATATTAAATTTTAACAAGCCGCCATTTTGTTCTGGCAAATCAGATGTTTACCATGTCATTCCCATATAACACTTAACTTTTGACTAAAATTTGAAGTCAGTCATTCATTAAGTGGTTTTTAAGCTAAAGCATAAAGATATGTAAAATCTGAGGGCGATTTTTTTCATGATTACAAACATTCTATTTGGCCGCCATTTTGTTCCGCCATCTTGAAGTAGGACTACAATCTAACTAGTTTATCTCTATACCAGAGTTAGTTATAGCACACAATTTGAAATCAGTCCATTGAGTAGTTTTTTTAGGCTGAATTTTTAAATAATTTATTAAGCCGCCATTTTGTATCGCCAACATCAATTCGTACCAAAATTTTACCAGTTGATTCCTATATAACACTTGGTTTTTGTGCAAAATTTGAGGTAAATTGGATAAGTAATTTTTTAGTAATAATTTTTTTAACATTTCACTAAGCCACAATTTTGTTTTGGATTTTTACCAAAATGTTACCAGGTCATGTCCACACGGCCCTTAATTTTTGACTAAAATATGAAGTCAATCGAGTAAGATATTTTTTAGCAATGCCGCGAAAAGAAAGATCCACAGACAGACAGACGGAATAGAGAAAACATGTTTTTCGGCATCTAGGGATTCTGAAACGTAAAGATATTAAAAAATCTGGTAGGGTGATTTTTTAACTATTACAATAATTTCCATTTAAGAGATTTTGTTCCGCCATCTCAAATTCGTATCATAACTTTACCATTTTATCCCTATATCATACTTAATGCTTGCTTCCTTTTACGAGGGAAGTGATTATGGGAGCAAAATAAATTTAGGATAATTTAACAAAATCCTCTATAAATCAAAAACTAAGCTGCCAAGAACAATTTTGTATACGGTATCTTAAGTTTCAAGAAAAGTAGCATGGTGTCGCGAAAACCGCAACCCTGTATCTCCAATGATAATCGAGATATCCAGCAAAATTCTCGAAAATAAGACACCCTCTACATGACGAATACAAGTAAATTATGTTATTTTTAATGGAAGTATTACCAATACATGACGATTGTGTACGTCTTTGCAAATCAAGAAATATTCCTGAATTTTTGAATATTTGAAACAATGTAATTAGCTAAATAACATAAGTAAATATTCAGATAGATATAGAGCAATCAAATGTAGTCAAAAGACCAGTCGTAAGTGAATAGTTTACAAAATCATGTAATTTTTGTTAGTTATAAGTATCTATTTAATATTAAAAATATTTCTTTTGTATCATCCCCGTATAACATATATTATGTAACTGGTGAGTTTTTTAGGTTATTATCACTCTGTAAGATATTTTAAAATGGAATTGGACTAAGTATGCACTTAAAAGAGTTTTATGATCTTAATTAAACAATAAAAACTACATTAATTTTCAAGTTAGTTAAATATCCAGGGTTGTAAAAGAACGTATATAGTTATATTTTAAGTAATAATAAATCATTTGTTTCATTTTCCAAGCAGATATATTTTTTTAATAGAATGAAACAATGGAGAATGCAGACCTTGTTAAATCACTACACCAATAATTATGCCCCATATCGCCGAAACATTGGACCTAAAGAACCATGATTTCTTACTTGGACTCTTTTTTCTCTTAAAACAAAATACTACTGCGTTAGGGCCACAACACAAAAAAATTGAGGCCATTCAAAGGAACTACTTTTCAATGCATTGTGTGCCGATTCCTTTGACATTAATTTTTTAAAAGCACAGAGTATATAAAATACAGTTAAGAATTTTTTAGTTGTGTAAATCTTTATAATGTTTACATAAATTACTACTTATTTCTTTATTTTCTATATAGATATGGCGAATGAAGGAAAAAAGAAGAAACTATCTGTGTATCAAAATGTGCCTAACAAAAGAAAGCGTGACGTGGACTTGGAGAAGAACAATTTAAAATTTACGCATTTTTTCCAATAGCCCATTCCATCGACATCAAAGTTCCCATCAGAAACAGGACCGGAGAGCTACTATGAAGAGTCAGGTCCAGCATCGTCTCAGACTCAGATATTACCTTCAAATTCTAGTGAACAGTCCCAGTTTGATGGGTCAGAAAACCGTCTTCAAAATGAATCTGCAACCGAACAAGGTAGGTATTTATTACCACTTTTCAACGGTCCAGGTTACGGCTAAATTCATTCAGTCCACCTCAAGACCAAGAAGTAATTAAAAATGGCCCTCCTTATTATCACAGAGAGAAATGTATTTACCCTAAAGACGCAACCGGCCGAAAATTTTCTCAGACCTACTTTACTTGAGTTTTACCGAATCATTAAAAGGTTACACGAGAGTGGTTACCGCATTCTAATAAGAAAAATTCCGTATTTTGTTTTTGCTGCATGGTTTTAATGACTGAAACCACTTATATTATTATTTAAAACTTCATGAAAAAAGTAAATTGCACTTTCAAAATTTACAGCATTGGACAGTTTATTAAAAAGATAAATTAAGAACTGGCGCGCTGTTAGCGAGAGAATTTTTTGTACCGTTGAGTTTCTTGATGAACAAAATTTAGCCTTTCATGATACTAATAATAAATTATTTGGGCCAAACAATGACAATTTCTTAAAACGTGTAGAAATGATAGGAATATTTGATTCCGTTATGTCTAAACATATTAATAGGTGACACATTTGAGCGAGTAAAAATATGTCTCAGTATCTTGGGGATCAAAGTGAAATTGAAGTTATCAAATTATTAATTAATTTAAATGATGTTAAGAACGCAAAATATTTTTCTATACTACTTGATTGCACACCTGATAAGCCAGCATCGAAGAACGCTTTGTCCTATAAGTGATAGAAGGTTGAACAATTTTTTTATTAAAAATATTAGAAGAAAACGATTTAGATATTCATAATAAACGCTGGCAAAACATAGTGGTTTACAACGCCGAATTCTAAATAATAGCCCAAGAGCATTATTTGTACCTTGTCGTAACCATAGTTTGAACCTTCTTGTAAAAGATGCTACAAAATTAAATATATTTAGCGTAAGTTTCTTTTCCGACAGTTCAAGAGCCATATAATTTTTCCTCTGCTTTAACTAATCGGTCGTCGGTTTTAAAACAAAAGATATCGAATTTAACAATAAAAAAATCTATAATATAACCCCTTTAAAATTTCAAATGGAAGAAATATTCGAAGCTTTATTTAAAATATCTGAAAAAAAAAGATAACACAACAAAATATTTGGCTACAAGTTTAGCCAATAAAATAAACAAATTCTACTTTATGTGCATGCTAAATTCATAGTACAATATTTTAAATAAAGTCAATGTTGTGAGCAATATTCTATAACTGCATAACTTTTTAAAAGAATATCGATCAGATGAAGGTTTCAATGATATGCTTGTAGGTGCTAAAGAACTGGCATCTTTCCTAGATGTTGATGCTACATTTAAAAATCAAAAATCTTTAAGATCACGAAAAATTAAAAAAAAAACAAGATCAGCCGATAATAAACGCAGATTTAAATATTAAAGTTAGCTTTTTTTTTGGTGGTCGGTCAATGAACGGCTCGAGCTTTTATCATCATATGCTTGTATTTTTAGCTTTTGTGGAATATCGGTAGTCGCAACACACATTCTGAATAAGACCAGATTAATTTATGTATCAAACTTGAAGAAGCTAAACAAGTAATATTAGAAATGAACCAGATTTAAACGGTATAGAATTTATGCACGAATTACAGTTTTTGCAAACTTATGAAAATATTGGTGTGTTCTCCACTCAAAGCACCTAATTATATCAGAACTAATAATTTAACTCAATCATTTCCAAATGATTGTATTACGCATGCACATTTTGTTATCTATACTGGTCTCTGTGGCTACAGCTAAGCGGTTACTTTCAAAATTAAAAATCACTAAAACGATCTACAATGGCTCAGGAACGACTAGGATATCTTCCTCTAATTCCAATAGAATCTTATTTATTGCAACAGCTAGATATTGTCATGCTAATTGATCAATTTTCTGAAAATACAATCATATATTAAAGTTTCAAAGAACTAAACTGGTGTGCATAATAACTGCCATTTTTAAATTTTTGGGTAAAATTCAAATCGCTGTAACTTTTTAGAGATGAGAGATATTGGGTTATGGTTTTCAGCATATCATCGAAAAATATTTTAAGAAAAATACGTATTATTTTTATTCTTTTCTAAATTGAATTACATTTTATTATACATGGTGTGAAATAATACCGTCATATTTTCTCACTTACCTTTGAGATCGTGATTTTCTACATTCTCTTCTATAAAAATGTTAATCTCCAATTTCGTCATTTCTCTTTTAAATCTATTACACCATGTATAAATTGCTCCTATGGATACTGCTTCAGGCATAAATTATCATACAAGGTGTCAAGTTAGAATATTGTTAATGTAAGAATTCTCGATTTTTTCTTTAAAACAGAGACTAAAACCCTGTATTTGCAAAACAAATGAAGATGACAAAATGCTAGAAGTCGTTTTTCTTTGCAACTTGACAAAGTTTATTTTAGTTACGAAAATAAAACTTAAAAGTTGATGTGAAAAATTCTCGTTCTTGACACACTTTTTCAAAAATATGTCTAATCTAAATTAATTAAAATAATATTTTTTTTAACCGCAACCTATTATCTACTATCACTAAAAAGTTAGAGCCATTTGAATACACAGCAATTTAGCTTGAATATCGAAGTACAAAATGACCAAATGATTTTGCTTTTTGTCATTTAGGTGTTTGTATTTTTTTTTGTTAAATTTTGTTATGCTCTATTTTTATTTTTAAAGTGTTATTATGTTTCTGTATATGTAGTGTTTAGATTTGTACTCCAAGACTATCTGTGTATGTGCTTTAATACATTTTACTTATTTAAATACACTGTTCAACAGGCCTCATTGCAAAGTTACTTAACCAAATTGTATTACAGTGGTTTACAGAGATTAAAAATTTAGAATAACAACTACGACAAGAATATATTTCACTTATAACAGAAGTTATTTCGCTAATCCTAAAATTAAACAAAACTAAACAGTAATTACTTGCTAAGACATCCATCGGTGCAAAAAGTGTCTATTAAGGGTTGCTAAAAATGTCATATGACCCTATTAATTTGTTGTAAATATTACAGCACCTGTTTATATGGGAGTATTGGTAAATGTTGGTTCTGGTAGAGGGAAGATAAAATCTGTCGGGAACCTGTGAGTGGAAGGATGAAATTCTGAAGTTTAATTTGGAGGGTAAGTAGTCACATTGAGTATTGCGTTTTAAAAAATTTAACTTGTTGCATGATCGATAATAAAACGTTTTATTAATCCATGCATTAAATTTAAAAGATAATTGTGTATCATCATAAAGGCGCACTGCAACATTTGCACGAGGGCACTAATTTGGGTTGGCGTGGCCCTATGTCTCTATTTTATTAGTTTTAATTATTGAATGAATAATATTACAAGTTGATATAATCTAAGATAATTCTACTATAAATATGTAGTTTAGATTTAGAAATATCCATACCGTCAAGTCTTGGGGTATAAGGGAGACTTTTTATTTTATAGTTTTTAGTTTTTTTTTTAAAGTATGTGAAGTTTCGACGGGGTCTCTCTTATAAGCAATTAAAAAGTTCTTAATATTATTTGTTTTACATGTATATAAGAATACATTTAATTGCTTATTTAACCTTGCTGTTCTTGGGTTTTTCAATTAAAGAGAAATAATGGCTGTATATGTTTTTTCCTAATAAGCTTTCAAGTCTTTAATTCAATTGAGTCCATACAAGGGAGCTTTAATATAAAATTCATATCGTACTACGGTCTCATTTATTTATCATATTACGGATACGAGAGTAAGGGGCACTCGCAAAATATTAAATATCTCTTATTTTCTAGAAATTGTAAAGGAAAAAGGTCAAGCGGAGCGCTGAGGAATAATTTTCCTGAGCGATTTCAAGTATTTTATTTAAGCGGATAAATGCTTCGGAAACTGCGGATCACTGTTCTATGTTTAAATATTTTAGATAGCATGAGTGTCCGGAATTACTCTGTTGTTAATGCGGGAATAAAAACTAACGTTGCCTGGAACTTTCTCCAAGTAGTTGTAATTGAACACAACTATACTTCATTTTCTCGTCATGTACCCCAATTTAATTTTATTAATTTACTACCCGTCTGGTTAGAACAGACTTGCTTTTATGAAAATATTTTTAGAACAAACTCTTAGATTCTATAAGATGGCTTTTACTTACATAGAATTGCAAATATGTTATGTTGTGTACTTTTTTTTAGTCAGTTAGTCAGTATACGTCCCTACTTGGGTTTTAAGCAACCGGGTTTTTGTTTTTACTTACCTCGTAAAATAAAGTCTTTTAATCGTAGAAAAATCACCTTCCAAGATTTTTTCAGATCCTTACGTTTCAGGGTCGTTAGATGCCGAAAAGCATGATTTCTCAATTCCATCGGTCTGTCTGTTCGAGGGATAACTAAAAATCTACTTAACCGATTCACTTCAAATTTTGGTCAAAAATTAAGGGTCATATGGGAATGACCTGGTACCATTCTGGTAAAAATCCAATATGGCGAAACAAAATGGCCGCCTAATGAAATGTTAAAAAAACTATTACTAAAGAACTAATTATTCAATTTTCTTCAAATTATGCACAAAAATCAAGCGCTGGGTAGGAATTAACTGGTAAAATTTTGGTGCGAATCCAAGATGGCAAAACAAAATGGCGGCCTATTCGAATAATATATAATGTATAATATATAATAGTATATTTATTGTCCAACAATATCAATTCAAGATGGCGGGACACAATGGCGGCAAAATAAAATTTTTGTAATAGTTAAAAAAATCAGCCTTTTACGTATATTCATGTTTTAGCGTTACCAAATGCCAAATATTATGTTTTATCAATGCCGTCGGTCTGCCTATATGTCTGCTGCCTGTCAGTTCGCGGCATAGCTTAAAAATTACTTACGCGATTGACTTCAAATTTTAACCAAAAATTAATGGGAATATGAGGATGACCTGGTAATATTTTGGTAAAAATCCAATATAGCGCAACAAGATGGCGATCTAGTAAAATTTTAAAAAATTATTACTAAAAAGACTAGTTATCCATTTTACCTTAAACTTTATACGAAAATCAAGAGTTATATAAGAATAAACTGGTAACATGTTGGTATGAATCAAAAATTGTTAAACGAAATAGCCGTCTAATAAAATATTTAAAAAATCAGCCTGAACAAGCTATAGTCACTAGATTAATTTCAAATTTTGTCCAAGCATTCATTGTGGCATAGCGATAAACTAGTAAATTTATGTTACGAATTCAAGATGGCGAAAAAAATTGCGGCCATTTAAAATTAAGTTTTGCAGAATAATTAAATGTGATATAAATATAAACTGGAAGGAATTCAACATAACGGAACAAAATGGCGATGTCTCACTGTAAAAACGACATATTCAACTTATTACTTCCCTGACAAAAGGGAAGTATTCTAATCGTAAAAAAACACCCTCTGAGATTTTTTGAGATCTTTACGTTTGTGGGTCTCTAGATGCCGAAAAACATATTTTCTCAATTCTGTCTGGGTGTCTGTCCGTCTTCCTATTCGCGGCATAGCTAAAAAAACTACTTACAGAAGTCCAAAAATTAGGTTTATATAGAGAAGACTTGGTAACATTTCTGTAAAAATCCACTATGGCGAAACGAAATGGCACTCTAATGAAATGTTCAAAATTTTATATCAAAGTACTACTTACCTAATTTACTTCAAGATCCATTGCTATCTAAGAATTAAGTGGTAAAAGTCCAAGATGGCGAAATTAAATGTCCACTTAATAAAATATTTGTGCCTAAAAAAACTACTTAATGGATTGATTTTCAAGTTCAATAATTAAATGCAGTATAGAGATGTACCGGTAAAATTGGATTCAAGAACAAAATGGCGACTAAATAAAATGTTTATCTTCATGTTTTAGCGTTCCTAAATGCCAAATATTATGTTTTATCAATTTCTTTGGTCTGTCATAGCAGCATAGCTTAAAAACTACGTACCGGAAAATCAAATATGACGCAACAAGATGGCGGCCTAGTGCAAAGTTAAAAAATGATTAATGAAAATCTGCCAAGGCCAATTTACCTCAAATTTTGCACGAAAGTCAAGTATTATATAGAAATGAACTGGTACCATTGTGGAGTGAATGCAAGATAGCGAAACAAAATGGCGGCCTAATAAAATATTTAAAAAATCATTCTGAAAAAACTACTTAATAGATTAATCTCAAATTTTGTGCAAGCATTCAGTCTGGTATAGAGATATTGAATATAGAGTAAAAAAAATCTTATTCGATCGACTTTTTCTTTTGTATAAAAATTAAATGTGATACAGGAAGTAAAATGGTACGAATTCAACATGGAGGAACAAAATGGCGATATGTCACTGTGAAAACTACTTCACTTTATTTTAAATCATGCCCAAAAATCAAAGGTGACATAGGTAGAAACTTGTAAAATTTTGGTAGGAAACCAAAATGATACAACAAAATAGCACCCAATAGAAAATATGTGTTACTAAATGACTATTTACCGAACTAAATTAGGTCACACTTCTCTGTTCCAAATAAAGGGAATAGATTCATAACGAGGGAAGAATGGAATCGAATGATAACAATTTGATAAAAATCGAATATGGCGACCTAGTAAAAAGCAAAAAAATTAAAAAACTACTAGACTAATTTACCTCAAATTCTGCACAAAAACAAATTTGGCATAAAAATAGTCTAGTAAAATTTTATTACGATTCCAAAACGTCGAAACCAAATAGCATACAATTAAAATGTATAAAAAAAATCATTCTAAACAAACTATTTATTTGATTGATTTCAAATTTCGCACAAGAATTATGTGTGATATAATTAACAAACAAATAAAAATGGGGGCATAATGAAGTTTGTAAAAAACCAGTTTAGGCTGTAAAAGCTACTTATTCAACTGATTTTAAATTTTGCCCAAAAATCATGATTGACATAAATAGAAACTGGTAAGATATTGTTACGAATCCAATAAGGCGTAACAAAATGGCGATCTATCAAAATGTTTGAGAAAACATATAAATTTCGGTGAATCTTTTTTACCCGAAACATTCTGTATTATTATTCCTTACATTTATTTATTTAGTAGTTACATATATAAATCGTGCTATCTTCAACACTTCTTGATGAGGTTTTCTTTATCCTTATTAAATCACTTCTTGAAGCTCTCCATTTATTTGCAAAAGTTAAAGAAAACACAATTGATAATATGTCTTACTAAATGATTATGTGCGGCACTAAATATGTGATACTTCACTGTAAAAAAAAATTCATAACCAAATGCCAAATATTATGTTTTATCAATGCCGTCGGTCTGCCTATATGTCTGCTGCCTGTCAGTTCGCGGCATAGCTTAAAAATTACTTACGCGATTGACTTCAAATTTTAACCAAAAATTAATGGGAATATGAGGATGACATGGTAATATTTTGGTAAAAATCCAATATAGCGCAACAAGATGGCGATCTAGTAAAATTTTAAAAAATTATTACTAAAAAGACTAGTTATCCAATTTACCTTAAACTTTATACGAAAATCAAGTGTTATATAAGAATAAACTGGTAACATGTTGGTATGAATCAAAAATTGTTAAACGAAGTAGCGGTCTAATAAAATATTTAAAAAATCAGCCTGAACAAGCTATAGTAACTAGATTAATTTCAAATTTTGTCCAAGCATTCATTGTGGCATAGCGATAAACTAGTAAATTTATGTTACGAATTCAAGATGGCTAAAAAAATTGCGGCCATTTAAAATTAAGTTTTGCAGAATAATTAAATGTGATATAAATATAAACTGGAAGGAATTCAACATAACGGAACAAAATGGCGATGTCTCACTGTAAAAACGACATATTCAACTTATTACTTCCCTGACAAAAGGGAAGTATTCTAATCGTAAAAAAACACCCTCTGAGATTTTTTCAGATCTTTACGTTTGTGGGTCTCTAGATGCCGAAAAACATATTTTCTCAATTCTGTCTGGGTGTCTGTCCGTCTTCCTCTTCGCGGCATAGCTAAAAAAACTACTTACAGAAGTCCAAAAATTAGGTTTATATAGAGAAGACTTGGTAACATTTCTGTAAAAATCCACTATGGCGAAACGAAATGGCACTCTAATGAAATGTTCAAAATTTTATATCAAAGTACTACTTACCTAATTTACTTCAAATGTCAAGATCCATTGCTATCTAAGAATTAAGTGGTTAAAGTCCAAGATGGCGAAATTAAATGTCCACTTAATAAAATATTTGTGCCTAAAAAAACTACTTAATGGATTGATTTCAAGTTTTGTTCAATAATTAATTGCAGTATAGAGACGTACCGGTAAAATTGGATTCAAGAACAAAATGGCGACTAAATAAAATGTTTATCTTCATGTTTTAGCGTTCCTAAATGCCAAATATTATGTTTTATCAATTTTTTTGGTCTGTCATAGCAGCATAGCTTAAAAACTACGTACCGGAAAATCAAATATGACGCAACAAGATGGCGGCCTAGTGCAAAGTTAAAAAATGATTAATGAAAATCCGCCAAGGCCAATTTACCTCAAATTTTGCACGAAAGTCAAGTATTATATAGAAATAAACTGGTACTATTGTGGAGTGAATGCAAGATAGCGAAACAAAATGGCGGCCTAATAAAATATTTAAAAAATCATTCTGAAAAAACTACTTAATAGATTAATTTCAAATTTTGTGCAAGCATTCAGTCTGGTATAGAGATATTGAATATAGAGTAAAAAAATCTTATTCGATCGACTTTTTCTTTTGTATAAAAATTAAATGTGATACAGGAAGTAAAATGGTACGAATTCAACATGGAGGAACAAAATGGCGATATGTCGCTGTGAAAACTATTTCACTTTATTTTAAATCATGCCCAAAAATCAAAGGTGACATAGGTAGAAACTTGTAAAATTTTGGTAGGAAACCAAAATGATACAACAAAATAGCACCCAATAGAAAATATGTGTTACTAAATGACTATTTACCGAACTAAATTAGGTCACATTTCTCTGTTCCAAATAAAGGGAATAGATTCATAACGAGGGAAGAATGGAATCGAATGATAACAATTTGATAAAAATCGAATATGGCGACCTAGTAAAAAGTAAAAAAATTAAAAAACTACTAGACTAATTTACCTCAAATTCTGCACAAAAACAAATTTGGCATAAAAATAGTCTAGTAAAATTTTATTACGATTCCAAAACGTCGAAACCAAATAGCATACAATTAAAATGTATAAAAAAAATCATTCTAAACAAACTATTTATTTGATTGATTTCAAATTTCGCACAAGAATTATGTGTGATATAATTAACAAACAAATAAAAATGGGGGCATAATGAAGTTTGTAAAAAACCAGTTTAGGCTGTAAAAGCTACTTATTCAATTGATTTTAAATTTTGCCCAAAAATCATGATTGACATAAATAGAAACTGGTAAGATATTGTTACGAATCCAATAAGGCGTAACAAAATGGCGATCTATCAAAATGTTTGAGAAAACATATAAATTTCGGTGAATCTTTTTTACCCGAAACATTCTGTATTATTATTCCTTACATTTATTTATTTAGTAGTTACATATATAAATCGTGCTATCTTCAACACTTCTTGATGAGGTTTTCTTTATCCTTATTAAATCACTTCTTGAAGCTCTCCATTTATTTACAAAAGTTAAAGAAAACACAATTGATAATATGTCTTACTAAATGATTATGTGCGGCACTAAATATGTCATACTTCACTGTAAAAAAAAATTCATAACAAGTTTCGGGTAAACTAATTTTTATAGTTATTAATTGGATTATTAGTTAGCAATTTTAAAAATTAAAATCACACAATCTGAAGAATTAGAAACATAGGTTCTATCTACGAATAAATTAATTAAAAATTAGAAATATACTTTCTATCTATTATTGAGTAAAGTGATTTACTCATTTTCATATGACAGTAGTTCGGACTAGTAAAGTTTAAAGAGCAATCATATTTATTCTGTAAACGTTGATACTAGTGTACAAATGGAGTCCTCCGATGAAGAAGCCGTGATTATAATATCTGCTTTATGTAAAGAGGCAAAAAGGATAAACAAGAAGGGAAGGAATTTTTGAGTACATAATATATGTAAAAAGCGTAAAACTGAGGGTGAATTCCATACTTTATTTCCTGATCTAATGGAAGATGAAATTAAATTGCATCAATATTTCCGAATGACACATGGACAATTCATGAAACTTTTAGATTTTTTGGACGTGGGATTGCACGATATATATCGAGACATCGATATTCTGTTTTCACTAAAAACTTGGGAAAAGTAATTGAGGAGCTGAGACATTTTTATTTGGTTCAGCAATCGAGACATCCCGTAAAACTCGGGACGTAAGGCAAGGCTGTGTGCAATGCAATTATAATTAATCATAAGATGCGTAACATATGTTTAACTAACCTGACCAATTCATTTCTTCTCCTATCTGCATCCAAATATTGTCTTTCGTTATTGGAATTATTTTTATTTGTGATATCATCCCATTACTCATATTTAGATACCAAGAGCACTAGGTTTTCTTGGTCGACCGACATTTTGCAAGGTATATATCAAAAGTCGAAACTATACTAAATCAAATGAAAATATTGCCTACTGTGGTCGCTGGCTATCACGCACAGACTCACGCGCGGCATAGGCTCACGCGTTTAGAATGACGCGCGGCATAGGCTCACGCGCGGCATAGCGCCCTCGTACCGCGGTGAAAAAATACTCCCTTCAGAGAATTTCAGCGGCTTCCCTGCACCGCCAATGGGTGCTCATCCGACAAGTGAATACCATTTATAAAATTATGTATTATAAAAAGTCCTTTCTGGCGCGCTGCCGTACGCTTCCTTCGCGCAACGCTCTAATGAGCGACAACCTTTAATGAAAAGAACACCGTCCAAGCTCTCCTGTAGGATACGATTAAAAAATTATCATGACAAATTTTACACCTCACGTGCCATGCAGATTACGGTCTTTTAAAATTGTCGGTGTCGGGTAAAATATTTAATTTTTTTCCGCAGGTTTTAAAAATCTAGTCGTATCAGGACGTCCGATTAATAAAAATATCATGTGATAGTTATCATTCTGAGCCAACCTATATATTAAAATTTTCTGTTAGGAATATGCAACGCACAATTTAAACTCCTGCTTATAATAGTCCTGTTTAATAAATACATTCAAGCATGTGAAAGACATTTTCCTTCTTTGCTTATCACTCAAGTATTTGTTCCTAGCAGGTCTTGTTTTTTATAATTTTTATTAGGTATTGTTTTTTATAACAAAGCGTGTTTGAAATTGAGAACGATTGGATATTATATCTGTAATATCTGGAAAACCTATACTCATCTACATAGAACAAGCTACAAGTTTTATTCGTCGATTCTTAAAATTTAGTAAAATATGGGTCACTACGTATACATTCACCTATTTTTATTGATTTCAATTATTTTTTCGAAAATAAATTTAAATTCTTCATGAAAATTTCGGTTAGTTTGTTATTTAACATTAATTTTTACACCCCTCAAAAAACGGAAGAGATTTGTTCAGATGTCTACGTTTCGAGGTCCCCAGATGCCGAAAAAATATGCTTTCTGAATTCCGTCGGTCTGTCTGGCAGTCTGACTGACGGTTTATCTATGCGCGGCATAGCTAAAAAACTACATATACGATCGACTTCAAATATGAATCAAAAATTAAAGTTAATGTGGAGATAGCCTTGTAATATTTTGGTAAAAATTCAATATGGCGATAAAAAATGGCGGCCTAGTCAATCGTCAAAAAAAATATTAGTAAAAAAACTACTTAACCAATTTAATTAAAATTTTGCATAAAAATCAAGTATTACGTAGGAATCAATTGGTAGAATTTTGGTACTAATCCAAAATGGCGGCTTAATAAAAAATTAAAAAATTCAGCCTGAAAAACCACTGTATTGATTAATTTCCAATTGTGTGCAAGAATTAATGGTGATATAGAAATGAACTGGTAAAATAGTGCCACGAATTCAAAATGTCGGAACAAAATGGCGACTAAACGTTTGCAATCCAATCGGGAAAAGATCACCCTCCCAGATTCTACTTATATTCACCTTTTAGTATCCCTAAATGCCAAAAATATGTTTTCTCAATTCCGTCGGACTTATCGTCTCTCTGTTTGTCACTCTGTCTATTAGTTGGTATGTCTGTCTTTTCGCGGTGCAGCTAAATAACTACTGACCTCATTGACTTCAAATTTCGGTTAAGAATTAAGGGTCACATGGATATGACCTGTCAATATTGTGGTAACAATCCAATATAATAGAACAAAATGGCGACCTAGTGAAGCGTTAAAAAATGATTACTAAAAACTGGTTATTTAATTTATCTCAAATTTTGCACAAAAATCAAGTGTAAGATAGGAATGAACTGGTAATATTTTGGTACGAATTCAAGATTGCAAAACAGATTAGCAGCCTAATAAAATGTATAAAAATCAGCCCTAAAAACTACCTATTAGATTAATTTCAAATGTTGTGCAAGCATTAAGTGGAAAATAAAGATATACTGGTAAAAACTTCTTATTCAACTAACTTCAAATTTTGCACAAAAGGTATGGTATAGGGATAAAGTGGTGAAATTTTAATACGAATCGAACTTAATGAAACAAAACGGAGCCCATATATATATATATATATATATATATATATATATATATATATATATATATATATATATATATATATATATATATATATATATATATATATATATATATATATATATATATATATATATATATATATATATATATATATATATATATATATATATATATATATATATATATATATATATATATATATATATATATATATATATATATATATATATATATATATATATATATATATAATAAAATGTGGTAAAAATATAAAAAGAGGTTTGAGAGCCTTTTCGAAAATTTTCGCGTTTTCAAATTTTTAATTGCTGCTTATTTCAAATTCCGCACGGTATTGCTTTTTTCAATTATGAAAGCTTTTACACTCAGGGCGGCTAAAAGATCCTGACATAAACACCTAGATACTATTTGAGCCCTACTTGTTTGTGTTATTGAATTGTTCTAAGTTTTCCCTATCTCAAGCCGTTTCATTTGTTCTCGAAACGCAACCAAAAAACATCGGTAAATTTCTTTTACCCGGACTACCCTCGCAAAACAGCAAAGTGTGACCCAATTTAGTTCAGTCCATAGTCATTTAGTAACACATATATACTGTCATTTCTAATATTTTTATTGCGCGTTATTTTGTTTGTTTGTTTCATATTGGATTCCTACCCATATTTTGCCAGTTTCTACCTATGCCACACTTGATTTTTGGGCATAATTTAAAATAAATTCGATAAGCAGTTCTTACATTGACACACGCCGCCATTTCGTTACGTCATATTGAATTCGTTCCAGTGATTTTTAAAGATTTTATTAGGTTGCCATTTTGTTTTGCAAAGTCTGAGGTAAAATGGATAATTCGTTTTTTAAGTAACAATTTTTTTAACGTTTGACTAGGCCGGCATATTACATTTTTAACAAAGTATTATCAGGTCATCCCCACATTAAGTCAATCTGATCAATAGTTTTTAAGCTCGGCCGAGAACTGACAGACTGACAGACGGACCGACGGAATTAATAAATCATATTTTTTTTGCATCTAAGGACGCCAAAACGTGAAGATATGTAAAACCTGAGAAGGTGATTTTTTCACAATTACAATATTTTTATTTCGCCGCCATTTTGTTCGGCCATCTTGAATTAGTATCACAGCTTTACTAGTTCATTTCTATACCACAATTAATTATAGTACACATTTTGAAATCAGTCCATTAAGCGTTTTGTTAGGCCGCCATTTTGGATTCGCACCAAAATTCCACCAATTTATTCCTACATAATACTTCATTTTTGTACAAAATTTGAGATAAGTTGGGTAAGCAGTTGCATAGTAATAAAGTCATCCCTATATGACCCTTAATTTTTGCCTAAAAAGTCCATAGGATCGTTTTTTTAGCTATGCCGCGAACATCAGACAGACCAACGGACTTGGGAAAACATGTTTTTCTGCATCAAGTGACCATGAAACGTAAAGACCTGAAAAAATCTCGGAGGATGATTTTTACCATTACAATACTTACAAGTCATATAAAATATCTAAAGATCCAAACCAAAGATTAAGTAAATGAATTGTATTACCCAAAAGTGACGCAAGACTTAATAAACGGTCTTGTTATTTTTCAGAACATATTATAGACACTCAACGCAATTTTAACAGGCATTTCTAACAAATAACTGAAATACATAAAAGAGTGTGGCATAAACAAAAATTCGGTACTAAGAACTAGAGTCCTATTTATTTTTAAATTTTAAATTTAGGCGAATAATTTTATATAAGTCAAGTAACAAAATGTCTAGCAGCGATGATAAAATACAACTATTACAAAATCTCTAAATTCGAAATTAAAAATAAAACACCCAAGCCGCTCAGTCCCAAAAAGTAAACGAGTCATTGATGCATTATTCATTAAATTTACATGTATCTCTAACCAACTTAATTTGTTGCTTTCCCCTAAAGGAAAGACGCCAATTAAATTATTTGTAGTGAGAAAAAGAGCTCTTTATGAATGCTTGCTCTCATCCCCGTGAAAATTTAGTTAGGGTATTCTAGAGGGGTAAAATGTGCTTCTTGGAATTTCTTAGTTTTAATCCTTGGGGATTTCTTTGCAACGGGGCACTAAGCTCATATATTTTAGAACTGATTAAATATCAGAATGGTTTAGCAGTTAATATATACTAATTCGATAGTTTCATGTAATTAACTGTTTGTTAAAATAGACTTCTTAGATAAAAGTTTTTAAATAGTGCAACTTTCTCAATTATCTGTTTTGCAGTTCATCCGATTTGAAGTTGCAGCGTTTTTTTTTTAATTTTCATAAGTTGTCTTTTATAATCAATTATGCCCATATGAATAATACTTAAAGCTAGTTCTAGTTATACAAAGCTACAGAAAGCATAACTTCTCGCGTTTCTAGGTTCTAGGCAGCCTTTCTTTACGATCTTTTACTCTAATTAAATATCCCGCCGAATAATTGAAACATTTGGAAAATTATTTATCTTTGGGATCGTAAGTATTTTAATAATGTCAGTCACAACACACATTCAGTTTTCAGATCTCGTGGAGGAAAAATCCCTGAAGATGCCTCGTGCAATCAAAATCGAAACAACGGATAGCAATTCTAATTTGACACGGTCTAATCCCAAGAACCGTGATTTTTTAATTGATCAAAGCCGTGAAAGCTTCCGTTCTACTGTACTTTTTAACAAATCCCTTAGCATAATCAGATTTTTCTCTCTCTCCGAATTTTCGAAAGTCTGTATAATTATGATGTTGCATGATCTCGAAATTGAGCTTGCTTCAGAACTTTATTCGCTTAAGTACACACGCACGAAAAATCAAAGAGGCCAAAGTCTCAAAGAACTGATCAAAATGACATGACATATAACAGCACGGCGCACTACTGTTACTGGGAGTTATATTCAATATATCTTTTACTTTATAAGTTAATTTTCGATATCTCATTAAACATAGATCTTGTGCGTGATGAAATGCTATGAGTTTTTGATCGATATTTTAGACCTGCACTAAGGCAACTAAGCCACGATTCCGTAGCTTTCCTTATTCATGGTGTCCAAGTTATGCCACCAAATTTTATTTTGTAAGAGTCGAACTGGCAGGGTTCGTGAGACGTCCTACCAACTTTGGTCAAGCTAATGCAGCAATTTTTGTCCATAGTTTAGTTGACGAAGAGCCAAGAATAAAAACCCAATTATTGTTCAATAAATTTGTTAAAATTATTTTTTAAATATTTATGTACCATGTTCCCATATTAATATATTAAATTTATCCTGAACCAAAATATGTAGGTATGTGACTGATTAGTTTATAGTTGTATACAACATTTAAAACAAAATTAAAACTTAAATGTTAAATTCAAAAATTAATAAAACTCGAAAATTCCCAATGTTTTGTTTATCGCTGTTTAGCTGGTTACGTTAACGTTATATTTAAAGTAAGCAAGCTTAAAATGTTGCTTGATGTTCAAATTGGTAATTCATTTGTCAAAAAATGTATCTACAAAATATTCATTTATACTACAAATACATATTAGATCTTCTTTATACTAAATTTAATAATGACTAGAAATAAGAATACTTTTAATTAATGCTGCTATTAGTCGTCTGCGCTTGCTTCATTATCGGATAAGTGGTATGTAGAAATGTCAGAAATTGTCTGATATCTGGGCTTTGTAAAAGATTAAGAACTTTTCTTAAAAAATATTGACCTTGATTTTTGGGTTTTTTGTCTGTAATTGGTTATTACGAGATCAGCTAATATGAGAAGCATTCTAAATAAGTCTTTATTCGTGACAATTCTTAATATTTTTTAAGTATTGTGCTCTATAAACATTTTGTAGTTTTGGTTTAATGTTTTTTGAGCTTCTTCGAAAAGTTTCCAATAGGCACTATACAATTTTTTATTAAATCCCCTGCATGGACGAGAATTTTATGTAATGTATCTGGCATATAGTACCAAGAATAAATATTTTTTTCTGGTTTCCTCTGTGTTTTTCTTAAATTAGTCAGTATCATTAAAGAACGGCAAACCTAGTTATTATTCTCTCATCCAGACCTTTGATATCTGCTTCCTTTTTAGCAGCTTAAGACACATTTTCTGGTCATGTTGCCATCACTGGTTGATCTGAAACCAGGCTTTGGCCTATCTACAATTAATCCCATTTCAATTTTAAATTTTCTTTTGATTCCTGATTTTTGCTTTTGAACTTCAACTCTAGATTCATGATTCACTTCCTTTTCCTTGCCATGATTTTAAATTTAATCTATAACTAATGTGCAATAGACACTCAAAGAATCTTATCAATGTATGCAAAGCAGATAAACCAAACCCATAGTTTTCAATAATAATAGAGGTCTTACTGCTGATGATGAACATCTATTAAACAGTTTCCATTAAATGAGACTAATTTCACTTGGGTATAATTTTAAAATTTGGTTTTAAATAATTTTTTTCTGAATTCTCCATATAAACTATTTCTTTTAAAAACACATATTTAACTGGACGACAAAGTCGGGTTGATGACGTTCGCCAAATGTACGTTTGCGAACAATTGATTGGGTGCAATTTATTAGGCACAAATGAAAAAGCAAACACATATTCATCACCAGCTTCCAGAGAATCATTAAAATTTTGCCAACATTTACTATGCCAGAACTATCACCGTATCACCTTACTAAATAAAATTAGTTCACTTACTCTTGTCGAAGCAATCTGTCGTAAAACGGACTCTTGCACTACAAACAAATATTGTGCAGTATGATTAAGTAATGCTTAAAGATCAATTTCTGCTTTGGTCTTACACATACTAATACCTAAATTCACTTATCGGTCTACATTCGTTTTTTGCTTTTTGCAACTCATTTTAAGATGAATACAGTCAATATCCTGCTTCACGAGCATTTTTTCATAAATTTATATATGATTGTTTTGTCAACCTGCAATCTACGTCAAAACTGTTTTGAGGTCTGTTCTTCTTTTCCTTTCTCCGTTTTAAATGCTTGGCCTTGGTTGAGCGATTTGGCCAAGCCGAAGTAATTTCTTTTAATAAATTTGCTGTATTTTTTTACCATCACCTCGTAACATAACATCAACTGCAAAAGTAAGTTCCTGAACATTGTAAGAAAGCAAATGTTGAATTTTTCCTTGATCGTTATTTAACTTCATCGAGTGTTTTTGGACCGGATAATCTCGGTTGTTCTGATCCCATACACTCACTGGCAGTGATGCGAAAAAATAAATCATTCTTGTCCAAAAAATAATCCATTTTCCCCCGATGTTTCCCATCTTTGTAAAATCCCAAATAATGCTATTCCACTAAGCTTCATGAGAATTTTATTTCACAGACGGTTGACATATTAAAAAAAAAACGTTCTTCTAGACATATTCTGATATGCTATTTATAATTATAATTAATATATGTTTTTGTTAGATAATGTGTTGTATCCCAACTGAGATTGTAAAAATTGATGATTTTTAAGGTGACTTATTGGCACCTAGTTTCCGTTTTTAGTCCGCTCTGCACTAGAGGGATCCGCATCGGGTTAGCACTAAGTCCGTCAATAAAGCTATCGTTAAAACCATAACAGAAATATGACGGCGAGGCGGAATAAAGAAACTTTTAACGCATTTCGTACTTATTGTTATTCTGGCAACTATCAGTGGCCCAGTAAGATACACGTAGGATTAGAATGATCATTTGACCTTGGCGCCGAATTGACTTATCGTAAAATGTTTGTTGGCACCGAAATTATATCCGCCCGATCCATCTCTGTAACAATATATCTGTGATAGTATATAGTTTTGTTTCGTTTAAGCATGTAAAAGTGTATATAATTGTACAATGAGTCTAGGAATAAGGGTGTACGGATGCTAACAATGTTCAGGTAGGAGCATGTGTTTTAATTTATATTTTTATTTTCTATATCAAATGTGCTTTGTTTCTTTTAGTGCTCGATAAAGTAGAAATAAATCTACGAAACGTTACACAGAATATAATTGTGTCTTTTTAAACCCCTCCGAAAACCACGAACCACCGGAAGTTAACTTATTATTAACATCTATAATTTTTTACGCCTGATAGTTTTAATAGATTCACTCAAAATATGCTTTACCAAGCAGGTACTTTATAAGTAGCCTAATTTATAGTTTTTCATAGTGTACAAATATAATAATTTAAGATTTAACACTTCGCTTAAAGCGGCTGGATGGGAATATCTTTTAGAAAAAAGTTATTGTAATTACAGGCTATGAGAAGATCACTTTGAAAGTAAATGTTTTGCAGTATCTACAAGCTGTGTAAAGCGCCTTTATGATACCGCTATACCGACAATTTTTCCCGGGCCAAAGGGCAGATTTGTTTTTTTATTCGAAGAACCTCGGAAAAAGGCCATAATTTTATCAGGTAGGTAATTTTATTGTTAAAGACAGCATTGTTAAAATACCGGTACCGATATTCATATTAATCCCGGTAAGATTGAAATAACCCAACTGCCGTGGCTCAAGGACAGAGAAAATCAAATTTTAGACGTTATGAAGGTGAACATAGTCATTCATTAGGCAAAAAGTTTATTACTATAGTTACGGATAAAATTAAAGAAAATGCAAACGTTACATAAACCAACCTTGAACCACTAAAATTTTTAATCATACTAGTAATGGTCTTTAAAGGCATGACAATAATTGGTTTTTATTAACAATAAAAAGTAATTTTAAAATACTATAACGCAACTATCTTCTATAATCTAGTCTAAAAATTTCGTATCAAGGTAAAACAAATATTAGATAGACAATAAAATAACTGAAAGTTATAAAACAATTTATATAATACGTTTGTGTTGGAGGAGCAGCCACGTTATACACAAAAAAATAGCATTTTTTAACAATATATATGTTTATACTAACTCCATAACATAACACTCAATAATTAAATAAATCCGCTCAACTAATCGAATTGACATACCGACTTGTATTAACAAGACTGTTTCCTCCGACCGTTGGTTAGTTTAGCTACCAGCTATCCCGGCACGAACTGGCACGGACTAAATTTCTTGTTACTTGTACAATACAGATAATTGAAAAACGTATTTTCTAAGAACTGAAAACATTTATTCGAAAATATTTTTTTGCGGGACACATAAAAACCGTTTATATCGCTCGTCTATGATTTGATTTTCTCCGTTATAGCACGTTATACCAGTGCATCGTTTTTTGTCATCAGATTATTTATTTTATCTTTATTTCAGATATTACCCAAACACCTTGTTTGTTAATGCCGATAATATTGGTTTTACTTAAAAAAATTATAAAATGATGGCATTTTACAATATAATTCCTTAATAAAAGACAGATTAAGATTTTTTAATACACCAATATAATTAGTTTTCATTTAAATGAAATAAGGTTAAATCGAATTTATATCGCAGTAAAAGCGAAAAATAAGGACCTTACAAAACTAGTAATTCACATATTATAATACCTAAATATTCCTAGAATTTTGTTTCCAAAAAATTTGAATTGGTGCGGATAATGCTATTTTTAATTTATTAATAATTTTTAACATCCAACAAAGTTTTTGGTGCGGGCCATACATGTCGCTCGCGCCGAGGCCAAAGAAAATTGACGCGCTTCTAAGTTTCGCATCTGGTGTAGGTTTGTCTGGGACGGTGTTGTGTTTGCTATAAGAGCTGCATTTTTATGCTAAATAATAAATATTTCAATATTTAAGAAAATGGCATTTATAAATTGTCCTCAACTCTTCTCCTGAAGTATATGTAACCTTGACCAAAATAGGCTCATACCAAAGAGTAAGTATGTATGGATAACATAAGAATAATTTATCTATTTTTGTGCGGATACCTTCAATTGCGTGATAAATATAATGATGCAATAAATGACACTTTTCCAGGGAACAGCTTAAACGATATTAGTTTGTTTTCATTACATGTTATTAGGCTTTTGTATGTTCTCGTAAGATATAAAAAGAATAAATAGTCTGTTAAAAAAATATTTGAAAGGTAGTTTTGACCAGGTTGTTTGACCAGTGAACTAAAAACGATATACTTCTTTTTAAATCGTTATATAAATTATACAAGACCTCATTCATACTCATTCATAAAATATCTTTACATGAAAAGTGCGAACAAAATTAAATCATTAAGTAAAATGGCATAAGGGGCTACAATGAACTAGAAATACTATTTACTTCATTGGCGGGTTATTATTTACGGTTTGCCGCTATGGAAAGGTAGGCCTTAGATTTGTATATTTTTTTAATCAAGTGCTTTAAAACATCTAAATGTCAAATTCGATTTGTTCTATTTTCATCTATTAACTAGAGGTCGCTGCGTTTTATTTTAGCGAGTTAACATTATTTATACGAAGATTCATCAAATTTGTTACAATGCTAAAATCATCTCCACTACCCAGTAGATTGCATCGTGTAAATATCATGGTCCTGGGCATGTAAGTA
The DNA here is from genome assembly GCA_030620095.1 of Kuschelorhynchus macadamiae. Classification (NCBI taxonomy): domain Eukaryota; kingdom Metazoa; phylum Arthropoda; class Insecta; order Coleoptera; family Curculionidae; genus Kuschelorhynchus; species Kuschelorhynchus macadamiae. The sequence continues at coordinate 487,765 of JAUTXW010003697.1, read as the reverse complement.
GATTGTAATAAATTATTATTCTACTAAATAATACACTTTAACCCGTACAATGTTAATATGTAATAAGTTTTGGGGAAATATTGTAAATAAAATATAATCTTAAAATATATATTTTAAATTGGGGAAATATTGTAAATAAAATATAATCTTAAAATATATATTTTTTTTTCTTTTCTTTTAAAATAACATGATCCTAGACAAAATATTACATGTCTTAAGGCATTAAGATATTTTTAATTTTGTGGGAGCAGGTTGAATATGTAAAACTTTTATTTGTCTAGGTAGGCTAATCCTATGGCTAGCATAATCAAAAGATAATAATAATAACGCCATTTTGAATTATTTTGTTTGATCACCTTCAAACGCTTTAATACATTGCCTTAAAATTGGATGAATGAAATGTAATTAACCGAAAAAAGTAATTTAGGCATACCCTCGACCTGGGGGATGCACATTTTTTTATCGTCAAGTTATTTCGACAGGTAATTTTTATCTCAATGAATGTTGATAATAGTTATTAAAAATAACTTAATACTGTACACAAAATATTCCTTGTGTTAATAACTGAGATTTGTGATGGGAGAGGGGCTGATATTCATAAAAGAGAATGTTCTTTAAAAACATCCTGCTTCATATCGTTTTTAGGGTTTTTAAGGCACGATGCTTATTTCTTCTACTCAAACCTTACCTGACAGGATTATGGAATCTCTATAAAAATATAACCTACAAAAAAAAAATTAAAAAATGAAAATTAATAATTTATTCTATCTTAAAAATTCGACTTTTTGAAGTTATCCCAGCAGAAAAAACAGTAAATTGAGATAGTAATTAAGGTCTTAGGCAATAAAACACTCAATACATAAATGTGGTTTGTAATGTACTTAGTAATTAGATCTCATTTGGACGTTGATTTTATAAAGTTAAATATTTAAGGTTGAATAAAATATTATTTAGTGAACCATGATATCTTAACTGACTCCAGCTGTGAAAGCTTACATTCTAAAATAATTTACTCAACAAAAATAAGATTTTCTGTAACTTTCTAACGACCTTTAAAAAGTGCTTCAACCTATTATTTATAAAAATTTCAGTAAAAATAATTATTAATCTTTTGATAAAATACGTCATTCTTCTGGATCATCTGTTTGTGTTAAAGTAGAATTGAATAACAATTTTTGGATTGGTCTGGTTTAATCGCCAATAGTTGTTTTTATTTTATTCCGAGAAATTTAATTGTTACAATAACATAGTAGTACATTGTAGAAGAAGAAACTATTGTATCTTTAACTAAATTATCCACTATGTTATGCACATTTTGTAGATCTAATTTCACAGCCTCTGATATTTTTGATTTTAATTGTTATGTTTGATTGTAAATAAAGTCTCGTTATACATATTTTATCTTTGTATAAAAATAATGTTGTATTTAATGTAAGCTCTATGACTTTCATGAATTCGTTCAGCGGTATGTCTGTGTATTTACAATACGATTTCATTTTTGTTTTGTCTGGTTCTACAGTAGTTAAATTGGGATGTTCTTTTATTACTTCCGCGTAGAATATTGTAACCGTAAAAAATTCGCATTCCAAGGTTTTTGCAGATCTTTGCTTTTTAAGGGCCCAAGATTTCAAAAGTATGTATGCTGGTTTATGTACGTATACCAAATTTCAGTCAATTCCGATAACGTGAACTGTTTTGTACCGTTTAGCAATTTCTTTACGAACCCTCTATAAAACATTCACGATTGAACAGCATGATATTTTATTGTCATCGAGTTTATGTATGTATACCAAATCTTAGTAAAGATTCGACCCATAAAACATATATGCTAACTAACATAGAAGTGAAGTTAAATAAAACCTTTTAAATAGCACTGTTTAGATATTCTAGTAAACCAATTTTTATTTTGCTTAAATTCGTTTTTATTTCTTTTTAGTTTAATTATTTGTATTATTTTTTACTTTTAATACCATTATTTATATAGTTTAAAAAAAAAAACAAATCATATCTTTTATTATTTTCCTCCATAAATAAAAGTTTTGTTTCATTGGGCCGACGTTTTGATTTGACATATAGGACTCGCAATAAAATGTTACGAGTTTATCTTTCCTTAAGTTTTTTTGTGCAAAATTTCAAGTCAATCGGATAAGCAAATTTTGTCACTGATTTTTTAAAAACTTCAATATGCCACCATTTTGTTTGGTCATCCTGGGTTTACGCCAAAAATGTTATCAGTTTATCCTTACATCACACTTACTTTGTGGTAAATTTGAGGTGATTTGGATAAGTAGTGTTTTAAACATTTTATTTGGCCGCCATATTGGACGAGAGTGTAACTATTGCATCCCTATTTTAAGCCGAATTATGTCAGAGTAAAACTGAAACCTAAATTTGAAACATCTGACCTAAACCGCTTTCAAAGAGAGACTATAAACTTATTTATATCTGATACTCTATTTAAATAAAAAAAGAATGGTACCAGCTAATATATTTAATAACTTTAAAAGATAGGTGTTTTACAAAACAAAAATAAAATAAACAGATTCGCATGAAAATCAATTAAGGACACCAGGGACACACCCAGTATTTGAGTGCAAAGCCTAACAATCACTGGCAATCCTGAAAGACCTAATAAAGTCCCCAAATTTTGTCGTCCTTATTCAGTACTCAAAATCCATACCTATTCCTGATGTCACTTGAAATATAGAAACATTTATTTATAGCCTTAACACCAACAAAAGAATAATAAACAACAAAAACTTGTTATATTTTAATGAATTTCAAAAACCAAAATAATCTGAAATTTAAAAATAATAAACTGAATAAATATCAAAACTTTCTTAGAAGAACATTCCAAGCAATATTATGGCAACACGATTTTTATTTGTAATATTATAAGTGGTATTAAGCTGTCCAGTTAATTTATTATAAAAATACTTGTTGTTATTACTAATTTGTAAATGTATAAAAAAAAATTTATCAATAAAAAATATTTCGTATAGTGCAAACTTAAATATTGGCATTGTACGTAAAATGCTTATAATAGTCATTAAAACATAAAACGAACATAATTTTGTCATTTAATTGTGAGGTAAAATGACAATAAACAAATTATAATCAGTATCAGTGTCAATAATAACATTGATTTACCGAACTTTGGAGATCAAAACATTTTGGAAATGAGGTTGAATTAGCACGTATTTTATCAGAAATTAATACACGACCACCATAACGAGGTCCCTTTAAATGACAGTTCGCCATAAATCACAATTATCAACCCGCAGTCGAAAAGCGATGGTGCTGTTTCGCCCCTCTAGGCCTAATTTATGTATTGTGTCGCTGCCGAATGTCGCTATTTTGAATTATCGGCAACAGCGTGTGTGTTGTTGGGGTACAGAGGTGAATTGTTTCTCCTAAAATTTTCCATAGGATTTTCTTTACTTTTTCTGACATGTGTAGTGGTACTAAAAAACCAACAGATTTAAAATTTACACGGTAAAAAATTATGCTCTTCTTTTATTATTAATAATAGGCAAAGTTTTTTTAAAGGCAAAAAATTAAATCCACACTTTTTTGTCAAATATTCACAATTCTGGTTACTTAGGTCTCAATTGAGAAAAGCATTGTACTAGTTTTCACCTAATAATAAATCGGTAAATTCCTTTACCCGGGACTTCCCTCGTTATGAGTTATTACTTTTATTGGATTCCTACCCATATGTTTACCATTTCCTTTCTACCTATGCCACACTTGACATTTAGGAAGAATTTAGAACAAATTCAATAAGTATCCTATATTCACATTTAATTTATCTGCAATTTTGCAGAAATCGATTGAACAAGATTTTTTTAAGTTGATTTTTTAAAAATTTTATTTGGTCGTCATTTTGTTTCGCCATCTTAAATTGAAACCTATATTATCAACCTCTACCTACTCCGTTGGTCCGCAGATATCCCAGGTATTAAGTTTCTATAAGGTTTTCGTTAACGATCCTCTTGTTGGTTATTGTTGCATACTCAAGACACATACTTAGAAACTTAATATCTAATATAATACACCACTCTAACATAAAAACAAGAGGATCGTTAACGAAAACTATTTAGAAACTTAATATTTGGAAAATATCTGCGGACAAACGGAATATGTAAAGACTGATAACAGGGGTTTCAAGCTGGATATAAAATCTACTTATGCGTCCTGAAGATGTAACAATAACGTTGCGAAACGTCGACCATTTAAAAGTATTTTTTTGTTTTTTTTACTGGATCCTAACCCCAAATAATACACCACTCTAACATAACATCAAAAGGATTTAAAAACTTAATATCTGGATAATATATGCGGAAGAACGGGGTAAAAGTACTGATAATATGGGTTTCATGCAGGATATAAGATCTATATATGTGTCCTGAGGATACAACAATAAAGTTGCGAAACGTCGAACATTTAAAAAGATATTTGTGTTTGTTTTACTGGACCTTAACACCACTTTACCAAAAAATGTTTAACATTGTTTCGCCATTTTGGATTTTTACCAAAATGTTACCAGGTCATCCCCATATAAACCTTAATTTTTGTCCAAAATTTGAAGTCAATCGGATAACTAGTTTTCTAGCTACGCTTGAAGTCAAAATCGGTAAATTTCTGTATCCGGAACTTTCCTATGAATATTTCCTTTTATTAGGAAGAGTGAAGTATGACCGGATTTAGTCCGCAAATAATCAATTAGTAACACATGCATTGATTGTGTTTTCATTAATTTTTGGTAGACAAGAGAAAATAATCACGAAGGAATTCCCACTTAGGTTTCTTTGGAGATTGTTTTGAATTGTCTATAAAGATATAAAATCTGCGAATTTTGTCAACATCAATTCCATGGTCAACCAAAATACAGGGCACTCTATTAAAAATGTAAACCTTTTATATATATATATATATATATATATATATATATATATATATATATATATATATATACCCTGACCACCATGGAAACCATCGTTTGGTAGTTTTAAGATAGAACAGCAATGTTGGGGTTTATATACTGCAAAAGAAATGATGAAATTACGTCATTTAATAATTGATTTTTCGAGAGGTGATTATTAACATAACAAAAAGTAATGAAGAAATACTAATGAATTTTACACCTAATATATATGACACAAATCTTGAACGAGCTCTACAAGTTTTACTTAAAAGAAAAACGCTGAATAGAAAAAAATACAAGCTTTAACTTTATCCGAACCACCAGGATAAGAAACAGAAAGTTAAAAATGATGTTAGACAGCCAGACAAAAATTTTGGATATTAGAATAAAGTGGCTATAAAAGAAATAAATTAAAACAATTATTGTGGGATAAATTGCAACAAGTATTAAAATTTACACCGGATACAACAATTAATCTTTTTAGGGAATTTAACTTTAATAAAAATTACTTATTTAGAGATCATAAGAAATTAAAAAAGAAAACTTAAAAAAGTAAAATGCCTAATGATGTTAAGAAATGAGCAATCTATTTAGCTTTAGAAAAAGGACAAAATGCTTCTGCCTAGAAAAAGTTGCTAGTGGTTTGGGTGCTGCGTAGTTTGTCTCGTTAAGTATCTAAAACAAAAAGTTTCGTTAAACTAAAAATACTTTGCAAATGTTAACCAGTGGGTTAAGCTAGACTAGTATTGGCAGAGACTATTGTTTTAAAGTTTCAAAGCTGGACCGCCTGTATCACCTACCTATACGCTAAGAAATGATGAAATATTAAAAAAGAAACACAATACTCAAAACCAAGTTTTTTATAACCATTAAGCCCAGAATCTATAAGGCCTTATTCCAAGCGCCAGTACGACTGCTATTTTGCAAGTCGCGTCCGAGGAACGAGCCTTGGAAAATGAAAATAAACTAGAAATGAGAGAGAAATATCTGAAATCGAAGGAAAATATAGAAACTAATATCAAACATATTACAACCCCTCACATCAATCATCCTCATATGAGCCACCTAAAAAGTAGAGAAGTAAAAAATAAAGAAATGAACAGAAACAATAAAAATAAAGAGCTTCTAAAAGTTCTTGCAAAAAGGATGGAACCCGTTTTTTGGCTTGTAATACCCATTGTAAAAACTGTTGCATTTTACATTGATTGAAGATGAAGTGATTTAATTTAAAATTAAATGAATATTTGCATCGTATTTCTATTTCACGTATATCTAAAGACAAGGCCCCTTAAGAATGTTTTGTTAATGGAAACATCTGTAATTACTTCTTCCAAATGCAGAAAATATTTTAAGATGTTGAGGTAATACTTGGGCACAATTTTCATCATTTGAATAACTTGGTATACGGGCACTCCGTATTAAAAAGAAAGTATCGTGTTTAATTTCATATAAACTTTTAATAACGATTTCAGTGCCGATTAGAAAACCAAATTCATAACACACTCTATAGGCAACAGCCAAGGATTGAAAAAGCTGTTAGTACCTTCTTCCTATAATAACCAGTTTTTCATTTACTTTTTAAAACCAACACTCTAAAAATTGCGCACAGATATTTAGTAATTTAGTCCTTAAGTAGAATGACACGACCCCCCCCTTCGGGATGGTTAGTTTTGGCGCCGGCAGTGTCTTTTTGCCGCAGATTAATACCTCTAATTAATAAACAAAATTTTTATTTTATATAATATATACCATATAATGTCTAACGATTAAACTGAATTATTATATCCATATAAAAGTCTATAATTTGGCAATATGAAAAATTATGTACAATACCTCTTAAATAGTCAATAATATTTCTATTTTCAAAATCAAAAACTAACCTAGAAAAAGGTTATCGGCGTAATTTTCAAGGACCAGTTCAAAGAGAGCCTTGCTAATTAATTAGCTCAAAATAGCGCTTATTTGCGATCTTAAAAATGCTCAACCACTAAACATCTATAAAATAAGATAGTATATTAAAAAACAGGCTTTTGAAAATTTGTAGGCAGGTGAGAGTGCATGTGGTGAATTTTTTTCGCGATATTAATCCCACAAAGCACAATGGAATACGTTATGTTTTTTTGTGACAAATGAAGCCTTTGTGAGTTTTGTATTCTAATTTAAATTTCGAATAAGCAAAGCATGTAATTAATTACTCCCTTAGAGTTGTAAAATGTAAATAGATCTTTAACCGGTGGATTCGATATGTGTTTGAAGCAAAATGGTAGAGTGGTTGAATATCTAATAAAATAATTATGTGTAATATCTCAAAATAATAATAAGATGAATTAGGCAAACATAACCTGAAAGAGCATATTTTCAGTTTTTCAACGGCAAAATCATATACATACATGGTATTATATTTGAGTAATTCAATTAACAGTTGTTTGAACAAATATTTTGGGCAACCAGTATGTATGTAAATCGAATAGTGAAGACAGTTCAGAAGAAACTAGGCTAACATTGGAGTACTTGTAAATTTGTAAGGAATGACGTAGATGTGTTTTTGACTAAAGTAAAAAAAAACATAACTTGAAAGCTATATTCGACCAACACGCAAAGTTAAAGTTGAATACAGAACCCACAGTGGTTTAATTTACCACATAAAAACATAGGGTTATATATATATATATATATATATATTATATATTTTAAAATTATCATAACCAAAATCACCATAAAACCGGAACCCCAGAGTCATTTTAATTAGAAATGAGTGAGGAAAAAATTTTAAGTCAATTTTTTAATTAACTCTTTTAGTGCGACCATAATGGTAAACAAATATGTTACTTTCTTAGGTACATTTTTAAATATTCTTTTCACAAGATAGAAGGCAAAACTACTCTGTTTGGCGAGAAGTGAAAGGGGAAGTGACATTGGGGGAATTAATTGTATAGAGTACAATGGCGGAAGGATATATTTACATGTATGTAAAATTTCATCACAAACTTATACTTACCTGCTTATAGATTTTCAAAATGCTGTATTTTTACCTTAGAGTAAGAATTAAAGAAGAGATCACAACTCATTCATAAATCACGTTAGAGGTATGCGCCAACATGGTTCTCGTATTTTTCACATTCTATCGACCAATGTTTACGATAAAACAAGAAGTGGGGATGGCCCATGCCCAAGCCGTGGCCATTTGTTGACGAATGCCAGTGACGGCGTGAGTTTTCACTTCCCGCATAAGGAAATATCATTAATCGTAAAAAGTTATCGTTCCGGGTTTTTACAGATCCTCATGTTTTTCCATTACTGTCGGTCGGTCGGTCTGCTCCGGTACAGCTAAAAAATTCACTTACTCGATTAACTTTAATTTTATTTAATTTTCCACAAAAATTACGTCTGATATAAAAAAAAACTGGTAAAATATTGGTATGAATTCAATATGGCGAAACAAAATGACGACCTGTTAAAATATTTGATGTACGAAAATGAAGAAATGGGCTATGCTTCATTATCGTTGAGAAAAAGAAGGATTCTTACGTATTCCTTAATGAGGCAAATAGGTATTTTTACGAACTTCAAAGAAAAATCGTTCTCTATTTTACTATCTGAAATCAAACCATTAAGTTAGGTAAGTTTAAAAGAAAAATAGTTATTTATATACTATTAAACTTTAGTTTTTAGTTATGTTTGTCTTATGTCACTATCATTTTCTAATTGTGACATTTAGAAAAATTATTTGTTCAGTTGTTGAAAATGTCATCCTAAACCTGTAACTGTCAAGTTAGACCTTGTCTAAAGTTAAACCTCTTTAGTAAATACAGGTGTTAGAGTTTTAAACTAAAATCAATGCTTTTAACGCGCTTTTATTGGCTTCCTATTCGTCTGATTGTATGTTTATATCTCTGGTTCAAATCAGCACTTCCATAACCCATTATTTTCAAATTTGACAGACATACACTTTCGGATATAAAAAATCCGAATTCTTTTAGTCAACGTTTAGAAAGCCAAAATGGCGGCGCCAATACGGCCGAGGAATTTTGTTACTTGTGTAGCCAAAACTGAAAATCAGTGCCTAGGAAAATTTAAAAGTGTCAGCACAGCAATAATTGAAAATAGCGGTGTCAAAATGACAATGTCAACAGGTCGGACGGATGATTTTAACATTTATGGGGATTATTTAAGAAGGAACAACAAAAATCAAAATGGTGGCGCCAATATAGCGAAGGAATTTTGTCATTTGTACAGATTCGGCTGGAATATCAGTATCTAGAAGTATTTATTATTTTGAATTTGTCTCAACATTTTTACTAGTTTATCCCTATATAATATTTGATTTTTGAGCAAAATTTGAACATAATCGATGTAGTAGTTTTCTGCTTTGACACACAATATTTTATTAGGCCGCCATTTTGGATTTGTAGTAAAACTTATCAGTTGATGGTCATGTCAAACCTAATTTTTCTCTAAAATTCGGATAAAATGGATAAGCAGTTTCTTAGTAATATTTTTTTAACATTTCAATAAACCGCCATTTTGTTCAGCCATATTGGATTTTTACCAAAATGTTACCACGTCATCATCATATGACCCTTAATTTTTAATCAAAACTTGAAGTAAATAGGACAAGCAGATCTTGAGCTTTGTCGCGGACAGACATACAGACTAACCGACGGAACTGAGAAAACATGTTTTTTTGTAACTGGAATTAGATACGAATAGAATAGCCAATTGTCATATTGTTCTTTCATGTTAATAGCTAAAATTTAAAAAATAAAAGATTTTTTTGTAACTTTCAATATCCTAAATCTTAAAGTCTAACCAGTTTAGAACATGTTTACGAACCCATTTTTACTTTTAATACCCAAAGAATCACCATTTAAATTCCTTTTCCTGACAACACTTACATAAAAAATTGGCCCAACTCAAGTGAAAATTAAAAAAAGGCGCGAAATCATCCGAAACTTTATTATTTCCCCAGATTTCATCCAAAATCTAGTTTTTTGATTTTCGAAATCGCAGTACGTTTACGTACGACTATTTTAATATAGTATAGGTATATTCTATAATTATTTTAATTCTCTGATAGGAAAAACTATTGTAATCGGCAAAAAAATCACCTCAGAATCTTTTTTGTATCATTTTGCTTCTGAAGATTCTCACATGATCCCCGACGAAACAAACGTTCTATTATACTGAACCGGATTGGTCAATACGTCATGTGACCCAAAATAGGTGAATAAAGTATCTTCCATTAGACATGTCTCCTGGAAAAGGAAAATTTGCTGTTTACTTAGAGATTAAAAGAAAATTCCAAAGTTAAGCGGCCATTTTTTTACAAACTCGCATTGCCGTACGATAGTCAGGTTAACTAAAGCTTCTGATTTCGCAATGTGCAAGATAAAGTAAATAAAACTTATTTATTAAATATTTAAAAAAGTAATGTTCTTCTAATGTCACCGCACCCTTAGAACGCTGCTTCTTGAAGTAAGGCAACATATAATTAGAAAATTTGAGCCATATGAACAAGTACACAATAATACATTAAAATACATGCATTAGTGACACTAAGAAAAGCTTGGATTTATCTAATAAAATATTTTTTATAAAATTAATTTCTTTAATGTTAAAATGTATTGTAGTTCCATGACCCGCTATTAGTTTTTAAGCTTCGCCGGTCACGTGTCCCTGTAACAATGTTTACTGTAGACTTATACTTTTTTACTAGAAGAATCCCTTGTCTATGAAAGTGGGATGGTCTAATACCACAGTCGGATGGTCTAATACGTGGAGTTGTCGATCGGGTTTGCCATAGCTAGCTAAAACTCTTGTTACTGGTGAAATCTGATCTGAGACTTTGGGTATTTTAGTTTGTGTTTTACTATTTTGCAATAAAAGTAATTTCTTTATATTGCTTAGAAACTAATACTGGAAATACATTACTATTCTTTATATGAACATTTTATTGCATAACATTTAAACATATTCACCGTAATATAAATTGGTATAAACATTGGTGTTCCTGGCTAGGCTTGGCATCGTCGTACGATCAACCTTATACTGTGAGGTAATCTTGACAGTGGCTAAATATGTAAATAACGAACTCTATTTTTATTCTTCCTCTAAGGTTTTTACTATACTAGATCTGTCTACTACTGCCCTCTAGAATATTTGATTTGCTACAATTAGACATTTTTAAATATTCTATTACTTGTTTCTGATTAAAAGTATTCTTAAAAATAAAGAATATATATCTACTGCAAAAATTTAAATCCGAACAGATAAACTTAAAAAAAAACAAGATAAAAACAACCCTATAGGATTCTATATAAAATAAAAATTAAGTCAGGTTCTAAATTAATAACATTTTTGCTTAATTTTTTCGCAGGTAATCATTTTAAAATGTTTTAATTAGAGCTACCTTTTAGAAACCAACTTATAAACTTCTTTAAAAGCATGTTCTTTCGTTTACCTTTAACAACGTATTTTGTAAATCAATAACTTCACGACTCATATTTCGCAAACTCACATTTCTCAGACTACTCAACACTTGTTGAAAAGTTTATAACAAGTACCTAATTTAGTACGTTGGAGAAAAGTTTTAAGGGCAATTTTAGACTCTAATTAGCATCTGCTCGTAGTTTTTTTTTGACTTTTAACTTTCAGGTTATTACATGGATGTTAAATTAATTGCTCTGGGTTATGCATAATTTTCTTTGGTTATATGAGCACTGATAGGGAAACATTTTATTTCTTAATGGTTATTAAGTATTTTAAATCTAAGATGCGAGTTAAAGAAAAGATAATTTATATTTCGTTTCAACCAATTTGTGCCAATATATAATTTTTGAATTTTATGTTCTTGCTTTATCTTAATATTGGGTGGATAAAAACACTTGATTAAAATTTCAATTCTTATTAAAACGAATAACATTATTTTAGGGATTAGGTAACATGAATTATGCAAGAAAATTTACAACACTTGGACATTAACAACCACCAAACAAAATAGGAAAAATCTAATTGAATAACAGGTAACAAGTCGACAAGTTTTCACAGCTTTAGTCAGTTAAGAAACCAGGGTTCTTGGGATAAGACTGTGTCAAATTTGTGAAATACTATCCGACGTTTCGCCTTTTACTGCTTAAGGCATCTTAAAGTATATTTATTCCACGAGATTTAAATATTGCATTAGCTTGGAAATGGTCAGACGGGCTTTTACACCGAACCGTAACCCCGTGCTAAATCGGTTGCCGTGTCTGATGTAGACCGTAACCTGTTGCTCTATCCAAGGTTTTTCTAAGTTAAAAACTTTAAAATTCTAATTTTTCGTTAATAATATCAGACACTAGAACATTTGTTTCTTTTACATATATAAATGGTCAAGTCGTATGCGGGTCTTTGGCTACAGTAGATTGAAGAGTTTGTTATTTTTTTATATACCGTTCATGTTTCCTTAAGGCTAGTGAATATTAAATTCATGGGGGTTTTATATCCGTGAGTTCATCGAACCATGACTTAAGTACTTACAGTACCTGGTTACCTGCAACAGCAGATTAAACAGTTTGTTTCTTTTTAATGCATCGTTCATATTGCTCGAGGCTAGTAGATATTGGGTGACCTCGTTCCCCACATACACTTTTCTACAGGAGCATGGAGTACAATCTACTAATCTTTCGGAGATCGCAATCATTCTGCAAGGTGTAGATGATACTTTTGTTGCTTGGCTTCTTGGACAGGAAAATCTTCTCATATTTGTAAACTACCTAAATTAGCTACAATACTACAGCAGAATATTAAATTCACCATGAAAATTAAATCAAATAAACGATTACTTTTTAGATTTAATTAAAAGGAAGGGCATATTACATTAGCTCATTCTGTGTATAGTAAACCGACGCATATAAAAACATACCCATCATCATCCAGCATAAAATTAATCGGTTAATAACTCACTAGTAATTAGAGCTTTTTCGCTTTCTGATCAAGATTATTTAATATCGGAAACACACGTTAGAGCGGATAGCTAATGCGCTGATGAAGTTACGTGTCCAGTTAGAAGATATAGTAATCCTATTCAGCAACAGGTGAAAGAAGTCCCCGTTAAGTAGTGTTGTTCTTCCTATTATTTGGTGTTGTGTTCTGTTACACTTTAGTTACACTAGAATACTACTAGATATTATAAATGTAAAAAAAATCAAAGTTCCAGAGTCTGCTACAGGATTCGATAAAGAGAAAATTAGAGAATCTATTGAAGTTTTTAAACATAGAAGGAATTTTAATATATGGTCTACATCACACGTGGATACCAATCTGAACACGAGGACACGATTTCGTGAATTGAAGTCGGGTACAAAAGCCTGCCTGAATCTCTTCGAGCTCATTTATTGCTGAAAATACCTCGTTTTAATCAAAACAATATGTTTCCTTTATTTACACTAATTTAAATTTATAAACTCACTCTGTGATTAGTTTAAAAAAAATGTGTCCTTTGAATTTCTATTTAAATTTAATGGCGAGCCTAGCGTAATGGCACATGTTTCATTAGCCCAAAAAGTCCTAGGTTTCTTCTCGATCGGAGCTTAATTAGTAATAGTTTCAAAATTAACCTTCGCATTTGGTGATAAACTGTAGGTCCATATACGCTGTATGACCCAGAGCCAGAGCTAAAGTACTGAATAATAAAACTTGCTTAAAGTAAAATAATCAGTACTTTTGATGCTGTAAGTATTTTACTTACAGCATTAAGTACTTTTGAATTAGCTTTACTTGGCACAACGTATTCAGTACTATTTTAGAAAAGTACTTGTAATGGTAATTACAATTTCTAATTTTGAGTAAGTATTACTTATTACTTAAAAAATGGACTGCAAGATCCTATCTACTTAAGGTACTTTGTTGAACTACTGAAGTATTTCTAATACTAAAAAAAGTCTTTTTCGAAAGTATGTACTTCAATAATACAAATACTAATAAGTACTTTAAAAATGATATTAAGTACCTAATTTATTTTATCTATTTTATCAAATATAGAGCTAAATATAAGTTCAAACTAGCAAAAATCTATTTACTATTATTATAGCCAAAACAAGTAATATAATATGTGTACAGAGGCAGTTTTCGTTTAACATTGTAGGTGTATGACCAAAAGTAGAATTCATGCTTGCTTTTACAGTCACAAAAAATGCAAGATTTACTTTAAATATCTACTATTAAAATACTCCAAAAATACCTATTTTAGAATTTTGGATTTACTTAATATAATAAAGAAGCGGATTCTATGGTATATAAACTTTAGCTAGAACTTTGGTAACTAATAATATCAGCAAGATCAACGTATACATTAAAAATTAGAAATACAAAACGGTAAATGAAAATATTTTGTTAAATTGCACTTCGTGTCCCTAAAAAACCCCAACAATCATAAACTGACTTTTTTAAATGGCAGAATCGCAATTTTTTTTTTATTTGTGCACCCAGTATATATAATTTTTTTGAATTCTTTACCTTCTTTCAGATTTTAAAATATAAGCTTAGTGATTTTTCAAAATATAGGGAAACATTTTATATGGTGACTTAAAATATAGGTTTTGATAATTCGAAAATTGGCAACATTACTCATAAAAAATGGTTGTTTAAGATCTCGATAAAGGCATTATAGCAATTGTAGTAAAATTGTTTAAGTGGGCAATACAGTATTATGCATATATAGGTTAGTTGTTTGTCGTTTGTCATTTGTAGACCTTACTTGTAAAAGTTCTTAATTATATATCACGCTTCAATTGTTCTTGCAAATTTAAAAATGAAGATAATGCATAATTAGGTATTTACAGAAAAACGTTATAAGCGGTGCCTCATTTTAAATACGTAATACTTTATTATTTTTATGTAGTATAATTGCGTTTTTTCTTTATTTGCAAGGGAATTTTTTATATAATTTTCTTTAAAACTGATTTTTTTTGTTAAAACTACAACATTACGGTGATGGTCAAAAAAATCATCTGAAAAATGACCAATAGTCATGTATTTTAGAAAAGAAGTTATGACATAATAAGAATTACCTGTATTTGGTTATTAATTTAACAAAAAGTATATGATTATGGTTGCAGTTCCTAAAACTCGGCTAAATACTTAAGTATTTAGATTTACTGTAAGTACTTAAGTATTATAAATACAGTTTAAGCATTTAGAAAATACTGAATACCTAAAAATACTTAAGTATTTAGATATATTTTAAGTATTTAAAAAATAGAGCATGTACTTAATACTTATAGTTAAATTTTCATTTTTAAGTAAACTACTAAATATTTTAAGTAGAATTTGCAAAACACTGGTACCTCATACGGCAAGTAGATTTTTAAAATCAAGTACTTAATACTGGTTACTTTAAGTACTTTGTCTGAGAACTATCACAGCTTTCCCATAGGGAACTTATATGCAAGGGATAGGCAGATATTCAGCAGTTAATGAAAAAGACAGGTGAAGCTAGAAAAGATCTTACATCATTTACATCAACATATTTAATTTGTATCAATTCTCCCTAAAAGTCAGATTTTTACAAGAGATTTTACTCTTCTAGTGTTTGTTGAACTTTCTAATGTTCAAACTGATGCTTTGTATTGTGTTTTTAGCACGATATATTGCAATCATTAGGCCAGTTAATCTCTTTTTGTATACAAAGACAATATATAATTAACTTAATTTCTTTTCTAATTTGTTTATATATATTTTTGTATTTATCTGTTAGGCTCAAAATAGGTTTTCCCATATTTCCTTAATTGCCTTATTACGAAGCATTTTCCGCTAATTTAATAAAATAGTACGGCTTTCTACCTTTATCACGAACTGCGGCTGGAAATAAAAGGCGATGATTTAGCGCGAAAATGGAATAGGCCAGATATATAACTGGTATTAAGATTGATGATGAAAATGTGAAATACAAAAGTGAATATGCCGTATCTTATGGGGTTTTTAATTTTCTCGCAGTTTGTTTGATTTACGTTTTGGAAACGAAACCAGTTATAGAGATGAGTGTAAATTAATAAAATTAAATACTTTGAAAAAGAAGTGTACGTGTAATGTATTTGAACGTTGTTAAAAATCCTTCTGTATTAATTTTAAAGATAGTTTATCTTTTTATTTTTGTTTGATCTCCTAAAACAACATGTGGCTGCTTAGAATAACAACAGGAAAGCTTTATTGGCGAGAGATATAAAATCTGATAAATTAGGAAATATAGCTACACAGACCGTAATTAGCCCTTAATAAAATAGAGTCATTGGATATTTATAGAAATGCAGTTAAACAGTGATAGATATGTACTAAATAGTATATCTAATTCTTGGCTTAAAAGGT
Source organism: Kuschelorhynchus macadamiae (assembly GCA_030620095.1). Classification (NCBI taxonomy): domain Eukaryota; kingdom Metazoa; phylum Arthropoda; class Insecta; order Coleoptera; family Curculionidae; genus Kuschelorhynchus; species Kuschelorhynchus macadamiae. The sequence continues at coordinate 471,495 of JAUTXW010003697.1, read as the reverse complement.
TTTGACAGGACAAAAGCAACAAAGAACAACAAATTGCTTAAGACGGCGATCAATGTAAATATTTTTGTACCTACAACATTTTCAACGTATTGTCTCTTGCAAAACAAATTTGAAACGTTGTAGGATGATAATATATAGCCTCGGTCTAGAAAATTGTGCATGATCCCTTTTTTCCTTTTAGAATTAGTTAGTGTCCTGCTTAATCTTTTTATCGATAGTTTCGGTTTAGGTCTCGAAAGGAACGTAGTTTATTACCTGTCATGCATTTTTGAGTCAAATTTTTTGCTTAGTGCATAATCTTCTTTCAGACACTTTCGGAAATAAATCATGATTAGTATTGCATTTAATCATGACTATTATCAAGGGTCGATTATACTTCGAATAGTCACTCCATCAAATACAAGAAATCTCACGATGGAGGGAGAGAATAAAATAAAAATTTGGGAACTATTTCGGGGATATTTTACTTTACATTCGATGGATCGTCTATTCATAGAATAATTTCTATTTGCTATTATCAATAGTTTGGTTTGTTCAGCAAGCAAGACAGAACATCGCAAAATATCAAAGAAACTATGCAACTTAATGTAGTGATTTACAAATTAGGTACCAAATGATGGTATATATTTTAATTTCCGTTGCAAAGTATTTCTGAAAGTTAAACAATAACAACTTGCCTAACTTAAACCTAAATAAGCCAATTTTATTTTTTATTCTAGAAGGAAACCTTAATTGCAAGCATATTATAAAATTTTCAAGATTAAAAATGACACTATATTTACGCTTGAAACATGGAACTTCAGTAAACGTTTAACGTAAAAACTAACGAACAAAAACGAAACTCAAAAAAGAAAGTACTTATTTGTGGTACAAAAATGGGTGATAATTTTGAAGTTGAAACTAAATATCTAACGGAACACCTAAAAGTACATTCTATTAAATAGTACTTTTAGGCCTTTTCTTTCTGTATTTTTCTCGAAATAAGGCTTCTTAATAGTCTTATTACTTGCTGACATTTTGTTTTTATATATTGTTTAACAATTTGAAAGAAAAATAATTTTTAAAAAACTATCTTCGATTATTTTTCTTTCTAATTTTATTGTTTTAAATAAATATTAAATATTAATCCTTCTTTATTCAAAAAATTATAATTATTATTTGAAAAAAAAATTAATCCTGGCTTAATATAAAAAGTTCGTGTATAAGTCTTAGTTAATTCTTCAACTTAAGTAAAAAATGCACCTTTCAGGTGTCTGTCAACGTGTATGAAATATTTTTTTTTCCGATAACCTAATTTCAAAGCCTAAATGTTATAATATCGAAGGTTTTCAAATCGCCATTTTGTTTTTTTGTAAAAATACTGAAACTCGCTGGTTTTCTTGATACTCTTACGAAAAACTTTTTCAGTGAAATACTTTATATATACTTAGTATATATAAAGTATTTCACAGCAGACTAATTTTATTAGTCTACCTGTCTGTCTGTCTGTCTGTCTGCCTGTACGCGGCATAGCTACAAAAACTACTTACCTGATTGACTTCTAATTTTGACCAAAAACTAAAGGTCATATGCCCTGGTGGTATTTTGATAAAAATCTAATTTGGCGAAACAAAATGGCGACGTAGTGAAATATTAAGAAAAATATTGCTAAAAACGAAATATTGAATGTACTTCAAAACTTGCAAAAAAAATCAATACGTATAAATTAACTGGTAAAATTTTGGTACGAATCCAAGATGGCGAATCGAAAGGGAGGCCTAATAAAATATTTAAAAAATCAACTGAAGAAACTACTACGTCAGTTCGCGGCATAGGTAGTAGGTCAGTTCGAGCATAGCTGAAAAACTACTTACCCGATTGACCTCAAATTTTGATAAGACATTAACGGTTTACCTTAAATTTAAATTACATAGAACTGAACTGGTATAAATTTGGTACGAATCCAGGATAACAGAACAAAATGGCGACCTAATAAAATATTTAAAAAATCAAATTTTCTTCAAGAATTAAGTGCGATATACAGATAAACTGGTAAGATTTTAATACATATTCAAGATGATGGAACAAAATATGGGTCAAATTAAATGTTTAAAAAAATTAACATAAAAATATCTTCTTATTCAGTAGACATTAAATTTTGAACAAAAATTAAATGTGACATGGGGATAAACTAGTGCGAATTCAAAATGACATGCCGGTCTTAAAGAAATTTGTTTAAAAATTAATTATTCAATTTATTTAAAATTTTGCCTAAAAATTAAGGTTAAAAACTGTTTAGTACACAAATCGCCCCCAATAAAAATATTTGAAGAAAAGACAGAATATATATCTTGCTATTTGTGGAACTAAATTGGGTAACACTTCACTATTCATAACGAGGGAAGTTTCAGAAAAAAAACACCAATTTTTTTAAGTAATTTAGAAAATTGTCAACTCGATCAAAGTAGCCATGAAAAAAAAAACAGTCTATAGCAATTTGCGATTAAAACTATAAAATGTCAAAAACGTGTTGTTGTGTTTTTGTGGGTTCTTTCTTGTCTGTTTCAAAATAATTTATCCCAGGCTTTCCAAAATCTTCTGGAAATATTTTATGCTAATGGCAACATGGCATATTTGAACAGGACAGCTGTCAATAAAATTGCTACAAATCAAAATAAGAGATAGAAATTCTACTACATATAGAAGGATATCCCGATTTAAGTAACCGAGAACTTAGTAGGTTAACTGAGACATCACAGTTTTCAGTAAGTAGGTCCACAAGAAAATATAAATATCACCCATATTTTCTTAAATTACACCAAGAGTTTCACGACGAAGATTTAGAAAAGCGTGTTCACTTTCGGAACTTAATGATAAGGCGAATTTAGGCATATCAGGATGTTTTAGCGGATATCAAATTCAAAACAATTTATTTAAATTCCTGTTTCCGGATGAATCTACATTTGGAAACAATGGAGCAATATAAATCCCCACTGAGTAAGGGAAAACGGTGGACCTGCCTATTACCATCGGGACGTTTGTAAATTTTTAGATGCCAAATTTCAACAGAAATGGATTGGTCGCGCGGTTTCATCAAATGGTCACCCGGATCTTGCGAAATAAATCCAATAGATTTTTTCTTGTAGGGTTATATTGAAAACTGGGTACACCCATCTCCCTACAACAAGGAAAATCACCCAAGACTAAATCACCACGCCACCATATCACCAGACATGTTACTTAGAACTAGGTAAAATATTATTAAAAGGTACAACCTTTGTATTTGTGTAGACGGGCATTTATTTTTTGAGCGCCTTTTAAAATATAACAATGAAAATATTCGATTAACCTTTAAAAACAATTTTGTTAGTTTAGTAAGCGTTTGTTCAATGTAACTTTAAAAATTAATATTAATGTAAGTTTTCAATTATCTAAATTGAAATGTATTCTTATCATTAAAGTCTATTTATTTATTTATTTGAAAATAGACGGGTGGACCCTTTTTTTAACATAACTTACTTTTAAATCTATATATTATATTATGCTTATTACAGCTCTATGGCTCCGAAATGTAGATTTATCTTAAAACATAATTTTCTCTAAAAAATTTGGCAATGGCCTTACTCGCCTTATCATTGAGTTGCAAAACCGCTTTTCAAGTTCTTCGTTATGTAACTCTTAGTTTAATGTAATGTGAAATGGATGATGCTTATATTGACTTGAGGTCTTGCTTACTGTAAGGTATTATCTAACTTTCTTTGGATTCATTTTAGATTACAAACTAATGTTTTCGTGTTAAATATGTTTGCATTACTGAAAGCTGGTTTGGCTACTTTGACCGAGCCGACAATTTTCTAAATAAGGTAAAATTACGGATTGTTTAAACATTTTATCAGGACGCTATTTTGTTTTGCTATCTTGGATTCATATCAAAATGTTACCAGTCCGTTACTATATAACAATTGCTTTTTGTGCAAAATAAATTGAATAATTTCTTTTCATTAATAATATTTTTAAGATCGTTCCGCCAAATTGGATTTTTACCAAAATATCATCATAGGGTAAACCTGGTAGTTATTGCACATCTGGGAGCTATTGGACGCCTGACGTATATTTACGAAAAACAAGAATTCTGTATTTAGTAGTTAAATGAGTTTTACTTAGATGTCGCCGTTTTACCCTACTGCAATATTCACTCAACTGACAGTTTCCTAACGTTTTTAATTTTGGAGACAAAACATAATTTTGCTCGACGTGTACAAAAACGGACGGGTTTCTTAGGAATTTAATAAGAAAAACGGTGTGATTTTTTTATCTTAAGTAGTGTTGAAATTTTAATGAAGAGATCAACAAAAAAAAATCAGGTATTAGTATATCATGGCTCATTAGTTTTTAAGGTTTAACTTAATAGAATTAATATAGGTTAGGTTTTAGTGAATGTCCAATAACTAAAACTAACATATGATCTTTTCAGTAATTGGACAGCTGTCTAATAACTACCTTTGGCAAATTTTGTACAGTTTTGATGTGAACAGTTATAGTTTCTTTTAATGTTTCATGCAATCCAATTTATATGGCAATATTCGCAGCGTAACCAGGTATTGGACGCCTGTCCAATAACTGGTTGCTACATGTCCTATAATTGAACTAATGGTATTTCTTTATGTTCTTAGTTACTAAAAATGCCAAAGAAAAATAAATATAACGTGGAATCAATGGAATCCGCAATTAATAAAGTAAAAAACAATAAGTTGTCATACAGAAAAGCGGCACACAAATACAGGGTTCCCAAGTCGACGCTAGAATTTAAAATAAAGAATCCTGGTCACAAGGACACATGTGGCCCATCTCCAATCCTTTCATTAAGAGAAGAATCTGATATAGTAAGGTAAAATTAGTTTTACTATACAATCTACGTTTAACTTTACCAACCCGTTTTTTTATTTGGTAGATGGATAGAAGGGCTGGCATCAAAAGGATTTCCCAGAAAAAAAGAAGACATTTTGAATAGCGTCCAGAAATTTTTGACAGACAATCCACGGCCTAATCCATTTAAGAACAACAGACCTGGTGACACTGCGGATGATTAAAATTGCGTTCTATATTTTAGGCTTTCTTAAGGAGACATCCAACCATTGTGCAAAGAACAAGTGAATCAGTGAGTGCTGCCAGCGCTTGTGTCTCAGAGTCCGATATACGGAAATGGTTTAGAGATATAAACAATTATCTAGTTTCTAAACAATTAAACATTGATGACCCGTCCAGAATTTACAATGGCGATGAATCTGGATTTAAAATTTGCCCAGAAACAGGCAAAGTTTTTGCTGGAAAAGGCACAAGGGATGTTTATTATGTGGAAAAGGGATCACCTAAGGAAAACATTAGTGTGATGTTTTCATTTTCCGCTTCCGGAATAACTTGCCCGCCGATGATAATTTATCCATACAAGCGAATTCCGGAAAAAATAAGCATCACTGTTAATCCTGATTGGGGAATTGGAAGATCCGATAATGGTAGTATGACTTCGGCGACATTCTTTGATTATGTGAAAAACATTTTCCATCCATTTTTGGTTCAAAATAGTATAGAGTTTCCCGTAATATTATTTTTGGATGGCCACAAATCTCATCTAACGTACAAGTTGAGTATTCTTTGCAACGAACTAAATATCGAAGTAATCGCGTTATATCCTAATGCAACGAAAATTCTCCAACCATGCGATGTAGCAGTATTTAGGCCTGTAAAAATGGGGTGGAAACAAGCCGCTTAAATAAAACTACATTTGCTCCACTATTCGAAAAAGTACTTCAAAAACACATTAAAGCAGAGACCATTATTAATGGATTCCGTGCATGTGGTTTATTCCCCTTCAATGCCGATGCTGTGGACTACACAAAGTGTTTAGGAAAGAAAAATAATCCTACTGAGGTATATAGGAATCTACTCATTCATAAGTATCACCTAAATAACCGTTTTTGCTTTCAGGTAAAAATCCCACCCCGAATGGATCACAATACATTTGTCAGTTTGGCTGGAGAAGGTTTAATACAAAGGTTCAGATTATTCGATGATGTTCTGATCAGAGAAGGTATTACCGAAGAATTTTTGACTTTGTACAATATGTGGAATTATTTTGAAAGACCAGATTCGGTGCCCAATAAGGAAAATGTTGATGTGGAAATGCCAGGGGTGCCAGAATCATTTGACAATCAGTTATTAAACACGGCTTCGGACACTGAATTAGTTCCCAAACCGCATTCGTTGCCAAACGAGAAAAAAGTTGATGTGGAAATGCCAGGAGTGTCAGAGTCATTTGATAATCAGTTATAGAAACCGGATTCGTTACCAAACGAGAAAAAAGTAGATGTGGAAATGCCAGGAGTACCAGAGTCATTTGATAATCAGTTATTAAACACGGCTTTGGACGCTGAATTAGTTCCCAAACCGGATTCGTTGCCAAACGAGAAAAAGTTGATGTGGAAATGCCAGGAGTGCCAGAGTCATTTGATAATCAGTTATTAAAACCGGATTCATTGCCAAACGAAAAAAAAGATGGCTCGGCTTCGGACGCTGAAATAATTATTACATCTGAGCATCCACCTCAAAATATATCAAAAGTTAAAATCATACAAAATATAGTCCTAAAAAAAACGAATTCTAATACAAGCTATAGTTTGCCAACTACTAGTAAAAGCATTGGTATTTACTTAGGAGAACCAGAAACACCAGCAAGAAAGAATAAGCGTGATATCGAAAGGGTTTCATTTGCGGTAACGTCAAGAAAATATCAACAGAGTTTTGAAAGAAAACGTATCTTAAAATTGGAAGCAGAAAACAAAAAATTGGAGAGAAAACGAAAGAGGGAAGAGAATGTAGCAGCAAAAGCTTTAAAAAAGACTACGCGTGCTGTTGTTAATAATAATTCCTGCTTTATATGCAGTGTTCGTACAATAAAAAATAACTACCTAACATGTGATAGCTGCAAAAAAAGAATTCATCATAGATGTATTCCGAAAAAGTATGAAGAATATATTCCCGACGAGGGTGATGAAGATTTGTTTATATGTCATATATGTTATAGGACCGAGGAAAGTGATGCGGTAGAAGAAAATGTTATAGATATTTAAGAACGCGATGAAAGAGTGTTGAAAAAACAAAAAAATCAGGGAGAATTTGTTGCAGAATATATAATATCAGATCAGATAGAGATGGAATCGAAAATAGACGAAGAAAAAGAAAACAAAATCCCAAATTCTGAAATTATAGAGAAAATGGGAGGACAAATATCAGACACAAATTCAGATGACGAGATGGAGATTGATGAACTATTTAATATGTATCAAGATGAGATTAAGAAATTCTATTAATAATTATAATTTTAAGTAAATAAAAGTTTTTCAACAATGATTTGAATTTGTTATCAATTTAGAATAACCATTTCGCCGTTGTCCAATAATTGAAAATTTTGTGTCCAATATCTAAATTTTTTGCCAATAACTAATTTTTTGGTAACCTTCCTATGTTTTTTTCTATTTCTTAAAAGACCATAATATTAGAAATATTTAAAAGTCATTATCCAAATACATCATATATGAGGTAAAATATGTCACAGGCAAATTAATGTACCTTAAAAAATACTCAAACGGTAACAATTTCGAACAAAAAAAAATCTAGTTTACCCTATATGACCCTTAATGTTTGCCTAAAATTTGAAGTCAACCTGGTAAGTAGTCTTTAAGCTATGCCCCGAATTGACAAACAGACCGACTGACCGACCGACGGAATTGATAAAACATGTTTTTTTTTTCTTATGTTTTTCTAGGGACGCTAAAACTTGAAGATATGTAAAACCTGAGAGTGTGTTTTTCTCACGATTACAAACATTTTATTTGGTCGCCATTTTATTCCACCATCTTGAATTATACCACAAATAGTTATGACACACTATTTGAAATCAACCCATTTTGTTTCGCCGTATTAAATTTTTACCACAGTATTACCAGATCATCCCCTTATGAAGCTTAAAATTTTGTTGACATTTGAAGTCAATCGGATAAGTAATCTTTAAGCTATGACAGATAGACGTACCTACGGGATTGATAAAACATGTTTTTGTCATCTAGGGACCCTAAAACGTGAAGGTATTTAAAACTTGACAGGGTGATTTTTCACGATTACAAACAATTTGTACCACAATTTTACTAGTTGATCTCTATGCCGTAATTAATTATGGCACACAATTTAAAATAAATCCATTAAGCAGTTTTTTCAGGCTGAATTTTTAAATATTTTATTAAGCGGCAATTTTGTTCCACCATCTTGGATTCGTACCAAAATATTACCATTTGATTTCAACCTAAAGAGGTTTGTGCAAAATTGGAGATAAATTGGATAGGTGGTTTTTAAATAATAATTTTTTTAATATTTCACTAGGCTGCCATTTTGCTTCACGTATGGGATTTTTACCAAAATGTTACCAGGTCATCCCCATATGATCCTTGATTTTTTACCAACATTTGAAGTCAATAGGGTAAGTTGTTCTTTCGCTATGCCGCGGACAGACAGACCGACAGACATACTGACAAACGGAATTAAGAAAACATTTTTTTCGGCATCTAGAGACCCTGGAAAGTGAAGATCTGAAAAAATCTGTGGGTGATTTTTTCACTATTACAGTACTTTTACGAAGGAAATAAAAATACAGATTTCAGTGGCCCAACTTTTTGACATACCCTTTATGATTGAAAATACAATTTGTTTTGCAAATTTTACCTATTCGGCGTGAATTTACTATTCGTATAGTCTGTTCATATCGTGCTCTTTTAACGGTTCGAAAAATCCTTTCAGATAGTTTCCTTGATTGGCAATATCAACTTTATTTGATAATAGAGAATCACTCATATATTTGCTTTTAGGTAATGTAATAAAATTCTAAAAAAATGTAGCTTAATAAACGTTTTAGCTTAACCAGTGCATTCATAAATTTGCTATTTCGTAAGTTTACAATATTGTAGAAATTGATCTTCTATCCTAGAAAACATTGTAGAATGTTCGCTTGGTATGGATTTTGTAACTCTTGAAACGAAGCCTTAAATCACGTAAATTAAGATATGTTTAAAACAAAAATGCTACTGAAATGATTCTCTGTAATTCTTATGATTCGTTATAATTTATTTATTTTATGTGATTTACCAGTTTTAATAGTTTCAGCATGGTTAGTGGAGGCAACGTTTTTTCACGGACGTAGAAAAATATATTTCCAACAGTCAGGTAAAAGATTAATATATGATACAAAATAGAATTTCCCAAAATTATTTAATCGACATTTCAGAAACATTTTATTACAATTATAGTAATTGTCTTCGCTGGGAAAATTATATTGACTAATAAAATACAGACCATCAAAAAGCAAGAACAAAATAGATATTGCCTGGTCGTCGCTCGCTTGGTAACTGAGTAATAATTTAAATGTCAATAATTATCTCTATTAATCCCTAAAATGCTCCATTGAATTTTAATAGCTTTAACTAAACAATATATACAAAGGCGTTAAAATTTTTCTGATCTACATTGTAAGGTTCTGTTGCTAAGATTTTTCCATTAACATGTTTTTTCCCAATCACTTTCTAGTTCTTCTTTTATATTTGTGTAGAATTTTTGACCAACTCTTTTTGGTCCTATAATTTAATATGCAAATTTTTAGAGCTAGAACATTCATGGGCTCTATCGTTTCTTTGTTTTCTTAACGTCTTAATTTGTTTTTCTAACAACTCGATTTTAAGAAATAATTATCACTGGCATCACAATGGCCATATTTTATATTTTAAGTTTAAAATATTGCAAAGGATAAAAGTAAATACAAAATGTCATCCTAAATCTCAAAGAACAAGTTAAAATATTAAAGCCAAAAATACTCCTTCCTATTTGGCTTTTAATTTTCTCTCAGCCTTTTTGATTTACGCTTTTTAAAGTACTGGTTGGCTCGCTTGGGTGAATGCTGTATGATTTTAGTGCAGACGAAATTTTAAAGTTCATGCTTTAACTACGACGGATAAAAAGAATTACGAGACTTGTCAAGGAATAGCATTCGGAAAATGGAGTAAGGCTATTTTTGTATTATTATCACTATAAATATTCCGTAAAGTAAATAAGTTGTAGCAATTTTTATTACAAATAAAATTATTACATATTTAAACCCTTTTATGGGGCACGTATAATTTAATAAATAATAATATTTTATCGACGTTGAAAAACTACATTTTGTTGTGTTCAATCTATATGACTTTTAATACACTACGGTAATAAAAATATGTTCTGCTGTTTAGCAAGGGGGACTAACTCATAACTGCGATAACATTTAGGCCACAATGAACAATATCGCACATTCTAGGCCAGATTTTTTTTGTAAAAGGTGATAATTTCTAATCTTTCAACGTAAAATGTTTATATTCATTATTTAGGTGTGATTTTATGGCTTATTATTATTTTTATAGACCGTAACCCGTATATCTATTAAAATTTTTTCTACATTTAAAAATTTCAATAGATTCTCCAACTTTTCATTTTAAAAAACCTGGAAATGACGCTAGAATCTTGGTTTCTTTTGCATTAATAATATTCAAATTCAAATTCAAATTTTTTATTTGGTTTCGAGGACTATAAATATAGAAAGAAACACGTCAAATAGAAACGTAAATAGACATATGACAAGTACCTAATATAAACTACCAATAGATATAACTAAATATAGATCACAAAACATACCTAGTATATAATTTTTTCCTCGAGTTAAAATCCCTTCTGCAGTGCGGTGTCCAACAAAACAAGGAAAAAAAAGGTTTTCAGTTAGCATATTATGATGGGTTATTCCTCAAAAAAGTGAAAAATTCATCTGTGGTGTAAAAAGTCTGTGATAAAAGTAAGCTTTTAATTTTATTTTTGAATTTATTTTGACAATTTATTGCTTTAATGTTATAAGGTAACATATTATAAATTTTACTCCCAGCGTAGATTGGTGTAAATATTTAAGTTATGCTTGTCTAAGCAGAAGTTATTTTTATTTCTTGTATCATACGCATGAAAATTACTGTTAATTTGAATTAGATTTTTATTTCGATGGATATATGATAATAATTTTAAGAGATAAATTGAAGCAACTGTCAAAAGTTTATATGACCTGAATGTCTCTCTGCAAGATGTTTTAAAAGGTATACTAAAAATGATTCTAACAATTCTTTTTATTATAAATACTCTCTCTATATCTGGTTATAAGCTATTGCAGAATATATGAAAGCATAATATACATTAATAATTGTTGTAGAACATAATTACAGAAAAATTATGTAAGCTCCCCTATTAAGCTTCTTACAAACATTGTCGATCTGAATGTTCCAATTAAGGTGGCAATCCATAGACAAACCCAAGAAACTAACGCATGATGAAAGCTCAAGATCATGACCATCGAAGGAAATGCTGATATCACAAGGTTCTGTACGAATAGTTCTTAAGTTCATAGCTACAGTTTTGGTATGGTTAATCATTAGCTTATTAGCAAAGCACCATTTAGAAAACTCATTTAGTACAGTGTTAATTTTATTTTTTAAGTGACTTTCTGACATATCGGATACTACGATAGTAGTATCATCTGCATATAGAAAAACCTGGCCCTGACTTATATAGTCAGGAAGATCGTTAATGAAGAGTAGGAAAATCAGATAGTAGGTGTATCCATATTCTGATTAAAATCTGCATATAGAAAAACCTGGCCCTGACTTATATAGTCAGGAAGATCGTTAATGAAGAGTAGGAAAATCAGGGGACCTAAGATACTTCCTTGAGGTGTGCCAATATTCTGATTAAAATCCGACGACATTACATTTTTAATTTTTACAGAAAATTTTCTGTCAGTCAAAAACTATAAAAGCGTTTATATTACCACGTAGTCCTAGGGCGTCTAGTTTAGCAGAGACAAACTGTTTATCAACAGTGTCGAATGCGCGTGTCAAGTCAAAAGACAACGTAATTACAAATTCACCTTTGTCCATCTTATTAGAAATATACTGTACAAGATCAATGCACCCAATTTCCGTAGACATGCCTCTCCGAAAACCATGTTGCTTGTCGTTTAAGATATTATATTTGCAAATAAAGTCATAAATACGATTGTAAACAATTTTTTCAAAAATCTTAGAAAAGTTTTCCATGCTAAGAGAATCCCCCCTCTTAAATATTGGTACAACTATGGATTTCTTTAGCCTGTCCGGAAATACACCAGCACACACCGAAACGTTAATCAGGTCACACAATGTGGTTGAAATATTAAATATAACACGTTTAATAAACTTAATGGATATAGAGTCGAAACCACAAGAGTCTTTGTTGGGGAAACTCATGACAACTCTCTCCACCTCGGTACTTGTAACAAACCGGTAATAAAACGAATTCAAGACAAGTCTTCGACCAATAGTGCACATGTCGGAGAATCGCCCACCGAAATAAGTACCCAGCTTGGTAGGGATAACTAATTCCAGGTATTCCCCAAAGACTGACGCAACCTCAAGTGGTTCAGAAATTATTTTATTATCCCGAGATAGAACTATATTTTTTGTGGTATTAATGTTTTTGCCCTGTATTTTGTTAACTATTGACCAGCTTGTTTTAACTTTATTGGTTGAACGAGAAATTAAAGTGTTGTAGTAAGCGAGTTTTTCATTTTTAATTTTCATAGTTACTTCTTTTTTAAATATTAAATAGCGATGTTTGATTGCATCGTCCCTACTACTATTTTTTAGCCAGTTTAGTTTTTCTAGATTATTAATTTGGATTAAAAGGTCCTCTGAAAATCTCATTTTAAAATTATTTTTAATTTTTCTGGTCTTTATGGGAAAAGTGGTTTGAAAACTCCAACAAAAGGAGTCAAAAACAGTATCAAAGTCAAGGTTTGGGTCGGAACCTAAAAAACCCTCAAACGCTCTACCAAACCTATAAACGAATTCATTAATACCTATTTCATTAATGGATCTGTAATCCATAGTACTTATTGATTTTTTTTGGCAAATTGCATGTATCAATAATTTTAAATTTAAATATTTGAGCTGTATGATCTGAGAAACCCAAATCACAGTTACGTACCTGAAGCAAAGAAGGTTTATTAGAAATAACAGTCTAAAATGGCATTCAGTCGGGTTGGATTTTTTAAAAGAGAGACCATACCGAAGCTCTCTAATAAATCCGAGAGTATTCTATGTGATTTATCATTACATCCAGCATTTACATTCAAATCACCACACACAATGACCAACTCAAAACTGGATGCTGCTGTGAATAAAATTTGATTTAGTACATCAATAAAAAGCTGCAAGTGTCCCGATGGTGGTCGGTAAATATCAATCAAGCAAAGATGTTTTAGTTTCAGACAGCAACACTCAATAACTGACTCAACTGAGAGACTGTCAATAATCTCCACAGGGGAGGCCTCCGATATGAGAGAGTCATGAATAAATATGACCAGTGGTATGCTGGTGTTCAGCTACAGCAGATTGAACACAATTTGTTCCTTTTTAATACACCGTTCATGTTGCTTAGTGGATAATAAGCGTCCTGCTTCTCCCACATACACTTCCCTACAGGAGCAAGGAATTTTATATACTTTTGTTTGAAAACGTACAATATATTTCGGGGATCGCAAGCATTGTCCAATCTTCTTATGTGTATTGAAGATTTAGGTTTGTTGGACCCTCAAAGCACACAGTATGTGTTATGTTAAAAAAATCTTGTTTTAATGTAGAATGAGACCACCCCTAATTTTTTTGTATATTGTAGTTTTTGACATTCTTACCAAAAGACAGCATGGGCAAAATAAAAATTTAGTTTACTAATTAGGTATTAATCTGCGCCGAAAAGGACCATCCCCATTATATTAGGTGACGATGAAAGGTTAGTGCTAATCAATATTTTTTATCTGCTTTGGGAGACAGTAGGTTACTCACAGAGTATAAGTCTAAGCGTTTAATCTTCTTGTTTACCAGGTTCTTCGTCTACAAAGAAAAGAGTCACTATATCATAAAAATGTATTTTTTTAGTTAACAACGTTCAGACAAAATTCCAGTTTTCTACTTGACGTTGAATCTCCCAAACAACAAGTTTGAAGCTATTGATTTTATCTCACAATTTCATAAAGTTATTTTTTTTTCTATAATAATTTGATTAATTCTGACAATAGGTAAAAGAGACTAGAAAATTTCGTAGATTGGCTACTCGTGATATTACTTTGTTGTAAGGAAGTAAGCGATACTAAAAGTTTTGATTAAAATAACCCATGACTAAACAAGAACTTAAAAAATCACTTTCATTTTAGGAAGTTAGTAGTAACAGAGTAAAGCAACGGATTGTATGCATTTCCGTATAATCAGTAAAGTTATATTTTGTATAAATCACTACTTCCTATTAAATAAATTCGAGTTTGGGGGAACTTCCAAGTAGTTCTATCTATATAACTTCATTTTTTCCTCTGGGACACCCTAGCATATTCGTAAAAATATATGGTTGTACCTTATAAACAGTTTTTTAATTAACATATACAAGGTTATTTATATAGCCTTAAAAAATCACTAATATTATATAATTATTAATTTTGTTATCTTACTTATTATTAGGGGTTGCTTTATGAAAAAGAATTATCATTGGGAAGCGATAATATTTTTTATCCTATATTTTATGTTTGTAAAAATAATTTCATTTGTGTATAGTTTACTACAAATTTTAGAGGTGAATATGAACACATATAATAATAATCACAGTCGAAAGTCAATGAAAACTGATTCTTTTCAGACATTAGACAGTTTCTAGTTGGTGAATATTTCTTAATGCTTTGGGTTTAAGAACATTCTCAAATTAGTACTGAAATATAATAACCTACTTTTCGATAACGTGACAGGTACTTTGACTTTATCCTAAAATAATCCTCCATTTTGATGACAGAGTGGTGCCTAAGCGATTTCCACCAATAGTAACTGTTTTTTATTTGGTCCCCGATACACAAAATGCCTAAAATTGCTGGCTGCATGGCTGGAACTGATTGCCCTCTTCACAAAATTGTCAGAGTTTCTGTTACCATTACACTGGAAGGGTTCACTAGCACAACGTCCTTGTGCAAAACGTGTCGCTATTTTGTAGCTCTTCAGAGCTAGTAACACTTGTTTACGGTCTGTGTAGATACTTGTAATGTTTAATGTTGTGTCTCTACGAGCAATATCTTTAGCAGTTTAAGTTGTGCCAATTGTTTCAGCTTATTTAGCTAGAGGTTTTACGTTTTACAATTTCATTAGTTATTTCTCATCTAGGATTCAAGCCGCATCACAGTCGCTAGGGCCGCCTCACATAGATCAGTATCGAGGTAGGACAAGTATAGCAAAATCTTCATGGCTCTCGTTGATGCATAATACACCTAGCCCTTTGAATTAGGCAGAGCTTCACCTTTGCTATGAATTGTTATCACTTGTCACTAGATGAGAGCGCCATTTTTCAATTATCTGGAAAGTTTTTAGTTAAAATGCAGACAATCCCATTCGATGTTTCATTAGACAGTATGGCGTAAACAGTTATCTAGAATTCTTCAGAGTAGAAATGCCGTAGTCTTTTGAAAACAATAACCTAAATTGGCTATATTTGATATTTGATATATTGCTATATGAGGAATTATATCAAATCCTCATTTTGGTAGAAAAAAAAACAACGCCATCAACAAAAGTTAACTATAGAAGTGAATAAATACGTTACATTAACTTCCCAAAACAGTACCTACTAATTTAAATCTCAACAAAACTTGGGTATCAGTTATTACTATAAGACCATTTTCTATTTTCTTTTTGTAAGAGACACATTTAGTTAAAGCAAATTATTCATCGTTGAAAGCGTAAAGGCGAAATGACAGAAAGCACATGGCACAGGGGTAGTAATCACTCCATATTTCAAATTATTATTAATTATTATCGTCATTCCGCTTTTGTCAAGGGTGCAGAGTATTTATTATTTTGTTATCTGCCAGAGATAGCTCAGCTTAAGGTGAAATTATGGCGAAAGGGAATTTGCTTAATTCTTTAGGGGAGTTTTTTTGTATCTCGTCCCATTAGATAATTAACTTTTGGGCGAAATTATCTCGGAATTATAATCTACGAATGAAGTTCTAAAGTACAGTAAATATGATTATGATCTTTTTTAGAAAACTTATATTGATAAAAGACATTAATAATAGTATCTGCGTTACCTAAAGGTTTATTGTTAAATGATGTGTCCCTAATGAATGGAAAATAATCCCTTCAGTAGGGTAGGGGGGTGGACTGTAGTTTATTTTTTAGGTTTACGATGGTTCACCGATTTATATTCTTACCGCAGGCTTTTCAAGATGGTTCTGTGATATTTGTTTTTTACGATATAAAGTAAGGGCGTAAAAATGCCTTGTAATAAAGGTAAAGTAAAAGATTACATTAAAAAGGACTCGACTTACCTTTAGGAACCTTGGATAGCGGGAATAGTATATTCAGCCGTTTTCACTGGGCCAGTATGGCCGTAAAGGGTACAAGTCTGAGGGCCCGTGGGTTCGGGCAGTAAATTTTTTGACTTCACGGTAGAACGTACACGTTCGATGCTCGTACGGAAGTGTTTTTCCATCTCATCCGTCGCAGTAGTTCCACTCAGCCGGTTACAAGGGTAAACGGGAAAGTAGGAACGGAAAGTAATAAATGGATAAGATAGGTTTGTCGAGTAAAGTAAATTTAGTTTCAATGTACGAATAAACTATTAAAGGATATTTAATTAATAGATGCATTTATGATTAAAAGTAAAAAAAAATAAATTCTAATTCTCTAGAATACCAAATAAATTTAAAATAAAAAATTATACGTAGGGACGAAACATACCCGCCCCCATGAAAATGCCCAGAGCATTTTCGTAAAACTAGTAAGTAGGCAGAGGACAAAGTTTTACTAAAGGTCGTTTAAACTGGCCCTTAGCTGTTTGTACTATTGCAACTCTTGGAACCTTATCTGTCCCAATAATAGTTTTTACTACTCGTCCTAGCATCCACTCTAGTGGATTTGAATTTTCATCTTTTATGACAACTAGAGTATCGATATTTAAATTAGGAGCAGGATCATTCCACTTTGACCTTTGTTGCAGGGTGTGAAGGTACTCCAAATGCCATCTTTTCCAAAAGTCTCTATGCATACGTTGTAATAACTGCCACCGTGACAGTCTGTTTAAAGGTGAATTTGAAGTATCTGGATCAGGCAAGGTTGATAAAGGTTTCAAAGTAAGAAAATGACCTGGCGTAAGCGCAACTAAATCAGTAGGATCAGTACTTACAGGCGAAAGAGGTCGCGAATTAAGAACCGATTCTATTTGTATGATAACAGTATTTAACTCTTCATATGTAAGTATTTGGTTTCCGACAACTCGCTGTAAATGTGTTTTAAATGATTTAATATTAGATTCCCAAATACCACCCATATGGGGAGCCGAAGGCGGATTAAAATGCCATTGTACAGCCACTTTCTCCGCGCACTCTTTAAAAATATGACGTAAATATCTTTCGGCACCGACAAAGTTTGTCCCGCAATCGGAGTATATATTTTGACATAAACCACGCCTAGCAATAAAGCGTCGCAGCGCTGCCAGAAAGGCTTCTGAAGACATATTCGATACTAACTCTAAGTGTACGGCTTTAACTGCACAACATACAAACAAGCAAACATATGACTTAGTAGTTTTTGCACCGCGATATCGATTCATGTAAATAGTAAAAGGACCGCAAAAATCAACACCTACATTCTCAAAGGCCTTTACCTGGGAAATACGATATTTCGGCAAATTTCCCATAGGTGGCTGATAAGGTTTAGGATTAAATTTCCAACATATTTGGCATTTATATAAGACTTTTCTAATTACCTTTTTTGCAGAGAGAATCCAAAAATTTTGGAGAAGTAAAAATTGGGTGGTTTGTATACCACAATGTAGAAAAATTTTATGTATTTCAAAAATTAACAACGTAGTTAATTTGGAAGCACTAGGCAGAAGTAAAGGGAATTTTTTGTCATATGGCAACTCAGAGTGACATAATCGACCACCCACTCGAATATAGCCGTTAGTATCTAGAAAAGGATTCAATTTTTGTAAAGGTTTTGATAAAAGCTTGTTATTTTTAAGCAAAATTATCTCATTTTTGAAATGTAATAATTGAACGTATTTCAATAAAAACATTAAGGCATTATTAAGTTCAGAAAGAGTTAAATATGGTAAATAAGTCACTTTGGAATTTTTAAATTTTGTTATGCTACGCAAAAAATAGGCAACTATTCTCTTTATTTTAGACAGGGAAGAGTATTTTTCAAAAAAATATTCTGCAAAATTAAAAGCGAGTGAGGTTTTCATAACTATATTTCTTTTTTCTTCAAGTCCCTCAGACAAATTTTCTTGAATTTTGACATCAATACTCCAAGAATCCTCAGGGGTTAAAAGAAATTGGGGGCCCTGCCACCAAAGAGAAAAGTCTATGAGTTCCGAAGGAAACATACCACGCGACCCACAATCAGCAGGATTGTCCTTAGAAGGTATATGATACCAAAACTGGGGCGCTATTTTCTCTTGTATATACGATACACGGTTACTCACAAAGGTTTTCCAAAGGTGAGGAGAATTCCTAATCCAGTTTAAAGCAACAGTACTATCGCTAAATGCATAAATGTTATGAAATTGGATTTCAGTAAAGGTATGCAAAACAAAATGCATTAATTTTGCCAGTAGGACCGCCGCACAAAGTTCTAGACGGGGAATGCTGATTCTTTTAAGGGGAGAAACTTTAGATTTTGCGCAGACAAAAAAAGTTTCAAAATTATTTTTCTCAGAAACTGTTCTCAAAAATATTACAGAACAATAAGCCTTTTCTGATGCGTCGCAAAAGCCACAAAGCTGAACTTTGGTAGCTTTATAAGTAGTTATTTGTCTAGGTATTTTATAACTGCATAAAAGATCAAATTCGATTTTAAATTTTTTCCAAACAGAGATAATTTCCTCAGGAGGACTCTCATCCCAGCCTAATCCTAAAGCCCACAAGTTTTGAATAAGTAATTTAGCAAGTAAAACTATAGGTGTTAAAAAACCTAAAGGATCAAAGATTCTGGCTAAATCGGATAAAATAGAACGTTTCGTACAAGTATTATGTAAGCTTTGGAAGAAGTAAAAAAAGTTATCAGAATTTGGGCACCACTTTAAACCTAATATTTTTAGAGTGGTATGATCATCTTTATCAAACGACATGGCAATATTTTGAACATGTGTATCAGGTAGATCACTGAGTAAATCGACACAGTTACTAGCCCATTTTCGAGTTTCAAAGCTGCCTCGCTTCAGTAACTCGATTATTTGTTTTTTCATTTCTAAGATTTCATTAAAATTGTCATGGCTACATACAATGTCGTCCACAAATACCGACTCATTAAGAATTTTGGAAGCTAAAGGTAGATCCGAATGATCATGTGACAATTTCAAAAGAGTCCTTATTGCAAGATACGGAGAACACGATACTCCGAAGGTAACGATATTTAATTCATAATCTTTTATGGGGTCTTCTTTAGAAAAACGCCACAAAATTCGCTGATACTTTCTATGTTCAGGGTTAAGTAATATCATTCTATACATTTGACGTATATCACATGTAAAGACATACTTATGTAATCTAAAATTAAGTAATATTTTGACAATATCTCCTTGCAATTTGGGACCAGTGTGAAGAGCATTATTTAAAGATATCTTGTTTGGTGCATGACTAGAAGCGTCAAATACCACCCGCAAGGGTGTACTTGATGATTCCTTTTTTATCACTGCATGGTGAGAAATATAGAAATAATTATGAATTTCAGACAACAAAGGAGTGGAAACTGGTTCCATGTGTTTATTATCCAAATAATCCATTAGTACATTTGAATATGAATTATAAAAGTTGTTATCTTGTAAAAGACGGTTTTCTAAGGCGAGAAATCTGCGCAGTGCAATGGATCGGGTATCACCAAAATCCAGTGATGAATTCTTAAAGGGCAAAGAGACCACATATCTTGAGTCAGATTTAAAAGTAGTTTGTAAATAATATTTTTCGCAATATTCATCCTCGGGGGATATAGCTTTTATTTCTGGAACTTCTTCAACCTTCCAAAACTGTTGAATACTTTGGTCCAAATTGCAGAAGGAGGTCATGAAAAATGTGTTTACTTTCTGGTTTTTGCAAGAGTAAGTACTAGGAACCCTAAGATTTCCCATAACAGCCCAACCAAACACGGTATTAATGAAAACTGGACTTTGGGAATCCTTACATAATCGGCCATCTGACAAAATGTAAGGGAAAACATTATTTCCTAGAAGCAAATCAATATTATCGCTTTTGTTAAAAGCGGGGTCAGCAAGCTGCAAGTTAGCCACATAATTTATATTTTCAGTAGAAAAAGAAAAGGTAGGCAAGTGATCGCAAATTTTATCAAGTATAATAGTATCTAAATTAAAAGTGAAATCAGAATTAATCATGGAGCTTATCGAAACTTGAACTGCAAATTTTGCAGTAGTACACATCTCTCCCAAACCTTGTAAGGACATGCCCAAACTAAATTTTTCCAGACCCAGTCTATTTGAGCATTTTCGGGTAATAAAGGAAGACTGTGCACCACTATCAAGGACAGCTCTAACTGTATGCCAGTTATTAAAGTTGTCCTTTATTTTTAGTAGAACGGTACATAAGAGAACTTCGTGGCTACCCGTGGCAATACCAATAGTAGAAGTTTTTGAAAGCAAAGTAAGAGGTTCAGAATTACTCTGATTACTAGGAGAATTATTATTATTATTATTTGAATCAAAATGTAACAAGGTATGGTGCTCTTTATGACAAGTTTTACACCTTTTAGTAGAGTTACATTTGGATGTTGTATGATAAGTAGCTAAGCAATTGACACAAGCCTTTTGTTTTTTGATTAAATCAAAACGTTCAAAAGGTGACTTATCTAAAAATGCAGTACATTTATATATTATATGTTTACCTTTACATAGAAAACAGGAATTTACATCCTGTTGTGTAGTATTAGAAAAAAGATTTTTATTTTTTAATCTTAGTTGCCCCTCATATTCTTCGCGAAATGAGCGTGTGGGTGTTTTAGGTGATTGGGGAGCTTTTGACTTATTAAAGTCTTTTTTAGGGACAGACTCTAACGCCAAACATTGTTTGGTTGCAAAATTTATGATGTCATCAAATTTGGGAATATTATGTGAAGCATAACATTGTTCAAAATATTTTCGGGTATTAGAATCTAACCTATCTAAAAACATGTATCCCAAAATAAAATCCCAAGTATCTACATCAAAACCCATAGATCGTAAAGAGCTTATATTTTTCGTAAAAATATCTAATAAATCGCGAAGGGCATTCGCATTTTCATACTTTAAGTGCGGACTATCTTCTATTAGCTTCCAATAAGTAGACGCTTGTAAACGTTTATTTGTATAGCGATTAACCAACATAGTATAAGCATTCAAGTAATTCTCGTTTAAAATAGGAATGTCGGAAATTAAATCTAAAGCCGGCCCTGTCAATGAGGATACTAAATAATTAAATTTTTCAATATTCGCAAGAGTTTTGTTTTTATGTATTAAGGCATCAAAAATCTGAACAAAGGTAGGAAAATTTTTAAATTCGCCTGAAAAAATTGGTAAATTAATTTTCGGTAGAGGGATATTATGTGTATTAGAATTTTGATTTTGAACTATAGACTGCTCAAGAAGAGTGACTTCAAGGGGTTCTTCA
This sequence comes from Kuschelorhynchus macadamiae, assembly GCA_030620095.1. Classification (NCBI taxonomy): domain Eukaryota; kingdom Metazoa; phylum Arthropoda; class Insecta; order Coleoptera; family Curculionidae; genus Kuschelorhynchus; species Kuschelorhynchus macadamiae. The sequence continues at coordinate 449,681 of JAUTXW010003697.1, read as the reverse complement.
AAAAGCGTATAATAAATTATTTCGATTTCTTGACTCTTTTTTGCAAAATTCTCACCTATTTTATTTTCATCATTAAGCAAATCTTGGTCAGTTGCAACCAAAGTTAAAACGGAATTATGATGCTTTTGAAAATCACTTATTAATTTTTTCATATGACGATAGCTAACTTTAAACGTCGTATGCATAGCAGGATTATTTTTTGCAGAGACGGCAGCATTATGTATAAGATTAAATTCAGTAATTACACCTTGTCTTAGTGCTTTTGCCCGCAATACTTTAGAGTTGTCAGCCATATTTATATTATATAATTAAATATCAATAGTTAAATGTAAACGCCTTAATTCAAAAGAATAAAAAATATGAGTAATAATTAACTAGCATTAAATTATTTTCCGCCGAAAAGTAATTATCAATTGCCCTCGTAAACGAAATGCAGAACCTAAAATTCACAGTTTTATCTTTAAATATTATTTTTATTTTCAAGTCACAAATAAATTTATCGAGAACTTGTTTGTGACACTTAACAATGAGATTTTGCAAATCCCGTTTGCTTCAGTATCGATCGATAGATTGACAAAAAACTATTGGAATGCGTTAATCCCTGGTCGACGTAGGCGAAACTTTCTCAACAACCATAAATCATAAATCAACAGTATTTTTTAATAGTATATCAAATTTATGAAAATGTAAAAAAACGAAATTACTTATGCAATATAATTAATAATAACGTATGCAATAGTACCACAAGCAAGAGCCAATTTTTGGTTTAAATTCGAACCAGAATATTGTGTAATAAAGTAAAATTCAAATTTTGGAAAATAAAAGGGTATCAATTATTTAGTAAATTTTCGAAAATAAAAAGGTATCAATTATTTAGTAAATTTTCCAAAATAAAAAGGTATCAATTATTTAGTAAATTTTCGAAAATAAAAATGTATCAATTATTTAGTAAATTAATTAAAAATGTATCAATTATTTAGTAAATTAATTATAAATGTAAATATTATGTAATAGTAAAATGCATCTAATTTAAGAGAAAAATCGAAAAAAACAAATCATAAACCGCCGTGAAAAGCAAAGAAATTCGGCTGTCGAAGGATCAAAAAATGATGTGTCCCTAATGAATGGAAAATAATCCCTTCAGTAGGGTAGGGGGGTGGACTGTAGTTTATTTTTTAGGTTTACGATGGTTCACCGATTTATATTCTTACCGCAGGCTTTTCAAGATGGTTCTGTGATATTTGTTTTTTACGATACAAAGTAAGGGCGTAAAAATGCCTTGTAATAAAGGTAAAGTAAAAGATTACATTAAAAAGGACTCGACTTACCTTTAGGAACCTTGGATAGCGGGAATAGTATATTCAGCCGTTTTCACTGGGCCAGTATGGCCGTAAAGGGTACAAGTCTGAGGGCCCGTGGGTTCGGGCAGTAAATTTTTGACTTCACGGTAGAACGTACACGTTCGATGCTCGTACGGAAGTGTTTTTCCATCTCATCCGTCGCAGTAGTTCCACTCAGCCGGTTACAAGGGTAAACGGGAAAGTAGGAACGGAAAGTAATAAATGGATAAGATAGGTTTGTCGAGTAAAGTAAATTTAGTTTCAATGTACGAATAAACTATTAAAGGATATTTAATTAATAGATGCATTTATGATTAAAAGTAAAAAAAAAATAAATTCTAATTCTCTAGAATACCAAATAAATTTAAAATAAAAAATTATACGTAGGGACGAAGAGGAGGCGTTTTACTCCTTAAAAGAGTTCTGCGACCAGATCTGAATAATGTACATATGTAAACTGTTTGTCAAAACTTTAAGTGTGTGTTAGGTTTTAAATAATTTTACTTTATATTTGTTCAATGTTAAATGTGTTCTTGATTTTAAATTAGTATTTAGATATTTTTAAAACATTGACCTGTTCTATATCATATTTGTGATCTTAGGAACTAATAAAATCAATTTGAATTTGAATTTAATAAAGTAACGATAATCATATTAAGTTAAGAAAGACCATTGCCAATAGTACGTATTTTACACTTTATTATATTTCACTTAATTTTTTATTTTTCTGTTTTCACATAACTCAATGTTTAAATTGATTTGTTAATAGATAATTCGCTTCTAAACTTTTACTTTTCTGAAATGGGCTATTTAATTTCATTTTGCGACATATATGGAACATTTTTTTAGTTCGGGGAGTTGATAGAATATCTTATTTATTTTCATAATTGTTTGACTTTTTGTGATAACAGAAAAATGCCAATTTTAGAGAAATAATTCGGTATATAACAACTTTTGCGCTACAAATAATTTCCTTAAAAAGTGGTATTTATTGGTATCCTCTTCCCTACATACATGGCACTACAAACAAAATATGATGATTACTTGAACGGTCCACAATACGTACAATCTTCAATATACACAAAAAGATTGTACATTGCTTGCAAGATGTTGTATCTTTTTAAACAGAAGCAGAATATAAAATTCCTTGCTCCTGTAGAGAAGTGTACGTAAGAGAAACCGGACGCTCTATATCCGCAACACTTAAGGAACATAAACGATGTATTAAAAAGAAATAAATTGTTTAATCTGCTATAGCTGAACACCAGCATACTAATGATCATATTACAAATGTAAAAGAAACCAAGATTCAAGCGTCGGTTCCAAGTTTTTATAAACAAAAAATTACAGAATCTTTTGATATTTTCAAAAATACAATAGACTTTAATTTACGGGTTACAGTCTATATCACACGTGGAAATCGATCTTAACACAGGGTCACGGTTCAATAAGTACAAGTCGGGTATAAAAGCCCGCCTGAATCTCTCAGAGCTCATTTAGTGTCCAGATCTCGTGGAGAAAAAGATTCCTGAAGGTGCCTCGTGTAATCAAGAACCATCAAGAACCAAAGTCGTTAAGTACGCATAAAAGTGTATATTATTGTACAATGAGTCTAGGAATAAAGGTGCACGGATGCTAACAACGTTCAGTGCTTGATAAAGTAGATAAACATAAATCTACGAAGCGTTGCACAGAATATAATTGTGTCTTTTCAAACCTCTCCCAAACCAACGAACCACCGAAAGTTAATTTTGAAAAAATTGGGAGGCAAAATTCACGTCATGACTAAAGAAACTTTTATATTTTAAATAGATTACCCTGCATTTTAATACACTTTGCAATTTATTCTAAACATTTTTCCTATGACATCTTTTATTTTTAAATTCAAAGATTTTTGAGTAAAGGCTCATTTTTTAAAAATGGTTAACGTTCACCTAAATGGAAATCAGTATTTGAATACCAGTTGAGTTTTGTCAATGTCAAATTTAAAATAATGGTTTTATTAATTCTTATGATACTGTGTCATGAGAACTTAAGAAAAAGGTTGCAGCGACTTTATGAAATATTTAATGCTAAACATAGCATATTCCAATAGCAAAGTCCACTGTGTGCCAAAACAAAATTCAATGCTATTACATTTTCGGATTCCATCATTCTAAAGATATTTCCTATGATACATTTAATTCCTAAATTAAACGGTTTTTGAGTGCAGAATTATTTTTAAATACCTAATCGAAATACTAACTGCAGCTAAACAACGTATATTTTAAAAAAATCATATCAAATTCTTAAAGTGTTGCTCATTTACTTGTTGACAATCAGCTGAATATTGCGGAAACATTATAAACGTTAACAAGTTTGTTCGATATTTTTTCATTCATTTTCGATTCGTCTTTGTTGAAGTGTCTACTTAATACTGCCCCCTCTCCTTATATACCTTCCAAAAAACGCATGGTCAAGGTATTTCGCGGCGTACCATTTTGCTACAAGCAGATGTTATAATTAGGTACTGCATTGTTATCTAAAAAAACATTAGGGTACAAATTCATAAAATTACTTCACACTAGTGAAAATAACTTACGAGCATTAGGAAATAATTGCGCTGAGCCGGAACAATTTCAGTTCATAATAACTGGAAATAGTCTGACAATATTCAGATTTTCTTCGGAAGGTCCCAATTATCCTCCGACCAACTATCTCAACCCAAACAGTAAGTTTTTGTGGAAATTGTGTGATGTTCTCGTACCCAGTTACGGCGCACCCCCAACCAATATCGACAATTATGCCGGTTGATAGTTCCATATAAAGTAAACGAAGACCCATCGGAAAACATTATTTAACAAATAAAATTTGTTTGATGAAATCCAATTTTTTTTTAAATAGAAAGGCACGCTTTAATAAAATTTAAAGAAAAAGTTTTGACTCCGATAATACATTCCTGGTTTGATACTGCGGTAATCTGGATATTTAATTATGTCGTATTGGTCAGAAGATTCTAAATGCTATTAAAATAATAATTAAGTTAACAATTACTCAAGAATTGTATAATTTACTAAAGTAACGATAATCATATTAAGTTAAGAAAGACCATTGCCAATAGTACGTATTTTACACTTTATTATATTTCACTTAATTTTTTATTTTTCTGTTTTCACATAACTCAATGTTTAAGTTAACAATTACTCAAGAATTGTATAATTTACTAAACCGAATTCAAAAATAATGGAATTTTGTCATTTCTAAAAAACTACGAACAAAATATGTTATTGTTTAAAATTGACAGTTGTTTTGACAGGCTGGTTTAAGATAATGTATTTTTATATAAAATGTTTAATGGCTGTCTCAGTTATTTAAAATTGAGCTTTAGCCCATATAATATTTGAAATACTTTTTTTTTATAATTTTTGATTATCAAGAGGCACTAGTTCTTCCAAGTTGGTGTTTTTTTTAGGTCACGAAACTGTTGACACTCCAATTTTTCCTCCTAGGCTCTAAAGGTATTTGATACTAAAATCTTATTTTCCGTTCTGTTTTCAACTACTCGATATGTAGATTTTTTTTTAAACATTTCATTGTTTGGAAGATAATTGACAGCTCGTTTGAGAAAAATGCATTTTTACAGTTTTAAAAGATGACACCTAATAAATATATTTTCCGAATGTGTCACTAATTAAAGACAAGCTAACAAAAAATGGCATTTCGTTCTACTTCTGTAATTTCCTATGTATTCTGTGTTAAAATCATTCAACTAACTAATCATATTTTCGATGACATTTCAAAATTGCGATCAGTTTTTGAATTATTCATTGTTAGTTTGTGAATGAGCCAATTCGGAAATACGGCATTAGCGATTTAACGAAAATATTGAGAAATATTTTACGTATAAGCCGAGGCTGTGACTTTTTCGGCCTTTTTTACTCAGTCCCCGTTTCACACTTGCAACCATTATTCGCAAAATAAGTTTTTGTTATTTTAAGACAAAATCGCGCGAATAAAAAATAAAACTAACAAAATAATTTTAAAGTCAAATATCATCGGAGAAAAAGAAACAGCATGTAACTTCTTTTAAACCATAATACGCTTGCTTCCAAGAAACTAAGATTTATTACTAAAAAATTGTATATAAATCAGGGATACCCTGTGCAAATTAATTCATGACCAGTTTTGGGAGATTAATATAATTACACTAAGAAAAACAGTTTACATACCTTCTTTTCTACAGCTTTTTGGAATTTGGTACACGGTATACCAAGGCTAATGACAGTAAAGCCATCAAATAACCTAAAAAAATTGCAGGGTATATGGGCTGCCACATTTCTGATCCGCCCGAACTTTTTCCTGTCACGTTATTGTCCATTTTTGCAAAATGTCTATTTATATATAACTAATACCTTTTGTACATGAGAGAAATAGTCAAACTGTATGCTTAATATAGTATGAGTAACGGGATCTTTAAATTAAAAATTTGTGAATCGACATTTTTCTAAATAATTTCTAAACGGTGAAAAAGAAAAGAAATTTACATAATTTAATCATAGTGCTTGGAACCGTGTCAAAATGGAATGGAGCAGAACAATCCCTGTTATTTAAAGACCAATACTTCGCCATTATACCAAGGAACCTATCCATAGCAAACATAGCGTCATCCATTCAAGCGAAAATTAGCCAGCAGAAGAAACTGGCGTAATAAAGTATGAAACAGCGAAGATAATCAGACATTTTAAGCCGCCAAAATCGAATCTATCAGCTGTAGAAAAAACGACCATTAAAAGATTAAACAACACTACATACATTTTGGTTCTTCTAGCAGACAAGTGATATGCTAATGTCGTCAGAGACAAAACTAATTACGTGGAGAGAATACTGCAACTACTTTTGGACGACAACATTTATAGAGTCATCCAAGCAGACCCGACCAACAATATCGAGAGACGGGTAACCAACTTTATAAACACATCCAACCAGCCAGCAGGGGAGAAGAAGGCGTTAGAGCCAAGCAGCTTAATCCCCCGCTTCTACGGATTACATATACAGCTTCGGTCTACCGTCAATGCAATAAGATCGCCCTCTTACAAAATTGGTAAATATCTCTCAAATATTCTTGATACGTTCACAGGAGAAACACACTCATATATTAAAACTCAAAGCATTTTGTAGAGAGTAGTCAGTTTCGATGTGAAATCCCTATATACTATATTTATGTGCCTATAAATGATTCAATTTCCAACAGATCAGACTTATTTGACCATCATAATATAGACAACTAACTTTTAGACCTGCGTGAAGCATGTCTCATGTCCGCATATTTTGTTTTTCAAGGAATTGAAAAACCTCAGATTCTTTTCCAAATAGAAGGAGTATATGGAATTTTTTGTTCCTGTGGTGATGTCTATGTTGGAGAAACTAGACGATCCATATCAACTAGGCTTAAGAAACATGAACGGTGCACTAAAAAGAAACAGATTATACAATCTGCTCTATCTGAGCACTAGCATTTCATTGGATATGTCATAAATGTAGAAGGAAAGAAAGTTCTTGCAGCGGCCTTAGCATTCTACAAACGGAAAATTAGAGAATCTATTAAAATATATAAGCATCCAATAATTTTAATAGAGATACGGGCTCAAGTCTCTAAACCCAGTGTCCCGATCTCGTGAAGTAAAGAACCCTGAAGATGCCTCAAGCTGTCGAAGGCGAAACGTCGGACGGTCTCAAGAGCCATAATTTCTTATTTAAACATAGCCGTGAAAGCTTCCGTTCTATGTCAGAATAACATGGTCAGCGACGCTGTAGTAAAAGGTTCGTTAGAGCTAGAGGTCATAAACTGAAAGAAATCATAACCTGTGAAAATTTCTAAATATCATTTAGTCGCTTTACTGGCAATGGTGACTTTCATCAGCGGAGAAGCCGTCGTAGCACTCGACGAAAACATGGACGCCTGTGAGTGTGACGTAAGTACATCCTGGTTTAGTTTGATTGCTACCTGATCGCTCCAGTTTAGTGAACCCGACAATATCGCATGTTCTAAATTATATTTTTCATTTTCTGAAGACACGTTGAGTCAAGCATGCAACAAAATAAATCAGGATCTGTCATGTCTTTGTTACATCTCTCGAAAATACTGCTTGACTTTGAATGGCTCTAAGTCATGCATGATACTGTTTGGAGGATCTGCAGCCAGGAACAGAATGGAGTACACCTTTCTTTGAAGGAGAGTTCAAAAAATCTGGGTTTGGTTTTGGACTGCAGAATGCAATTTTCGGATCTCTGCTGTTATCAGAAGAGCGTTTATGAACCTTAAAATGATCCACCTTAACAGACACTTACTAAATAAGAAGTTCAGTCTTTTATTATAAAATTATTACAAAGAAAAACCTACAAACCGCTCAATTCTGTGGATCATTTAGCTATAAAATTGCTAAAGTATATAACGAAATTCCCGCGAATATCAAAAACCTTTCGCTAATTGTTTTTAAGAAACGTCTCAAGGACTGGTTAAATAATCGTTTGTAGATTTTTATTATGCTTTTCTTGCTTTTTGCTGGTATCTGCTATTGTATTTTTTTCCCTGTTCTCTTTTGCATTAATTGCTTTTTACTGTATAAATTGTGCATTATTATATTTACATTAGGTTTACACGCAGTTTTATATGCTATATGTAGGTAAAGAGCTTCTAGGGTGTTGTTTTGTACATTTCAGTCTTTATCTTATCACGAGTAAAGATCTTTGCGCAGTCCATAATATTCCATTTACTTTCCACATCTGTCAGGTAGTCTTCGTAATTAGCCTTTGGGAGTAACAGGATATCGAATGGATCTCTACATCGTAGATTTGGTTTGAGTGGAAGAGCGCTGTTCTCCGTGAAAGCGGCGAGTGCGAACTCTGCCTTTGCCAATTAAACATTCTGCTATGTAACTGGATGCGTTGTACCTCTATTGAGCTGTTTTGGTAAAAACACATCACAGGAATAGATATGTTTTAAAAGAGGAGCGCCCACCATACTTCACTAATTTCGATATGTATTTTAAATAGTTTTAAGTCTGGTTACCATTAGTTGGGTAGCAGATATATTTTTATTTCACGTTACAACGTCATAACAAGGATGATATGGCAAGCCCAATGAACCACTTGTATTAGTAATTTTTATTAGTCAGCTAGCTTGGTCATGTATGGTAAAGTATCTAGTTATTGGTATCTTAATCTATATGCCCAGTGTTTTTTTTTAACTTCACTAAGAAATTATTTTAGGAATGAATGCTGCTTGAAATCTACCACATGCCTAATGAAACACATACATTAAATTATTAATTTTATACATTTCATTCTACATGTTTTTATTTATTTTGGCAGTACAAATATACTAGTTATTGGCATCAAATACCAGTTATTGGCATAACTACTAGAGTAGTTATTGGCCTATATTTAGATCTCGACTATAAAATATAATGAAATGTAGTAAAACATACAGAAAATTAATTAAAACATAATTTTAATGGTTGAAAGTATCCGATTCCAATAATAGCGTAAATATAATATATATTTAACGTAGAACAACCACTTTTTAATTATATAAATGCGCACTAAATTTTTAATAATTAAACTCATGCTATTGATTTAAAAACTAAGATTGTTCGACGAATAATATATCTGGGAAAATAGTAAATAATTAATAGTACAAACGAAATTCTTTATGCTAATATTAACTTCCACCAATTTAAAAAAAAAACTAAAAATAATATTTAGGAACTCAAACAAGTACAACCCAACATTTATAAAATTATCTATATGTTTTATATTTTTGCAAATGTTTACAATGGAACATACACTCTTTCATAAGTTTTAGATTTTATTTCAAAAGTTAAAAGACACTTTTTTAGCGCATATAAAGCAAAGTCTTTTGTTTTGAATTGTGTTATTTTTATGAAGAGTAGAATTGTGATTATTTGTTATATATTGAAATATTTGAACAAATTACAAGTTGGGGAAATATTTCAAGGTTTTTAACGTGTATCACCATCTACATCTGTGTGAAACCAATGTTTGCCTGGAGTATTATTGGTAAAGGAATTTGGACTGGGATTTTTACCCAAAAACTATTTCACTACACATTGAACGTCATATCGACTTTAGCGAAATCTCTTTTTGTGCCTTTCAAGTATCTAGCTTTCCAACAATTCTCCTTGTTCGATAGTCAAATAAGTGCCTGTACCATGTGTGGATTTTTTCTCACAGGCGGTATTGAAGTATTTGATGAGGAGCTTCATATTTTTCAGCAGCTTGACATTTAGGCACACCATTGTTAACAGCTTAAATTTCTTTATAAAGATACCTCATCATATGCTTTATTATATTTACAATCTTAATTCACTTTTGGGATTCTAAATCTTGAAAAGAATAACTATGACATTTCATTCTTTATTATAACGATTAAATCATATATGCTGTTTCCCATACACATGTTTCCACATAACTAAAACATCATAGTGCATTATATTTTACAGCTCCAGAGTGGACACTTTAGCAAACACAAAACGGCCGGCAAGCAGGCTATGGACTTTGTTTAACTAAAGCTGAAACACCTTATTTCCTAAAACCATTCTTTTTTACAGGACAGAGCAATCACGATCAGCAATTCGTGTTATGAATGTTCACTAACGCTAATAATAAAAATAGAGCGGACACTGGTGATATTGCTGCTTCAAAATAAAATACCGTTGTCCACCCTGATGTTAATATCTAAATGTTAATAACAACTAGTTTAAGATTTTGGTTTATCGATGCTTCAGAATTGTGGGGAACAAGTCAGCCAATAAAAATTTTATATTTTATTATTTTTAATTGCAAAAATTCGTGCGATAAAATGAGACGGTCTACCTGCAAGTGGCTAAACAGCTATTTAAGATTATTATATTTATTTAGATAAAGGAAAGTTTACAAAACTTTATAGTGCTAATAACGGTGCTTTGCCAAATTTTTACGATAATATTATATCCAATAGTTGGCATAAACCTGATTTAACCATTACTGGTCAGATCCTTGGAGTTAACATTACCAAAGCCTGAAGAAAATATTTTCTGCATTTTCTCTGTAGACAGATCTCGTAGGCGTCTGGTATATAAAAAATAATCGAGTTAATAAGATGAGAAACACAAACCAAAATTAAGGCGCAGTCGTTAGGGGCTTGTAAGCAAAAACAATACACTAATGGTATCTTTGACTACTTTTTTCTTACTCTTTCTTACTTATGACACATTACACTTATTAATAATAATTCAAAAACCGAAAGTTTTAGAGTTCAAGACGGGAAATGTTTTACTATGTTACTTAAAGACTTCGAATTTTATCTCTAATATTTCGAGAGAAACTGATTAAACGGTGTTGCATTTAAGCCGCGCCTGATGCCGTTGCACATAAATTGTGGTTATGTAGTGTTCCGAGGGAACGAGCATGCCTTCGTGAACTTTATAGGGTTGTTAAATCAAATGACGTGGCCCTACAGCCAGACCGGTTACGGCCCATAAAAAAGTTACGCGTCCGTCCGCGTCGGACCCTTAGTTGCGGTTTGAGAACTCTGTCTAAATTTCGTGGTCGATATATTGACGATATTTTTATGTGTGGCCTTTTGTTCTCTTTTTATTAGGGCTGTAAAGGAGACAAATAACGTTTTAACAATTTTTCTAGAGATCTGTACAAGGTACATAAGGACACCTTGCACTATTAAACTGGTGGTGTCGCCAGTGGTGGATGAAGGATAGAGAGCGGTCATTCCTACTGTTCGGTGTTTACATCAGGGGACATCTATATGTCAACAATTGAGTGTCTAGGTTTTCGTGTAAACAACTCTTCAACTACGTAAAATATGTAGTCAATTTAGACATCGTGTAAACTATGTTAATAACCCGTCGGTTCATTACTTAAGTCCGATGGAGCTGCATTTTAGGTTCGATGACGTATGCTGAATGTGTCATCATATTTTAAGTATTTAAGTTAATATGAGTACTCAAAGATCAAATGCAGTCAAAGACTATTTTAAATAGTTTATTTTGGTTTTTAGTTTTCCTCTTTTTATCAAGTTCCGGTCAAATTGATATTAAAAAAAGTCAATAAGTGTATTTTTTTTTCTTTATTAACCTTTCGAATATCTTCTCTTCTTTCTCATTCCAGATGCTAGCAACCCTCACGGCTATTCGAACATTGTTTGCAGTGGCGTGATATAGTCTTTAAATAAAGTTTTAAGCATTAAAATGTTGAGTCTCCTTCTGCCTAGCCTCATTTACCAAATACTTTTACTTGTGCTGTGAGTTTAAATACCCCATATATTGATGCTCGCTTTGCAATACAATATAGTACTCCTCTTTTTTCATTCTTTTGACTTCGAGGACTGTTTTACTGGTAACATGATCAGTTCATGTTATTTTTAGAATGCGCTTGTACAACCGCGTCTCGAAAACTTCTTTTGCTGGCGGTTTTTGGTATAGTCCAGAACTCAACCCCATCCAGATGGACCAAGAAAACCATATCTTATTACTATTTATTGTAGTTTTTGTTCGACATAAAGTTTTCCTGACGGTTCCGATAGTTTTTTCGACACTACCGTGAATATCTCTTTTTATCGTGTTTTTTATTAATGAGCTATGAAAATATTCGCATAAACACCAAAAATGAACAATAATAAAAAAACATATTAAAAATTGTCATTCGCTACATAGTCTACTTGATTTATATAGTCTACGTAAATAATATTCATGTAAACGTCATGTAGATAACAGGTAGAGAATCGGCGTAGAATACATTCCATAATCTACGGCACAACTTTGGTTAAAATGCTCATCTAGACGACACATATATGCTAAAACTTGAATATATCTATTAGTAATTAATTTCTTAAATTAACTATTTTATAAATAAATAAAAGGACAAAACTGCGGTACTCGTTATCAAAGATCTTAATTTAATATGTGGCTTCTGGTATGTTTATTCCAGGAGTACGTAAATAGTTATTTACCTAACAAGTGCGGAAAGTGATACTTTTTCGCACGAGACTGCAGTTTCCTACGATCGATATAGTCCTCAGATAAAAGTCAATTAGGTTTGAGTTCAATAATAATATACTGTAATTACAAAAATTATTGAGCATCTTACAAAAAAAAATACTGACATTGCAAGTATTTCACATTAATGAGTGATTTCGATACGATATTCATTAATTTAACAAATCGCTCGGAAAAGTTACTTTTCAGTGCTAGTAGTCCTGAAAAGTTACTTTTTCGCCCGATTTTTTTTATAGATATATAAATAGTAAAAAGATAAATATTACAAAAAATCGTTATTTTTAGACTAGGAGAATTGAAAACATATTAAGGATGTTTTAAATTTGTTTTTGATTAAAGTTAAACTGCATTTCATAAATTCTTTATAAAAACTTTTATAGGATAACAAAAAACAAATTAACAAAAAATTTTAAAGTTAAACGTGCAATTGGTATTTGTAGCATACTGTAGATTTAGTGCATATGCCATACCTTGAAGAACTTCGTTGCTTTTTTATTTGAATATAATGTGAGCTTGCTACTGTCTGACCTCCTTCGGAAATACACTCTACCAAACGTTGTATTTGGAGTTGACTTTGAGTAGAGCAACTGGGTGTCGCTCTTTCTGACAAAAGCGGATCCATGGGTATTCTCGAAGACGTTTTTAAAATATTCTCGGCAATTTTGCTTTTATTAGCTAGGGAATTTTCAATATAGGATTCGGCTACACTGGCTGACTTCCAACCTGAATAATTTTTAATATTGGTGATACTGGTTCCAGAATTCTCCAACAAGGTTGCCGAGGACCTTCGAAAACAGTGGCCCGTGCACATTTCTAGATTTTTCAAACCCAGGTACCAAGCAGTGTTAGATGTTATTTTACCAAATATATTGATACCAACGCTTTTTGTGGTGTTCACAGGTCGCGTAGCCTCGTACTTTCTATACAGGTTTATGTAATTAGGTTTGTCCTTATCTGGGTCACAAACTACAAATTTTCTATGCTTATTGGTTTTGATAGATGGTATGGTGATTACCAAAATGTCTTCTTTATCTGCAATGTCTTCGGTCGTCATCTTCATCAACTCCTCACGTGGACAAGCGCTTGCTAAACCAAAAATTGTAGCTATTTCCATCATGAGATAGAAGTTGTCTGGAGCATTAAAAAGAAAATTCTACATCTTGCTGTTCCAAGATTTTTGATTTATTTGGTTTGTAGTTATCGTTGAATCTCTTTAAATTTGATGTGAGTTTATAATATTTGCTCATATTAACATCCTTCTCAAGTTTATGAATAAATTTAGCATCGAATATTTCGACCATATCGTTTATTCGATAACGAATTATGAACTCGATAAGGTTCTTTAGATTTTTCTGGAATCAGAGTACTATTTGCTGCTATGATGTCTTCTAAAAAACATTCTACTTCGAACTGTTCTTCTTCGCTGTCCATTTTACCACAAAAACTTGCAAGAATTATGAAACTGAATAAAGGCTACAGTTGTTGATTGACAATGTTCGATTGTTTGACAGTTCCTGAGGTATACAACGATATTTACGACCTACTCCAGAATGAGGTGATGTGTATTTGACATTTTAATCAGAACCTGCACCTAATTATTGCAATATATACCAGGGGTGTCAAATTAGAACATTTTATATAAATTCTGTCATAATTTCAAAAATCGTGCAGTACACTAAAATCGTGCGGAAAAGGGGTGCTTTGCGCACGACCGTAGGATGTTCAAAGAATTCTGCAATATTTAATTTCTAATGTAAATGATAAAATATTTTGATTAGTATTAATGATTTGTTTACCGCCTTTTTTACCCGTAGGCAGACCATGTAAGGCTAAACCATGTTTTCCTAAGAAGAAAGTGAGAATTTATATTATTAAAATTGTAGATTAGGGGAAACGGAAAATATATTTGCTTGTACCTAATTCTATTGAAATGCTTTTCGATGGCTCCAAATGTAACCCCGATTATGCTAAGAACATCAAAGAAACTCCGTGGTCTTAAGTCTAACTTCGACGTTCTTAGTTACGTTGCCTTTCTTGCCACTTAGGACCTACCTTTATGCCAATTAGTGTTCAGTATTGTTTTGATAAGACTTTAGAGACGGCAAACTTCCCCTAAAGACCCCTTCAAACTTAGCTTTTTTAAAGTCGCAAATGAAAAGCTTTAAACTTAGGCCTCCTCTTTCGACGATGATTAATCTAAGCGTGGGTCAATACCCCTATGCTTCCTGCTTTTTTTGTTAATTTTGAGCATAAGAGAGATTGTATGCTTTCCTGGAGTTTACATCAGGTTCGTCAAACTTTTTTTAGAGTAATTCTGGGTCATCGATGGAGCTACATATTTTATACTACAAAAATGTTATGTCTCTCGTTTATTTACTTTCAGTTTCCTTGTAAAATGCTATAAAAAAATTACAACATTTCAAAGATAAATCTCGATACTTTAACTTATATTGTCTTATTTTGTTCTCACAAAGAGAAATGAATACAATATTTATTCTATCATTTATAATAAGACAGTTGAGTCGATTTTGCTTCACGAGAGATAATAAATATAGGAAGAAGAACTAGAAACACTCTAAATATAAGAAATATTATTTAAGTGCTTAAAGGACGCGTGTGGACTAAAAAAATAAGTCAGGGCGTTTGCGTGACCTGGAACAATAACACACTTAAAAATGACAAGATTTATAAGCCAGTCGGAGGCATAACTTTGGCATTATCACCCGTTCGGGGTAATGCGGCTTGCATGAAACGCTTTTTGGTGGCTGATCCTTTTTGTTGGATTTGAGTTTTATTTCTACGCCAACTATTTCCAAATTGCTCAAAAACTAAAACAAACTCTGCTCTGAATTACAAAAGTCGTTTTAGACCATATAATTATCATAATGCTTTTTTTTTCTGAATTCAGTCCACTGTGTTCATAAATAATTTTCTTGCAATCCTATGGAAACAGGACTCCTTTACAGGAGTGCAACTACGATTATTAAAACATTTTTATTGGGTAAAACTTTATATTTTATTCAATATCGAGGAATAATCAATGTACCATTGCGATAAAAAGTAAGTAGTACAACAATTAGTAAGTAACCCCAATTTCAGCTCCCGGTCTGACATACAAAATTTTAACAGATTCAACTCGGCTTTTTCTTGACGTATCCATAAACGAAATTTGCTGAATTTGCTAATAACATGTAAAATTTGTCTACATCGAACCGAAAAAGTGTCGGAACATAAAAATTTGAATTTTCTACGAATCCTTTTAGCTTTTAGCCGAGATTTTTAAAAGATTTGTATATAAAATCTCGTTATATATACATTGCAAGGTTTAACAATAATAAACAATAAAGCTATAAATTGACTTTTCATAATCCCTGTACCAATAACGACAATTAATTTAACCTCATATTATAGCTAAGTTGAGTGTTTTCGACGTTTTAGATCCCCTAGATTATGAAAAACATATCTTTAGAAAAGAGATGTTATGTCTGTACGGAGGTGTGTGTGTAAACAAAATAATATGTAACGATAACTTGAGAGCGGTCAAACTGATCCCTTTCAAATTTGTACCAAAAATAGTCTAGGTTCGTGTCCCGCGTGTAGTAGATTTTGTGTGTCATAGGCGTAGATTTTCAATATTCTTAAGGGATATAAAAACGTTTGTGTTACAAAAAAAATAGAGTGCAAAACTTTAAGTTTAAAAATTAAATTCAATGAACTAAAAACTTAACGGACGTCAAAGATATTTCTTTTTACCTATTACATGTCCGGTCTATTATAATCAAAGAACAGTCGTTAAGGTTGTACCATATAAAAGATAGGGTATCAAATTTCAAAATTGAAAATTAATTAAAAAAAATAAAAAAAGCTGACAAACTTAATAAATCTAACAAATATAACATTTAACTTAAAATATTGCAGCTTTTTAATATTCAGTCATTGCTCCGTTGTCTTCAATGGCTTTTCGTAACAGGCGCGGCAAACTTATGACTAAGTTTCTTGTGTGTTCTTGGGTTATACTATCCCATGCTGCGTTTATCCCCTGACACAGTTCTTCTTCATTTCGTGGATGAAAACCATGTTTATACACGAACTTAGGCATTTCACCACAAACTTTTTCTACTGGGTCGAAATAAGTTCTCTTCAAAGGCCATGGTAAAACTTGAATGTTATTTTATTGAAAGTAGTCTGTTACTATGTGAGCAGTATTAATGGGAGTATTATCTTGTTGGAAAATATAATTTTGACCGAACATAGCGCCAACCGATGGTACTATAACGTTATTTAAGATGTTGTAATAAGTTACAGCAGTTAGCCGTCAGTTTTTTGCTCTGCTGTTAATGACATTTTTTTAAAATTATGTGACATTGATTTTTCCGGTAAAAATTAAGTGAAATTGAGTTTTTAGATCGACAGAAAATATTGTGTGAAAATATTGTATAATAGTCCAGAAG
This sequence comes from Kuschelorhynchus macadamiae, assembly GCA_030620095.1. Taxonomy (NCBI): domain Eukaryota; kingdom Metazoa; phylum Arthropoda; class Insecta; order Coleoptera; family Curculionidae; genus Kuschelorhynchus; species Kuschelorhynchus macadamiae. The sequence continues at coordinate 432,839 of JAUTXW010003697.1, read as the reverse complement.
ATTTTTGTGTTACTACTTTTTATTGATTGCAATGGTACATACATAAAAAATCGCTATATTTCTTTACCCGAAACTTCCCTCGTTGAGATTTTTGTCCATTTGTTAGGAATAGTGAAGTGTGCCCCAATTTAGTTCAGTACATTGTCACAGTATATATGTGTACTGGATTTTCATTTTTATTTGTTCCATCATAATGGATTCCTACCAATATTTTACCATTTTATTTCTACCTATGCCACACTTGCCTTTTTAGCATAATAAAATAAATTTAATAAGTAGTTTTTCCATTGACACGCACCGGCATGTTGTTACGTCATATCGAATTCGTACCAGTTTATCCCATTTTTACATGGCTTGTTCGAAAATTTTATTTAGCCGCCATTTTGTTTCGCCACCTAAAATTGAAACCTATATCAGTCTTGACCTACTCCGTTGGTTCGCAGATACTTCCTAGATATTAAGTTTCTAACTGGAATTCGTTAACAAACCTCTTGTTGGTATGTTAAAGTGGTGTATTATTTGGGGTTAGGATCCAGTAAAAAAACAAAAGTTCTTTTCTAAAATGTCGAAGTTTCGCAACTTTATTTTGCATCCTCAGGACACATGGATTTTATATCCTACATGAAAGCAATATTATCAGTCTTTACCTACTCTGTTGGTTTGCAGATATTTCCTAACCCCAAATAATACACCACTCTAACCATAAGAAGATCTTTAGCGAAAACCATTTAGAAACTTAAAATGTGGGAAATATCTGCGAACCAACGCAGTAGGTAAAGAGTAATAATATGGGTTTCATGCAGGATATAAAATTTATATATGTGTCCTAAGAATGCAACAATTAAGTTGCAAAACGTCGACAATTTAAAAAGTCTGTTTTTTCTTCACTGGACCCTAGCCTCAAATAATACACAACTCTAACATAACCACAAGAGGATCGTTAACGAAAACCATAGAAACATAATATCTGCGGACCAACAGGTAGGTAAGGACTGATAATATGGGGTGCATGCAGGATATAGAAAATATATGTGTCCTGAGGATGCAAAAAAAATCTTGCGAAATGTCGACTATTTAAAAATAGACTTTGATTTTTTTACTGGACCCTAACCCCAAATAATACACCACTGTAACCTAACAGCAAGAGGTTTGTCAACGAAAACCATTTAGCAACAATATCTAGGAAATACCTGCGGCCCAACGGAGTAGGTAGAGACTGATAATATGGGATTCCTGCAGGATATAGAATCTGTGTATGTCCTGAGGATTCACAAATTAAGTTTCGAAACGTCGACAATTTAAAAGACTTGTTTTTTTACTGGATCTTAACATATAGGATTTTCACCAAAATCTTACCAGACCATCCCCATATGACCCTTAATTTTTGACAAAAATTTGATGTTAATCGGGTAAGTAGTCTTTAAGCTATACCTCGAACTGACAAACAGACAGAGAGAAAGACCGACGGAGTTGACAAAACAATATTTTTTGGCATCTAGCGACACTAAAACGTAAACATGTGTAAAAGTGAGAGGGTGACTTTCTCACGATTATAGACATTTTATTTGGCCGCCATTTTCTTCCGCCATCTTGATTTAGTACCACGATTTTACTAGTTGATCCCTATACCACAATTATTTATGGCACACAATTTGAAATCAAACCAATAAGCAGTTTTTTCAGGCTGAATTCTTGTATTCGCACCAAAATGTTATCAGGTAATTCCAACATAATACTTGATGTTTTTGTAAAATTCGAGATCAATTGGATGAGTACTTTTTTATTAATAATTTTTTTAACATTTCACTAAGCCGCCATTTTGTTTCGCCGTATTGGATTTTTACCAAAATGTTACCAGGTCATCTCCATATGACCCATAATTTTTGACCAAAATTTCAAGTCAATCGGGTAAGTAGTTTTTTAGCTACACCACGAAAAGTCAGGCAGATAGACAGAAAGACAGACAGGCAGACCGACGGAATTGAGAAAACATGTTTTTCGTCATCTAGGAACCCTTACGAGGGAAGTAAAAAATACATAGGATCGAATTGATAACCTCCTCCATTTTTAAAATCGATTGAAAATGTCAAAAAATATAATCCCTTGACATGAGTAAACACGAAAATTAAGTTTTTGTACTTGTTTCCAATATTTCAAATAACTTTTTAGTACTCTTACCATGAATAAAATGTATTGTTTGGGCTGTGCATTGATTTTAATAATGTTTGGCATTATTTCATAGGCATAATTCCGAATAGTTATTATCTGCTGAGGAGAAGTGGAGCTAAGTGATATTTTTTGCAATAAAAAAAGACAAGATATTTCTAAATACACTTTGTAACTGTTCTGCTTTTCTATCAATCAGTGTATCTATTGTGTCTTCAGCTTCTTCTTCTAGAAAGGTATAATAAATATTTGTAAACTGGTTAAAAATTTGAATTTTAGAAAAGTAATACTCCCTAAATTAAATAGAAACGAATGGGAAATTCAGATGCGACTTAAGTAAAAGAGGATACTAGAGGATATGTACAAAATAACATTTTTATATAAACATATATACTTTAATAAATAAAGTCAAGTGGGATAATTATAGTTAGAAAACAATAAACTTATTTTAAACAAAAAGAATTGTATGTTGTATAATAAAGACCCTATGGCTATTCATACCAAAAAAACATAAATCGCTTTGGAAGATTTTCAATTATTAGTTCTATATATGTGATTCAAAACTAGAGTAGGAATTTACATAATTTTTAATAACCTGAATCAATAAGTCCCAATCCAGTCGCACCTGCCGACCATTCCCAATATTCCCAAATTCGAATTTATAAGGCCAAATTGATTAAACAACGGTGGCGGCGTTGCATTTAAGCCACGCCGGGTGCCGGTGCACATAAATTGTGGTTATGTAGTGTTCCAAGGGAACGGGAACTTTATAGGACTGTTAAATCAAGCAGCACAACTAACCAAAAACAAACCCTAATTTTAGAGCCTAATTTATTCTGCCTTTCTCCAATAAACATTTAACAAATTTCGGATTATCTGTAAAATTTAGAATCTAGGAGATATTTGTTCTGTGCTAAAACAACCCAGCAGTACGCCTAATGATATTTTTATTAATATTGCAGCTGTAAAAAGACAACTATACATTTAGTAGTAAAAATACTTTGCTCGTAAGTCTTGTTTTTATAATATATAATGATTATTGTAAGCCCAAGAGAGTAATTTTAAGTGTAACTTAAGACCAATTCAAAATTTAAAAATTAAAATCTTTCACGGTGTCGGTTTCCCTGTGATCGTCGATAAACTGTAAAAATTGTGTACAAGATTCGTTTTCTTGTTCTAACGAACAATCATATCAATTATCTCTACTCTAAATAAAACTGAACTTTAAAATTTAATATCTGCTTGGGTTTTAAGGGATAATCTCCTGAATTACTTTGTGATAACTTGGCCTGTATTTTGCATTAACATATTTTTCGATGTAGTGTAAAGTATATTTATTTTTATCTTATATTTTTGTTGTCCCCTTTTCTATAGATTTTAATAATGCTTAATGATATTTAAATTTTAAAGAAATTAAGAAGCCTATTTGTGAAAATAATTCATTCGTAACTTGCGATTGGAAAGTATCAAAGCATTAATTAAAGAACAAAGTTGACATTTTGCAATCTGAAAATAATGTCTTAAAGAACAAAGTAGTAGCATTAGAAAAAAATTTCCAAATAATAACATTATAATATTTTGGCTTACCATTGCCGAAAACGTAAGTATTGCGATTTTATATATTAAAAACTTAGTGATCTGTTGCTAGAAGCACTATAAACAACGAGTACCAGGTTGGGTCGATAGCTTCTAAAGTTAGACCTGTCATAGTGGAATTCGCAACTTTTACAACGAAAGTTACCGTTTTTCAAAGTTGCGTTAAATCAAAGGTTCATCTGTATCTGTTCCAAAGATTACACCAAACGAGGACGTGAGATTAACAGAGTTTTGGTTAAATTAATCACAGACGCGAACTTATTACACTACCACAGATGTGAGGTCTCCGAGACCTCCAGATTTTTTCGTGTTAAATTTGCATAATTTTTTTAGATTTTACTGAATATTAATATCTTATTATGAATGTTTGTCCTTATTATATCCTGTACCCTAATATAATGTTCGAAATAAAACAAACGGAACAAAAATAAAGTCTTTTTTTTTACTGGTGGGCATGCAGAGCTAGTTTTTTTTCCTAATTTTCTTCCCTCTCTCTTTATCTTCTTTCACCTGAAAATCTTCTTTTTAATTTAAAACTCTTCTTATGCAGTCTCTTACATCTCTGGTAACGCGGGTATTGGATGTTTGTCTCTGCAACTCCGTTGTAACAAGTTCAAATGCCAGTTGTTTTATAAAGGCAGAGGTAAGATCTGTTTTGTCACGGAACGACTGATGCAAAATGATAGAATTGACAGATAAAATATCCACAATATGAGAAAAAATTGCCATCGGCCATCTCTAATTCGTCTAGCAGTAGAATATTTCGTCCATTTTTGATCTAAAGCATCTACTCCCCCCCTTATTATTATTATTATAATCAAAGATTTCTGGCTTATCATTCTCGATGTTTGTATGTGGGTTATATGTTTTGTATGTAGGTTATATTGATGGGAAAATAACGGCTTTGTTCTTTTTGGTAACATGAGAGAGTAAAGTCATATTTTTTGTAAAACCATATGTAGAACTATCAACTTCTTTAGCTGAAGAAGGTAGAAATTTTTTTGCTAATTCCTTTTTATTTTTCTGTAGGGTTTCTACATAGGTAAGTTGTTTAGAAATTATAGCATCCACAAGATCTACTGACGAGAACCAATTATCAGCTGTTGGATTGGAATATAGGCATGGATAATTGAAGGACATTGAGACGGTTTAGGATATTTTTCATATCTTCTTCGGATAAGATAAAGATATATGTATCCATTGTAAAAATATGATGTTCTAGCGTCAGATAAAGTCATTATTTTTAAGCCATATTTGGCCGGTTTATTCGGCATGTACATTTTAAATTTTGACCTTCCCGTAAATGACACCAACATTTCGTCTATGCATGCTCCAGTTCCTAAAGTGTATACGCTTTGACAGTTTTTTTACACAAGCATCAAACGCTTCTGAAACAAGTGCAACAGGATTAGTTTTTTTCCTTTCAATTCTGGGGCGGGGTTATCAAACGACAAATATATTAATAAATTTGCAAAACGATTTGCGTTCGTAACACAACGAAAAATATCATCTGTGGCAAAAGTTGACCAATTATTTTCGGTCTTCGATTTAAAGATTAAAGTATCCAACAGAAGTCCAAGAAAACTTTTTAGCTCAATCATATCAAGGTCCCGATGATCGTTATGATTTTGATTTTTATATTTCAATCTTTCTCTTGCTAATCTCAAGTTAGTCCACTGAAGAATAATCTTGCAGATCTCATCTGTCATCAGATTGCTCCATATATCGGAAGGACTCATTTGTGGTGCGTGGTTTTGAAAGATACCATTTATTCCTGGCAATTTTTGAATGATATTGCGTTTCAATGTGCATATATTCTCGCTTACAGAAGGTTTTTTTGACCATTTGTATCGGTCTTTTCCATACCAATAATTACTTCTTTCTTCGTCTTGCTCTAAATCTTCTGAATTATCAGGTGACACATTTTCACCATTGCGACTATCCTTACTTTTTTCAGGTAGTTCCGCCACATTTAATTCCTGTTCGCTGCCCGAGTCGTGATCGGATATTTCTTCCGGGGCACCCGACTCCTTGTCGCTATTGTCTTCGTCGTCTTCGAACCATTCTGTAAGAGTTTCCTCATAATTACTGTTCCCATACCAAACAGACTTGGAATGGTATGGTTTGGAACTCATATGGTCAACTATAATACATAATTCGTGTCACATAATCAAACAGTATTAAAAAACAAAATATCACACTTACCCAGACGTGACGTCTGACAGACCGCAACCAACTTTACGAGCGTTCTGAAAAACCACTAATTCACCGAACAGTACTTCACCTTGGCTGTCGAGCTATTACTGACCGATAGAAAAGTAGACGGCTCCGAGATATCGCGGGTCGCACAGATGGGGGTATTCCTGAAATTTCAAACCCACTGACACAAGACCGCGTGTCTGTGGTTAAGGGTTAAACCCCTTAAGGAGGCTAGGAAAAAAGTTGTCTGCAGAAATAAAAAACAACGGTCTATAGATTGGGGACAAAGTGTTTACATACGAAGAGCTTTCCATTAAAAATAATATTGCAGATGAGGAATTCTTCTTTAAAGCGCGTTCTGAAGTGCACCCACCACCCCTTCTATGCAAAAGGAGCCTTTCGAAGTAAATTGGAGAACTACAGAATCGGAATACGTCGAACCAAACCTGCTTGATCTGAAGCCCCATCTGCAGCCATGTCAAGTCCTGTCAAGGCGCTCTTTGCTCCTCCCTCCACATCACACCAGTTGAAACCTAAACTGAACACACCAACTAACCAGCCAACTTTGAACCTGGCTTCTACAGGGCAATCAACTAGAAACAAATATCAAAATAAATATTAGTATGATGTGTTTAACGTTCCCTTGCTAGTGCTGCGGTGGATTTTACTTTTTAATTATGACCAATTAAAACCTTTTGAAAAAGCCCTTTCAAATTGGTCATTTGAATGTATGATCTATAAATACAGGATTTCATGATCTTAATAATCTGGTTCTAGAGAGCAAATTTAATGTTCTATCTTACTGTTTAATGTTAAGCTAAAAGTATTAATGTGGCTGTTTTTATTAATATACATCAGGCATTAGAGTCCTCTGGGAGTGTATTGTCAATAGCACAAGATTGTGTTATATGATTGGATGACATAAATGTTGACCTTTTTAGCTTAAATAATCCGGTGTCCGAGTGCTTTGATAATTAAAATTTCACCCAAATTATTTATATCGGACTGTGATTACGTGCTAGGTTTGGAAGTGTTGGATGTTGGGAGGATATCGGATCATAAGCTTACATTTTGCAAGTAATGACCTATGAGCATCATTTGAAGACGCTTTTCGAAGCTGACCCAAAGAAACGACTTATTTTTTGTATGCCAACAAATGCTCTGTAATATACTTTAAAGGTCGAACAATTTTGTGATATTAGTGAAAATACACAGTTTTGCTTATTAGGGATTGGGTAAAAACCCTGTGTTTGCACTTGAACTTAGAACTATCTTTTTGCATGCACAGTATTGGTCTTATTCAGAAGTCCAACTCACATTTAAAACGGTTTTATAGCAATCGTAGGTGCTTTCTACGATATTAAAAATGATCATGTGTGTGCTGGAACTGCCGAACTTGGATGGCTTTATGGAGATAACCGAAGAAAAACGCACTTTGCGGTATTTATCATGAAATCATGCCGACGGGTGTCCCTTTATTCATGGGAAACCAGCTAAAATCTAAAAATGAAGATCAAGAAATATTTCTTTGTTATTTATGATTTAAATTGAAACTCACCAAAAGTGAATGAGATTTCTCTGTATTTCTTATTTTTCTACTATTTATGTTATTGGATATTATTTCGATTGTTTTTACTAGTTTTTTTGGTTACTTTTATTTATGATTTAATTCTAACTGTGGTTGATTATTTTATATTTTTTCTAGCTTTTTCGCAACATTATCACTTACTTAATTGTAAGAGTAAGAATAGATTTTTAGCTAAACTGCCCGTAGTGATGTTGTATATAAATAAGTTATAAATTGTACATGTAGTGTGAAACAGTATTTAGTTATTAATTAATCAATAAAAGTTTATTGTTATTTTTTTTAGTTCTCTGTTGGATATTTAAAAATACTGTCTTAACTTCAATTTTTGTTTGCTTAAGGTATTGCATAAATTTCTTTATTACTAGTCCAGTAGCCGAGATGATCAGCGCGACCACGTGCACAGATTCCAAGATAAAGTAGGCTGTTTTTTTGACTTTATTTATTAGCTTTATATCTGGCCTGTTGTTAGCTATTGGTTTTGCCAGTAACTATGGAACTGTCAAGGGCAGGTATTCTCTATTCTCCAGTACTGGTTCTGGTATGTATTTGTAGTATGGCTGTTTTCCTCTTTTAAAATGACACATGCCAATTTTTGATGTACTATGTTTGCTGCTAAATAGTACCGCTTTAGGTCTAAGCTAATGTTTGATATCCAGAAATAGTATGATCGATAGTTTCTGAAGCTGCCTGGCATATGCGGCATCGATAATTTTCTATTGGCACTTTTTGAATATATTTCTTCTAGTTTCTTGTTATATATTATTTTTTTTTCTCACGATTAGTTCGTTTGGTTTAATTGGATCGTTATCGATCAACACTTTTGACAATGAGTTTAAAACTTTTCTTAGATTCCTGACAGTGCATACAATCACTGCATTACACATTCAAAGACGATTTTGTTGTTATCGATGTTTAATCTTGTCAAATTGTTTTTAAGGTCTTTATGAACCAGTCCGTTAGAGCTAATAACAAATGGCAAAATTAACACTTCTCTTAGGTCGTAGATTCCTTTGAGGTTATATGCCGGATCTTGATACTATATTTTGATATGATATACATTCTTGTCTCACACGCGTTTTTTTGAACATTAGCATCTAGGGGAACAGCAATATCAATTAAATATGCGACATTTTGATGTTTGTCGAACAATGCAATATCTGGCTTATTATGTTCTACTCTTGCGTTCGCCTGTAGCTGTTGATCCCAGTAGATCTTAAATGCCCATTTCCTTTCAGAGGCTGCGGGTTAAAGTTGAAGTATTTTTATTTGCTCTTTACTAGTTTGCATTTTTGCGCTACTTGCAAGTAGATAATTTTGGCAACATTGTTATGCCTTTAGAGGTACTATGTAGGGGCAAGGTAGGAGCACACAGGAGATATGTATTGTATTGTCTCTTGTGTTTTACTGCACAGTCGACATTTGTCATTGACTTCAGGTGATTATGTCATTTTTACTTCCCTCTTAAAAGGGAAGTATTGTAATCGTGAAAAATCACTCTCCGAGATTTTTTCAGATCTTCACGTTTCAGGATCCCTAGATAACGAAAAACATGTTTTCTCAATTCCGTCGGTCTGTCTGTCTGTTCTCGGCGTAGCTAGAAAACTACTTACCCGATTGACTTGAAATTTTGGTCAAAAATTAGGGGTCATATGGGGATGACCTAGTCACATTTTGGTGAAAATCCAATATGGCGAAAAAAAAATGGCGACTTAGTGAAATGTTAAGAAAAATATTATTAAAAAACCACTCATCCAATTTATCTGATATTTTGCAAAAAAATCAAGTATTATGTGGATTAAACTGATAATATTTTGGTACGAATCCAAGATTGCGGAACAAAATGGCGGCTTAATAAAATATTTAAAAAAATCAGCCTTTTTTTAAACTGCTTAATGGGTTGATTTCAAATTGTGTGGTGCCATAACTAATTGTGATATACGGATCAACTAGTAAAATAGTGGGACTAATTAAAGACGGCCGAACAAAATGGCGGCCAAATAAAATGTTTGTAATCGTGAAAAAATTACCTTCTCACTTTTACACAACTTTACGTTTTAGCATCGCTAGATGCCAAAAATATGTTTTATCAACTCCGTCAATCCGTCTGTCGGTCTTTCTGTCTGTCTGGCTGTCTGTCAGTTCGCGGCATAGCTTAAAGACTACTTACTAGATTGACTTCAAATTCTGGTCAAAAATTAAAGGTCATATGGGGACGGCCTGGTAAGATTTTGATGAAAATACAATATGGCGAAACAAAATGGCGGCCTAGTGAAATGTTAAAAAAGTTATTATTAAAAAACTGCTCATCCAATTTATCTGAACTTTTGCAAAAACCTCAAGTATTATGTTGGAATAAACTGGTAACATTTTGGTACGAATCCAAGATGGCGGAACAAAATAGCGGCTTAATAAAATTTAAAAATTCAGCCTGAATTACTACTTAATGAATTGATTTCAAATTGTGTGCATAACTAATTCTTGTATTGGGCTCAACTAGTAAAACTAGTTACTAATTCAAGACGACGGAATAAAATTGCGGCCAAATAAAAATTTTGTAATCGTGAAAAACTCACCCTCTAGATTTTACATATTACTTTTTAGCGCCCCTCAGTTCGCGACATAGCTTTATTAGTACTAATCCGATTGACTCCAAATTTTGACGAAAAATTAAGGGTCATATGAGGATGATCTGGTAATATTTTGGTAAAAATCCAATATGGCCGAAAAATGTTAAAGAATTTTTGTTAGAATGGTGTATTATTTGGAGTTAAGATCTAGTGAAAAAAAACAAGTTTTTTATTAAATTGTCGACGTTTCGAAACTTAATTTGTCCATCCATAGTACACATATATAGATCCTATATCCTGCAGGAAACCCATATTATCAGTCTTTCCCTACTCCGTTTATCCGCAGATATTTCCTAGATATTAAGTTTCTAAGTGGTTTTCGTTAACAAACCTCTTGTTGTTATGTTTTAGTGGTGTATTATTTGAGGTTAGAGTCCAGTAAAAAAAACAAGAGTCTATTTTTAATTATTCGACGATTCACAACTTTATTGTTGCATCCTCAGAACATATATAGTTTCTATATCCTGCATGAATCCCATATTATCAATCTTTACCTACTTCGTTGGACCGCAGGTATTTCCCAGATATTATGTTTCTGTGGTTTTCGTTAACGGTCCTCTTGTGATTATGTTTGAGTGGGGTATTATTTGGGGTTAGGGTCTAGTAATTAATTTATTATTATTAATTAATATTATCAGTTTTTACCTACTATGTTGGTGCGCAGATATTTTCCCAATATTAAGTTTCTAAATGGTTTTCGCTAGCTATCTTCTTGTTGTTAGTGTGGTGTATTATTTGGGGTTAGGAAATATCTGCAGACCAACGCAGTAGGTAAAGACTGATAATATGGGTTTCATGTAAGATATAAAATCTGTGTCCTGAGGATGCAACAGTAAAGTTGCAAAACGTCGACATTTTAAAAAAGGGCTGTTTTTCACTGGATCTTAGCCCAAATAATACACCACTTTAACATAACAAAAGGATCGTTAAAGAAAACCAGAAACTTAATATCTTGAAAGTATCTGCGGACCAACGGAGTAGGTAAAGGCTGATAATAAGGATTTCAATTTAAGATGGCAAGACAAAATAGCGGCCAAATAAAATTTTTAAAAAATCGGTGTATAAAATCTTGTTCAATTGATTTTGCAGAAAAATTAGATGTGAAAATGTCATAAGCTGGTACGAATTCAATCAGGTAGCAAAATGGCGATATGTGCCAATGTAAAAATTAATTATTAAATTTATTTTAATATGTTCAGAAGTCAAGTGTGGCAAAAGTAGAAAGAAAATCCAATATGATGGAACAAATAAAAATAGAAAGACAGTATATATATAACATATAACATATATATATATATATATATATATATATATATATATATATATATATATATATATATATATATATATATATATATATATATATATATATATATATATATATATATATATATATATATATATATATAATATATATATATATATATATATATATATATATATATATATATATATGGTTTCATCGATATATGTTTACACTTTCCTGCGTGCTCTCGACCGGTTCATCATCCTGTGGATCAGACATGTTAAGGGGTCAGTAGTTTCTGTCAGCCGCAACCACTGCTCTGTGCAAGCTTGATTGATTCTTGAAGAAATATTCCCTCAATTCTAATTTTTGTTTTTTACAGGTATCCTCCACATTTGATAGACCACGCCTTTCACTACTACTAGGAAGATAGAGTTTGGATGTCGATTGAAGTTGGATGATGGAGACGATATTTGGTAAATTTTTGTTTTGTTCGATCGATAGGTATAATCTTAATATTATATATTATAGTTTAATTTACAATTGTTTTTTTCCTTCACTGAATTAGGTTGGCGTTTATAATATGGTACATTTTCTGTCTCACCTAGGCGATACGTTTTGGTTAGTTCCTTATGAATGTAGACCAGCTACTTGGTTATGCCTGTTAATCTATTTTGTAGGGGCCAAATTCGGACAAGCTGATTGAATGTGTTGATGGTCTCCTCTCTTGCTTTACATTTACGACACAATTTATTTTATTCTTTTAATATATACTAAGCGTAGTTGTTTGTTTTCATTACTTAATGTAATTGAAAATAAGCCTAGACTCTTCGCTCTCTAGATTCAATCAGTCAGCCAGCTAAGCGATGCTTCTTTTTGAACATTTCCTGGTGAGGGTCAATATACAACCACCTACGGAGTTCTTTCATTGCACAAGCTTCCTGCTTCTGATAATCAGTGACAATGCATGACTAGATCCCTTTTCTTTAGATTCAGTGGAGCATTACCATCATCTGCTGCAATAAGAAGCATATCTTCTTAATATCTATTATACATCTACCCTCACGATTAGTAGGCAAGAAGTTGCTTTCGACACAGTATGATGTTTACTGTGGTTGGTAAGAAGCAACCGAACGCTGCGGTTGAATGCACCAAAGGAGTAGGTAAAAGGGTTGAAAGGTTTTTTAGAGTTTAGTAGTCAGTATTCACCAGTTTCCTCAGCCTATATCAGAACACCTTAATATGTTTTTTTTTTAACTTTTCTATGATCAGTCTTATGAGTTTGAGTTATTCCCAAATATCTGTATGTGTAATTTCCTACTGGCTCTATTTTGATATCGTGTTTAACAATAATGTTTTTCCGTCGTCCCTTTTCTACACTATAGTTTTACAATTAATAGCGCTAAAGTATACAACCTATATTACTACTCATTCGGTGGACAGATTTCAGCAGCAGTAAAGTAAGTTTCGTTGGGAGAGAACAACTTCAAATCATCATCGACATAAAACAGATAAATAAAAGTGAAGTATACTTGACGTTGTGTTTAGTTTGTTTTCTCCCCTCTTTGAATAATTCTATCATGCTTTGTGGTTATAAGCATTCTCGTCAGCGAATGACACATTAACTTTTGCAAGAACTCTATGAGCACAGGATGAATTTTTATATACTTTTAACACCTGAATTAACCATGTGTGAGGAACCGAACGCCATTTTATAATAAACTATACTATTTTAATATATTAGTAGGCTTTCATCACTTGCTTCATTAGAACTGTATTAACAGTGAGCTGATCTTTATACCTCCAGGCCTTCCTCCGTGCTCCTTTCTGTTCGTCCGTAAGTATATTTTCATTTTCAAGATAATGTACCTCGAGCAGATAACTCCTGAGAGAAGAGTACGAAGACATGTTTTGGACCGATATTGGGCGGAGCAATTCGTCATAATTTTCTTTCATATAAGATAGGTAATGCCTTTGGTCAGGAACATAGGTTTAATTTGAAAACTAGGTGTTGGTGAACAGCACCAAACTTCTTATACCAGAAGTTATGGACTTTATCGGTACCAAGAGTTTTTTAGTAACGGTTGCTAAGTCTGCAAAAGTGATAACTGCCGAAATCATTTCGTGAACGTCGTCGTGTTTATTCATCCAAAAGTCCTCCAAATTTCTAGCAAGGCATGTCTTATCATTTTTTAAACACGTGGTCACTTCGAGCTGAGAGACTGTATAGTCTCTTTTCCTTTGTCGAGAACAGCCCGTTATTATACTTTCTTCTTGTCTTCTTCAGAATGGAGAGATTTACATTTCATATATTTTCAAATGCCTTACGAAGGAATAACTAGAAAGGATTGATTAACAAGAGTTACAGGGGAAGACACTATTCCATTGATTCTAATTCCTTTTATTTTTAAAATACATGGGCTCTCAGGAATCACTACTCGAATGATTATAATTAATAGAGTGCTTTTTGCTTAAATATATAATTTCCAGCAAGAGAGGCAGAGATGTCGGTAGCAGAAAGTTTTACAAAATATCCAGGTAAGATATTGGGGAAATATTGTTTATTATTTTAATAATAACGTTGAAATTTGTTTCTTTTCCTTTTGTTTTAATAATATTTTTATTTCCAATAGCACCAATCTATGTAAAAATATATTACTTAAATTGTATTAAGCATGACAACAGCGCATTTAAATAACCATTTTTGTGCATCGTCGCGTCAAGGCGATAACATTTTGCTGATTGTGTATTTTTATTGTAAAAACGTTTGCCTTTTGTATGTAGTAAGTTAGTTGAGAAGATGAATATAGTTAAGATGTTTTAAAATTTGAGCGTGTTTAATTTTGGAATTGACATGCCCCTTCTCATTTAATTTTATTTCATAATTACAATAAGTAATTAACAAATATTACCAAAAAAACTAAAAAGACTGGGATAAGCGATTATTGCCCATAGCACAGTAGGATGTTAGACATCGATTCCAGAAATATAGAAGTTTTTTCTGTTCTGCTTTATTAAATACAATCCAGACAACACTATTAGCAGATTTGTGTTTGAAATAAATTTGTAACGTAATATATTTTTAACGGTTTCCAGGGATCTACAAATGACTCTACTTTTTAAATATATAAGTGATGTCAAAAAGCATACATATCCCTGCCTGTTTAATTGGTTTGTTGCTTATTTTATGAGTAATAGCAAAAGCCTGCTTTCACTTTCTCTTAAACCAAACAGCAAACCAGTTATGTAGTCAGTAAAGCAATAAGCTAAGGCCGCATGCTTTAATATTTACTTTAAATCTAAGTGGAGTAGATATTTAAAACAAAATATGGTTAAAGATATTTGAAAATTCGCCCTTTTACGCATGTATTGAACATATTGGACAATTTTTTCTTTAATGATGAGAGATGCAATTTGATGGGAGACTTGCTTCCTTAAAAAATGGTTGATGTCACCACATCGAGACAAAAACCGTTTGAGACCAATACAAAAAAGATAAATCTATCTATTATTATGGGATAAAGTTGTGATAGAGCATGCAAATGCAGTCTTAAACGAAAGACCGAGAAGGTTCTGCTTCTTCAAGACTATAATATTTGCAACACAATTGAAGTTGCCAGTGCAGCATATGCCTGGCAATTTTTTTTCTGCGGTATGATGAATTCTGGAGTTTTAAAATAAAATGAAAATATTATATTAGCTGAGCCAAAGAATGTTTAAAAGTTCAGAATACCAGTAAATAGAGAAGAACAAATTAAAAATGCAAAATTGCAAATTTACTGTATGAAAATGCTTGAATTTTTATTCAGATTGAAAACAAGTGGTTAGGTTAAGTTCCATTATAAGACTTCGAGGAAATTAACAAAGCTCATTTTAAACTAAAACCTTGTTTTGTTACTTGCATCGTAAAAGGAAATTAGCCTTCGAGATTTTTTTCAGATCTTTACGTTTCAAGGTTCTTAGAGGCCGGAAAATATGTTTTCTCGATTCCGTCGGTCTGTCGGTCTGCCTGTTTCTTTGCAGGATAGCTAAAAACTACTTACCCGATCGACTTAAATTTTGGTCTAAAATTAAGAGTTACATGGGGATGACCTGATAACGTTTTGGTAAAAATCCAAAGTTGGGAAATGAAATGGCGACCTAGTGGAATGTTAAAAAATTATTACTAAAATACTGTACCAATTTACCTCAAATTTTTCACAAAAATTAAGTTTCACGCAGAAATCAACTGGTAAAACGAATCCAATATGGCGAAATAAAATGGCGGCTTAATAAAATATGTAAAAGTTCAACCTGAAAAACTGAGAGATTTTCTACATTTCAGAGTTTATGATTAAGATCTTTAAATATGTTATTCATCAGAAGAGGCTTATTATGTATCAACTTGTTTATATTTTAATTTGCTTATAAATATAATATTCAGACGAAATAATATTCTAATACCAAAGTGTTTCCCTTTTCCTAAAAATATGCTAGTTGTTTACATATTTATCAAACTTCAGTTATAATTAATTATACAACGAGATAACTAAAAGCTTAATTCTGTTTAATAACCTGACAATTAATAAGAACTACAACATGATCTCCTAAATCCATCAAGTAATAAAGTAAGTTTTTTTTAGAATTTGATAATTTAAGCAATAGTTAAAATAACTATGTATATTGTAAAATTGGTGTTTAAGAAGTTAACATTACTAATTAAGTTTAAAAGAAACATTTTTGTTTTACCTACATATTTTTTTTTATTAACTTTTCGTCGAACACTGTACCAGTAATTTTATCCAGAATATTGGAAAATAAATTAAAGCATTTTCAAGACCGTACGGTGGCTTAGCATCGTCTGAATTTTTAATATTCATAAATCGCAATAAAAGCTAATGGTCTGTGATACAATTTGCCCACGTAGCATTTTAATTTAACCAAAATTATAAATTATGGCGCCGGTTTCTTGGCTCGGGGTTAAAAAGTTTTGCATTAAAATTAAATTTGCCATGAAGCGCTTGGCTAATACTCCGTTAAAACTATTGAACTACCGAAGTTTATTAACGATAAAGCTTTCAGTTTGCTCTAGTTTAGTTTTCCTTGTTCGTTACATAATTCATCTTAAAGAATTAGACAGCGAGGGATGTAAATTTCCATAAAACATTAAATAAGTTTAAAATGACCTGGAAAAGCACGCCAAAATTACGAGATTTATTAGAAATTATCAGGCACAAATGTATATAGGATGAACCAATTTCTTTACTCACTTATTGCGATTCCGTACACGGTATATAAGATGTAGCAAGGGCATTATACTGCATATCTTAGTGACGTTATTTTTGAAGATAGTGGGTGATGGGTAATACTTTTTAATAACACTTTTGACTGGTCTCTTTCATGGTGTAGCAAGTTGTTAAATGCGATGACGATGTTTCGAATTTTTAGCATCCTTTTAACTATTTGTTGTTAAGCGCCTCTTTAGCCATTTAGCAAAAACCTATTATGATTTTGTAAGTTCGACTCAGCTAACTGATGTTAATTTGAGCGTGATTTATGAATTTATTTTTTATTTTCCATATGATTGAAACTACAGTGGCTTATTAATTTGTTCAATAATTGAATCAGTTGAGCGCCAGAACTAACTGAGCTAAATGGGCTCATAAGAAGAAGGACAAGGCGAACAAAGAAAAATAGGTTTCTTGAGTATTTCGTTACATAAATTAATTGGCAAATTTCAAAAATTGTACAGTTCTATTTTATAAGGCGATTACAAAATGTTTTAACCATATTTTGGTCTTCGTCAGTTGTCTGCGATGGAAGTGGAACTATTATTTCCAACTTTCTCTTGGTACCTATGGACCTATGGAAAATTCCCATAGGGTCAATTTTGATTTGTTTGTAACACCAACCTAATTATTCTAGATTAAAATTTAATGCAGTAATTTCAATATTTTTATTGAAATCAAAATAATTAGAAAAAAAAAATTTTTTTATTATTTTTTTACACGTCAGAAAAACTAGAAAATAGCTTTTCTGCATTTCGGTATTGTAACCGTAAAAAATCGTTCTCTGAGATTTTTTCAGATGACGAAAAACATGTTTTCTCAATTTCGTCGGTCTGTCTGTCTGTTCACGGCCTAGCTAAAAAACTACTTATCCGATTGACTTAAAATTTTCGTCAAAATTTAAGGGTCATATGAAAATGATCTGGTAATATTTTGGTAAAAATCCATTGCAAAATAAAATGGCGGCCTAGTGAAATGCTGAAAAAAATAATATTAAAAAAGTACTCATGCAATTTATCTCAAATTTTGCAAAAACATCAAGTATTACGTTGGAAACAACTGCTAACATTTTGGTACAGATCCAAGATGGCAGAACCAAATAGCGGATTAATGAAATATTTAAAAATTCAACCTAAAAAAGTACTTAGTGGTTTGATTTCAAATTCTGTGCCATAACTATTTGTGGTATAGGGATTAACTAGTAAAATAGTACTAATTCAAGATAGCCAAACAAAATGGCGGCTAAATAAAATGTTTGTAATCGTGAAAAAAATCGCTCTCTCAGGCTTTACACACGTTCACGTTTTAGCTTAGCTAGTTGCCAAAAAATGTGTTTTATCAACCGTCTGTCTCTCTGTCTGTCAATTCGTGGCATAGCTTAACGACTACTTACTTTATTTACTCTTGCGGGACTCCTCTGCATACACTACCCTCACTTGACCGACCGGCCGAGATTTCGTTAAATTGAAGGCTGTTAAGAAGATAATTCTAGTACAGAAAATCCTATAAATTTTAAAATTGACAAGAGCAGCTCATTACTTATTTTATCGCATGCTTTCGAATAATCTAACAGAATAAGAACAGTACATCTACCCTCGTCTGTAGCCTTAATGAAGTCGTCAGTGATGTTCAATAGAGCTGTACTACAACTAAAACCTGGTTGTAAGCCGGATTGACTAGCTGGAAGCTGATTATACATTTTTAGTTGTCCAGAAATTTGCTTATGCACTATATTTTCTAATACTTTTAATAATTTTGTAAGTACCTATGCTAATAGAACGTAAATCACTAAAATCTGATACATTACTACTTTTAGGAATATGAATTACTCCAAGAATAGGGAAAAGTAGATTCTAATAGAAAAAAGTTGATTACATTAATTAGGTAGGGTAGTATTGTGGGGCAGGATAACGGTAACATCTCTAGATTAATCAAACCGGGCCTGTGGATTTTATATCATAAAGACACCGTTTTACATTTTCATCAGTAACAGTCGTAAAATGAAATAAATCGTGGAAATCCCACTTATTTCTTTGTGAGTAGCTTTGAATTATAAAAGCTGATCAGAAGCCACTTGACTTTTTGTAAACTGTAAAAAGTTTTGTTTTTTCACATTAGCTATCACTTTATATAGATATATATATATATATATATATATATATATATATATATATATATATATGTGTGTGTTCATAAAATTAAAACGATTTTTTAATTATTTGTCATATTTAATTTAATTTGACGTTTCGACAGGTAGTTCCAAGTCTTTTTCAAAAATGTTTTTATTTTATTTTTCCATGAGACGTCTATTGAGACTAACTGTAGTTAGTCTGCAATAGATAGATGTCTGTGTTTGTATTTGTTTGACAAAATGACAATGTGCTATGTGTATTTTATTTAGCTTAAATGTTAATTGGTGTTATTGACCTTTTGATTTACGTCTCATGGAAACATAAAATAAAAACATTTTTGAAAAAGACATGGAACTACCTGTCGAAACGTCAAATTAAATTAAATATGACAAATAATTAAAAAATCGTTTTAATTTTATGAACACGCATCCCAAAAAAAGAAGTACCTAATTACTATATATATATATAGGTACAGGGTTATGATAAACTAAGGAATAAATTCATTATCTTGGAAATTAAAAAGGTAATAGAAAAACGCTCGAACCCTTCGATTTAGATTTCTTTTTACGCATATTTAGAAATTATTTTAAACTATACAGGGTCACTCACAAGAGTTGTACAACTGTCATCTTTGATTTTTTCAATACAACGCCTTATTTTTTTTTGCTGATTTGAATTCTCTATGAAATTCTAGACATTTTTGGTATAACATAACCTATACTGAAAATCAACAGTTATCGAAATATGTTTATCTAAATAAAACATAAAACACATATCAGGAAATTAAATAAGAAAACTACTATATTAAATTTTGAAAATGTCCACCATTTACAGCTCTACAATGCCTTAGACGATGGAAAAACTCTTGTTGCACATTAGTAACTGTATCACATTGAATATTTCTTATAACAGTTCGAATACGATCCTAAAGAATTTCAATAGTATGTGGCTTATTTTTATACACTTCGTTTTTCACATACCCCGAAAGAAAAAAGTCTAACGGGCTTAAGTCCGGCGATCTTGCCGGCCACTCTATTGTCCCACGTCGGTCAATCCATCGTCTCGGAAAGGTTTCATTTAAGTATCTCCTGACATCAGCTGCAAAATGGGGTGATGCCCCATCCTGTTGATACCATAACACTGGGAAGATCCGGATCGTTTACATTAGGATGTAGGGTAGCTAATGCTGGTATAAGATTTTCTTCCAAAAATTGAAGATACATTTGCCTCGTTAGTGAGGAATTAAAGAAATATGGACCTATAACTTTATTGCCTACAATACCTGCCCATACATTAACACTTTGACGATACTGTGTATGAGTTTCCCTGTACCAGTTAGGATTTTCTTGTGCCCAGTGTCTAAAATTTTGTTTATTTACTTCTCCATTGAGACAAAATGTTGCCTCATCTGTGAAACAAATTCTTTTGTCAAATAATGGATCATGATTACACATGTTGATCATAATTTCGCAAAACTCGTTTCTGCGATCTGAATCATCATTTATTAATTCTTGAACGAATTTCACTTTATAGGGATACAAATTTTCTTTTTTCAAAAATTTGGAAACTGTTGTTTGATGTATATCATTATCATAGGCTGCGTCAGTAGTTGAGGAATGTGAATTATCTTGAAAAGTTAAGAGAACGTCTAGTTTCTTTTCATCTGAGATCCTAGGGCGACCTTTTCCAAGCGTAACACTTACTGAGTAATAGGTTGCCTATGAGGATATCTGTTGTTAAACAGCTGACAAACTTCTTTTTGTGTCCCAGTCTTATCGCCAGTACCAAGCATTATTAGAATTACAATTCTTTCTTTCTCTGTTAAACGCATAGTCAATATTTGAAATCAAAATGGCAGATCGTAAATAAATTATATGACTTGTCAACACAGTGACAGTGACAAAGTCATTTTTCTTTTGGATTACGCGACAGACAGGTAGGGTATACAAATGTCCGATAGGTTATTAAATACACAGGTTTTATTTAGATAAGAATATTTCGATAACTGTTGATTTTCAGTATAGGTTATGATATACCAAAAATGTCTAGAATTTCATAGAGAATTCAAATCAGCAGAAAAAAAATAAGGCGTTGTATTGAAAAAATCAAAGATGACAGTTGTACAACTTTTGTGAGTGACCCTGTATAGTTTAAAATAATTTCTAAATATGCGTAAAAATAAATCTAAATCGACGGGTTCAAGCGTTTTTCTATTACCTTTTTAATTTCCAAGATAACGAATTTATTCCTTAATTTATCATAACCCTGTATACAAAGATTAAATCATTACAAGAGGATGTCTGGGATGTGAAAGCTGATAACGAGAAACTTCTGAGGTTGGAGGTTCTGTAGCAAAAGTCAAGACTTAACCGACTTCGTTTTTACGGTATCTTGGAAAAGACCGAACATTTGAAAGTTAACATAATAAAGTCCAAGCTTCAAGTTTGCAATTTTGAAATAGAGGAATGCTATCACACAGGGAGAAACAAATCCAAACCTGCAGCAGTTATTGTAAAGTTTGCTAAAGCGTAAAACAAATGAATGAGGTATTCTTTAATAAAAAGAACTAAAAGACTCAAAAATAACAATTACTAAAGATCCAATAAAAAGCAGGTTCGAACTTTTAAATTTTGCAAGGGAAATATTGGGAAAGGAGAATGTCTGGTTAATGGAAGGAAACATCTTTGTCAAGAATGGTTGAAGAAGGTTCTTTTGAAGTCTGAAAAGGATGTTACAAATTTTCCAAACTAGTATACCTAATATTGGATGAGCAATAACTATCGTCTGCGTAATTTTAGAATTAAGCTAATTTTTTTACTTTATTTATTTTCTTGTAATTGAGATATACTTTGACCAGATTATTAGTTTTTTTTTCGTCTTATATTTTATAGGTTAACAACTAATCTTTTTTTTTTCTTTTTGTTGTAGCGCGTAAGGAGAAGCCAGTCTTTTTACAGGGTTTCAACTCGTTTACTTTTAGATAGTATATTCAATGAAAAATTTTAGAGTGGCTTTCCTAAATGTGCTTTCTCCAATCACACGCAGGTCAAAAATTTGCGAAATCGGGAGGAATATGATGTCCTAGGGATATCGAAAACATGGATGTCATACCATCTAACATAAATTTCTATTGATAGTTAAAATTTTGTAAGAACGGACCTGGGCTCTAGGTGGGTATTTTATCAGAAATTTTTTTCAGTTTAATGTGATGAACTCACCTTTCCATGACAGCTTAGAGCAGATATGGATTAAGGTGAATTTAAATAAACGTATAATTATGCTAGGTTCGTTGTACAGACCACCTAATAAAAATTTTGCTTTTTAAATATTTTTGAGGATACAATGTCTCATTTTTCCGTGTCTTCCGATGAAATAATATGCGGCGGCGATTTAAATACAAATCTTTTAGATCTGGACTCCATATCTCCCTCTGTACTTATAGATAATATTCATTCTTTCAATTTTAAACAAATAATTAATAACCCAACTACAGCTTTTAATTCTACTAATAGTTTACTTGTGGTGATAATTGTGTCAGAGGAAACGCACCCTACATCCGTGTATATAGAAGATGCCTCTACTATATCTGATAACTTTTTGGTCTGTTGTTCTATATGCTACCCGATATCACAAGTAGAAAAGAGAATTACTAATACAAGAAATCTTAAACAAATTGACAAAGAACAACTGAGTAAAACAACTGTGTAATTTTCTTCTCCAAGCTCCTATTCAGAAAATAATCAACATTCTCGATATTAACGGAAAAGTACTCCTTTTTGATGACTTAAACCTTTGTGGCTAACAGACAATGTACAGGCTATGGTAAAGCTAAAAAATAAAGCCGATAAAAGGTTTAAAAGGACACGTAGTCAGATACATTGGGAATATTCTAAACAAATTAGAAAGCAGACTAATAAAGTGATAGCTAATGTGAAAAAACAAAACTTAGAATACTTTATCCATACCCATAATCAAAATCCTAAATGATTGTGGAAAAATCTGAACGATCCTAATGTTTATAATAACCTTCCCTATTAATACCTGTTAGTTTAAACAAACCTTATAAATTAAAGTCGTATTTTTTACAGTTTACAAAAAATCAAGTGGCTTCTGACCAGCTCTTATAGTTCAAAGCTACTCACAAAGAAACATGTGGGATTTCCACGATTTATTTCATATTACGACTGTTACTGATGAAAATGTAAAACGGTGTCTTTATGATATAAAATCCACAGGCCCGTTTTGATTAATCTAGAGATGCTACCGTTATGCTACCCTACAATACTACCCTACCTAACTAATATAATCAACTTTTTTCTATTAGAATCTACTTTTACCTATTCTTGGAGTAATTCCTATTCCTAAAAGTAGTAATGTGTGAGATTTTAGTGATTTACGTTCTATTAGCGTAGGTACTTACAACATTATCAAAAGTATTAGAAAATATAATGCATAAGCAAATTTCTGGACAACTAAAAATGTATAATCAGCTTCCAGCTAGTCAACTCGGCTCACAACCATGTTTTAGTTGTAGTACAGCTCTATTGAACATCACTGACGACTTCATTAAGGCTACAGACGACGGTAAATGTACTGTTCTTATTCTGTTAGATTATTCGAAAGCATGCGATAAAATAAGTCATGAGCTGTTCTTGTCCATTTTAAAATTTATAGAATTTTCTGTACTAGAATTAACTTCTTAACAGGCTTCAATTTAACGAAACCTCGGCCGGTCGGTCGAGTGAGGGTAGTGTATGCAGAGGAGTCCCACAAGGGTCAATATTAGGTCCTTTATTGTTTAGTATTTTCAAAATTAATATAACGTCCTGCTTGAAATATTGTAATGTGCATCAGTATGCCGATGACACTTTGCCATCTTGGATTCATATCACAAAGTTACTAGTGGATTCTAATATAATACTTGATGTTTTTTGCAAAGTTTGAGATAAATTGGATGAGCAGTTTTTTAATAATAGTTTTTTAAGACTTCACGATATGACCCTTAATTTTTGACCAAAATTTGGAGTAAATCAAGTAAGTACTCGTTAAGCTATGCCACGAATTGACAGACAGAGAGACAGACGTAATTGATAAAACACATTTTTTGGCAACTAGCTAAGCTAAAACGTGAACGTGTGTAAAGCCTGAGAGGGCGATTTTTTCACGATTACAAACATTTTATTTAGCCGCCATTTTGTTCGGCTATCTTGAATTAGTACCACTATTTTACTAGTTAATCCCTATACCACAAATAGTTATGGCACAGAATTTGAAATCAAACCACTAAGTACTTTTTTCAGGTTGAATTTTTAAATATTTTATTAATTCGCTATTTTGTTTCGCCATCTTGGATTTGTACCAAAATGTTAGCAGTTGATTTCAACATAATACTTGACGTTTTTCCAAAATTTGAGATAAATTGGATGAATACTTTCTTAATATTATTTTTTTTAGCATTTCACTAGGCCGCCATTTTATCTCGCCATGGATTTTTACCAAAATATTACAAGGTCACTTTCATATAACCCTTAAATTTTGACCAAAATTTGAAGTCAATCGGATAAGTAGTTTTTTAGCTAGGCCGTGAACAGACAGACAGACCGACTGAATTGAGAAAACATGTTTTCCGTCGTCTAGGGACCCCGAAACGTGAAAATCTGAAAAAATCTCAGAGAACGATTTTTTACCATTACAATACCGAAATGCAGTAAAGCTATTTTCTTGTTTTTCTGACGTGTAAAAAAATATACTGAGTATTGAATTAAAAAGTACATATTTAGTTAGCCTCAGTACGTCTTAAAAGATACTGATATTACCATAAAAATGATAATTTTTTTTTTCTAATTATTTTGATTTCAATAAGAATATTGAAGTTACTGCATTAAATTTTAATCTAGAATAATTAGGTTGGTGTTACAAACAAATCAAAATTGACCCTTTGGGAATTTTCCATATGTCCATAGGTACCAAGAGAAAGTTGGAAATAATAGTTCCACTTCCATGCAGACAACTGACGAAGACCAAAATATGGTTAAAACGTTTTGTAGTCGCCTTATAAAATTGAACTGTACAACTTTTAAAATTTGCCAATTAATTTATGTAACGAAATACTCAAAAAACCTATTTTTCTTTGTTCGCCTTATCCTTCTTCTTATGAGCCCATTTAGCTCCTTTAGCTCTGGCGCTCAATTGATTAAATTATTGAACAAATTAATAAGCCACTGTAGTTTCAATCATATGGAAAATAAAAAATAAATTCATAAATAATGCTCAAATTAACATCAGTTAGCTGAGTCGAACTTACAAAATCATAATAGGTTTTTGCTAAATGGCTAAAGAGGCGCTTAACAACAAATATTTAAAAGGATGCTAAAAATTCGAAACATCGTCATCGCATTTAACAACTTGCTACACCATGAAAGAGACCAGTCAAAAGTGTTACTAAAAAGTATTACCTTTTTCCCACTATCTTCAAAAATAACGTCACTAAGATATTGCAGTATAACACTCATTTAGCCCTTGCTACGTCTTATATACCGTGTACCATATATATATATATATATATATATATATATATATATATATATATATATATATATATATATATATATATATATATATATATATATATATATCTAGAGGGTTATGATAAATTAAGGAATAAATTCATTATCTTGGAAATTAAAAAGGTAATAGAAAAACGCTTGAACCCGTCGATTTAGATTTATTTTTACGAATATTTAGAAATTATTTTAAACTATACAGGGTCACTCACAAAAGTTGTACAACTGTCATCTTTGATTTTTTAAATACAACGCCTTATTTTTTTCTGATTTGAATTCTCTATGAAATTCTAGACATTTGTGGTATAACATCCTATACTGAAAATCAACAGTTATCGAAATATTCTTATCTAAATAAAACCTGTATTTAATAACCTATCGGACATTTGTATAAAGTTGGCGCATTACCTTTCTGGAATGACGTCACGCTGGTTTCAAATAACGTATTTCTTATATTATTTATATTTCAGCGATGATTCCTAACCTAAACGTATGCATGATGTAGATAGGAGGGGTGCGTTCAGCACTGGTCTAAAGCGAATTTAAAATTGGCATTTTCTGTACAGAAAGCGCTGCAACTTGTCGAAAATGGCTGGCAGAAAATTAATACTCTCATTGCCATAAAAAAACCCTCATTTTGCACACTTAATACAAAAATAACTATTATAACTTCAAAAACTAAAATTATTTTGCAAATAAGACTTTACTAATATAAATTCTTTCATCTTAGTCTTATTCTTTGTTTGCAATGTAATAAATTGACGTCAGTATATCATTATTTTAATTCTCATATACTGAAAAAATATTAAGAAAGGGGAATAACGAACGATGAATCCTTTACCTCCAGAATGTTTCAAAAACAAAAAGAGGTAAAAACAAAAATCACAGATTACTTAAAGAACAAAATAAGAGATATGATCTATTGCGTGTATGCTAAAAATGAATATGTTACAATGCAGACTTTGCTTTAAAAATTAAAGAGAGAAATTAATGTATAACTAACTAACTTTAAAAATAAAAACTACTCCCCTTCACTGTCTTCATATATATATATATATATCACATATCTGTATATCTTCCAAGCTTCTTGGATTACCCTTTCTGTGTGGCTGATATATATAATGCTCTGATATATATATATATATATATATATATATATATAGCATATACAATGGTATGGAGTCTAGTATTTTGTGGCCCAAAGGTTTCAAATTCGTCAAGGTAGAATGTTTTTTCAATGTTACAATTTTTTTCTACAATGCTCCATATTTCATCCTTCATGGCCCTCTCTGGGAAGTCAATTTTCTTTTCTTTTAACCATCCAATCAATCTCTGCTTTGTCCATGATTTTCTTGGAATATCCTCTAAAAGGCCGGAATGATAGCTTGCGTTGTCCATCACTATCAAACTTTTTGGAGGAAGATTTGGTACCAGCTGATTTTTAAACCAATTTTCAAAATTTTGCTTGTTCATATTGTCATGATAATCTCCGCTTTTTAGTCCACTTTTAAATATTAAACTGGCCCCCTTAATAAATCCTTCCTTTGATCCAGCGTGAACTACAATATATCGATGACCTTCACTAGCTTTTTTAGAACTTGTAGACATAGTGTTATCCTGCCAGCTGTTTCTAAACGAACCTTTACTAAAAAAATCCAAGTCTCATCAATAAATACGGTGGTATAAGCATCTTGTCCTAGATTTTGATTTTTGACACAATTGATTCTCTTGTGGACGATGTGGGGCAAATCCATCAGGTATTTTCTATTATTTGATTTCTTCCACTTAAAACCAATACTTTTCACGTATTTTCTTAGCGAGGTGATGGAAAAATTAAAATATTCATTTATCTCTTTTAGTTTTTTAAGCAAAGTCTGCATTGTAACATATTCATTTTTCGCATACATGCAGTAGATCGTATATCTTATTTTGTTCTTTAAGTAATCTGTAATTTTTGTTTTTACCTCTTTTTGCTTTTGAGACATTCTGGAGGTAAAGGATTCATCGCTCGTTATTCCTCTTTTCAATATTTATGATTGTTGTATGGCTAAGTTTTGTTGCATTTGACATTATATTATCAGTTTGCGGAAGGATTCCATTTTTAGGTTGCTCTTTTTCTTGAAAAAAAGCCAAGATATTCAAAACTATTAGCTGTGATTGCTGATTATATCTTCGATCTTGCAAAAGTTTAAAAAGAATTCAATGTCAATCACATAACCAAAACCGGCATTGACTGTTGTAAAGAAACGACAATGAGTTTTTTCAAAATGTTTTTGTCATTCAGTAACATAAATCAAACAAAAATAACCAAAAATGACGTCATTCCAGAAAGGTAATGCGCCAACTATACCCTACCTATGTCTGTCGCGTAATTCCAAAGAAAAATGACTTTGTCACTCTCACTGTGTTGACAAGTCATATAATTTATTTACGATCTGCCATTTTGATTTCAAATATTGACTATGCGTTTAACAGAGAAAGAAAGAATTGAAATTCTAATAATGCTTGGTACTGGTGATAAGACTAGGACACAACAAGAAGTTTGTCAGCTGTTTAACAACAGATATCCTCATAGGCAACCTATTACTCAGTCTGCAGTGAGCAAAATAAAAAGGAAATGGACGGATACTGGTAGTGTTACGGACCGCTTTGGAAAAGGTCGCCATAGGATCTCAGATGAAAAGAAACTAGACGTTCTCTTAACTTTTCAAGATAATCCACATTCCTCAACTACTGACGCAGCCTATGATAATGATATACATCAAACAACAGTTTTCAAATTTTTGAAAAAAGAAAATTTTTATCCCTATAAAGTGAAATTCGTTCAAGAATTAATAAATGATGGATGATTCAGATCGCAGAAACGAGTTTTGCGAAATTATGACCAACATGTGTAAGCATGATTCATTATTTGTCAAAAGAATTTGTTTCACAGATGAGGCAACATTTTGTCTCAATGGAGAAGTAAATAAACAAAATTTTAGACACTGGGCACGAGAAAATCCTAACTGGTACAGGGAAAGTCATACACAGTATCGTCAAAGTGTTAATGTATGGGCAGGTATTGTAGGCAATAAAGTTATATGCCCATATTTTTTTGATTCCTCACTAACGGGGCAAATGTATCTTCAATTTTTGGAAGAGAATCTTATACCAGCATTAGCTACCCTACATCCTAATGTAAACGATCCGGATCCTCCCAGTGAACTGTTATGGTATCAACAGGATGGGGCACCACCCCATTTTGCAGCTGATGTCAGGAGTTACTTAAATGAAACCTTTCCGAGACGATGGATTGGGCGACGTGGGACAATAGAGTGGCCGGCAAGATCGCCGGACTTAAGCCCGTTAGACTTTTTTCTTAGGGGGTATGTGAAAATCGAAGTGTATAAAAATAAGCCACATACTATTGAAATTCTTAAGGATCGTATTCGAACTGTTATAAGAAATATTCAATGTGATACAGTTACTAATGTGCAACAAGAGTTTTTCCATCGTCTAGGGCATTGTAGAGCTATAAATGGGGGACATTTTCAAAATTTAATAAAGTAGTTTTCTTATTTAATTTGCTGATATGTGTTTTATGTTTTATTTAGATAAACATATTTCGATAACTGTTGATTTTCAGTATAGGTTACGTTATACCTAATATGTCTAGAATTTCATAGAGAATTCAAATCAGCAGAAAAAAATAAGGCGTTATATTGAAAAAATCAAAGATGACAGTTGTACAACTTTTGTGAGTGACCCTGTATAGTTTAAAATAATTTCTAAATATGCGTAAAAATAAATCTAAATCGACGGGTTGGAGCGTTTTTCTATTACCTTTTTAATTTCCAAGATAATGAATTTATTCCTTAATTTATCATAATCCTGTATATATATATATATATATATATATATATATATATATATATATATATATATATATATATATATATTATTTAATGAAATAGAAAACTCAACTGTTCCAAGGAGGACTTACTTCGGCTTGTTTTTAGTCGAACGAATTCCTTAAACTGGTCTAAAAGTAGGTGGTTCCTTAGGTTCTTCAATAAGAATTGTTTCGCTACATCACGGGATATAGCGATTGTTAACTTAGCGATCGTTAACTTAGCTATCTCCAGAACTGCACCCCAGATGTCAAACTTCACTAAGGATTTTACCATTAAGATTCACTTAACAAAATAAGTAAAAATGTTATATTAACCCAAAAATGGTAATATTACAGATGGGTGCAAACATTATTTTAACACAAAGAATTGTGTCCATCCTGTAAAATAAAAACATCCTATTACAGAAATTGAAATCAGATTCACTGTCGTCGTTAATTCTCGTTCCCTTAGATGGAGCCAGTTTATCTCGCTTTTATCACAGTTCCATCATTTTGGTTTGTGTATGAAAATGTAAAATAATAAATTTTTACTATGAAAGAAATTATTGCAAGCAGAAAATAGGTCCGTATATTTTCTCTTGATTAGATTCGCTAACTATATATTTAAACTAAAAAAATAATATATCTTGGCTAAAAATAATATATCTTTACTAATTTAAATGAAAAACTAGTTTCAACAAAATTATTTGGGGTTTTGATCTACGAAAAAGCTGGTTAAATATATCTGAAGCGTTTGCTGTTAAAATAAAATAAATTTCGTTAGCTTCGCTACCGATCAAAGATAACGAAATTGAATTATTGGTTGCGAATCTGAGCTAATGATTTGGAGTACTGCGAATATGTATTTATCTGATATGAATTTTTCAATAGGCAGATTCTCTTCCTAAATGTTAAATATTTGCGGTACATAATTTCTAGTTCTAGCTGCGACCCTAATTTGGGCTATTCTGATAGCGAATCCGACAAACACAGACTCAAATATTTGCACAAATGAGACTTTTTTTTCTTTAAGAACCTTTCAGAGTCCACTCCTTGACAAAGGCATCTCCTTGGCGTCGCCATGCGGTACGGTCCTACCTACCTAACCGTCTCTTTTGAAGGCGTCCAATCTTCGGTTTATGTTGTCTTGGTCTCCATTGTGCTATAAGTTTGGTCCATCTTGTGTCATCCTGCCTGGCAACGTGTCCCACCCAACTCCATTTTGTCTTATTTCCACGTTTCTTAATCGGCCTCTGAGGGTTATACCGAGCATAAGTCTCTCAATTGCTCTCTAAGTGGTGAGCAGTTTGTTAGCAGCTCTGACGGTAAGTGTTGTTGTTTCCGTCCCATATGTCATTACAGGTTAAATGCATGCGTTAAAAACTTTGATCTTCAAGTTGATTGGTAAGTCTTGATTAGGGTG
Organism: Kuschelorhynchus macadamiae; assembly: GCA_030620095.1. Taxonomy (NCBI): domain Eukaryota; kingdom Metazoa; phylum Arthropoda; class Insecta; order Coleoptera; family Curculionidae; genus Kuschelorhynchus; species Kuschelorhynchus macadamiae. The sequence continues at coordinate 402,158 of JAUTXW010003697.1, read as the reverse complement.
GCTTTTAGGCGCCCTATTGCAGCCCAAGTCAATTTAACTCTTCTAGTGATCTCCGCTCGCTGATTTTCTTTACCCAGTTTAATTCGATGTCCCAGATATGTGTACTCGTGCACCTTTTCGATGATGTTACCTTCAATTCAGAGCCCAATTATTTCCGATGCGGTTTTTAGATCGACAAGCATCTCTTTTAGCTCTGTTAGGTCTTCACTTATTATCACTATATCGTCCGCGAATCGAAGAGAGACGGTTGCCGGCCCTCGATGCTGATATCTCTATCTTCCCAATTTAGTGTCTTAAACAAATCCTCCAGCGCAAAGGTTAATAGTTTTGACGAGATTGTGTCGGGTTTGTATATCTTCCTCGACGTTTATTTGCAATGTTGTTTTATTATATTTGCTTTTCAGGAGATTCCTGTATCTACTATCTATCCTTGCATTGTCCATTGCTTTAAATATGGCCCATAAATCAACTGAGTCAAACGCCTTGCTATAATCGACAAAAGCAAGGTGTAGTGGTATATTATGTTCGTTACATTTCTCTATTAATATTCTAATGTTCTGTATTTGCTCGACTGTACTGAATCCTTATTATTTTTGTAAGTAATTTGTATGGTTGCAGAAGAAGACTTTTTGGACGGTAGTTCTGAATGTTGAGTTGTCACCTCTTTTATAAAGTAGAATTACTTTCGCGTTTTGCAAGGTTTCGGGTATTTTGCTAAATTCTACACATTTGTTTAGAAGAATTTGTATAGATTCGAGGGGAGGGTGGTCGCGCTACCTAATTAAATCATTTCTTTGTTGACTGCGTCTTCTTCTGTTTCTCGGCCTTCTTCTTTTGGGACAATGCATGTTCGATTTCGCTAGTTGAGATTTCTGGGATATCTTCCGAATCAACATTTAAGACATTAAAGATTTGCATGTTTTCGTGTGGTAGACTTATTGTGAAGTATGGGTTCTCGTAGTAAGTTTCGATTGATTCTTTTATTGCGTCCGTATCGGTTATTAGCTGGTTTTATTATTCTCTATTTGATGTATCCTTTTTTTGCCAATATTATGCATAGATTTCCGTATTTTTATGTTTTTGCTCTTGTCGGTCACCGTATCTATCTGTTCCGTATTGTACTTCCTAGTGTCTCCTCTCACTTCCTTTCATATCGTTTTATTAGGTTTTTGCATTCTGTACAGGTTTTGTTTAGTTTTCTTCTCTTCTTCATCAAAGTTAGTTTCGATTGATATTTCGTTTTGTGTTGTTTTATTTCGTCCAGTGTGGCATATGGCTGTGTGCGAAGTAGTTTGTTGGGTTCTAGTTTAGTGTTGATTCACATTTGTGCTCTTATAGGTCTATGATCGCTGCCCATATCTAAGTTATTTAGTAGAAGACTACCGTTCATTATTGTACATTTTTTTATCGGCTATCATGTATTCTATTCTCCATGTCCATCTTCTGTTTTTTGTTTTTTTTTTTTTGAAGAAGAAGTTCATATAATACAATTCCTCGTTTTGGAGATAGTGTAGTAAGGTTTCCCCTCTTTCATTTGATTCACCCAAGCCAAACTGTTTTCTGTTAGGAATATTATCGGGGTTAATGCTTCCTATTTAGGCATTAAAATCACCCATAATGATGGTGAAGTATGTTTTTTCTGTATTTTTTGCCAGTGTAATATCGTCGTACAGTTCTACAATCTAGGATTCTCATCTGGGCGTAAACTTGGATGATCTGTAGCAAGTAGCGCTTGATATTTTTATCTCCACATATATTACTGTGTCTTCATTTTTGTAATCTGACTCTTGATTCTTTTACATGGTTTACTTGTTGATTATTCTGATATAGTATGTTTCTACTTTTGAGGGTGGTGCAGGTCTCATCAGCTCTTCTTGTTTCGCCCAATCCAAGAATGTCCCCATTCTATGTGGGATAGTTCTTCCTCTAGTTCATCCAAGCAATCGCCAGACTGTAGAACTAATACTGTAACTAATTACGTGTAGCGTTTGTTGGTTTCGTCTTTTATTTGATTGCGAATTTTTGTCTCCCCCACAATCCTTCTCGACTCCTACCCACCTGGGGTAGTGCTCTATACGTTTTGAAATTCGCCATTTGAGGGCTTATGGCCGCTGGCCGGGTGTGTTGGAGGATGGGATATGGGGATTTGAGAAGGATAAAGTGGATTTATATGTAATTAGGGTAAACGACAAGATTTTCTATGAATAAATAAATAAATAAATAAATAAATGCTTTATTGTCAAAAAAAATTTTACAATTTTGTGGACAAAGCTGTTGTAAAAAAATAGTTTACAAACATGGTATTAGGAATTGCAGAAAAATCAAGAGCTCACGTGGGCAGGGTTACTAATACTGAAGTAGATCTCTGCCCCCTATTGGGATTGTAGGGAGTATCTACTCGCTACCACAAATAGATAAGATAGTAAGACTAGCACTTTAAATCTATGTATTTTAAATCGTATGTTGGTTAATGTATTACAAATGATTTTTGGATATATAAGTACAATCAAGAAAAGTGTCTTTTTTAATCTTTACCTCAAAAAATTACATTAAATGGGATTGACCCAGCAAATCAGTTAAGTTTGACGATGTCTGAATACATAGCTTATCCTAGTAAGAAAATATGTAATTTAAATTATATTAAAATTATCAATACATCGTTTAATCTAAACCTCTATCGTAAAATTATATTTATACGTTAACAAAATATTCAAACAAATTTTGCGAATTTGTAAAGTTAGCACATGATCAAAGTTAAGTTATGCAACATGCATTATGATGAAGTTCCTTTCTGGGAATCGTATCTCCATATGTTGCAAAAAGTATGCATTTAAAAAATACGTAAAACAAAATTATACATTAAAACAGTATAATTACGATAACTATCTTTGCAATAACTAAAACCCCAAAAGAAGTGCTAAATTAATAATATTTCAATTAGTTCTTCGTATGAGCACTCAAAACAAATTGCTTGCAGCCGAACTCTTATTTTCTGATAACCATCAGAAAACAAATATAAAGGCGTTGAATTAATAACCGTTATATTTGTTGTTCTGCAAAAAGTTGTAGCGAATGTTATTCAGTATACGTAGGGTATCAATGACCTTTTATATTTATTATGTGAGTACTATCTCTAATTAACCGAGATACATTTTTTAGATATTTTCTAAGACTATCCGTCTATAATGTAAAAATCATTATTTATTAGCTGACCTTATGGAGAAAATATTAATGGTTAAAACAAAAATACGAGGTTGTAAGAAAAATTGTCAAAGCTGGAAATATAGGAATCAGTTTTCGATACAGCTTGTCATATATTTTATTACATATGTGTACGGGCCTTAATTCTGATAGCCCAGTGCGCACTAGATGAATCGGTTCCAAGTTAGTACTCGGTTGACAGAGCGGAGGCACATCGTTAATGCCATAGCACAAAAATGCATATAAAATGTAAAATATTTACAAAATTACAAAAGATACTAAATGATTATAAAATAGTACCTAAACTCCATGGCTAGGGTGCCCGAATCACGGAGCGTCTTTTAAATGGAGCTTCTTAAGACACAGGACCATAAATGAGATACTGCGAATATGGTGTAAATGACTTTATTTTTTGCTAACTTTTGGTCGCTAAACGTGAAAATGATGGTAAAAACAAGTAATATTTTTGAGTTATGAAGTTTTCGACAAAAATTAATTGGTATTTTAATCACATTATTTTAAAAAGTAATGTTTGTTGGAACTAAATGTTAAATGTTGGAAAGAAAACCCCAGGTAATCGAACAAGCTGAATTAAATCAAGTTCGGGACCTGCACTTGTTCAAGGAGCATGCTGAACTATTAGATTAAAGATTACTATGTAGAATAAAATATGTGTTTGTGGTAATCCAAATAGTGGTATAGAAAAATTAGGCTTTCTATATAACCCGGACGAATGGCACTTGTTTATAGATTCTTCTAAAATAAGTTTAACAGCAGTTCTGCTCCATAATGGCAACAAAAGACCCTCTATTCCTCTTGGGCATGCAGTTGAGATGAAAGAAACATACAAAATTATATCACTTATTCTAAAAGCAATAATAATACGTATAAGTGGCAGATATGTGGTGACCTAAAAGTCATAGGTCTGTTGCTAGGGTTTCAGGTTGTATTTCCCAAGTATTGCTGTTTTCTTTATCTTTGGGGAGGTAGAGCCATTACCAAGTAAAAGAATGGCTTTAAAGGGATCAATTTATTCTAGGCCAAGCTAACGTAAAGAAGTACCTCTAGTTGATTCTAAAAAAAGTTCTGTTACCTCCATTACACATTAAACTGGAATTGATGAAAAATGTCGTAAAAGCGTTAGATAAAGAACGAACAACGATAGGGGATTATTGTTGGTTTCTTATGAGAGAAAGCGATAAGGAGTATAAACGAAAGTCAGCATTTGCAAAAATGAAGGTATTCACGAAAGACTTATTATAAATGTATATTCATGCATACTTTTGAAATAAGATCCGTTATTCTTAGAAAATCCTGACTTTTTTCTTGGTTTGAACTTACTTATTTCTAAAAAGACACGAAAATTCTACAAAAAATTTGGAATAAAATAAATACATTCTAGAACTCAAAACAGCCATTATACCATCAGTCGCATTTTATTTTTTCGTATTTAAAATCCGCTAATACGTTTTTTTGTAATAATAATATTAAAAAAATACAGGTATAAGGGCGATAAAAGCAGCGAGTCTTATAATTAAATTACTTACATTTTTACTTCCCTCGTAAAAAGGAAGTATTGCAATCGTGGAAAGAATCACTCTTTACGTTTCAGGGTCCCTGGATGACGAAAAACGTGTTTTCTCAATTCAGTTGGTCTATCTGTCTGTCTTTTCTCGGCGTAGCTAAAAAACTACTTTCCCGATTGTCTTCAAATTTTGGTCAAAAATTAGGGGTCATATGGGGTTGACATGGTAATATTTTGGTAAGAATCCAATATGGCTAAACAAAATGGCGGCCTAGGGAAATGTTAAAAAAAAATATTTTTCAAAAACTACCCATCCAGTTCATCTCAAATTTTGCAAAAACATCAAGTACTGTTGGAATCAACTGGTAACATTTTGGTACGGACCCAGATAAACCTACACCAAATGCGAAACTTAGACAAGTATCGATTCAATTTTCTTTGGCCTCGGCGCGAGAGAGATGGCATCATCAAAAATTTTATTGGATACTAAAAATTATTAATAAATTAAAAATAGCATTACGCGCACCAATCCAAATTTTTTGGAAACAAAATGTTAGGAATATTTAGGTATTATAATAAAAACTGGTTTTGTAAGGTATTTTTGCACTGCGAATAAATTCTCTTTAATCTTATTTTATTAAAAAGAAAAACTAATTACATTGTTGTTTTAAAAAAATGCCAAATGCACTATTCAGAAAATGGTGTTTAAATTAGGAAATAAAACACATTTTTAACTTTCAGAAAAATATTCATTTATACACAAAATTTTACAAACCTTAATTATGTAACTAGTTGATTAAGAATATTCTTTTATTAAGGAATTACATTGCCAACATTTTATGTTTTTTTTTTAAGTAACACGAATATTATCGGCTTTAACAAACAAGGTTTTTGGGTAATACCTAAAACAAAGATAAAATAAATAATCTAATGACAAAAAACGATGCATTGGTATAACGTATTATAACGGAGAAAATCAGGTCATAGAGAAGCGATATAAACTGCTTTTACATTCCCGTAAAAAAAATATTGTAAACGTTTTCGAATAAATGTTTTCAGTTATTAGAAAAAACGTTTTTCAATTATCTGTATTTTACAAGTAACAAGAAACTAGTCCATGCCAGTTCGTGCCGGGATAGCCGGTAGCTAAACCAACGCCAATGGTCGGACGAAACAGTCTTGTTAATACGGGTCGGTATGTCAATTCGATTTGTTGAGCGGATTTATTTAATATTGAGTGTCATGTTATGGAGTTAGTATGAGTATATATATTGCTAAAAAATGCTATTTTTTTTTGTGTATACCGGGGCTGCTCCTCCAATACAAGGGTATTATAAAAACTGTTTTATTACTTGTTCTATTTTTTCACTTATTTTGTTGTCTATCTAATATTTGCTTTACCTTAATACGAAATTTTTAGACTAGATTATATTAGGTAGTTGCGTTACAGTATTTTAAAGTTACTTTTTATTGTTGATAAAAAACAATTATTTTCATGTCTTTAAAAGACCATTACTTTAAAGCATGATTAAAAGTTTTAGCGGTTCAAGCGTGGTTTAGGTAACGTTTGCATTTTCTTTAATTTTATCCGTAACTATAGTAATAAACTTTTCTCAGTCCTTGAGCCACGGCAGTTGGATTATTTCAATCTTACCGGGATTAATATGACTACCGGTATCGGTATTTTAAAATGCTGCATTTTATAATAAAATTATCTACCTGATAGAAATATGGCCTTTTTCGTAAGGTCTTCGAATAAAAAATCAGAACTGCGCTTTGGTCCAGGAAAAATTGTCGGTATAGCGGCTATCATAAAGGCACTTTACACAGCTTGTAGATACCGCAAAACATTTACATTTACTTTTAAAGTGATAACTTGTAATTACAATAACTTTTTTCTAAAAGATCTTCCGTTCCAGCCGTTTTAAGCTAACTGTTAAATCTAAAATTATTATATTTTTATACTATAAAAAAAACTATAAATTAGGCTACTTATAAAGTATCTACTTGTTAAAACATATTTTGCGTGAACCTATTAAACTTACTATCAAGGGTAAAAATTATAAATGTTAATAATAAAACCAACCTTACGGGATCTTCTTGAAGTAGTTTAAACAGTGATTTATTGCTCCCACTTCTAATTGAACAATGCACATAAAGGCACTAATAACCAGGCATTTTTACAACCACAAAAATAAAACTGTATAAAAAATAAATGTTTGAAAAATTAAATAATAACATAAGCTCTCGCACTATCGATATTGCCGCTCGAGAAATTACTTTTCCGTGTGGATTTAAAATATCCACTGGACCTCTTACTATGTCTCAGATGGCTGGACATCCGTAGGGTGGAGTTTCAAATAAATTCGCTATGCATGCATTAGATAGGCACTTTTGCATCTGGTGTAGGTTTATATGGGGTACAGATTTAAAAATTCAACCTGAAAAAACTGCTTAATGGTTTAATTTCGAATTGTGTGCCAACCCTAATTGTGGTATAGGAATCAACTAGTGAAATAGTGGAACTAATTCAAGATAGCCGAACAAAATGGCAGCCCGATAAAATGTTGGTAATCATGAAAAAATCACCCACTCAGGTTTTACATCTTTACGTTTTAGCGCCGCTAGATGCCAAAAAATATGTTTTATCAACTCTGTCGAGCCGATTGACTTCAAATTTTGGTCCAAAAATAAGGGTCATATGCGAATGACCTGGTAAAATTATGGTAAAAAAAACATTATGTATTATGTTCGAATCAACTTGTAACATTTTGATACGAATTGAAGACGGCGGAACAAAATGGCGACTTAATAAAATATTTAAAAATTCAGCCTGAAGAAACTGTTTGATGGTTTGATTTCAAATTGTGTGCCATAACTAATTGTGGCATAGGCATCAACTAGTAAAATAGTGCTACTAATTCAAGATGGCCGAACAAAATGACGGCCACACAATATGTTTATAATCGTGAAAAATCACCCTGTCATATTTTTCACATCTTTACTTTTTAGGGTCCGTCTGTCGGTCTGTTTGTCTATCTGTCAGTTCGCGACGTAGCTTAAACGCTACTTACCCGATTGACTTCAAATTTTGACCAAAAATTAAGGGACATATACGGATGATCTGGTAATATTTTGGTAAAATTCAATATGCCGGAACAATGTTAAAAAAATTGTTAAAGTCGTATCTTATTTGGAGTTAAGATACAGTAAAAAAACAAAGCCTATTTTCAAATAGTCGACGTTGAATCAGGATACATATATAGATTCTATATTCTGCATGGAACCCATATTATCAGTCTTTATCTACACCGTTGGACTGTATATATTTCCCAGATATTCAGTTTCTAAATGGTTCTCGTTAGCGATCCTCTTGTTGTTATGTTAGAGTGGGTTATTATTTGGGATTAGGATTTTTTGAATTGTCGACGTTTCGAAACTTTATTGTTGCATCCTCAGGACACATAATATATAGATTCAATACCTTGCATGAAACCCATATCATCAGTCTTTACCTACTACGTTGATCCGCAGATATTTCCTACATATTAAATTTCTAAATGATTTTCGTTAACGACCCTCTTGTTTTTATGTTAGGGTGGTGTATTATTTGGGGTCAGGATCCAGTAAAATTGTCAACGTTTCGCAACTAAATTGTTGCATTCTTAGCACACATATTATCAATAAACGTAAAAAAATATTTTTCAATTCACTTTAAATTTTGGAGAAAAGTTAAAGTTAAGTATGAAAATAGCATAAACTGGTACGAATTCAACATGACGTAGCAAAATAGCGGTATGTGTCAATCAGTTGGGGTTTTAATGTCTAATACTACGCGTATAAAGTCTTATTAGTTTGGCGCCGACTTTGTCAAAATGGCATAAAATATAATTTTTCACATTTTAGTGCATTTTTTGAAGTCGGTTTAATTTTTTATAAACATTTGTGTGACCTTTTTGGAAACCTCATGAAAATCCACATTATCAAGCAATGATGATTAAAGTAATAATTTTTTCCATATCTTTGTTACTCTAATGTCCTTGCCTGCTTAGTTTACCATGCTGCAAAACTTAGAGGCAAATAAGTGTTGTTTTTTAGACAAGATTTTAAACATTTTTACTCTATTATCTAATTCACAAAATTAAAACCGCTAAGTACACTTAAATCGCAACGTGCACCATGATCAAACATTGTTTGATTTCGTAGTCAACCTTTTTTGTGGCTTATGGAATTACGAAACAGAAATAAAAAAGTTCAATATTCGGTTATATAAACTTTATACCGTATGCAGAAAAGTGAACCTTTTGTGGCCGCTAACGACAACTGCAGAAATTAAACGGTTTCAGCATTGTTAAAGAATATTCTTTTGTGTGTAACTTCGTTTGGAAACTCTTTTATTTCGCGATAAGATTCCATTAACAAAGGCACGATGCCGAGCAAAGTCAGGAAAATGGAAACAAAGAATTATCTTCTGTATGGAAAAACGAAGTTTGCTTTTTGAAACGAGAAGTAAAAATTTGCTGCATGAGAGGAGAGGCTTCCACGAAACACTTTGTGGAAATAACAATTGGGCAATGTAACACGAATCTTACGGTTGTCGCAAATTAGAGCCTTAACGAGAAAATTCCAACGGAATTTTCCAGAAAATTGATTATAAACATAATTTTCATATAAATGTAAATTTTAACGTCAGCAGACTTGCCCTTATGTGCTTCCCTTGTAAGAAGCAAATACTGTAATTGTTAAATAATTATCCTTTAAGATTGCGTTAGATCGTCACCTTTGGGGGTCCCTAAATTCACAAAAACAAGTTTTCAATTTCTGCTGGTCGGTCTATTTCTCTGCCAGCCTGTTCGCGGCATACTTAAAAAACTGCTTATTCAATTGACATAAGACTTGAAAAAAATTGAGTATGCATCACTGGTATGAATTTAGTATGAAGTAAAATGTCAAAAAGCAGAATAAAAATACATAATATTAGAAAAAATACAAAATACTAGAGACATTTTTATACATATATATATCCTATGAACTGTAATATAAGTAGTGTCTTATGATTTTTTTACATTTTGCGAGCCACAATTTTGTTTCGTCATATTGGATTACCAAAGAGTAAAGATTTCATCCCCATATAACCCTTGATTTTTGACCAAAATATGAAGTCAATCAATAATAAGTCGTTTTTGAGGAGCTATGCTGCGTACAGGCAGAATGGCCTACATAGTGACGGAAACGAGAGAATATGTTTTTCCATAACCCTCATTGATTCTGAAAAGTGTGAGTGCCTACAATCAAACTATTGTTTTTTGTAAAACGCTAGAATTCTGTCGAATTCTAGAAACCTTTATCAATTTACAAATTTTCTAATTACTCAAAGATTTCAGTAATTAGTAGTTGTAATAAAAGTCAGTTAGTTTTCGTGTCCCAGGGGTGTGGTGTAGCACCACCTCTTACTACTTGGCATTGTAATATCGCTGACCTGGGTGTGTTGCATGAGGTCTGTTCATTATTTCGTTCAAATCCTTTTCATTTAAAATTAAGACTTCAAAACCTTCTAGTACTAAAGGTTTCTCAATTCTCAAACTTCTTCGAGGATACCAGACTAGAGATCTGCATTCATAAAAGCTTCCTAAAAATCCTACTGCTGAACATCGACAAGCTAAACATAAATATATATGAATATGAAAAAACAAAACTGTCTGACGAATGCTTGACATCTGGGAGGTCGACAGCAAACGTGATTTCTTACTTAATAGACTTGTTAAAGTCAATGGTCAACACTGAATTTGTTGATACGCTTTTTTACATCAGAGTAAAAGAAGGTCTAACTGACCTAATCAAAAACAGAAGCCTATTAAACTAAAACATTATTATTTAAAAATATGGGTTTTAATTTAAATAAATTAAAAAAAAACTGGCAACACACGGGCACTGAACCACAGCCTTCCGAGTGACTGTAACCTCTACACCAAGAAAGCTTATTTGAAAATAAACAAACTGTTTTTTTATTCCTCCCGACTAAATTAATACAGCAGTTCCTGTCCAAATTCATTAAGCTGCTCACGGGAAAGGCGAGAGAACTTCTGAGCGTCCTGACGGTTCAATAAGGTTACATGGTTGGTGGTAGAATATTTTATTTTCTTCTCATTTTAATATTTGAAAATATTTAAATTAAAACCGTGTTTAATAGTATTCATTAATTGGTACAATTAGTACAAACCATGGGGGCAATACCAAATTGTCAAAAAGTTACGGTTAAACAAAAATTTTTGGAAGTTGGTAGAGTCTTCCACCTGTCGACTGCGATATAGAGAGTAGATGGTATTGAAGCCAACCCAAAATAATTTTGAAAATTTAATAAATAAAAAAAAGAAAGCATACATTCTCTAAAAAAATATGAAGCCGCCAGCAAGATTACATAAATTTTCTTGAGACTGCTTTAAAGTAGAAGTAGTTTTTCACTAACTTGTTTCAATCAGCTTCACTGAAAATTCTTTTAATAATAAGAAGCATGATATATTATTATTATTCTATTAAAGAGGGAAATAAAAATATTAATGTTACTAGTATCCCCACAACCACATATCTAAAAGACCTTAGAAGATAATAGATTTTTGTCCTGATTCGCCTTTCAACAAAAATAACTAACTAAACTGAATAAATAACTGTAAAAGATAAAATATCAGTGTTATTAACAAACATGGCAGCTTTAGTAATGAATTAATAAACAGTTATTTATTATTTCTGTGTTTCTACATAATTATGATAAATATTATGTTTGGCCAGAAAATTTCAACAAACATAACATCTTGTATTATGAGCAGGATAAAAATATAGCACTAAACTTTATTTCTCACATCGAAATTAAAAGCAAACATAGTTTAATGAGTATACGTGACGACTGACGAAGGCTATCTAGTTTTGTGAACAAAATATCTATCCACAGTTTAAACACTCGGTTAAATATTTCTTCAATGGCCGTGTACGTGTTTTAGATACAAAATTACTCAAATATTTATTTTGGAAGAAAATATTATTTACAGAATCACTGAACTTCCTGCAATTACCAGCAGTTAGTTAATCTTGTAAACAGAAAAGAGAAAATTATTGAAAATAGGGAATATATTTAATTTTATATATCTGAAACGCTAAACGAATATTAAGGCACCCAAATACGCGTAGACGGGGCTTAAGATTAGGGACTTAGATTTTATCTATAGACAAGTTTCAGTTATGAACGTGTCGATAACTGTCGTATCTCGATAAATATCGAGTTATCGATAGTTATCCACAAGTAAATAAAAGAAGGTGAACTAACATTAAGCTGTAAAAGTAATATACGAGTTTTGTTCTATCATATTGGATTACTACCAATATTTTACCGATTTCTTTCTAGCTATACCACACTTGATTTTGGGCATAATTTAAAATAAATTTAAAAAGTAGTTTTTACATTGGCACACTGCCATTTTGTTACGTCATATTGAATTTGTACCAGTTTATCCCATTTTCATATTTAATATTTCTGCAAAATTTAAAGTCTATAGAACAAGATTTCCTTTACGTTGATTTTTTAAAAATTTTATTTGGGCGTCATTTTGATTCGCCATCTAAAATTCGTACCACAACTTTACCAGTTATCTCTGTATTATCTGTTTCTCTGTTGGATAACTGGTCATTTATTAATAATTTGTTTAACATTTCACTCGGCTGCCACTTTGTTTCGGCGTATTGGATTTTTACCAAAATATTACCAGATCATCCCCATATGACCTTTCATTTTTTATCAAAGATTTAAATCAATAGGGTTAAAAGTTCTTAAGCTATGCAGCGAATTCACAGACAGACCTACAGACGGACCGACGGAATTGATAAAATTTATTTTTTGCCATTTAGGGACAGTAAAACGTGAAGATATGCAAAACCTGAAAGGGTTATTTTTTTCACGATTACAAACACTTTATTTGAATGCCATTTTATTAGGCCATCTTGAATTAGTACCACAATTTTACTAGTTGAACCCTATATTAATCCACTAGGTAGTTTTTTAAGTTGATTTTTTCAATATTTTAATAGACCGCCACTTTATACCGGTAAGTAGATTTTAAATAATAATGTTTTTAACGTTTCGCTTGGCCGCCATTTTGTTTCGCCAAATTGGATTTTTATCAAAATATTACCAGGTCATACCCATATGACTATGAAATATGAATTTTGCTCAAAATTTGGAGTGAAACTGGTAAGTAGTCTTTAAACTTAGCCGCGAACTGACATACAGACCGACAGACGGATCGACAGAATTGATAAAACATATTTTTTGGCATTTAGGAACACTAAAACGTGAAGATATGTAAAACCTGAGAAATTGTAACTGTAAAGTTATATACATTTATTTTATAACTCCGGTAAAAAAAGTATGGGATCTGCTCAGAATGAAAATTTTTTCTTTCCAGTTTTCCAGGAGTCTAGTTCAAGATTGATTTGGGATCCTTGCTTCGTCATGATATCTAAGTGCTCTTTTGAACTCTACTGAAAAGCTATTTTTATACTTAGCCGTCACCAGGGACGGTTTTGGAGGCTGTCACAAGAATACTATGATTGTGCACTTTTTTTTCACAAATAGTACCTTTCGAAGGACTATTTAGGCATAAGCAGAGTGCCTTACACGTAGGTCGTCTAGTTCACAGAAAAAATGGCAAAAAAAAACAAAAGCCAGTAAATTCCAAATTATCACATATCGAGCAAAATTGTTTAACAAACAAATATAGGGCAGATTATTATTTAAAAAAGTAGGTATTCACGTTTTTTTTTGTTTTTGCGAAAATGGAGTTTGAAAAAAGATAGGCACGCCTGTTTTCTTGCGAAAAATTTTTTGATTATATTTAAAAAATTATTTTTATTCGAGTAATGGCAAATTTGTCTACGCACTTGCTAATAAATTCAAGAATTTTTCTCTTGTTCAGAAAATAGGGTCATTTAAATTAATTTATCTCGAAAACTGTTACATTTCCGAAAGGAAGTATATTTTTAGTAAACAATTCTGTTCTATCTGCAATATTTTGAAAGACATTAGACAAAAGCTACTTTTTTGGCAATTTTTTTTGTGAACCAGACGGCTTATATGTGAGCACACTTCTCACGTATAAGTCACATTCTTAAAGACCTCCTCAAGAAGTACTATTTGCAAAAAAGAGTAGTATTTTGCACGTCCTCAAACCTCTGATTACTGGAATATCTATATTTTGTCTTTAAAAGTCATTTAACTGTAATAGTAAGGTTTTTTTTTTAAATTATTAGTAATAATTTTACAATAAATTTTGCTATTTCTGTTTTGAATCTTGTTATTTCCTATCTAACATTTGCATTTTAAAGATGTTTGTTCCCTAGTTACCACATTTTTAGATATGTTACTTTTTTAATTACTTAAATTATTTTGACGGTGTTTAACCTATCCAGACCACTTGTACTTTATATTTCTTGAAAAAATCCAGCTTTTGCCACCCCTGCGTATAAATTTATAATTTAGGTAAATAAATAGTTTTAAATTATTAAATTAATTAATTAATTATATTATATGGTTAAAATATAATTTGACAGTATTTATGTAGTTGTGATTTACAAATATAGATATAAAATATTACATACAAAAAAAGAAATTATTCAAATGGGCGCAATATTATAGTTTTATATCAAGTATACTATGCTTAACAACAAACAATTATCAGCATACAAAAAGGGGGAGACATGAGTTCTCTATACAGGCTGTTTTTTTATTGATATCTAAAAAATGAAGGATCTACTTTTTTGCCTTATTTAGAAAAGTTTATATAAAGATGTGTCCGCAAGTCCTTCGTTTTTGAGAGACAGGGTGTCAAAATTTCAATTTTTAAGTTTTTTCATGGACAACGTACCTTTCTAGAGATAAAATCATTTAAATTTGACATACACTATAATGTAAGCAATACCTACGAAATGGTTATATTACATTTTACATAAATCTCCTGGCTGTAACTTTTTCTAGGTGGCGACCTGTTTTACCCGCCCGAATATAGTTCAGATAAACATGTGTTCGAAAAGCCTTAGTTGTTGAAATACATGGTATAAAAGTTTATTTTTTTTTAAATTTGAACACCCTGTATCTCAAAAAATAAAACATTTTAATGACATGTTCATACAAACTTTTTGAAGCCGTAGGGCTGTTTATTTGCGACAGGACCATATGATTTCTATAGGAAAAATGAAAACTTTTTGAGTGGAAATTAGCAATTAATCGCAGACGTCGACCCACATAAAATGAAAAGCACTCACCAGTATTTTGACGTGGAATTCCCTCGACAGCACTCTCTAGTGTATGGGTCTTCGGATTATTCTGGATATGTGTCTTCGGGATGGTCTGGATTATGTTCTATGCTAAATATCACTTCACTCAAAATAATAAAATATGTGATGAAAGTTTTTCTAACTTTCCGGGAGTTGTCCTATTCAAAAAAATGTGCGTATTTTCGGGCGTATATTCAAATCAAAAAATAATATTACATCTTATTAGATGTTAACGAGTAATAATACCAAAACTAAAAATAAAAAATATTTTGAAATATTAAACATAGTACGTTTTTAACACTTTTAGTTCTAATATGAACCAAGAATTAACATCCTGCATTTTTAGCAATCGAAATAAAAATGAAATATGTAGAGC
Organism: Kuschelorhynchus macadamiae; assembly: GCA_030620095.1. NCBI lineage: Eukaryota > Metazoa > Arthropoda > Insecta > Coleoptera > Curculionidae > Kuschelorhynchus > Kuschelorhynchus macadamiae. The sequence continues at coordinate 386,736 of JAUTXW010003697.1, read as the reverse complement.
CTTAACATTTTGCTAACTAACATCTAAACCGTTCAAAATATTGGATTAAAGTAAAGAACCAAGAAGTTAGAAAACAGAATGGTGAATCTGATTTTCTAAATAAAAGCGGTGAGGTCGCAGTAGAAACTTCGGGGGGTGGGGGGAAAAAGTCGCAACCTGAAAAAACTAACACTCAGTAGCTTTTTGATAAATGATTTACAGCCATTTCGTAGACATTGCTTACAGTATAGTGTGTGTCAAATTTGAAAGACTTATTTCTAGAAATTTACATAGGTCCGTAAAAAAATAACTGAAAAAAAATTTAAATATTGACATCCTGGTTGGGCTGATTACTAAACACAAATTAATGGTCCTTTTTAAGAAAAAATACTGTTTTAGATGATCTTTTAAGAGGTTTATATTACGATGCGGAACTCCATCGTCTTAGCAGGTCCAACTGGTGTATTTTTGGCACCCTAGTCAAACTTTCAAATGGCGCCGTTTCATACTGACTTTATTTAATATATTAATAACACATTAAGTATTATAAATTTAGTGGCATACTGGAATGTGGTAAGTCGCTTTTTCCTAATAGTAATTTTATTGCTATGCTGTAGTTACGTAAATATGTTTTAATATATATTTCAATAGCAGATTTTATAAAAACGTTTTAATTAATATTCGCCTCTAAGAACTGGGTTAATGCTTTCTCGATCCGATCTTAAAACGGGGAAAAATCGAATATATTTATATCAAATATATATAAATAAATGGAAAAATAAAAATAACCATTGGTTTATGCCTATGATTTTGCCAGAGAGACCCTAAGAAACTTCAGCCAGGAGGCGGCAATGGCCTACCCATGTTAAGGAGAAACCTGTGAGTTCCGACATATGTTTGTTGTCTAATTAATAAATTAATGCATTCTACAAATAGAGTAGCCTATCATAACCATTTCAAGACTTGCCCGTTGACAACATTACCTATTTTATAAAATAGCAGACCTGCAACCCTGTTTCTAAGTAGTAATAATATTATTGAATCTTATGGAAAATGGCCTTCGGTTAATTTTTCTAATTTTTTATATGTTGTTATTCTGAATCTTTTGAACAAACGTTTTTATGGGCACAATCTTATCCTATGACTAGTTTTAAAGATATAGGTTATTAAAATTAGAAAGTTGCTGTTAATTACTAATATAGATGTTATGTACAAATTATCGCAATTTCTAGTTCTATTTTTATTATAACTTTATTGAACTAAGAAGTTTGACATATTTATAGAGGCATTCAAATTTTTTTTTTAACAAAAATGCCGCGAAATGGCAGAATTTAGAAATTTCTTCACTCTAAAGAAATTGAGCCGGAAAAATGTTGTATTTTTTAAATAAAAGTTAGTTAAGTATCCTGTAAAATATAAAATCATGGTTTCTAATTTTGTTTGACCCATTTTTAGAAGTCAAAATTGATGGTATTTTTAATGGTTAATTTAAATAACATTCGGAGGGGAAGGGGGGTAAAGGATAATAAATATTTTAATTTGATTTCTATCCCGCGAGTGTTGCCCTTTGTTCAACATGAAAAAGTAATGTTACCGTGTCTGCCCCATTAAAAAAAATGATTTTTTTTGTGATTTTTATTGGTTGTAGCAAATCAGTAGGTCAAAAATAAAAACTAATATGAAGAGTTTTGTTAATGGTCGTAATATCAGCAAAAATTACAATTTTATGAAAAATCAACTGTTTTGGTTATCCGCACCCTATATCTAAATAATACTTTTTCAAAATGACTCTCAAAATTGGTTATTGCAAAAGCATGACTGTATTATTTAACTACTTAAAACAAAATTATACAAGAAGTAATAAAAATATGGTTTCACTGCTGTTAAAAGATAATTTTTCTAAATTTGACCCCTTAGCATATTTTCTTAACTTAGAATCGACCCATTTAAATCACTTAATTCCAGAAAAAAATTGCAATGCTTATAATGCTGTAATGCAAATAACAATACCAGGACAACAGAAATCATTTTTAATCTACTTAAAAATGTATACCGATGCCGTACATTTAAAATATATTTTAGTGTGTTGCAAATTAGTATAAGAGAAATTCCTTTTAAAAAATAAGACCGAATTTCTGTTTCTTGGTACGGCCTCCGTACTTGCTGCCAAGCGGCCTGCCGCTCGGCTCCCCACTACTTTGTTCACCGTCGCATGCAGCACAGACGATACGGGAGTTTACGCATCTGGTCTGGTTTTATCTGGACTAAAACCTTATAATCAGAATGGATTAAGTTAAGGCGCGTTTCGTTTGTAAACATACGATTTCTCCAATCAGTGTTTTCCCAATTTCTATGGATTCTGGCCCATGCTAAACGAGCGGCCAACAACATTTAACTCTTGTGTCTCTCTAAAAGAGTAAAATGTATATCGTCACGAGCATCCTTCTTAAGAAATTTTTTGTTGTGTGTTTTCTTAAGTACCGGAATAATTGTAATGCTAAATTTACTCAGCGTAAATTTTTCCTTATGGTCCAATCACAAACTCTAATGGCAGTTTCTTTTCTAAAAGTTTCATTTAGAATCCTCGTATAAACGATTGGAAACATTATTATCCTGCCAAACGGAGATATAGTTCAATCAAGGACGAAGGTGAAACCTACAAATACCCCAGATTCCAACAGGCATGCTTATTAGAGGAAAAGCAAACAAAATCAAGAATAAGAAATCAGTACTTTAAGAGAATCAGAGCACTAATGAAGACCGAGCCAAACCCAGGAAACCTTATTACTAGAATAATCTCAAAAACAGTACTTGCTTGCTCATTGGGAATCCTGAAGTGGACTTAAACTGATTTGCACAATATAGGACGAACCACCCGAACAATGATGACCAAATACAAGGTACATCATCCCAGGGTATCTGTACTCAGAACTACCCTTTCCAGAAACAAAGGAGAAAGAGGTATCTGAAACTTCTCACGCGCCGCTCAACCTTGCGAACCACCAGACGGAAATATCTGATGCTGATAAACCGGAACAAACAATAATTTAAATCAAACGAACACAACAGTGTTAAACAGGTGGCTAAGTAATTGGTTACTCTTCTCTAAAACTGAAGGATTCGTGGTTGAGATTCAAGATTAGGCTAAAAATACCAACAACTATAAGGAGTTTGTAATTAGTTATCTTAACATCCAACCGGATATGCGTAGAAAATTCCACCAAAACTCAGAAACCATAACATAACATTAGGGTACACTTACTTAGCAAACAGAAATTACTCGCATAGACACGACCAACGAATACAACTTCGCACATCAAAAATTTGCTTACAAGTATGGACGCCTAAACACCTACTTACCATATTACAAATATCAACTTGCTCCGGTATTAGAAGACTCTTTTAGACTCTACTATAATCGGACGATTTTCACTGTTAGGCAGGTGACGAATAACCGACGCGACATCCTGCTGGTGGTATAGTTAAAGAGTTAAGTCCCCGTACTTGATTGATGTTGCTATGCTCAACAATTGTAACATAGTTAAGAGACATCAAGAAAAGAACAATTATTTGGATACCTGCTCTTTGGTCAGAAATTTTTAGAGGAACCCACCTCTTTATTTTGACACTTTTGTTCGAGGTCGGTGATGTATACCAACATTCAAAGATAAGACAATATCAATAAAAACGGAACGGAAAAGCGTAGGTAAGTAAGTAAAAAAACTTAAAAAAATCAAAAAAAAGTTTCAATATGTTCATAGCAAAAGTAAATTTAAGTGTTTGTAAATATAAACATGTAAAGCATCTTAATTCGAAGTAATATAGTTAGAACATAAAAAAAATTGATTTTAAACAGAGCCAAACACTTATATATACGCACAGATTAATTTTCAGACAAAAAAAAACATAATAATTGATATTTAATCTATGTTTCAGCCGTAAGATAGGAATTAAGAATGTGTTTATTTATTCAAGAGTGACTCGTTAATATGGCCATTAATTAACGCGTACACAGACAGTCACAGTCGCGCATAATTTATGCGAAGGGAATACTGCGTGTTTAAAAATTTCACACATGCCTCAATGTGACGTGTTAATTTAGCTTGGTAATGTATGGCACTGTGCGAAAGGTGAAAAAAAGCGAATACACTGTTTCGCAACTTTTGTAATTACCTTTCCAGTTGACTTTATTAACACATCAAACGAGATTTATTATGTATTGGCTCTGGCTCAACAAGCAGGCTCGGATTTGGTATCGATCAAGCTACTCGGTCAATTTCTCTAAATCAACCTCTCATAATGTAAATTTAAATAAAATATCAAGGGACTCGTTCTTAAGCTTCCTTTGACCCAAGTATTTTTACTTCCTGCCCATATATTGTGTTAATGGGCTATATGGGGGAAGTATTGCAATAGCAAACACTTTCGAAAAATATAAGTTGGGTTGTTTCGTCGTGTTGGAATCCCAAGATCACAAAAAACATATTTTTAGAAAATGAATATATATTACATAGGGAATGAAAATTTCAAAACGGTCAAACCGATATGTTTCGAAATTGCGCCAAAAATAGCCTAAGTCAATTTCTCGCATGCATTATATTTTGGACGTCATGTTAGGCCGTCGATATTTTTTAGGGTTACAAAAATGTAATAAATTCACATTTTGAGAACGCGCAGCCCGATATGAACAGAGAAAAATTGTAGAAGTGATTGTAAAGAGTAGCTAAAGGGTTGAGGCAGCCACCTTAAAAACATATCAAATTTATTTTTATCACTTTGTATATAAAAATATTTTTCTACTTTACAGGATTACATTAGGAGAATGGTACAGCTCCCTGAAAACGAGAAGAAAATGAAAACGTTTAGTTTTTTTAACGATTTTTAACTGTGAAACACGTCACATTTATTTTTTTTTGTGTATAAGTACATTCTTTTCTTCACTCTACAGAATAGTTTTAGCGATAAAAAGCAGCCTCCAAGAAACGAACTCTTTTTCCCTTTAAAGCGGTAAGTTTAAAAATAATGGTGAAACACGTCAGATTTCTCTATTTATAGGTATACAAACCATTTATTTTGATACTATAAGGTAGCCTCAGAGGATAAGACACTGTCTTAAAAATACAAACATATTTTTGTTTGAATACAGCATAGTTTAAAAAAAAAGTGAAACGGCAAATTGGTTTTTTTTGCATGTAGAAGCAATTTTTCTTTTCACATACGATTACTCAGAGGGGGTAAAAAAGCTGTCTAAAAGCAAAATTTAAATCTTATGTTTTTTAAGGTGGAGAACGCGAGTTTGCTAAGTTTTTTATATACAGTGGTATGTTAAGGGTGAGTTTTTTTTAGGCCACTCATGTTTTCAGAAAAAGGGTAATCATTTCAAATTTAACGACATTTTTAATTTTTGCTACACGCAATAAACTTTGAATTATGATTTATGTTCATTTCTCTTTATACAAGCTAAGCTAAAACATTTAGAGTGAAGAGGTATATTTTCCGTTTATTTCCTAATTTTGATTGTCTGTCATCGAAGATTGAGGACAACGGAACCTGCAAATATCATAAAATAGTTTTTGTAACTAGGTACCCAATGCGTAATTTGATATCGAGCGTTTCATAGCATCTATAGGTTCGTGTCGACCGTATCGAATTTTTCCCGCCAGTGTATTTTAAGTGACAAAATTAAATCTTCGAAAGAATTTTCGTACAGATTAGCACTAGGGTAATTTTTTTATATACAATGTGGGCCATATTGTTCGTCCCCGATGGTGCTCGCCCTCATTTTCGTGTGACAGCGCACGAACAATTAGATTTAATGTTTCCGAATCGGTGGATCGGTCGAGGAGGTCCTGTAGCTTGGCCTCCACGTTCCCCAGATTACACCCCACTGGATTTCTTTATGGGAATATTTGAAGGCCTTAGTTTATGATCCAGAGCGGTCCAGCTTCTCCATCAACGAAAGCCTTTGAAGTTGTAAGCAACATTCCTGGAATTTTAGGGCGTGTGCGCCAATGTACCTTATTGGTTATGTCTGAATGGGCATTTTGCTAAAAAACTTAAAAAAGGTAGAAAATATCGAAATTTTGTAAGAACCAAAAAGTAAGGGAATAGAGTAAAGAATATGTTTTGAAAGTAAGAGTAGTCTATGACGCGCTGGTAAAAAGTTGAAGTTGTTTTACGGGATCATGACCCTCTAAAAAATAACACTCTGTATATTTTTCTAAAATCTATTATAGCTATTTCGTAGATGATTATAGGAACCTGTATACCCAATTTAAATAAATTATCCTAAGAAATGTACAAAGAAGAATAACTAAAAAAAATAAAAAAAATTAACACCCTGTATCTCAAAATGGAAGCATTTCCGGACCTACGTTAATAGGAACTTTTTTTCTTATTTTCAATTTAACTAACCTAACCGAACCTGATATGTGTACTGAATTTTGAATCACCTTGTATATGGGAAACTTTTTTTATTAATTGCTCAGAAAATTTTATTGTTGATAAAAGTTGATGCATGAAGAAAAAGTAATTTTGACAATGATATTGACATGATTTATATAGCATGTTGAAAAAGAGCTAGAATCCGATATAATGAGGTAAATAGTGGGTTAAATGACAAAATATGGAGAGCAAGTATTTAAAATTTATTTTAAGGCATGCTTACCGAAATTTGAATAGAAAATTGCTGCAAATAGGAAATGCTGCTTTTTTCACCACAAAGCATACTATATGAAGCAAGATAATGCAAATTCTGCTACTAAAATATATCTAATAAGCGGATATTCATCGTTTAACTGTAAAATTATTTTAAATATTTTATTAGAATACTATCTATTGTATTAGTTTAGAAATACAGGTTCGCATTATAAAGTCTAGTATTGCTATCTATATCTTAGAACCATAAGATGTTAATAATTAATTATCTTTTAATATGGACCTTTAGCAGAAATGTTATTGATACTTTTTATAGAACCCTTCACTAAAATATTAATTTAAATTCACTAATTAATAAAAAAATATGTTCATCTTAACTAATTTGCTTTTACTAAAGGATATTTTAAACATTATTTTCTAAAACATCTCAAGGGTTTAAGATGCAACAGTACAGACGCGTATGATGTGAACTAATATTTTTTTTTAATTTTCTTGAATATATTCTAATAAATCATTTAAATTCTTTACAGATAAATCAAGAATATTGGCTTACTAGAACTATTTTATTAGCAAAACCTGCATATTTTGTGTGGTATTCCCCGTTTGCTGGATTTTGGTTTCAAAATTTGTAGGTCTTCTTTAAATTAAAATAAATGTTTTTCCGAGTCAAATCATTTTTTGTATTGTTCTTCAATCCCACTTTTTACCTGGTCAAATTGGATTTTCTGTTGTTACTTTTTTCAAACACATCCCTGTGTACCTCACCTAAGTTTTAAAACTGTCTCCTATTAAAGACGGTTTTAGCCCCTTTATAAAGCCACAGGCGAGTCCAGGGTATATTTGCAGAATAATGAAAGTCCGGTAATGCAGAGTAAGAAGGGCCCTGGAGCTTAAAGTGTTAAGCTACCTTTAGTGTAATTTAAAAACATACATCTTAATTTTGACAGTAAAATCTATTGTTAGAAATATGAATACAATATTCTTAACTCCCAAACATGCAAAGTATATTTATTGCAAAGAGACAAAAAACCCGACTGCTTACTTCTGACTGTGACATACATATTTACTAGGAAACTTAAAAAAAAATTGTAAAACAAAAAAATTTTGGTATCTCTGATATAAAAGGTTTTAAGACGTACTCGCATAGAGTAATACCTACGATTTTTTTCTTTTCTTTTAGTTTGCTAGTTTACTACATTAATATGACTTTTTTACAATCAGGCTAATAAATACTAAGACATTACTAATTACGACCACAAACCCATTCCTGCTTTGTGTCCTCTATTTCCGTAATCTAAATCAGTTATTGTATAACACGCAAATGTAATTTGCAAGTACTAATATTTTACGGTACATACTATATTTAACGCATTTTGATACAAGAATTTATCTCCCAACAGGGAACAAAACGACGAAATTAATATTATAATTTTGGTTCGCATATAAATTATAAATATCATTTTCAAAAGGTCCTTTTGCACATAACAATACCGTAATGAATGCATTTAAAACATACAGTAAATTTAAATATGAAATAAATTTAAAAGATATGACAATTTATAGCATTTTATATATGCGTAGAGGCACATGTTTCTATTTTGCACAACAGAATAAAATTGACATAAATTTCACTTTGATTCAATCGTTATTTACAATGTTGTTAGTGTAGAGTTTATTTTTTGATATTTTCGGGAATATAGGAATAAGTTTTATCGTAGTATTATATATATATATATATATATATATATATATATATATATATATTTATTTATATTGTATTTATTTTATTATATATAAATATAGTATAGATTTTTTATTTTTCTTGGGTATAGGTCCGAAAAAATACTTGTGACCTAGGTTTTATAAGTCACATACATTGTAAATTAAAAAAAAAACACTTTTGAAGGAAACCCTAGCCTTTTTCAAAAAGTTTATCCATAGATTTAGAGCTTCCGGAATGCATTGTCAACGACGCAGCATCCGCCAAAGAGCAATTTATTCCAGATAAGTCACGCGCAAAAAGGTTTTAGAAGACACCAACGGATCTCATTTATCAAACGAAAAATATTGGAATCAGGCCAAAAAATGCCATAGTTTTAGAGAGGAATGATATCGAGAACATATTCACAGAGGCTCCAGACCATATTTACTTGATGATTAAGGTAGCAATAGTTCTCGGTATTGCTAGAGCTTGCAAAATAGCAGAACTGACAAACATGTTTGTGAGCGACATCGAAGAACGGGAAAATATCTTGATGGAAAGCCTCAAAAATCCTGATTTAAGAGGTTTTGTAGTGTGTGATCCCAGCAAGGAAGGAGTAAGTTATATTAATCGTTACACAAAATATAAGTCATTGCGACCAGCAAATACCTCACACCAGCGGTTATTTCTTCCTATACTTATTTTCTACTATAAAGTGCTCGAGACAAGTTGCTGGCATAAATACCTTAGGGAAAACACCTAGAAATATCGCTAGCTTTGTACATCTTCCAAATCCAGAAATCTGTACTGGTCACTATTGCAGGAGATCCTCGGCCACTAGGTTGGCCAATAATGGAGCAAATATAAGTACTCTGAAGAGACATATGAGAATAAAAAAAATTGCAATTCAAATTCTGCAAACAGATCCTGTTGCTGTCCGTGACAATCTGCCAAATCGAAAATTGGAAGGACCTTCTTCGTCCACTTCAGTATTGATAAGAGAAGAATGTAGATCAACAGCAAGTTTTCAAGCAGTGACAACTAGTAAGACATTTTTTAAAACCGAAGATCTCGAAAAAACCGCTGCGTCGATATTAACTATTCAAAACGCAGCAAATTGCACATTTAATTTTTATGTAATTCGATAGTAAATACAAGTTTTTTTTTTGAATTATTGTAAACCCAAAATAAATTAAAAAAAAATGAAAATGCATAAATTTAAATTTCTTTAGTGCGTGCTAAAAAGATATTTTTACGTACGGCGTGCGATAAAAGTTTTTTCTAGCACTGTGTTCTGAAAGTTTAACTTCTTGCTGGCAAATGCGTGCTTAAAAGACGTCTTTTCACACGCAAGTAGAAAAAATAATTATAGTGTGATAACAAAGGTCACACACACACACACAAACCAACACGAATTTGTGTGGTAATAAAAACAAAAAAGAATCGTGTGACATCAAAGGTCACATATGAACAAAATAAAACGCCTGAAGGTAAAAAAGGATATACGTAAATTTAAAAAAAATACACTTATGAATAGACTTATACGATGACAAAGGTTAGTTTGTATAGTAACTACTGAAGGAATGCGGCAATAATGAAACTTGCTCTGATTTGACACCACATAGCATTTTAGTTTTTTTATACACCTGTATCAGATATTCAAGATTTCCTTAGGAACATTTTATATCTAAGATAAACACAAGTTTTATAAGCAATAACTTCTGTGATTAAATTGATAATAAAAAACGAGTTTTGTACACATGTAATAAAAAAAAATTAATATGCTTTACACTTGATATCTCAGTCGAAACCGAGAATGATAGAAAAATTAAATACTATTAAGCCATTAATACCCCTGACATTGAGTGTGAATTTTTTTTGAACGTTGTTAAGACTCAACTTTATAACGACGTGGCTTTTTCTCTTAAGTAAACACATTCATATGCGTTAAGCACTATATCAACTATTACACAATGTATCTGATCCCATCTTCGGAACGTCAACACGTGTGCTTGACCTTCAACTGTTTTTCCGATCTCGCGAAGATTAATGGAAGTGGTGTACCTTTCTGAAATAATCATGTACTTATTGAGATTAATGGTACTACCTTTGATTGCCTACCATTAATAATTACAAACCTATTTGCAAAAAGCTAAATGATGAGTTTCGATAAGATTATACGAGGAGCTATCATATATGTCTTGGTATCTCTAGTTTGTTGGTAATAAAATGTAAGTATGTATACAATAGGGCACAAAAATAAATAGGAAAAAATTAACAACAAACTTGTTTGAAGGATAAATGAAAATAATTTTAAAAATGTATTGATTTGATTCATGAGCGAATTTGATATTGCTACCTGTTTTAGAGAAAAATGTGCCAATAGAAAGTAATTTTTAAAAATATGTCTTGAGCTATTTTTATATTATTTTAAACCAAAAATTCTATTTCTATAAAGAAAACATTTAAAAAAATACACATTACTAAGGCTTTAAAGAATGACTAAATATAACTATAATTAGATTTATATAAAAATAATATAATAAGAAAATTTACAATACCTCTTTACCTTGAAGGAGCTGAAGCATCATTAAATATTATTTTTTATAGTAACCCAATATTGAAGGTGAAAAACGTGAAATAGATTTTTCAATCACCAAATATATCTCAAGAAAAGAGTTTTAGTGGTCAATATTCGAATGCAGATATGCGAAAAGACTTTAAAGAAAATATTTTCCAAGAGGATTTTATTATATCTCAGGGTAGTTTTCCTCGATATTTGAGAAATAATATGTGCAATTTTTAATGATGATGTTTGGCTTGAATCTCTTCCAGTAAAAGGGCAGTGATACTTGAAATAAAATAAATTACCTATCGATAAAAATGTCTGAGAACTTAACAAAATTAGTATGGAAATAAAAATTAAATATTTTTTTTATGTATCGTTATTCTAAAATATTAGTATGATAATACTATTTTAATTTAAATTATCGTATATATTTTATACTTCGTCCAGTGCGAGAGAGAGTTTAAAGTCAAAATATTAAAAATATTAAAGTATTTTGTCAGTGATTTACTGATCCTAAAGTAGTATTTGGAAATTAAACCCCGACAATAAAGTGTATTTTAGTTCTTCGTAACATCTTTATACTGCCCTGTGTAGCCTTATGATATTAGACTATTTTATTGTGTCGTTCTTTACCATTAAACATCTATAGTTAGAAATAATAAAAAGACTTAAAGAGTGGTAACTGAAGTTTTTTTTTAAGTCATATAATTATACATTTAGTAGTTATGTCTCCATACTACTTAGCATTGAGGAGTAAAAATATTTTTTTTCTGGATACTTTCTCAGGTGCTCAAAAACAATTCCAAACTTCAACAGCACTGTAAAATATTCACCAAAAAATATTTTAGAACAGGCTGGTCAAAAGTCAAGAATACGCAATGTCCTCAAAGTATGTAAATAAGGGGCCAATGAGGCCTAAGCTGTAGTTTTTTTATTGATCCACTGTCTCCCATTAAACAAATAGAAAAATAATATAGACCAATTTTAGATATATCGGAAGGTCTATGGTCTATATAAATTATTAGCAGGTAAAATATTGATTGATCTGTAGTTACAGAAGGATTGACACCTGAAAGTCCAAAAAGTAGGTGCGATAGTCATATTCGGAAGATATCAGCGAAAAGTTGTGTGTAAGACGTCACTAATGAAACGTAACCATAAAATTGTAATAATATTTTTAGTTTAGCTTTCCCACTACGATAAAATAAACCTAAATGTAAAATATATATAATGTCAGCGATTACAGCTATAATTTGGCTTTCCTTTTTTGGCTTTGAACAAAATTATTTTAGTTTAATTTTTTTACAAAATCTTATCTGTTGGCAAAATCTTATTTTATGTCAGAATTATTTCATTTCTCAATAAGAAAAATGAAATAATTTTAACATAAAATAAGATTTTGCCAACAGAAAAAAATTTGGATCATGATCGATTGACTCTGCTCAGTAAGAATAAAGCCGCCGAAGGCGAAGTACATAAGTTGGCTACTCAAAATGCTTGAATTCAACATATTTTTTATTTAATGAACAGTTCTATTAGCAAATCGAAGGATTTGATATGAGTACATCAACATCCAGTGTTATAGCTCAGCTAGTAGTACGTGCATGATTGCCTCACTTGTGCACCGAAAAAAGAAAAATTTAGTCATATATTAAAACTTCACTCTTGAACTCTAAAAAAAAACAAAAACTTTACTTTTTGGATTTAAATATTAATAACAAAACCAATAAAATGACAATTATGTGGTATACCAAAAAAACTTGGTCAAGTATATCTTAAATATTCCCCAAATATTGATCTATTGCAATAAATAACACGGATAAATTAGACAACTCTATTTTTTAAAAAAGAATTGACAAATTTTATAACCCTTCTAATCGTCTGTCGAAAATCAAAAACAGATTTTAAACTTTTTATCATTTCCTTATATTTCAGATTTATAAGAAAAAAATGCCTTTAAATATCATTATATAACTGTATGACATAAAGCCCACACTTTATTTGATAAATATTTTAATACTCTTACTTCAAAAAGTTAAAAAAATCCAGTATACAGAAGTATATCAAATACCGTGATACAATTATTATTGTAATAAGGTATAGGTCAAAGCAGTCAAGAGATCAAAAACAGACTAAATAGCCACAAATACGACAAACGAAACAAAACGGCTCTCACGGTATAGATTATCCAACAAGACTATACATTTTAATTATGAAAATACTAAAATTTTAAAACAGAGCTGAAAAGAAAAATAGTATTTTTTGAAATGGTATCTATTTAAAAAAAATAAAAATGCATGTAATCACAAAACACGCACAGAAAAGTTAAATAAACTTTATCATAATTTAATTCAACCCTAACATTCTTCAGTATTAAAAATCCATAATTACGTAACTCTAAAGTAAAGTCAACAATCCATCTTGCAAGTACGGAAACCAATATAAAACCAAGGAAAATAGAATAGGGGCAAAATATACAAAAAAAAATATATTCGAATTCCATTGAGGCCAGTAGTAAACATTATATCATCCTAACACTACGTGTTAAATAGGTATTAGTTTTAAAGTGCAATTTCATTTTTTTGAGTTGATTGGTTTAATTTTATGTCCGTTTAAATGTCCAAGTGAGTGTCCAAGTAAGTCCAAAAATTTTTTTTCTTAACAAGTTGTTGTTTTTAAACTTGATTCTGAAATGCTATTGGTCTTCTAAAACTTTTATCATTTCCCATTATTACAGTTCTTGATAATAACAAATAAATATAATAAATAATAATAATAAAACGCTAAAAGTGACCCTGAGTTAAGAAAAGTTAGGCGGCATTTGTATACCTTTTACATCGGATGAAATTTGAAACCTTTCGCGGTCGATCTCCTAATCGATGGCGATCGTATATTTATTAGTATAAATTAGAAAAAAAGGTATTTATAACATCTAAACATTTTTTAATGCAATGATTTTTTTGTTGTTTATATCAGGTACTTTTACTTTTTTACTCATTTTTAAAAACTTTTATTTAACTTCACGTTTATGTTAGTTAGTATATAACTTTTGAAGCAGTTGACAATACAATATTATGGTGTCAAATCGTAAATGTTTCATACAGGATTTTAAAAATGCTTTTATTTGTAAAATACTGAATTGAGAAGTAAAAAATAATTAAACTGATATAAACACTTAAAAGTTTGAATATTTTTTTAAAAGCTTGAGGCTTGAGAACTCATCACAGTTGAAATAAAGCTTTGAAATTTTTTTTAAAAAGTTCTGATTTTATGTAAGTTTAATTATTATTACTTTTCAGTTCAATAGTTTATAATAAAAAGCTTTTTTTTAAAAACATTTTTTTTTTACATTTATTTTATTTATAAATGTCTTTATCTGACCAAATACCGAAAAGCGTATTTTAGATATATGTTGTACAAAAATGTTTGTTTTTTATACCGCAATCCCACCAGGTGGCTGAGAAGATAGCATATCTTCTTGGTACGGGTCTGACGCACCCGGGGCCCCAGTCTTCTGTTTTCGTGCTAAATGTTATATGTTCGTGCCTGTTAATATAAACCTCCTTCAACGGCTGTACTTGTCAACTAATACAGAATTCAACATGCTTTATGATCCTCCCTCAGAAGACCTAAGAAACAAATTGTCTTTATGGTTCGGGTGTGACGCCCCCGAGGCTTCAGTCATGTCTGTGCTGTCATGTCTCGTCCCTCTATGTCAAACTTAATAAACATGGAAAACATAACCAAATCAACAAACCTTACGGAGCAGGGGGTCGGATTCCCAGTTCCGGTCGGTGCAGCGGGTAGTAACGTGGGCCGCCCCAGCCAGCGACCATGCTGCATATCCAGTAGGAAACCAGGCTGGAATGCAATCTCAGGCTACTGGAATATCATACGGGCTTAAAAGACCCAGAATTGACTCACCGGTGAATGAAAATTTTCCGAGATTTTTTGTTCTTAAAAGAAAAGAAGGCTCCTTTAAAGAGGTTTCTCCTTTTGTGATTTTTAAATCCCTTCAAGGTTTTTTTGGTTCGCTTAAAAATAATAGGAAATTAAAAGATGGAACAATTCTCATCGAAGTAACGAATGAAAGGCAGTTTAACAATGCACTTAATTTGAGGAAAATACATCTATATGAAGTAGAAGTTGTTAGACATAAATCTCTAAAAGTACTTAAAGGTGTTATCACTTGCTCTGAAGAAATTTTGGAGAAACTAAGGAGCGAAGGTGTCATAGAAATATTTAGAATACCATCAAAGAATCCAGTGAAGAAATTCAACACATTTATTCTTTCTTTTGATACTCACTCTCTTCCCCCCAAAATCAACGCCGGATATCTCTCTATCAGAGTTAGAGTGCACATTCCAAATCCTATTCTCTGTTTCAATTGTAACCGATTAGGACATACTGCTAATTACAGCAAATTTCCCAAAACGTGCCCCTCCTGTGGTCATTCTTCCCATGAAGAACTTCTATGCATGTCTGCTGCTCTTTTTGTGGACTGCGGAGAAGAACACTCTCCAAGATACAAGGGATGCTCTATATACAAGAGAAAATTTGGCATCCAGAAAATACGTACCATTGAAAAGATCCCATACTTTGAGGCTAAGCAAAAATATAAAGCACTTTATCCGTCTTTCACATCTCCCTATAGTTTTGTTGCTGCAACACCCAAAAGCTCTACAACTAGCTTACAAAAAGTATCTATCTCCACTCAGTGTGATTTCAGTTCTTTCTCAAGGTTCTCATCGCAAACCAACCCTCCCAAACTTAAAATGCCTCTACTATCCCAAATCTCCAACTCCGTTAAATCAAATTCACCTTCCTCACGATCCAAACAAACTCTCCCACCTCCTTCCCACTCCTCCTTTTCTTCATCCTCATATAAGATACCCAAAAACCAAACTCCCTCTAAATCAACGAAAAATAAGCCTACAGATAAATCTACCTCTCGTAAATCTTTACATAAATCATCAAAGGAATCATTATCAGATATGATAGTTGATAATATGGATCAAAAACCCTCACAAGGAAAATCTATCAAATCCAAACAAAAGTAACACTACAATCATACCATATGAATACTTCAATCTCAAATCCACTCTCAAATAATAATGACCCCTTTTATCCATCCATCCTACAATGGAACATCTTTGGATTCTATAATCATATTAGTGATTTAAAATTATTGATAGCTAGACATAGACCCAAAATTATCCTACTCCAAGAAACAATCTTTTACCCGAAAAATCAGCTGCACTCAAAAATTTCCACATTGTTAGAAAAGACCGTACCGTGTAAGAAAAGCCCCAGGTGGTGTCGCTATTTTGGCACACAACACATTGACAACAAATATAGAAGCGGTAGCAATTAGAATTCCTCATCAGAACATTACTCTTTCCTCTATTTATATTCCCCCATCTTTTCAACCTCAGTATGGAATCACTTCAAAATCTTATTGCACAACTCCCACCACCTTTACACTGGCAGGAGATTTTAATTCTCGTCACCCTATCTGGGGCTCAACTTATACAGATCGTAGAGGCTCTCTTATCGAAAACTTCTTAGAAAATAATATTTCAATCCTCAACACTGGCTCACATACTTTTGTCAGCTCCTCGTCAGGCTCCTTTTCTTCAATTGATCTCTCCTTATGGAGACCATGTCTTTTCCCCACATACCAATGGGAAACCTTAGATGACACGTACAGCAGCGATCATTTCCCGATACTTCTTAAACCTCTTACATGGCCAGCTCAAACCATCACGAAATCTGTCTATAAGTTAGAATACCGAGAATCCTTTGTATGCCCTCCTATTTTCTCGAATAACATAAACAGATCCCTGGAATTGTTTATTGAAGCCATAAAAAAATCTGCTAACCAACGCATACCTATTAACCAAATTAGCTATCTCCGCCCTCCAGCTCCTTGGTGGTCCAGAGACTGCAAAGAAGCTATAAGAAACAAGAAATCCTCCTTAAATAGATTCAAACGTAATCCCAATTAACAAAATTTCATACTATTTAAACAAGCTAGACCTAAAGCCAAAAGAATAATTAAAAAGGCTAAACATGACTCGTGGATCAACTATGTCTCCTCCATAAACCCTAACACAACCAGCAAAGAAGTCTGGAATAAAGTTAACAGATTAAAAGCTAAGCCTTGCAGAAACATTTCCGGAATTCTATCAAACGGTTCGTGGATAGAAGACCCGTCTGATATATCAAATTATTTTGCTGACCATTACTTTCAGGTATCGTGTACTAGTAATCCGGATGGAAACTTCATGAACTTCAAGACGGTAGATGAAAAAACCTAGTTAAACTTCAAAAGTCTTTCTGATTTCTCTCATAACCTTCCCTTCACGTTGGACGAACTTAATCACGCAGTTTCATAAAACAGAAATAATGCTTCTGGTCCTTATGGTATACTCATCCCCATGATCTCAAACCTTCCTAGGTCTGCTATTCTACACCTTTCAAAACTTTATAACATAATCTGGACACATAATCTCTTTCCATCATCCTGGTCACATTCAATTATGGTCCCGATTCATAAACCTGGAAAACCTTTCACCGATGTCAAATATTACCGTCCCATCTCCTTAACGGATCACATCTGTAAGTTAATGGAAAGGATGGTCAACTTCCGTCTTATGTTGTATTTGGTGAAAAACAAACTGTTAGATCCTAACCAAATGGGCTTAAGCAAGGGTCAATCTACAACTGACCACCTAGTTGGTTTCAGTATTGACCTATACAATAACTATTTTAACAAAAAGCACCTTATCGCCGCTTTTCTTGACCTATCACATGCCTTTGACATAACTTGGACCATAAAATTATATATACTGACGGGTCTAAAACAGCATCACATACGGGTTTTGCATACTACTCTCATCACTTCTACCAATCGTACCGCCTTAATTCTTAAAACAGCATCCACAATGCGGAACTTCTTGCAATTAAATATGCATTATTGCATACCCTTAACGTCGCCCCACAAAAATGGCTAACTAAACTGCGATCACTTAATCGTCACAAATATTCGTAACTTGTTAACAAAATGTATCCTTCATCCTTTATTTGGATTCCTAGCCATGTTGGCATACAAGGAAATGAAAATGTTGATCTCCTGGCCAAAACATCAATTTCCTCAAACAATTACATTTTATTTTCTCCAGCAATGATCTTTTACCTCTCAGTTCCCAAACCATGTACAACATATCTCAAATTGAATGGGACATGCTTGCATCATACTCTAATACACGGTCTCAAAAGGAGGAAATGGGTTATTGCACGCCGCCTTATGATAGGTCATTGCAGATTGACGCACTCCTTTTTGTTAGAATCGAAAGATGCCCCCATTTGTCAATTCCGTGGCAACCTACTAAAAACGCTCTCTCTCGCTCTCTCTCTGCTATTGTCTAATTTTGGTGTTTTTAAGGTACATAATCAGTGTTTTTACGCAAATTCGTTACCGATTTCAGAATTGCTAAATAGTAAAAATATATTATTTACAAAAATGTTTTTGTTTCATTATTTTTAATTTTTTTATTTTTTTTCTTTAGGCACTTATAATGGCGAAAATAGAATTTTCATATTTACTGAGTCATCCACATCAAGCTCAAATTGTAACAAATTTTTTGCCTGAAAATAATGTCGAAAGAACGGATTAGCCAACGGAGTCACCCGAATTAAATACGCTACTGGGCAATAGATTTGCCCAATGCAATTTTGAAGAGTTATATTCCATTAGCTATAAGATTTTAAGCACATATCTAAGAATTGTATGTAATGTAACGTGTTTTAGTGACAGTATCATAAAAGGTCAAATGCAGTTTGTTGGCCAAAAAATGTTTATTTTTTGTGCCACAATGATATTTTGTTTAGAAATTGAACCACTTTTACTTTACGTTTCTAAATGGCATTTTTTTCATCACTTTACTATTGCCATAGTTGAATATTTTTTACACTTACGTCCAATAGAAAACACGCTCAGACACCGTTCGTTTTCTTGTGAATTTGCTGTCGGTTTCAGAAATGATAAAAAAAATTTTCAAAAAATATTATTTTAATTGATTTTACTGAGATATTTCTATCCCAAAATATGTTTCTAAAATTTACTGGATCCTCCCCTGAGATTACAGACACCTTCAAAAATATAAATTGCTTTGGTATTCCTAAGATAAACTTTCAGATTCTCCCTCGCTTGGGTTACTTCTTCTAAACATCGAAGTAAGTTAGGTCTTGACGCAACTAACAAAAATTATAGATAAAACTAGACGTTTTCGATAATATTTAATTCGGGTGACGTCGATGACTAATTCGTTCTTTCGGCAATATTCTCTCGCGGAGAAATAATTAAATATTAAAATTTTATTTGTGCTATCATAACTGCCTAAAGAAAAATAATTTAAAAAAAATTATAACAGACATAATTTTGAGGCTCCCTGTATAGAAAAAATTAACTTTTTCTTGAATAATATATTTTTACCATTTGACAATTCTGAAACTGGTAACAAATTGAAAAGGATTTTTTTTTTAAATTAGATAACTAAGAAAATAGTGAAGCCACGAACGAAAATTAAAAACAGTTTAGGGAGATTGGTGTATGGTATATTCCAGTAAAGTAAAACTGTTTCAGTTTGTAAATGTTTTAAGTTAATTGAGAATTTATTAGACATTAAAAAAACATCTTTTGGAAAAATTGTATTTGCTAAAATAACCATTTCAGTTAGACATGCATTAAAATTAGGTAAATAAAGGAAAATACTGTTTGTTACATGTATAATTTTTCCAAAGAAAAAAAATCCACAATTGCCATGTTTTTTGCACACACGCTGTATATAATGTTTTTTGGCCTTTGTGATGTTTTTACTAGAATACAATACATTAAATCAAATTCCTAAAAAACTGTTGAAAATCTCATCTCGAAATATGTATTTGTTTGACAAAAAAAGTCATCAAAATTTCATTGTACAAACCTATTCTCCAGTAAAGTAGATGCCGACTAGTTGTATGACGGTTACTATAGCTATAGTGCAACCTTTCTGTAATTCTTTTTACGCGTTTTCTCGGATGCACAGGAAAGCAATACCAAAGCTCACCAAGAGTGTTAAAGTTTCCACTAAAAAAAATAAGCAAAAGAAGGTTGGTTCTGGATCAACGGAAAGCGAAGTCCTAGGAGAGAAGTACAAGGAACAAATGGAGCCACAGTACTAGAGCTTAAATAAGTTACCTTTGCCTGTTAAAAAAAACAAAAACATTTTGAGTTTATCAAAAGCTATGTATTTTTTCCCATCTACATCATCGTTAATTTTAGAAAACACGCAAATCAATTCATCAGAAAATATTATAACTATTATTTTTTTAGGTGGTGGTGCCCCGTATATTAAAAAAATTCTACCGGCAAGTCGTTCAACTTACATTTGAATAAACTATAATGGGTTATTTAGATGTTTACTTTATTCTTGTACAGAACTTTTACAGATTACATCTTAATGGCTTTGATATGATTAATACATTGGAGATTTAACAATACGGAAGAAATTACGGCTTACCTACTGGGAACTAATCTAGATTAAGGCATTTTGTCAAATTATAGAATACCTTTTTAAATATCAGTTTCATTTGAATCGATTCGCGTATGTTCCTACATATATACCATCAAAAATTAATATCAAAATGAGAGATTATTGTGCGGATGAATTCTTAAAAAAAAAATCCAGGGGATTCCGCAAAAAAAAAGAAGTATGGTAACCACTAGACACGTGTTTCTGTATTATTAGACTCCATCAAATAGTAATACAACCAAGTTAAAAGACGTAGGAAACTTGAATCAATCAAAAAGAGAGATGATGATTGATTTTTCTGGGTTTGGATGTCACGCTAGGTGGTAAAGGCTTCCTCTGTAGGGACGTTAGATGTGGACCCTAAATTTTGGGTTTTTCTGGCCGATATATATATATATATATATATATATATATATATATATATATATATATATATATATATATATTACTATTTTTTAATGATTTTCTTGATTTTCGGACACTTTGTAAAGGAAAGGAATTTACAATATTTTAGTAATTTTTATTTTGATCTGTTTCAACCTAGATTCGGTCGTTTTCAAAGTCTAAATTGGACAAAGACAAATTTTTTTGTGTTATAAATTACATAGAATTTCAAAAATGACTTACCAAAGAACGTAAATTTTAATATATTTATTCTTATCTTTATATTTAGCATTATAATGGATATTATCACATGTTTTTGATGGTGATATTGTTATATACTGTTATAAGTTAAGGACAAAAGTAGTAAGAAGACTACAGTAGCTTCCTCAGAAATAAAAGTTAAAATGCTTAAATCAAAGAATGATTTTTGTAAAAAAATCCGGTAAATTTCCTTTACTCGGAACTTCCCTCGTTATGAATGTCTCCCTAGAATAGTGAAGTGTAACCCAATTTAGTTCCGCACATAGTCATTTAGTAACACATACATAAATAACGTCTTTTCTTGATCCACACTTGATTTTAGACATAATTTAAAACAAGTTGAATACGTAATTGTTGTACTGATTTTTTTTAAGAGTGACATTTTTTTCCGTCATGTTGAATTCGTTCCAGTTTATTCCTGTCACATTTAATTGTGAAAATTTTGTAGTCAACTGAATAACATAACTTTTTACGTTGATTTTTTAATAATTTGATTTGGTCGCCTATTGTTCCGCTATTTTGAACTCGTGCCACAGTTTCACTAGTTTATCTTTATATCATACTTAATGCTTGCACAAATTTTGAAAATTATCTAACAGGTAATTTTTTCAGGCTGATTTAAAATATTTTATTAGGGTGCCATCTTATATTCATAACAAAATCTTACCACTTCATTTCTATGTAACACTTGATTGTTCTTCAAAATTTGACGTAATTTGGATAATCAGTTTTTAGTGATAATTTTTTATCATTTCCCCAGACCGTCATTTTGTTCCGCCATACTGAATATTTACTGAAATGTTACCAGGTCATCCCCATAAAACCTTTAATTTTTTACCAAAATTTGAAGTCACTAGGATAAGTAGCATTTTAGCTATGGCGCAAGCAGTCAGGCAGACATATCGACAGATAGATTTAAAACTTGAAGCTGTTACACTTAATTCTTGCACAAAATTTAAATCAATTTAATAAGTAGTTTTTTCATGCTGATTTTATAAATATTAGGTCGCCATTTTGTTTCGATATCTTGGAGTCGTACCAAAATTTTACCATATGATTTCTACGTAATATTTCATTTTTGTGCAAAATTTCAGGTAAATTAAACAACTAGTTCTTTGGTAATATATTTTTTAACATTTCACTAGACTGCCATTTTGTTTCGCCGTCTTGGATTCGTACCAAAATTTCACTAGTTCACTAGTTTCACTAGTTTTAGAGTAATACATTTTTTATGAAATGTTTGATATTATAATTGTCAAATAAGTGTAGCAATTATGCTATGGTCACTATTTAAGTATTACTGATAGAATTATAGAATACCTGCTTAAAAATACAAATACAAAATTTATAAAACAATAAAAGTAAACTGTGATAATAATTTAAAACTAAAAGAATAGGTTGTTTATTTGGAACTCTTTGAGTAGGCTTTTATATGTAACTTGTTTTAATTATATTTTATATGTACTTATACTGGTTTTATATGTACTTTAAATTTTTAATATTAGGCATTATGTAGATATAAAGTGTGAATGTTAATATCAACGTCTATGGTTAATATCTCCTAAATATAATTTTAGTATGCATAAAACCTTTGGTTTGGAAAAAAATGCGTTACGGTAATATGAAAATAGGACAGATTGATTAGAACAGATATTAATTAGTATTTATGTATCATAATTATCTCTTTTGCTTTTGTTTATTAAAGTAACTAATATAGAAACCATACAAATCTCAGTATCCATCGATCTATGAAATTTATTTCCATATACACCACTAAACAGCTGTCTATATGTTTATTTCTGCAGTAAAATATCTTTATCTGGAAACACTTTTCAAAAATCGTTGTTTGCGTCATTCCGTCATATATAATACTTTTTCTTTTGTCTGTGAATCTACAACAAGGAAAAATATTTAAGTTAATTTTAGTTTTTATACTTATCGAAACAATTAATTAAAAATAAGTGCTATGCCATATTTAAACAAACTAGTTATAAATAAAAACTAATACAAAGAAGTGCATTAAATTTGATATGAAAATGTCAATACATAATATTTTTCCTCATTATATCGAAATAATACTTACAGACAGGAACTGAACTCTTTAACTTTCTCAGTAGGTCATAAATAGTAATAAATCGTATAGTATTAGTACAATGATTTATTTATTCCCAAAATTGAACTGCTCTCGTTTATAAAGTTTTAGATTTAAATTTTTCGAGGTGAATAGAAAACCACAAATTTTGTTAACACTGTAGTAATAGTAGCTTTGTATTGGCGATCGTTTAGAGATTTGTAGCAACTTTTATTAAATCTTTAAAAGGAATTTTAACAAACAAGAAATAAATGTTTGTATATTTTCAACAGAAAACATTTACTTCTAATATATAAAAGGATAACATGAAGTGAAGATTTAAAGACAACTATTATGTTTTAAAAACATTAAAGCAATATTTACCTTTACAGTAATAAAGCAAAATCCGATATTATAAAACTAACAATTTTCTTATTGGCTAGAACATACCGCGGTCAAACTGAGATATAATATTTTAAAATTTTACGGATTTTCAAATAAACCAGAAATGCAATTTGAAATATGGCCGTCTTAATTTTTTCACCAATAATTTTTCACGAGTCATTCTAGCCAATAAGGAAATTTGTTATTTCATAAAACAGACATTACTTGTTAAAAAATGTTTGTTTTATGATATTGATTTTAGTAAATTATAGAATTTTTCATGTTTCCTTACAAAAAAATTAATTTTTGATGATAACTGATTTAAAAGATGACTCTCTTCTTATGTGCAAAAAAAAATTACGCTTGTGATATTCAAGTCAGCTAATGGTACAATTCTTAAAATATGGTCGACGACCCATTTTTTCAATCAAAGTCCCCCCGCCTCAACCAAAATTTGACAGTTAATATCCATGTATGTTGTATGTTAAGTACACAGTAATTTAGTTACTAATTTGTAAAGGATATTTTGTATTTGATAGTTACTAGATTGAATTTAAAATATTTCACGCCGACCCCTGTTGAAGTAGATGCCTCATAAAAATGTAAAAAAATATATAATATATATATATATATATATATATATATATATATATATATATATATATATATATATATATATATATATATATATATATATATATATATATATATATATATATATATATATATATATATATATATATATATATACAGGGTGATTCACGTTGAGTGTCCTATTAAACCTAACCTCCGAAACCAATAGCAACATTGAAATTTCAAATAGAACACCCTATATTTTATTGCAGTTTCTGATTCTACGCTCGATTTTAAGTAACGTCTGTTAACATCTTCCTATACTTATCTCCTACCATTTTCTCTAAAAAAATTAATTTATGATTTTTTTTTAGAAAATCTCCACATTAATAAAATTCCATATTTACCTGCGTAAGCGAGATAATTACTAGATTTAGGGGTTAGAGAGTGCATATATTTAAAATAACTATATGTTAGAATAACGATATATCATACAGGGTGTCGTATAAAAAGGGCATTTTTATCGAAATTTAGTAATGGTGAAAACTCATTTATTTTAAATCCAACACCCTGTATTTTATGGTATCTTCGAATAAACCAATACCTTACCTACAATATTTCCATATATGTTCCTATACCCATCTCCCACCATTTTTTAGATACGAGTCAACTTTGAATATTTTCCTGTTTTCAAAGACCATCCACAACAAAAGCACTCGCCTCGGCACCTGCTTAGCGAACACTTAACTAGTTAGGCCATGTAAGGTTTTATTTACCTCGTACTGACAAATATTTGAAATAAACAGACAGTTTTAAATACGGTGAATAATCCAAAATGTATTTTTTTAAATACAATTTGTAACCTAAAGGTGTTAGATATTATAAGTGATAATTAAACAAACACATAATACATAATCGTTAATTTTTAGCAAAAGAAAGATAACTAATTGTTAAATTGCTTAAAATGGCCACCATTCGCCATTAATTCTTCAAAAGCTCGACGTACTCGATTTTCCAGATCCTGGAGATTTGGTATTGGATTTCCTACATACACTCGCTCTTTGATAGTTCCCCAAAGGTAAGAATCTAGGGGAGTTAGGTCCGGAGACCGAGGTGGCCAATCCCATGGTCCCAAACGTCTGAACCACCTATCTTCGAACATTCCATATAATTCTTGACTCACTTCATTGCTGCAATGTGCAGGAGACCCATCCAATTGGTACCAGCAAGAAATCAATAATTGTAGTGGTAACTCATCCAAAAACTCATTAACTGTAGTTCTTAAAATATCCAGATATTTATTCGAAGTTAAATTTTCATCGTAGATACAATAAGCAAATTTATTGTCCATCAGTAAGCAAAAAACATTAAACCCGAATTGAAACTAAAATCTTCGTTCTATAACCAATTTTGGGTTTTCAGCCGCCCAAAAATGACTATTTCGTCTATTAAATATTCCTTTCCTCATAAATTTCGACTCGTCAGTCCAGATAATTTTTTTCAAAAATAGTGGGTCTTCCTCAATTTTAGTTAGAACTATTTCGCAAAATTCAATACGTCTCTGAAAATCTTCTGGTAAAAGGCCTTGCTGGGTGATAAATTTAAATGGTTAAATGTTATGTTTGCTTAAAATACGTTGAATTGTTGAATATGAAAGTCCTAGATCTATTTCAGCACTTCTAATTGATGCTTGAGGGTAAACGTTAAAATATCCAAGTACATTTATTTCATTGCCTTCATTATCAGTTTGTAGTTTTGTGTATGATCTATGTTTTATAATTTTGCCGTGATTTTTAAAATTTGCTTCATATTTGAAATATGAAGGCAAAATAAATAGAAAGCCTAAAATGCTGTGTACACGTACGAAAGAGAGGATGTCAGTATTAATGTGTATAATCAGAGTCCAAGGACCATCATCAAAATATTATGGTATGCACGTTAATACTGACAACCTCCTGTTGTTTCAGCAACATAAATTGATTTTTAAGGAAATAAAAACTATTATTGCATTTAGTACCTTCTAAATTTTTTCCTGTGCATAGGAGGTAAATGAGCATACATCTCGTTAAATTTTCTGCAGGTTCTTGAAATAACTTTGTTACACTCTCCATGAGTGTAAAATAAATTTAAAATATCAATATTGGAATATTCAATTGCGTTTTCCATTTTTACGGAGCATCAATTGAAAACTATCTGTTAATGTCAAAAAGATGTCAGGAAGAAGTAAACAAAACCTTCCATGGCTTACCAAGCTAAGTTATTCGTTAAGCGGGTGGTTTTGTTATGGTAGTCTTTGAAAACAGGAAAATATTCAAAGTTGGCTCATATCTAAAAATGGTGGGAGATGGGTATAGGAACATATATGGAAATATTGTAGGTAAGGTATTGGTTTATTCGAAGATACCATAAAATACAGGGTGTTGTATTTAAAATAAATGAGTTTTCACCATTACTAAATTTCGATAAAAATGCCCTTTTTATACGACACCCTGTATGATATATCGCTATTCTAACATATAGTTATTTTAAATATATGCATTCTCTAACCCAGAAAAAAAATCTAGTAATTATCTCGCTTACGCAGGTAAATATGGAATTTTATTAACGTGGTGATTTTCTAAAAAAAAATCATAAATTAATTTTTTTAGAGAAAATGGTAGGAGATAAGTATAGGAAGATGTTAACAAACGTTACTTAAAATCGTGCGTAGAATCAGAAACTGCAATAAAATATAGGGTGTTCTATTTGAAATTTCAATGTTGCTATTGGTTTCGGAGAGATGTGGCAACGCTACACTTGCGAAAATATTTTTAAAATATAGATTATTACCTATTATGTCCGTATGCCGAATTTGAAAAAAATTCCTTTTATAGTTCTTCAGAACTTTTAATAGGACACTCAACGTGAATTACCCTGTATATATTTATATATATACATATATATATATATATATATATATATATATATATATATATATATATATATATATATATATATATATATATATATATATATATATATATATAGTTTCGATTTTTCAAATAGAACACTACGTATATTTTTACATTTTTGGATTCCTATATCCTACTTATCCAGCTTGGATATCCATGCCACACTTGTTAAAAGTAAATAATTGATTATCGAGAATTTTTCTTAGTAATACTTAATTTTTGAGCTTATTTTTGATCAAATCGCAAAAAAGTACCGTTAGATTCGCAGCAAAATCTTCTTCTAAAAATGGTCGCCATTTGAAAAAAAATAGTTAGATACGAAAATTTGATTTTATCAACTTCTCTTGTTCCCTGCTATCAGACTAATCACTAAAACTTAGCGATTGTATTATTCTGTTATCATTTCAGGTCCTTAGATTAATTTGTCACTGTTCAATTTTCCAAAATTTTAATTTCATGAAAACATGCCTCGTCATGCCCAATTACTTACTATATATTTTTATTTTTTATATGTTGAATAGTTTAGAAAAAAATAAAACAAAAATTGTACTTAAAATAAAAATATCCACAACGTATCTCCAAAACCATTTATTTGCAGACGCCTGTTAATATTTTTTTTTGTAATTTTCATAAGAGGATCCTGGGATATCAGTTGAATACCTGGGGTGCGATTTTGCACTTATCATTTCGTTAGTTAACGAATCGCTAAATCACGTGATTTAGCGAAACAACTGACAAAGGTTGGAAGTAGCATCCATTTCTTAAATGGAAAATTGCATGTATTTTTTGACGTCAAGTAGGCCAGTTTTTCATTACGATTTGACAATTACTGATAACCTTAAAATTATTTTGTTGACGTTGAGCAAAACACGACACATTTGTTTGGCCTAATTAATTAAGTGTACTTTATTATTTTGGAAATAATTAAAAGGTGATGAAGAGTTAAAAATCTGAAGCTACTAAGGTCTGCCTGGAGATCCTTAATACTTGTGTTTGTTATACTTCTAAAATGGAATATATAGCAGCATTGTTGGCATCAATTGGTGATGGTGAATAATATTGTACCTAATACCTACTAATATTCTAATAAAACAGAAGTTAACAAAGAAGTTGTGATTTCAAGAGACCTAAATTTGACTTTAATTAATCGCTACATGTGAGTGCAGTGAAAAAAGTGAACATTTTAGTGGATATTATATTGCGCTTTTCCAGAACAGATTTTAATGTTATTATACCTTATTATAAAGGCGTAATATAATATTTTTGGACTTGTATTTCCAGATATTTTAGAGACATTAGAGAATATGATATTCTTAAAGACACTGTCAGGTATTTCATTAGAAAAATAAACAAATAGAAGTTAATACTTTTACCATTTAATTATAAAGTTTAAAATAAATAAAAGTCCTTATTGAAGAAGGGCAACTACCAGCATTTAGATCAGTTTAAAAGAGTAAAAAATGAAAAATTAACCCTTTAAAATTTTGCAGAACTTTGCATTTTAGGGTGCTTGGGCCCCATGTTTTCCCACTTCTGTCAGTCTGTCTGTACGCAGCATAGCTTAAAAACTACTTATCCAGTTGAATTTAAGTTTTCAACGGAATGGAAACATTTTGGTATATAGAATATGGCAAAACAAAATAGCGGCCTAATGAAATAAAATTGCATAAAACTCAAGTGAGAAACAGAGACAGACTGGTAAAATTTTAGTCCGAATCTTGTATGACAAAAGTAAATAACGGCCTAATAAATTATTTGAATATGCAGACAATCTGTACGAGGGAAATTGATTGCCATCTAAAATAGTCCCTCTCTAATATTTTTATTATTTCTCGTACTAAAACATATTACACACAGTGTAATTTTTTACATGGAATGCTCTGTATAAAGAAGCCCTTTTAAGAAATACTCTATTTGTAACTGTTACGAAATTTATATATTTAAAAATAATATGGCCATTTGCAGGAAGGTATTAATTTTAGTTTTTTAAATATCATAGGTAGGTATATCAGAAAATTTGGCATGAAGTTTTTTGGAAAGATATTTTTTAGCTTTTCATAGGTGTAAAAAATAGACAGGGTATTCATTTAATAAAAATAGATCTTCTGTCACTTTCTATATATTTCAAAGATACTGATAATTACCATATGATTGAGAAGAAGAAAATTTACTTTGCATTTTTTTCATTGCATTAAAAATAATAAAATTACTGCACAGTTGATCCTATACCTAATAGAGTAATTTTATCGTCTAAAAACTAAAAATTGACGTTTGGAGAGTTTACATAACTACCAAAAGAAACAGTTGGAACTGAAAAATAAATATTTCTACGTTCATACCTTAACTTTTGGAAATTTGTTTAAAGATTCATATATAATACCACCCATAACTAATTTCATAATGGTATCAATCTCTAACTTTCTATATCCCTGTAAATCTGTATCTATAAAACGCCTAAATATAATTATTTTTTTAGATTTAAGTATAGTCATAAATCTTTAAGATATAAATGAAATAATTTTCCATTTTGATTATTATGAAATTGACTGGAACTTCTTTAATTTTTTTTTATGTGTTGCGATATTTTATAGTGAAAATCAATTCTATATTTGTCACTAAATAAAAAAATATTACAATTGGACATGCTTTTATTGTTCAAGTTGTTACAAGCTGAAATTAGTTTCCATTGCTGCTGATTTCTGGTGATATGTAAGTACACACCATTTTCTTTTACAAAGGGTCCAAAGGACTCACACTGTGACTTGAAATACCTAAAAAGAAGAAAAAATATTGTAAAAAAAATGCTTTTCGAAAAATCAGCTGTAAATATGCTATTAAAAAAACTTCGTTATTGATAAAATAGGTATATTTCCAATTTTCGTTAAAAATTAAAAGCAATACTTAAGAAGCATATTCCCCTTAAGAAAATATGAAGAATATCCATATAAATATGGATTTTTAAACTTGTGTTTGTAACCAACAGCATGTATAGTACCTCAACCCATTTTTTTTTATTCAATATAACCATAACCCCTACATTAATTAATTAATTTTAGGTACTGATGTCCAAATTTGTAGACAAAATTCAAGTTTACTAATTTTCAACCAGAATTTATATATTGAGTTGTGGTTTTCTATAATGTATATGTTGGCTTTATCGCTTCGAAAACGCAAAAGGCCACAAGAAATCTGTTACACAGAGTATTATCTAAGCCCTTGTCATTTTCACAAAATGTTTATACACACACAATGACTATTACAAAACGAAATATTATATTGTTCTTTTCTACCCAGGATAATTCACACCCAATTCAGGATAATTCACACCCAATTCAGGATAATTCACACCCAATTACCAAAAAACTTTTTTTATATAAAGGGTGTTTTCACCAAAATGTAAATTTTTCTGGATGTGTTGTTTTTTTCAGCTCCCGTATGCATCAAACAATTGTTTCTTACCCCATTCTATTGTGAACTTTTTACTTTAAACTAACTTTCATGATCCATCAGATCAAAAGGTCATTTGAGAGTTTAAAAATTAATGAAACTTATTAAATAATGGTAAAAATGTCTGTTATTATTTAAATTTACATAGATAATAACGAATTCTAATGATGAGCCTGAAGTTAGTTCAAAGTAAAAAATATGCAATTTATAAGTATAATGTTTTTATTTATATTTTGACATCTAGATACAGCTTTAACTATAGAAAATAAAAACACAATAATTGTATAATTTTTTCACTATGATCTTCTAAGAATACAAAATATTACTGAATAGAAGAAATTACATAACATATATTTTTTTTAGCTGGTCCCATTTAATGCATATATATGTTTTAATGCAACATTAAATGAATCTGAAGTTAGCAATTATGTCAGGTTTGGTACCTTTATCTTTAAAGATTATCCAAAAAATTGATAAAAGCCATTTCGTAAGAGGCAAAGATTTTAGTCCTCTCTCTCTCTCTGAACTCATATATTTATAATCGGTATGAAAACACTAATTTAATTAGATAATAATATTCAAGGTGTCACATTTAAAAAATCCATGTTATGTAGTTTTTTCTACTTTTCAATAATTTTTAGAAATATTTGATATTCTTAGACCATAATACAGGAATAAGCCTACAAATTTTGAAATTAAAGTTTTTTTTTTAAATTTTCTATAATTCAAGATGAAACTAGGTGTCAAAAATAAATGAAAGCCCTGTACAACAGTCGCATTTATAAATTTAGAGACATTACCTTTATTTATAACTGAGTTAAGAAATAATAGTATAAGGGATACAAAAGTTGAAAAAAAAACATGTTTAAAAAAAATTTACAATTTCGTTGAAAACAATCTGTACAAAATAACTAAAGAATTAAAAAAAACAAGGAAAACTTTTTTTTACAAGTGTTTTACAAAACACTCTGTAAAACAACTTGTTGAAGACCTGCATTAACATCCTCTAGGCTATAAACTTAGTGCTAGACCGTAGGGGCGTCCCTAGACTCCTGTTACTGAATGGGGGGAAGGGGGGAGGGGGACGCTTGCCTCCTCTGGAAAATGTAAATATTGTATATTACATATATAAATTACATTTCTATACCAAATGGACTATGCATGACCTTTTTTGGTTTTTTTTTCATCAGTTATGGTTCTGCGGGCGCCCATGCAATATCCCAAAAAAAAGACATCCCCTCCCGTATGCCCCCCTTAGTTACGCGCCTGCTAGACAGTGTCGAAAACCGTAACTAAATATGTTAATTTTTGTTGAACAAAAATTGAGATCTGAATATTGTCCAAAAATTTCCATCTTTAAGTTCGTCATTTATACGTCACAATCCACAATACCACTAGGTATTCTAAAAATTATACTGAACAAAGCCTATAAGAAAGGATGAATTGCGAGGTAGCTACTAGGACTACACATAAATCTTATAAAACTAGCTTGAGGGAAATTCCCTACATTTTATATATGTTGTAGTTCTTGACTTTCTGAACAATAGATACCATGATCACCTCCAAATCTTACAAAATAGAGACAGAATTGAATTTATAAAATAAAGTTATTCTGAAGAAAAAATCGAGAAAAAAATGTTTCTTGTTACAAAATACAGTTTTCACTGTGAG
Source organism: Kuschelorhynchus macadamiae (assembly GCA_030620095.1). Taxonomy (NCBI): domain Eukaryota; kingdom Metazoa; phylum Arthropoda; class Insecta; order Coleoptera; family Curculionidae; genus Kuschelorhynchus; species Kuschelorhynchus macadamiae. The sequence goes on along the minus strand of JAUTXW010003697.1, from coordinate 354,512 downwards.
TAATCTTAATTTTCTTAGACTTAAGTCAGTTATACTTTATTTGATATGATTAAAAAAGGCAACATACAGATGTTTCAAGTAAATTGAAGTTTAAAAAATAAAATTTTAAACAAAACGAATTACAAATTCATGTATAGTCTTTTTTAAGGTATTAAACCTCAGTTTACCAAATTGCATATAAACCAGACGTTTTGTTCTTTAATAAAACAAAATAGTCCATAATAAAAAAACAGCAGTTACACCTTATACAACATTTTTGGGACATCCTGTATAAATATTTAATATATCCTTACAAAATGTACTTTTAGCAACCTAGTTTCTTCCAGTACCTAACAAGGTATCCCAGAATTACATAATAATGGATTTGAAATAACCTCTTCTGGTCAAAACTGGTAAACACAGTTAACTTAACTTACAAAAAAATAAAGTTTCTTCATGATATAGGTATAATGTATATGGTGTATAATTTTTTCTCTAAAATTAAGTTTGGTTCACTTTTGTTACTTTATGTATATTAATGTAGTTTTTTTTTAATTTTTAACACATCTGATATTTTATACAGATGTTATGTACAGGATGTTTGGTTATATTTTAAACAGTGCCCTAGAGACTTTATTATGAGTTATCAAAAAACTTTAAATATAAAAGTGTTTAGGTTTGGGTCAATTTACAAGAAAAACAAACAAAAGGTAATCGGAAATTTAGCAAATGGGCATCGACTGCGTTATTTTAAAAGGCACACCCTGTATAATAGATACACCTCAACTGGTCTCTTCTTGCTGATTATTAATAATGGACTAGGTTTAAGACCTTTATCTCTAAAGATAATCAAGGAATTTAAGAAAAACCCTATCATAAGAAGCAAATCTCTTACACATTCCCTCTTATGGCAGGGTTTTTCTAAAATTTCTCTATTATCTTTAGAGACAAGTTTAAACCTAGTATATTTATAATCGGCAAGAATGATTAATGAATGATGATTTTGTTCAAACCCAAAAAAATTTGTATTTAAAGTTTTCTGATAAATCATAGCATAAGGCCTCTAGGGTACGTACCATTTAAAATATAATCAGGCACCCTGTTCAATTTTACATAGGAATAAACAAATAAATTCTATTAAACATAATGAACTTATTAAGTCATATAATAGTTATTTTTTTAAATAGAATATTTTTATTGTAATGTGAAACTTCAAAAGCAAATCATAGATTTGAACAAAAGATTAATTTAAAAATACGCATTAAAAATTGCAATTAGCAAAACCCAAGGAAAAACAAACACTTTAAACATATTTGTATCACACTGTAAGAAATTAGACACAACATATAAAACATAATGAGGTGTCTAGCACAAAGTTTAATGGATGACATAATAAAAAAATAAGTGCACCATTCATCAGTTGAGTTGCTATGCATCTTGCTGCTGTTTTCCGACAGAATATCAGTGCAAAAACAATTAGTCAAATTAAACAAGGTTTCAAGTGTTAAATTCTGTTTGATACTGTAAACTGATAATTTGTTATAATAACGAACTCATAGTTATGTTTTGCAGTAGACTTTGCTAAACATAAGCTTATGAATTATACTAGCCTAATCTGTTTAAGTCTAATATTATAGTAAGTTTCTTTATAAAAAAAAAATAATCACAATTAATACTTACACCGGTATATATCTTCTACAATCAAAATGGTTGAGTTCAAATTTGAATCAACAAAATAGCTTATCGAGGAATTTGTAACTGTGCTTCAGTGATTGTTCTTCCTTATATTGACTAAGTATGTGAAAGGTAAACGAAAATACTGTATCAAATACTTGACATCATTTCTTGTATCATTCCCTTCTTTTTAGGGTCATATTCTGCAAAAAAGTAAAAATATTGCTATAATCAATAAATGTGCCATACACCACATACTGTGTAATATAATATAACTAATTATTTCCCTACTCTAATAATTATAACATTATATAATTCCAACTATAGTTCTTTTAAAGAAAAACAAAGATTATTTCATTTCACCCTCAACAGTGAAAATATATAATACCAAAGAAAATAATAGCTTCCACTATAAATTTTCTGTGATAATACCTGTTAAGGAATACTTTTGTTTACAAGTTATACATAGACCTCGACATAGACAATAAAATACAATTTTAGCAAGTACATTCTTTTTGCTTAAAAATATACAAATTCATGCCTACCTGTAACAGTATTATGATAATCTAGATTCAACTGCCCTTATTGCTTCTTTAGTCTTTCCATCAATAGAAAATATTATTCTTAAATTGGTTCCTAGTTACTGGTATTTATGTTCAATTTTGCAATACTTAAATACACCATTATTAAACCACTGTTATGTTTCCGCAAGTGATCCATCAGCTGTTCGACTTGTTTACTGTGTATCTGTGAACTAAAGAAGTTAGGTTAGGTTACGAGAGACCAAAATAAATAAAATACTGCCTATTCTTAAAATAGGGAGGGCCATTCCCCAGTAACAACGGGCAATTCCAACCTAGAGTATGATTTTTATTCTTACTCTAAGTTTAAAACGCTTTGTTCTCCCGAGGAACGCATTTCGCCTATATTATTATATTATTTTTCTGTGGAATGCGCGCCCCGTTTCAAAGGCGGATAAATGTATGATGTTTATGTGGTTGCATAACAGTCGCGGTGCTGGATTAGAATAGATGGAATACATATTAACATCCTTTTCTTTTAAAAATAAAATACGTAATATAGAATTTTGCACCATATAGCAAATAATGTAATTAATATTTAAACAGAATATTCACAACTTAAATATTTCTTCAAAAGAAGTACATTTTGAGGATAGCGTTTTATGTTTTCCCGTACTTCTAATAAAATGATCAAGAAAGAAAAATTCACTGAATTAAAAATAATGATTCATTAATAATTAAAATATACAGGTTTCGTAATAATATGACATAGATAATATTTTTTAAACAGATTAGCTTACCTTGTTTAATTTGAAGGATTTACGAGTTTCGTATCTTCGCTGCCTATTTGGATGTTCCATGTTTTCATGATTTTCTTGAATATTTTGGCATCTGTTGAATATTTACGGTATGATGCATATGCTAATATATCATGGCTTAGCTTTCAAGTAATCAAAACGACTTTTTATCTTACGAAATGAAACTCCAAGGCAGTAAATTTAGATATTATCAAAAACTCAGACACATTCGGAAAATGGCGGCTTTAGTAGTAGATTGTTGTTTAACGAACCAAGATCGGAAAATCCGATTGTCATGCCGAACAGCTCTCCGAACGGAGAAAATTTTCGTTAACTAACGAAATGATAAGTGCAAAATCGCACCCCAGGAACACCCAGTATAAATCCGCCAATTGACAGATTTAATCGACCAATTCTTCGATACAAATATTACTTGCTTTAACATATTTATTTTGTCAATGGACAGATTAATTCAATTGACTGAAAAAAGTATGTCAATTCACAGATGTAATCTGTTAATTACCCTAACTTAACTTACTAAATACTAAAAATAAGTACAGAATTTTGTTTAAATTCCAGTTTACATAACTTTCTATGAGTACATATTTTAATATTATTCTGTGTTTGTACGCATAATAGGATATTACTTTCAAAGTTTAATTTAAACAGTTTTATTTAAAACTCTTGAAATTGATAGGTGACATCCCCCAATTTAAGTAAAAAATTTAAGGAAGAAAAGTCGACGAAAAAGAATTCGAACTGGGAAAAGTTTTTGTCGAAAGAAACAGTTTTCCTCTAGAGAACCGTCATTCCAATAATCCTACATTTTAAAAAGAGCACTTTTTGTTCAAATGTTCGGCCCAACTTTTTCCCTACCTAATTTTAACTAATGCGTTTAAAATTATATTCTGATTTAAAAGTTTGATACATTGACAAAAAGTTAGACAATAATTATATCTAGAGTGGTATACAAATTTCGTTGTTGGTGTTTCCAAGCTTTCTTTGTCAATTTCGAGCATCTATTCATATTAGAACATCCTATGTTTTTGGTGACCTAGCACATACAGGGTGTTTCGGGAGTAAAGAGAAATATTCTATATTCTAAGGAAGTGTTTGGGAGATCAAAAAATTCAAGATTAATTTTTAAGATAAAAGGAGTATAGCAAAATTTAAAAAATCCATTTTTTTTCAATATTTCGGAAACGATTTTAGATATCAAATAGAAATTTTTTATGCGAGATTATGACTATTGAAATAAAATGATTTGTAATACTGTCGCCAGTGGTATGTATTAACTTTTTCTTAATTAACAATTTTTTCTAAAGGAAAATGCTCTCTTAATTTTCTTTCGCCTGATGAATCGTTTTGAAGTAATAATTAAAATACTCCTTTGATACGTTCATATCCTTACTCGTTTGCGGACCTATAAATATCTAACCTTGGAATAAAATGGAATGTTTTTATGTTTTGGGCGTATAAACTCGCATATAATAATTTTAAACTTAACACACATTAAACTATTATACGCACCATGTATGTACAGTTACGACGGAAATTGGGGCAGCATATTTTTCTATACCTAAAAATGTCTGAATATTTTTGACATTGATGACAGTTTCAAATTAGACTTCGTATTTTAATATCAAAATAAAAAAATTTCATATCAAGTGTTTAAAGTGTTGGCTATTTATTTCTTGACAGTGAGCGAGATATTGCAAAAAGCATTCAATTCGTTGTTTCTACATTCGTTTTCGATTCATCTTTTAAAAGCCTCCAGGTTTAACGGCTAAGTTTTCAAAACAACATTTTTGAGGTGTACATAAAAAAATAATTGAGAACTGTTAAGTCTGGGGACCGAGCGGGCCATTCAATATTGACCCTTTTTTGTATTCACTTTCCAAAAGAGCTTTTTGTAGAAATTGGTTGTGATATTCTCGTATTCATTTAGGGTTTTCCCTCGCCCAACATTACCAATTATGCCGGTTGACGGTTTTATTTATAGTGAAAGTCGAGTGGTGGGAAAACTTTATTTGACTAATGAAATTTGAAATGTGATATATATATATATATATATATATATATATATATATATATATATATCACGGCATAATCTGAGAAATTAAAAAAACCACAAAAATAACCAGGCAAAAAATTTCACGACATCCTGGTTGATGCCTGAGAGGCAGATGTGTACTGGCTACTTCATTCGGTTTTTCTTTCAGATTCATTACCAAGATTTCTTATCAAGGAACGAGATGTTTCCGATAACGGGCGAAGGGACCGAAGATGCGCCTGCGCGATTAGATTAACTGATAAGATTGTGCCCGTTGAGACTTATGCTAAGGAGAAGATACCCACCAATCTTTTGTGGGAGCACTGAAACGGTGCTGCGACAAAGGAAGCTGTGTTGTTTGTGCATAGGCGGGTAACAACTGCAAAAAAATTAAAATGTAAATCATATTTTAAAATTAAATATCTTTCTTAACTTTTCTAATTTTTTTTGAAAATTTTCAGTCGAATGAAAAAGTTTCTTATGCTGAATTTTAAAGCTTTTATTTGACAGCCAGTTTGTTCGGCAATATTGGGCTCATACAAAAATTTTACCAGTACCTCCTTACATTATTCTTTATGTTTGTGCAAAATTTGATGTGAATCGAATAAGTAGTTTTTCAGATTGATTTTTAAACAGTTTATTAGACTTCAAATTTGGACCCAAATATATCCAGTTTTAAATTACATTAAATAGGCAGTTTTTTCCACTGATTTTTAAATAGTTAATTAGACAACCATTTTCTTCCGCCGTATTAGATTCTTACCAAAATCTCACCAGTTCAGTAGTATGCCACAGTTGATTTATATGCTGGCTTTGAAATCGATTCGAACAAGGAGATTTTTCGCACAACATTCTGTTCCGCCATATTGGATTCATTCGAAAATATTATTAGTTTACCCTACAGTAAGAATTGTGCTAAACGGAAATAAATCGAAAAAGTAGCTTTTGCAGAAATATTTCTTAAGCATTTTACTGAGCCTATATTTTGTTCCGCCAACCTGAATTGGTACTAATATTCTACTAGTTGTTTCTACGTGACATTTTATTTTTATGTGAATTCTAAAATCAATCGACTCGAAGTAGTTTTTGGACTGGTTTTTTAAACATTTTATTAGGACGTTTTTTGTTTTGTCATCTTGGTATCAAAATATTAGCAGTTCATTTCTATATCACATTTCATTTTCGTGGCAAATTTCATATTAATTCTGTAAGTAGGTTTTTTACACTAATTTTGTAAACATTTTATTAGGCCGGTATTTTGTTTCGCTATAATGTATTTTTACCAAAATGTTACGGTTCTACCCCATATGACTCCTAATTTTTGAATGAAGTTAATCTGGTAAGTATTTTATTAGCTATACCCTGAAAAGGCAGACGACCAACTTATAGATCGAAGAAATAGGAAAGAATAGATGCTGAAAAATATTTTTCGGCATCTAGAAACCCAAAACGTGCATCTGTGAGTAAAGTAAAATACCAAATAAATATTTTAGTACACTTATTTATTGTAGCTGATATTATGATATCCTGACATTGAGGTATTTTGCTTGATACCAAACATCTTTTTGGCATCGCATCTATTCTAACTCTAATCTAACTCGCTTCCAAAAAAAGAAGTCTTGATATTGCTCAAATGCATATAACCTGATATTATAAACTGTAAGTTCCATGTCAATACACGAGTCATATCAGAAAAACTGTAAAGCTGGTCTAATTTTTAGTAAGACGGGTAGATAATTCGAAAAGAACCGGTTAAGTGACAGATTGAATAAAGAAAATAAAAACATTATGCTTTTCGGAACCAAGCGTGATGAACCTAAAAATGGTTTAGGGTCAGTATTTCAGATTACACTACGTTTACTTACGACAAAATGAGAATGCAAACATGTTTCAATAAACCCTTGATTTCACAAAGTAATAAAAAAATAACCACGAAAAATTATATTTGTGCAGCCTGTAGTTGTCTACTTATGTTAACTAGGCTCTACCCTGCATTCACCCTAATTCAATTCATATTCAGAATTATAATCATAAAACTTTGATTTTTGCTTCTGTATTTTCACCGTCCTGCATTTGTTAAATCAATTTCAATAAATTAATTACAATAGTAGTTATTTCTTTTAAATTTTATTCTTTTCGAAACACACCTCCGCCCATGTTTCGATTTTGCTTTCTATAACCTATCTTTCCAGCGGTTTGAACTCCTTGCACCGCATATAGGGTGTTCGATCTCTGTAAGGCCCATTTCTGAGAGCAGATAACATCGCCGGTCGTGTTTTTAGTGAAGCTATTTCAATTGATTTGTGGGCGAGGAATTTTAGACTAAGTGCTTGCTTCTCAGTAAACAGAGGGCAAATCTATTAAGTGGTTTACGTTGTTTAGGTTGTTGGGATAGGGATGATAGAAACGTAGTTTCATTATTTATGCGATACCAAATCGTCAATACTATATCACAATGTCTTTTTTAACAATTTTTAAAGGTAAAATTTTGTTATATATTGTGTTGCTGCATTTATTGATTTTATCTAACCTTTCACTTTAAAAATTTTACAAAAAAATATATTTTTATCTGAGCTGTTATGACTTTCCTGGAGAAAAAAACCTATATTTTCAGTATATAATTTATGAATAGAACGAAAGTTGGAATAATAATCGGAGAAAGGTCCTACAGCTGGATCACACTTTTAAATAAATCAAGCAAATTATTTTTTTAAAATAAATATAATGATTTTTTTATTTTGTTCTTACGTTGACAATTGTGAATTTATTAGTAATTTGATATTATTTTTGAAATCACACGAATTTTATTGATGTTTCATATTATATTTTTTATTTTGCTACAAGAAACCTTTAATAGAAACCTACCTTTGGTGGAAACGTCTGTCTTAACGAAAAACTACTTTGTCTATTGTTGAGGATATTGTGATGTCCAAGCGGATACACTTGTATAAATTACGTAAATATGTTGGTAGAATCAAGTGCTTTGACGATAGCAAAAAAAACTTAATTTGGGAAAAATGTATCATATATACACATACACATTGCCGCTTCGACGATCTAAAAGCTATTCAAAAATACAAATTAGAAAACCATTCCATTATTTATCTTGATAGTTTGATACTTATGACATCCAAGCAAAAATCGTATGAAGATTTATCCAGAAAATGCCAATCAAAAGCTCCATTGAATAAGGGAAAATAGATTAATATTTTGCATGCTATTTCCGAGGATAGCTGAAATTCAAACAGTTTATGGTTGTCATCTAAAAATATATTTTATTAATTTCCTAACACCGATGCATTGAGATAAAATATTAATAGTCAACATATTCAGACGTCTTGTCGCAACAATCGCGGCGGTAATAGCCGTAGGGAATGGCAGGAATAGGTAATGTTAACCAAATATATATAAAATAAAATTTTTGGATTGGATTCAAAATGGAATTCGTATAGCACCCTTTAAATTATTCAATGTAGATGATTATAGTGGGAAGAGGACCTCTATTCCCACTATAATCCTTTACATTGGAGACACGCAAACTTATGTAAGCATGGAATGGATTTTGCTTTGAAGTGCTGATAGAATAGCTGTTTAATATTACTTATTATCAGTTGTCCTTGTTTTGGAGTTGAATAGTTTTTAAAGGTAACATGCTCTAGAATGAGCTGTATAATGTAAATTTTCCCTTTTATAGAGCTGTATAATTACCACTTCTCTAAAACCTTTGAAAATAATACTTTTCTTTTTATTCCTTTTTTCTAATTAGATTTATCATATAGGCCATTCGCTCAATTATAAGTTGGTTATCAAACAAAGACTCTACAGAAATTAAAAAAAACGTTACAGATTTCAATATTTATCTCGTCGTGTCAGATAGCTGGTTCATAAGGAAGAAGGCCTCTTTAAAAATCAAACAAATAGTGTCTACTCAGATGTAATATAGTCCAAGGTGGTCTTAACTATAAAGATCTGCAGCCTTTTTGATACAAAGGCAGCAATTCAACTATTTTATCTGCAATCATTATTTACTTCAATGGCGGTTCAAAATATCGCAAATATTTCCAAAAAGTTCCTTCTTTACTCCCGTTTCGCAAAAATTATCTACTATGTTCAACAGAACAATTTTTCCACAAACACTTTAATTCTTCTTTTTCTAGATGTGCATATCTGTATTGTAAGTTGATATATCATATATATTATATAATTAATTAATAATATAATATATAATATATAATATATAATATACAATATATAATATATAATTTATAATATATAATATATAATATATAATATATAATATATAATATATAATATATAATATATAATATATAATATATAATATATAATATATAATATATAATATATAATATATAATATATAATATATATATATATATATAATATATAATATATAATATATAATATATAATATATAATATATAATATATAATATATAATATATAATATATAATATATAATATATAATATATAATATATAATATATAATATATAATATATATATATATAATATATAATATAATAACTTCTGTTCGTACATATTGTAGTCCTTATCTTCAAAACGAATATTCTGTGAAAAAAATCATAATGTAAAATTGTAGACTATAATTCCCCTACTATAATTTTTTTTTAAAAAACTGTCAATTTTTGAGATAACCTAAAAAAATAGAAAATCTCTGTTAAACTTGGTGGTCTTGGTATTCGAGATTCATCCACTCTTTGTTTTTCCGCGTTTTTAGGTTTGGTTAAAAATGTAACAAATTTGCTTGAAATGATTTTGCCTGAAAATATTTTAAATTGTTCTGACGTTGACTCAAATTTTGCGTTAAATTCGTGGCTTTCATTTTGCAATCTAGAAAAGATACCAGATGAACTATAACGTAGACAGAAGAGTTTAGATTTAAAGTTAGGTCAGATTCTCCTCGGCAACCTTATATCGAATAGTCAGGATATCAAAGACAGGGCACGTCTTCTTGCCTTTGAAATGCCTGAAAGTAATGCCTTCTTAAATGCTTTTCCTTCTGTATCGTTCGGAAATCATTTGGATTATTCATCTTTTCGTATTTCCATTGCTTTGAGAGTTGGCTTGCCTGTGTGAGCAACATATCTGCACTTATGGCGAAACAGAATATATATATATATATATATATATATATATATATATATATATATATATATATATATATATATATATATATATGGCCTATATGGGCTAAGCTGCAAAAAAAAGTGTGGGACGTATGTCCAGACCCAGGCTGATCAACGACATAATCAAAAAGTCTCTAATCACTGTGGAATTTCCCGTAGGACCCCTTACAGGGTGCTATCATCCGGACCAGATGAACCCAGGTTTTTTAACGAGATTGTTGTTCCTCCCCTTCCCCCTTCTTCCTATTTTACAGCATGAAGCCCCGGAAGAACAGACATAGCGGAGTTATAAGGTACCACTCAAATTAAGGGTACCTTTCAAAATCTAAAAGTATTAAAATCTTCAAAAATCCAGTTTGGTGGAATTTTTTTTCGAAACCTAAACATAATTTTTTAAAACGCTCAAAATAGTAAAACAATTTAGTTGTCAAAATTTTCTGTTCTCTTACAAACTGAACCGATAAAATTACTCGAACATGCGAGAGGAAATCCCGTCGTACATTCGCCACATCTCCATTAATCCATTCCGACCTCTAAACCTGAGTTTATCAAAATTTCAGAGTAGAGCACCTGAACGACAAAATTAATTTGGCTCGCGCCGTGAAACTTCCGTTATGGCGTTTCCAGATTACTTCAAGTTAATATTGGATAGAGTGGAACATTTTTTATTCACCTTAAGCGACAGCTTTTGATGTCAGCAAACATTCAGAATCGGAAAGGAGATATGCAAAATATACAAGTTTACAATAAACTGTTGTAAGGTGATTAAAATATCTGCATATTAATCGAATGCTACATACATATATTAGAAATATCTACATCAGAAACAAATACGTAGCTTACGTTGATTACTAAAATACAAATATTTGAGTCGAAAATTCAAAAATAAAATTGAAAAAGTTTAGATAGAGATTCTTTTACAGCATTAATCAATTAAAAAAATTATGACGTTTTGTTTTCGATTGCTCGAGACATTTTCAAGGATCTTTACTCCACGAGATCTGAACACTGAATATATTAGGAAAGTTTTACTCCTATTTTTTAATAAGGCATTAATTTCCGCAATATCTGCACGTAAAATGTTACTATAGATTTTTTTAGTTCTTCCTATAACTTTGAGAAAATTCTGTCAATCTTAGAATGCTTCAAAAATTTTGTTTAAAAGTTAAACATAAAAAAAATTACTTTTTATTTTACTTATGATTTTAACGAATTCAATACAGGTTTTTTCAACTTATAGGAATATTAAAAGATTTTTCTATTGTGAAAAGAAACCAAATTTTTGATCCGAGGTAGTCGCTATCTTCATGCCAGAAGAAATTGGAAAAGCAAGTTCTATAGTAGGGTAATCTTCGCTTTTGTCATGGAAATGGAAGACACCCTTAAGCAGCTAAATCTAGTCTCAGTACTTGGTCATCAAATCGTGAACGAGAAAGTTACAAGCCTAAGGCCTCCATTACCAGGGCTCCCCCATTGATGTCTAATTTATCTATATAAACACCTTTAACGTACAAGACAAACTTTTAACACTCTCCTTCGATGCCGTTATACATTTTTTAGAACAGTAGACAAAATTGCTTTAAGTCGCCTAAAATTTTTCGTATTAGATCATCTTAGAACAAATAAAACATAAACGAAAATACCCAATCACGAATAGTAAAAAATATAGTGCGGGCAATCCTAAACGCCTTACTTCGCCTCAGTAGTTTCCTAAAAGAACGAGTAGCCGATTCACTTTGGTTCTATTTACACTATAGAGTATACAGGCGTAGTGTAGGCGAATATAAATTATAAGAATTCAATTAAATATTGAAAAATATGAAATAACTTATTTGTATGTAATGTAAGTTGATGAGAATTAGATTTCGTGATTTCGGTTAAAGATAACATTGGTCATCTCAAATTGACCGAATAAAGTACAGTATATTGTACAGTTCTAGAACCATCCTAAAATTTGATTGTTTGGGCATACTAAAATATACATATTCAAAATTTATCAAAATATATAAACTGGGGTTAATAATTATTTGAAATAAGATTGATATCTGTACATCATACACAGATAAATTATTTCTCTTAGCCGAAGTAAATAAATGTTTTTTGTCTTACCACCACAGCAGGTAAAATAGCATTTCGCGCGCTATTTGAGGGTATAAACTTTAAAAAACGTTTACGTTTAGTTTAAAGTGATACAAATTTTTCTTTTGCATTCAGGCGTTTAGACCTCGTGTAAATTTTTCGCCTGTTCTAGTTAATATGTCTCAGACTACATACGTACGATAGAATTTGCGTTGACATACAGCTTGCGTATGTATGCATGCATTTCTTATACGGGACGCACACGTCCTGTTTAAAAAAAGCACGTAGAGGTAATGGGCAAAACTATTATACCCTATAATCAAATGTTTTTTTTTTCACCTAATAATAATTTTTCTGAAATAACTTATTTTCGTTATGCATGAACTTTAAACAACGGATTTTAGCTAATAGATTACAAAATTTTAAATGTGAAATATAGAAACCTACAGTGTAGATGTTGTAAAATATAACTTTAATCAATACTTTAAACTCAATACATTTCTCCATAGTAGTTATATTTTTTAATTAAAACATATTTAGTGTATTAGGAATTACTAAAATTATATTTCAGAAAATTTAAACAGACAACTTAGTTAAAAATTATCAAAGTGTTCAAAATTTGGTGTATAAACAAGTATTCCTGGTTAATATTATAAAGATACACAAAAATGACCGTTGTGCAATAACTTTTATTAAATTTTTGAACTAAAGAGAGATATTTTCTAAATTTTAAGGTGCAGATCCTGAAACATCAGATATTAAAACGTGTTTTTATAATTATTTCAGATGGTACTAATATTAATATATAACTAAATCAAGTAAGTTTGTTTGAATTAAAAAAGTTTTCTAGTTATTTAAAAGAATGGGTAAATTAGCTTTAACCGTAACTTCCCTTCTGATGAATCCTTTTATTTATTAAGGGAACAAATTATAACATAATTTGGATATGTACTGCACATATTGATGATTAATTAAGTGCTAATCTAAATTTCGTCGTGCCTTATTTTACTCTATAAAAGATAGGATTTATAAACAGGGAAGTCCCTGGTAATACTAATTTGCCGATTTTTTAAAATACTTAATTTATTTTTCTATTATTAATATCAATTATATTATTATTAACATTTATATTTTAAAAGTTTATTTACACATTTACTGTATTCCTCTATAAAAAGAAGGTTTTATTTCAAGAAATGGACATTTACCGAATTTTTAACCATTTTATTAAGACGTTATTTTGTTTTGCCATATTAGATTCGCATTAAAATTTTATCGGTTTATCTTTGCTTCAACCTTAATAATTGTGTAAAATGTCAAATCAATTATATAAGTAGCTTTTCTTTCCAGATTTTGTTAAAAGATTCATTAGGCTGTCATTTTGTTCGGCCATAATGGCTTCGACCTAAATTTACCAAGTAATCACTAGTATCACACTTAATTTTTGTGCGACATTTAGGAACCATTGGAAAATTTAGTTTCTTAAGAAAAATTTTTTAAGATTTTATTATTTGATTTTTTCCAAAATGTTACATTCCATCCCCATAATATGACTATTCATTTTTTAGAAAAATTTAAAGTCAAGCGCATAAGTAGCTTGACCTATGCCGTGCACAGACAGACCGACGGAAATAAGAAAACATGTTTTTTGGATTCTAGGAATTCTAAAATACCCAAGATTTACAAAAATCTCAAAAGGTGTTTTTTTCACGAACACAAAACTTCCCACTTACGAGAGAAATAATAAGACTAATTACATTTTTTATTTGACGTCTGCATTGCGTTTGTTGTACGCAGCTTTGAAATGATTTCTCTGTGTATTTTGCCGGTGATTTTTTTGTTACAATCTGGATTTGTAACAAACTTAACAGCTTTGTGCGAGATATCTAAAAAATTTGACTACACTTCCCTTGATCTACTTGTCATGAATAAACAAAAAATATCTTTAACACTTACTATGTGTGGCTAACATTAATGTGATCTTTGCCTGTATTTAAAATATTTTACAAATACTACACTACAGTCTGAATATATTTTATTTTATTTAGTTAGGTGTTCAGGTTTCCAAATCAACCGTTAATTTAGCCAGTCTGGCTCGTTTGTTTATACTGATAGAACATAAGATTTGGAAAATTGTAATAAAGTTTTCGACACTCCTGGCATTTAATAACGATATTAGTCACAAAAAAATTAAGCCTGTATTAATTACCTTTTAAATTATTTCATAAATATAAGTCAAAAAAGAACTTCAAAGAGTAACGAAATTTTAATAAGTGCTAAAAAACATGTTCATTTAATAGTAAGAGAAAAAATTAAATAGATACTTTGATTACAATTTTTGGGAATGTCAAACCCAGGCATGCGAGGTTACGAATCAGAGATACTTATTTTTAGCTCAATATTTCGGATTAATAATTAAATGAAAAGTAATTTTAATTATTATCGTCCAAAGCTCTTTCAAATTCAGATTTTTTTTAAGTTTAAATTGACAAAAAGGTGACGCGAATTCTAAAATTATTAAACAATTCCCTTAACCGAAAGAAGGCAGTGAATAGTAATTACTAAAAATATGTTGTGCAACAGTTTTACTTAATACTAGAAAAACCTCCAATGCTACGATACAACCCTTTTAAGTTTGGATGGAATAATAAATTCTAAATACCTGCTCTACTCGTGTTTTTGCTAATTGTTTTTTCAAATACTGCTGTTAATGCTGTCGATATCATGTCCCAGTAAAAATAATAATTAGATCGCTAAGAGTGGTATTGAATAAGATAAAAAATAAAGCAATCTTTGTAAAAAATATCAGTTTACTAACAGCCCACAATTAAAATGCCCACATTAACTGGCAATCATTTTTATATCTACGTCTCCTACTTGACAGGGTGAAGAGCACGACTAATTCTGTCCTGTCAGATTTCATAAAAGAAAGAGAATTTACATTTTTATACGTTTATAGCATGAAGTCAAGAAACGTCATTTCAAAAGAAGATTTTTCACGTTCTTTGAGCTTATATTTTGACTGGGATGACATGCGATGGGCGACTGGTAAAGAAATCCACCGAGAATTCTATTTTAACGGTATGTTATACTGGGCGACAACGGAATTACTAACCAGTCTGTCATTTGCTGTTTAAAAAATATTTAAATTTGAAATCAAACGGCGCTATATAGTTGAATTAGGTTAATATTTTATCTTTTCGGACAATTGTGGGTTACATCTGGTCTCATCAAAAGCATTATAAATATTGTTATAATAAATGTCGGTGTTTTTTTAAATTTAGACATTAAATAAAATAAAAAAGTTTTATGCGGTATACTTCCTACAGATCGCACCTAGGGTTTAGACTTTAAAAATTCCTTTTATAATAGCCCGAGAATGATACAAGAACTTTGATATTCTCAACACTAATCGTGTGCCCTATTGAGGGCTGGTGTACAACGAGAGCGGATTGAACAATTGGTTCCTTACTTAAACTTCTTTTAGATCCCTTAATTCAAGTAGACACAGACCGTCCAGTTTTCTATATAATAACGTTTTATGTATGCAAAGGAATCACATCTTTCAGCACTGCCCAATCTTCTTGTGCATATTAAAGATTCTGCAGTTTTATCTGTGCACGTGCCACGTATAAAATGTAAAACTGGACTACTTGGTTGATTATACAACAATGGTTGAAGTCAGGAATTTTTGAAATGTCTATTCGAACGACTAGTATTATCAAAAGGAAGATTACATAGCTTATTGAAATAATCAAGCACCCTGAAGATTTGAGTTGAGATGCGGACTAATCAGTGAGCACCCCTCGGTGAACAAAGGTCGGATATTCATATTTGTACTTTGCCCATCAGAGCTTACTGCTTTGATTTCCTATAATGAAGAACCCTGAAAATGCCTGCAATTACAGGCGAAACGTCAGAAAGTAATTCTACTTTGACACAGTATAACAACAAGAACCACGTTTTCATAATTGAGATATCCATACTTAAAAACTCAGATGCATTCAGAGAAATAGAATATTAATAACAATAATTTTTATATATATATAAATAAAATTTCATTAGTTAAACCAAAGCCTCATTATATATGTATTTCAGAAAGCACTTAAGAGCATTTTAATCATTACTATCAATACTATATAACGAAGAGTTTTGAAATTTTAGGTCAAGTGAAAAGATTAATTATGAATATATGATCATTATTGGGGGTGCATTTATATAAATATATTTTTAATTTTAATTTTTTTTAGTATGGCAGTTTATGTGTTAAAGTATACTAGAATAAAACTGCTTTAAAAATAATGTAAACCACTACTACATGTTTAAATCTAACATTAGTCGATAACAAGAAAAAAGTCGTTAGAATAATATTAGTGTTATATTATTATCAATCATAGTATTATTGTCCCTAAGTAATATTATTAATTAATTAATTAATGTAAGGACGTTGCCGATGCAAGCATCGGACAAGTGACCCTTCTGAAACGTACACTACAGAATGCTAAACATTCTATATAGGACGAATTCGCAAAAGACAAAAAAGATAGTCATAAGAGTAAAGTAAGATTAAAAAAAACTAAAATGTATGTCAAATAATAAAATAAAAAAGAGACAATGTGACAACATATTACATGATAATACAATTTAATGAGTAAACAAATATCAGATAAAATATATACAAACAAAAGATAATCACATAACCAATCCTTTAAATTGCCTTTTTAATTGTCAAATGCCGAATCTGAAAAGGTTATATTCCGGAAAGGGTCGATTGCAATTGTATACTAGTTCATCAACAAATGCACTAAACCCATAATTTATATGGTGATATATTTCAAAAAATAGCTGTGATTGTCTTGTTCTCCTAATAGGAAATAAAAAAGAGACTGACTGCAGCAATATTTCACAGTTAATCGCTCCGTGCTAGAAAACTAGAAGTACCACTTTTTCTCCGAAACTCAAGGGTTTGTAAGCCACAAAGAAGAACTCTTGCATTATAAGGCAAACCTTGGTATGGAAAATTAAATTTAAATAAAAGATATTTTGCAAATTTATTTTCGACTGAAGGACTCCATGTAGTAGAACAGTACTCCGAACCAGGAAGTTATAGGGACAAACAATAGCTTTAGTATCAGTGACATTCTTAGTATATCGTTTAATAAAGCCTAGCAATCTGAAACCTTTAAGTACTATGTTATCAATTTGCAAATTAAAATTTTATTATAATCCTGGGCACTACTGAGGACCATGTAAAAACGATTTAGAAAAAATATATATGTATTTGTTTTATTGTTATATATACTATATATATAGTCGAATGCAGTCTTATCGTGCGGGTCCAAAGGTCACCAACATTATGTATCAAATCAGAAAACACAGTGACTACCAAAATGTTGTGTGATAATTTTATCGAGCTATTAAATCTCGATGGGCTATTTACAAATATACAGGGAGAAAGAAAATAGTTTTTTTTTATTATATTACGCAATATTATTCAGATAGCCATTATTTTATATATTAAATGCCGAGGGACTAAATAAAAAATTCGCTAAATATGTATTTGGTTAAAATTTTTTGGTTGGCAAAAACAAAAATACACAAAATGGCAAGCGCCTTAATAAAGTCGGAAGGCGGTTCGAATCAGTGGAACAATCAGCATATGTTCGGTTTATACAGCCACTTAATGAAAGTGAGATTTTTTGTCGATCACCAAAAATTATGAGCCCCGCTTGACCTAAAAATCTAACCACTTATACAGTGTCAAAAGCTCTTGAATCGAAAAGAATCGGTATAAGGAATGTACAGAAACCTGTGCATGAAAAAAAAAACATAATTTACTTCCGAAGAAGATTAAGAAAAAATCCAAAGGCAAAAGACTTAAGTTACAATGCTAAAATGGAATGGAATTCATAATACAATTTACGATTTATACATATAATTAAGTTAAAGTTTTACGTAAAAAATAACACCCACATCTTTGAAAGAAGTAACAGCTTCTAGGCTTACATTGTTTATAAAGTACGTGGAATCAATGGGATTATTACACCTATACAATCCGAGCACTCTACATTTAGTTATGTTAAGAAGCAGAAAATTGTTGCTGCGCCATTCGACAAGTTTCTCAAGGTCAAAGTGGAGTTGACTGGAGTCAGAAGAAACTGGCGAAAATAATTTCAAATCATCTGCATATAAAAGACATTTAGATATTTTAAAACAAGATACTATGTCGTTTATAAAAAGTAAAAATAGAGTTGGATCGATATGCGAGCCCTGAAAGACACCCGACGTTACAACAACCTGATTGGAAACTGAACCACATACATTGACCTGTTGACGTCGATTAAATAAACAGGACTTAATCCAATTAATGTAGCTTCCAGAAAAATCAATTTGCTGTAATTTTACTATTAGAAAGAAATTACTATCAAACGCCTTGGATGTCAGTGGAGATAATATCAATCTGTTGGCCAGTCTCAACTGATGTTATCAGGTAATTTTGAAATACAGCCAGATTTGCAGCTGTTGAGCGACCGCGATAAAAACCATGTTGCTCCCCCGAAATATAACGTTTAAGAGTTTTAAAAATTTCGTCGGTGACAATTGCCTCGAACAACTTTGGTGTGTGTGAAAGCAAAGAAATACCTCTGTAGTTTTGTACGTCGCATCTATCACCGGAATTAAATACCGGCCTCAGTGTAGAAAGAAAACTTCAACATTTTTGGAAAAGAACCAAGACTAAAGGACATCCAGTGCCTTTATTTTATCACTGATTTCTGCCTCTGTAAAACGATGTGTGCACAGTGATCTTCCAGTAGAATTTATGGGTCCGATCTTAGTTAAATCTATGTTTGACTGATTAGAATAGCAGGACTGAAAGTGAGCAGCAAAAGCATTGGCTATGTTGTTTCAATCAGTAATTTGTTCCTTCTCCAAATACATGATATTGGGCAAACTGAAATCCCTTTTAAGGTTTCGAACAAACGACCAAAAATATTTGATATTTTCAGAGGTAAGTAGTTCAGTCTGTGTGACGTATGTAAGGTAACACATATTAGTTCGAAGTTTAACCTCACATCGGATATTATTTGTAAAGGCGATTCTTTTGCGCAATAAGTTTTCTTAATGGAAGGTCAAACCATTTTGGATATTTATAGTCAGAGAGAATTGGGAGAAGGGACATGCTTGTCGATACCAGCAAACAACACCTCATAAAAGTGATGAACCACTTTGTTAATGTTATATTCAGATGATAGGAATGACCACTCACAGTGCTTGTAAAAAATATTCAAATTGTCGAAATTTGCCCACTGGAAATCATAAACACTCACTCGATTGTAGTTTTTTAATGGTGGGACATATTCTAGTTTATAATTTACTTCAACCGCTGGATAGTACGGGTCAATATCTACAAGAGGAAAATCAGAAGATGAAACAAATACATTAACGGGCTCATCAGCAAAAATTAAATCAAAAATCCTGTCAATGTGATTATGTAAGTGATTCATTTGCTGCAGCTCAAGGAAACTCATTGAGACGGTAAAAGTTTTAGAAGCTAAATTTGGTAAAGATTTTGGAACTAGAGTATCATCCTCATAAATCCATTCCACCAAAAGGGAAGTTAAAATCGCCGAAAATAAAAAATTTCTTAGACTGATAACACTCTTGGTTAGAATTCGGTGGAATAATAAATAAAATCGATTGCAATAAATTTTTACCTTAAACCCACTTCATTATTTCGTCTGTTTATTTCCTATACCGCAGTGAACGTCGTAGAAGCCTGTAGCCGCATAAATAATTTGCAGCATCATCAAATAATTTATGGATAAACAGAACATCGGTTGCTGCCTAACCAAGCACTCATGTCTTGAACGGTATCAGTGACAAGTTGACAGCTTGTCAGGCTTGCGCCGCTATCGTCAAACCGCTCGATCGGGCGTAAATCATAATTTTATTTCCTACACGGGGAGGATAGGATTACACTGTATTTAGGCGGTTTGTTTAAAGTTACCTACTTATATAAACTGCATGGTAAGTAAAATCAGAAAAGGGAGTAAGAATAATGTTTGCTCTCGTGATTAGTCACTACCGGGTTAGAATTTTTAAAGCTTTCTGATTGCGCGAGTATATTAAGGAATCTTTTTTCCTTTTTAATTCCGCGTGCTGTTATTATTATTTCTTATTTTTACACAAATTATTCTGTAAAGCGCACTCGTTTGATCAACAATTATTTTCGAACCTCGCACATAGACCCTTTCATAATAATTCATTCCTTTAGTATCATGATTCCTTTTGCATCTAAAACTCAAATTTTATGTTTTTGGTACTTAACACCTTTTTACACTATAATCAAACGCTTTCAGGAAAAATTTTTTTTCATAAAAGCTAACATTTTGCTCCCAAATAATGTCTTGTTTCATCGACAATAATATGGGTATATGTGATAAAAGTTTAACTAACATATCGAATATTTCTGGGTAAAATATGGTCTAGGAATATGCCGTGCTAGATGTGAAAGATGGAGATGGTGTTAAGTCTTTATATTTTACAGGCACATCATTTAATAATCCCTCGTTAACATTTTGCATATAGCTTGCACCGTCTACTTGTTCAAAATATTTTAACGGAAATATTTTTTTAAATGCTCGGTAAAATTATACGCGTGTGAGATTTCTAGCATATTTCTTCATATTTATATATATATATATATATATATATATATATATATATATATATATATATATATATTTAGATACTTAACAGTATTACAGTTACCTTGCAGAAAAATTAATTCTAGTATCTTATGATTAATACTAAAACAAAAGTTAAAATCTGTACGTGAACGCTTATTGCCTTTAAAACTAAGTTTTAACTTATCCTTTGTTACTAATTCTAAAAAAAAAGAAAAAAGAAGAGTTACCGGAATACACCTTAAATTTGAAGGGAATTTCTTTTAATTGCGACGAGAAAATACTGATGTGTCACATTTATTGAATTATTCCTTTTAAAATTCAATATTTATCATATATATTATTGTTCACTATCATACTTCATCCACACCAAAACACAAATAATTAAAAAATATTGTAGCCAACACAAAATATTTAAAACCAAAGAAAACTGGCAGATATATATTTATATTTGGCCATAAATTATCGGAAGACTCTAAAAAGTATCATTAAACCTCAGTGAAAAAGCGAATATCTAAATAAAATATGTACCTATCAAACATTTCATTTCACCCGACTGAAATTCGTCTACCGAATAAACCGATGACGAATTAGTAACTACTAAATTTATTCGTTCATATCCGCCAATAGATGCTGCAACATTGTCGGTAAAAAATCATTCGAATAAACATGATGATGTGTCAATAAAATGTGTTCGAATGACAGTTATTTTCAGTTTGGTGGTTAGTTACTAATATTAGTAATAGGTGTTAAATTAATGAATGATAGTGCCCATCGCTAGTAACGAACAATCGCAGCAACACATTTTTCTACTTCTTCAACCACATCTGACAAACTTGACATTTTAACGGATACAAACAATATCTACTTTTTATTTAGATAGTATAGTAACCATTTATCTATATTATGGGGATACGCCTAAGACATACAACAAACTATTTTAAAACAAAGGACAACAAATACGATATATAGAGAGAGACAAAAAATATTCTGTAGTCAATGAGAATACTTTGCTTTTTCTGCGGGTAATTCAAAAAAACTTGTGTACCTAATTTAAAATTTACAAGTTAATGGGAAATGTATTTATAACCACCTAAAACCTAGATAACGTGGTCACTTTAAATTGTCCACTTTTTACTCCGTTGTAACTTTTTTATTTTTGAAGGTATCAAAATGATCTAAAAATCTAATTCTGTGGCTAGTTAGTTTCTTTATGGTGAAGGAAGAAAGAGAATATTTATCATACACATTGGTCTTATGGCAAAGCCTTTCATTTTCTCGTTTATTTTTGGAGATAAAGACCTCTAGTATATTCAGAAACTGAAAAAAGAGACTTTCCTACTGACAGCAAAATTTATAGGGTATCTCATAAAAAAATTGCAATATTTATATCTTTGATAATTGATAACTTTTTTATATTTATTTCATGTTAGAAAAAACTTTGTAACTAGCTCTTGTTTTTTGATTCATTTTGACATCTTGAAAAACACAAAATTTATAGAAGATTAAAATGTGGCAGGTTAAAATCACCAAGCGTTTTATTTAATCCAGTGAGGTGAAACTAAAAACTGCATATTTCCTCCAAGAACGTGATGATCATTCTGGCAGGTCGAGGAGAAATTTGAGTCTGTGATCAATCACAGAATTCATCTTAAGCGAATGCTGGCCTTTATTCGCCACATAGGAAAGTATTTTTACGTTATACCATTACCTAAATTTAGGCGATCAGCTGACCTATTTTTATCAAAAAAGGTTAGTTGATGACCTGGGGTAACAAATGTTCCTAGCGAGGGTATACAATAAGCCTAATAGTACCTATAGTTGGTGTGATTTTATTAAGCAATTCTCTTCCTACTACAGAACGCATTTCCTTTACACAGAATGGCATTTTCACTACTATTACACACTTTTCGCCCTCACACACTTTCGACTTCTTAGTATATGCACATTTTCTACATCCCTCATGAGCGGGAGGAGTTTCGTCTTTCAGAGCCATAACCACAAATAACTAAAAATAATCACATCCTAGGATTAGATTAAAATTTTCAATTGAGGAGCTGATACACTAGAATTTTTTGGTTTATTTTACTTATCTGAATCTAAATGACTGTGCACCTATTGTGGAACACCCTGCAAAATAAGATACAATTTTCTTCCTTTGGTCATCTTTGTTTTAACAAATGTATTTTTCGATCCGCCTTAATGTATGTGTTTCCACAGTCCACAGTTTGTTCGAAACAAAATCGACATTTTTAAACGTACATAACGGTTCGTTCGAGCACTGTATCTCGTTTCATATTCCCATCTGATCTAAATTGCCGATATTTCGCTTTTAACTCTTACTTTACATAGAAAACGACTTGAGCCAGCGCAATGGAGCAGCCACGTCTTTGCTCGATTCGTGATAATATTTAAATGTTTTTAAATTATATTTCAGTTAATAATCTGCTTAATGCACACGACGGAATCGACGTGGTGGTCTCTGAGGAATTAAGTAATCTCGTCTGCTATTATCGTCATATCGCAATTTTAGCTATTAAATATATTTTCCGACGTGCGCCGGATAAATGTAATAATAATGGGCTTCATATTTTAATCATTTTATCTAGTAATAATCATTAGAGGCAGGATGACTGCGTAGCTACACACTTGTTTGCGAAATTACCTAAAATTCTCATAGGTCTTGAATTGTTAGTACGGCCCCTATAAGTAATAACGAAGCGATACGTCTCATAAATGTATTTTTCTAAATCACTCTTATAGTTTATATCTAATGAATAAATGTTTGAAATAGTCATATAACATATTACAATCAAATTTCGATATTTGAACTAGGCCTTTACATTCATACACGTATCTAAAGTGTTCGATAGAAATTATATTACCCAAACAAGGGCAGCGAAAAAATTTTTAGGCAGATTTTTTTCCGCCAATGTGATTGCACAGGCATTAAATATTTCTAAAAAGCATATGCTTTGTGCTTCAAAAAGTTAAAAAATAATTGCAAAAATAATAATATATTTATTAAAACTGCTTGTTATAATCCTTGTATTTTTTAACTTTAAAAGGTGTTGAAACTCTTCCGCTGTTGACTTTCACACTGCGATTGATTGTTTGGTTAATTAGTAAAAAGATAAAAAAACAAATTGTCTGGATCAATCTAAAATGGAAAACTGAAAAACTCTCCACTATACTTTAGAGTATTTATATTTTGGAAACTGAATTTAAGGAGCCTTTTGTTTAGCATTATTTTAATAATTTTATTGCGTTATTTTCGAAAAACCGGTTTTTTTTTATTTGGGAAAATCATTTAAAATTAAGCGGTTCGATTTGGAGAAATATATTGTTCATAACTATTATGAATATTATTATTAATATTATTAATTATATTGTCTCTTTTTCTATGCGTTTCATAATTAGGTAATGTAAAAATATATGTGGATCTAGGATGAAGCATATTCTCTATTCTGATATTAATATCGTATTATTTGTAATTTAGAAACTTTCGGGTTAGGGAGTAGGTGTCTAATTATTACTAACTTCTGTAGTTAATAAGAGAGAGATTAAGAACTCTTAGATTTTATTGTAGATTTGGTGGTATCACTCCAGTAATCGTTAGAATGAGTACGATTTCCACACTGATGCCAGATTTCCTTTATTTCCTCTACCAGAGGAATATATTTTTCTATTTTTAGCTCAATCTTTTTTTGCATTTTTGGCATGTTTGAAACTGACATGTCGATTAGGTACGTAGTTTTATTTTGTTTATCTATTAGGGTAATATCTGGTTTGCTGTGTGGTGTAAGCTCATATGTGATGATGGATGTGTTCCATTATAACTTGTGTGGTTTGTATTTGTACATGGGTACATGCTGTTATATATGCTTCCATTGTATGGCTAGTTTCGATAAATATGTTTGGTTACATTGTCATGTTATTTTGCATATTCTGATTGGCCATTATCATGCACACTTCTGTGATGTCGTCTAAGGTTTCCAGTTGTTCGCATAGTCTAAACTTGTTTGTTGGCAAGTTAGTTTGTCTGATGATATGCTTATTATAATACCTTATTGCGACAGTCTGGTCCTGAAGGGCCGTCATGAATCCCTCCGTCTCACCAAAGATGCTATATTTTTTTCTTAGGCAAGAATTTGAGCCCTGTTTGTCGATGTGCTGCTGTTCTAGATGGTGTGATTGCTCTTTATTCTATTTTTATTATCTTTTTTTCGTTGTAAATTCTCTGTAGGATTGTATGCGTTAATAGTAAATTAAAGAGGTGTGTCTGATGTTTTCGTATGATTCCTTTGGGTGTTGCTTGTCTCAGCTCTTTGTACGGAATACTTTCTTGAAGTGTATGTTTAGTAGATCATGTTTCTAGTATCTATAAAGCATCTTCCTCCTTCTTTCGTTTTAGCGTAAATCTTTCTGTAGCTAAATGAATGTGGTAAATTCTATTTTTATGGTGCTGTATTCATGTGAGTGCATTAATGCTTTCACTTTGGTCTCGTTCCATTTCACGACTACAAATTAATATGTCAATATCGATATCTTGTAGGTGATATTTACTGCTATTTTATTTTATGCTGATAATAAAATTCTACCTCTAATAATTTTGTTAGCCTCTCTCTATATGTTTTTTCTCTAATCGTTACTTGATTATAGCGTGATGCAGTCCAATTCTTTGATTGTATCCAAGATATTTGTAGTAATATGTGCCAGCCATACTTTCTATGTACTTGTAGGTTGTAGTTTCTGACTTTTGGTGGAATTTCCTAGTTTTAGAAACTTCTTTTAGTTGTTGGCATGAATAACCTGATCCCTAATCACAATTAGGGAAGAACATTCAAATATTTAGACACTATATATGTACCATAATATAACACTCTACTGGGCGAGTGTTATATTATCTATGCCATTTTCAAAATTACGTATTCATCGTAGTGCTGAATCGTACTTTCTGTACATTTTAATGCTGTCGTCATAACTTCGAGAATATTCCAGATACACTTTTGAAATTCGATACATTTGTAGAGCACACTTGAGACCCTCGAAATGGATCTTCGTATCATTTTTGTTTTTCCGTCTATTGATAAAAAAGAAATGTTTTTTTTTTCAAATTTTTTGGAATCTCCTATGAAACACGATACGAACTTTTACTTCTTTACGGTCTCATGAAGTCTATTGGAAATGGGTACGATTTTGCGTGTAAAAACTATGTTTTTTCGTTAGATCATCAGCGACCCTGATCATTATTAAATATCATAATAATTTCTTCTTGCCGTTCTGGGGTATTTTTTTAAAGTACATTAATGCCTCGAGGTCCTGCCAAAAATCCGAATCCTAAAACTAAAAAAAATTAAATTTTTAGAATATTTGATATGATATTCTTATTTTAAACGTGAATATAAAAAGGACTTTTAAATTTTTAACAAAAACAAAGAGATCTATAAAGCTCAATATACTTTCTACAACTTTCCGATTAACCATGAGATATGTGACGCACAGGTCAAGCACCCGGTCATACACCCAGGCTGACATCATGAACACCTGCCACTGTATAATATTGTCTAGTTTGCACTTTTGTATATATTTAAGCAAATTGTAAAATAATTAATTTCACTTGCAGTTAACCTTCGAGCATTTGCATGTAGTTACTCTGTTAGTCAAAATTGTAAATTCTTATTTTTTCGAAATAAATTGTTTTTAAAAAGTGATTTTCAAAAGTAAGATATTTAACTGGCGCAGTCGAAAAGGGTAGGATCTCAGGAGACCTTTTGGCAGAGTTTGGAAAGTGTGTTCCCGAAGCCCTGTCCCAGAGGATCGTCAGTTTCAACTGTTTGCTGAGATTTGCGAACCACCAGAAAGAAAATCCCACAGTTGCGATTCAGAAAAACATATCGTAAGTGAGCTTTCCTTTCCTCCCCTTATTTTTTTGTAAATTGTTGTGTGTTGATATTTTAAATTATTCTTAGAATTGCGAATTTATTTTTCGTTATATTAAGATTTGATTTGAATGTTAGACTCCGAACTCGAAAATTTAATTAGTGATATATCTAATATAACTATTACCGATTCTGTTATAAATATGACATAGCTTACTGCCGCAAAAGAAATTGCACATACCTTAAAGAATTTTACTGGTAGATGCGAACATTTAGAATTTTTAATAGCTAGTGTAGATAAGTTTTACGAGAGATATCATGAGGGCACCTCAGATGACTCTCTTAAAGAATTTGTGTTTGCTTCCATATGTTCTAAAATAGTTGAAGAAGCAGGTGATTTTTTATTATGTAGGCCAGACCTTACATTCTGGCCCCGAATTAAAATAGCCCTAAGGCAAAAATTTGGTGATCGTGTAAATAGACAAGTTTTAGCGCAGCAATTAAACTTTTTAAGCAGAAATAAAAATGAAAGTGTTTTAGATTTTATAGAACGTATCAAAATATTAAAAACTCGTATAAGTCTGAAAATAGCATCTGATAGTAGTTTAAGTACTGGCACAAAACATGCTTTAATAGAACAAACCGAATTAACAGCAGTCACTGTTCTTATGTCAAACTCACCCACTGAATTACGGACAATATTAATGTTTAGAAATCCTGAAAATATCGAAGATGCAAATTCTATCGTACTTAACCATTCTTTGCTAGAACAACAAATAAATGCCCGCGCGTTTGTCCCAAAACAAAATATGCCAATACAAAATAGACCTATTCAAATGCAACGAAATCCACAGCCTGCATATAACTATCAGTCTACACCCATATCTAGTAATTTTACACCGTATTTTTCAAATGCAAATAATGTGACACCAAGACCATTCCAAAACCAATTTCCAAGTTTTGGTAATAATAATTTTACGCCAAAACCAAATTTCCCCACGCAACCTATAAATATACAAAATAGGCCAATTTAACATCATTTTCCAACAAACAGACAAGTTTTTGGAAAACCAAGAGATGTATTTTCTAAAGAAAATTCTAACAAACCTACAGGTCATCCAACACCCATGTCCACATCAAGTAAAATGCCTACTATGCAGACTAGATATTCATAAAGACCCACTATACGTCAAAATTCAAATTTTAATAACTATCAAAGGAATCCACTAGTTTTTACTGAATTAACTTACCTAGCAGATGGAACCCCTGTATATTCAGAAAACGATGTATCTGAAAATTATTATACAGAAGAACCTGTATTCGAAAGTTTAGAAAACACTGAATACCAACCCGATCTCGAAAATTTCGAGGAAAACGAAAATAATCCCATATACCCCGAAAATTTTCAGAACCACTCACAGGAAAACAATCCGCCCTAAATCTTAATAGCTTTCAAATAAACTCGCTTCCTTATATAGAGTTGAAAAACCCACCAGCAAAACTTTTAATCGACATAGGAAGCCACACATCCCTCATCAGACCCTATATAGCCGAACTACATTTTCCACACTTGATTTATACATCAAAACATACTTTTGTAACATGCACAGGTAATACGAACACCCAGTATAAAGCAAAAATTCCTTTGCTAAATGAATACAATATTAATACTGAACTTGAATTTATTTATTATATAAGAGATTTACGAAAACTAAACCTAAATATAGACATAACAAATAAAAAACTTTATACAGATACTGTAGAAATACCTTTAACGTATCGTGACGATTTTAATATTCAAAAAATTGAAGTGCCACCACAATCTATAATTTTAAAAAATATTTCTACTAATATTCCCGACGACACAGAAATATTTATGCCCCACATCCATAATAATATTATAGAAATTCCACCCTCTCTCTTAACAGTAAAAAATAGCTCAGTCCCTCTTGAAACTCGAAACCTTACCAATGAAAGTGTCCTGATACATTTCGACCCAAACTCTATAAGAGAAAAAGCCCAATTTTTTCAATCTCAAAACTTTCAAATTTTTAATATCGAGCAAATTCAATCCGAATGCTACACATTCGAAGATTCTGGAGAAAAATGTGATTTCTCTCTTATTCGTTCAAAACACCTGAACGACGAAGAAAAATCGGAATTGCAAAAATTAATTGCACAATTCCCCGATGTACTACATAAGCCCAATGAAAAATTAAGCTTCACTAACCAAGTCAAACATGAAATTAAGACCACAGACGATATCCCCGTCCATACCAAATCATACAGGCACCCATATATTCATAAACAAGAGGTCCAAACACAAATTTCTCAAATGTTAAATGACGGTATCATATGCCCATCTTCTAGCCCTTGGTCTTCCCCAGTTTGGATAGTCCCAAAAAAAGCTGACGCCTCAGGCAAACAAAAATGGCGCATTGTGATAGATTACCGTAAAATTAACGAGAAATCGATCGACGATAGGTATCCAATACCTAACAACTCCGATATACTAGACAAACTCGGCAGAAGTCAATATTTCACCACACTTGACTTAGCATCCGGATTCCATCAGATCGAAATGCACCCTGACTCCATTCCTAAAACAGCCTTTAATGCACCTGCTACCTTCCAAAGAGTCATGGATAACGTCCTAAAAGAACTTCAAGGCAAAATATGGTTAGTATACATGGATGATATCATAATTTTTTCTACGTCCCTACAAGAACACATGGGCAATATAAAAGCTCTTTTCAAAAGACTTCGAGAGCACAATCTCAAAATTCAGCTCGACAAATCCGAATTTCTCTGTAAAACAGTCGAATTCCTGGGTCACGTTATAACAGCCGATGGTATAAAACCAAACCCAAAGAAAATCGAAGCAATTCAAAAATTTCCAATTCCCAAAACACCCAAAGAAATAAAATCTTTTCTGGGCCTAGTTGGATGTTATAGGAAATTTATAAAAAACTTTTCCCACCTAACTAAACCATTAACAAACTGTTTAAAGAAGAATCACAAGGTCGAACACACCCCCGAATTTGTAAATAGCTTTGAAACCTGTAAAAATATTTTAATGAACGACCCTATACTTCAACATCCAGATTTTTCTCAGAATTTTAATCTCACAACCGACGCCTCGAACTACGCTATCGGAGCCGTCCTATTACAAGGTCGAATAGGTAAAGATTTACCTATAGCTTATGCATCACGCACTCTTAATCCTGCGGAGCTTAATTACAGCACTATTGAAAAAGAACTACTTGCAATAGTTTGGGCCACAAAATATTTTAGGCCGTATCTTTTTGGTACCCGATTTAAAATTATCACCGACCATAAGCCCCTTTAATGGCTATTTTCAATCAAAGAGCCTAATTCTAAACTAGTGAGATGGCGCTTAAAGCTAGAGGAATACGACTACGAAATTATTTACAAGAAAGGTAAACAAAACACAAACGCAGATTCACTCTCATGAATTCAAATTAACCCTATCGAAGACGACCAACTTTCCATATTACCAAACTTCGACCCTGGCGAAATACTTCCTCTACCATATGAAGATCTTGACGAAATCTTAGGCACAATTGCTGACGAAAAAGACATACCCAAACAATCTAAAAGTCAAAAAATAAACATAATCTCCGATATTGTAATTAAACCAAAACAAAAGCCTACTAGTGATTTAGAAACACAACATTCTAGTGTAGAAAATCCATAATAGGAGCGCCTTATGTACAAAAATCCCTGAATGTATATAAAAATCAAATAATTTTTAAGTATTCTAATAATAATCAAATTAAAGTACAAAAACAGCAAATTTTTGACAAACATCGAACACATGTGTTTTTAAATAACGACCCTTCGGAAGAAGCCATTTGTAAAATAATAAAAGAACACTTTACGCCAAAAAACACCTATTGTTTACATTTTAAAAGTAAAACAATCGAACCAATCGTTCTGAAAATCTTCCAAAAATATTTTAAAAATAATGCGTTCACACTGTATATATCAAATACTCTTTTAGAAGATATAACAGACACTGACGAACAACAACTTAAAATAAAATACTACCACGAGACAAAAACATCGCATCGAGGTGTACAAGAGAATATCATAGCATTAAAGAAAAAATTTTATTGGCGAAACTTAGAAAACGACGTAAAAACTTACATAAACATGTGTGAAATCTGTCAAAAATCTAAATACGAAAGACACCCAAATAAGTTAGTATTCAAACTCACACCCATAGGATATGAACCGTTTGACCATATATACATAGACGTATATAAAATACATAATACCTCATTTTTAACTTTAATTGATAGCTTTTCAAAATTAGGACAAGCATATCCTTTACTTACTCCAACAAGCACAGAAATCGCTAATAAACTACTAATTTATTTTAATCATTACGGATTACCCCGAAAAATAACTACCGATAATGGCACAGCTTTTAAAAATGAAATTCATTATTGTACACCACACAACTCAAATTCAAATAGTCCTATAGAACGACTACACTCAACACTAAATGAAACCATCCTCACAATAAAAGACAAAAAACCGAAAGAAAACATTATTACACTAATGAACTGTGCAATTTTATCATATAATAATTCTAATCATAGTGCTATAAAATATACGCCTTTTCAAATTGTCCGAGGCAAACTCGATTATAAAAATCCTTTAGAGCTTTCCGAAGAACAAAAATTATCCCAATATATGCAAGAACATTCGGAAAACATAAAAATAATGAATCAAGAAATTCACGAAAAACTAATCTCCCAACAAAAATCAAACCTAGATAAGGCCAATAAAAATCGACAAGACGAAATTTCGATCGATTCCCAAAAACCGTTATTTACAAAAACTTTCCCACAAAAATCAAAATTAAAAGAACATCCTAAGTATAAAAAAGTAAATACTCCAATAGTGGACCGAGAAAAT
Organism: Kuschelorhynchus macadamiae; assembly: GCA_030620095.1. Lineage (NCBI taxonomy): Eukaryota > Metazoa > Arthropoda > Insecta > Coleoptera > Curculionidae > Kuschelorhynchus > Kuschelorhynchus macadamiae. The sequence continues at coordinate 322,731 of JAUTXW010003697.1, read as the reverse complement.
GTTATTTCTACTCAAAACAAAAACATTCACAAAAACATACTTAAACCACAACGACATCTAATTGTTTCAGATGAGACACTTCCTTCTACTTCTGGTATTACCCATCGTTACAACCTTAGACGTCAAAGGACTTAAAAATCCTATCCTTCCTTTATCCCTAGGACAAACATACATTACCACAACACAACACACATCTCTCTATCACATAAATCTTACACAAATCGAAAACTGCCTGTATAATATACAGCATCTATTAGAAAAATGCAACGAAACAATAATTAACACTAATACAACCGAAAACTTCTCAACTCTAACCACCCATAAATATAAACAAACTTTTGACTACCTACAAACAATATTAGCTAATACAAAATTATTTCATAAACCTTCTAGATCTAAAAGAGGTTTATTTAACGCTGTTGGCAAAGTGAACAAATGGTTTTTCGGAACACTCGATTCCGATGACGAAGAAAGGTACAATAAGTACTTTGACACTTTACAACAAAACCAACAAGACATACAACAGGAAATAAAGAACGAACATACTGTACTATCGAATGTTATAAACGCCTATAAACAAAGTCTAGAAACACTTAAAACAAATCAAAATATGGTACTTAAGAAACTAAACTTATTAGAGGACGCAGAAGCAAATACAAGCAATGCCTTATATTTATCTCTAATATTAGATAACATTATGTTTCAACTAAATACGTTGAATCAAATAATAAATAATGTAGAAAATGCAATTTCATTTGCTCATGTAAATACGATGCATAACTCTATTCTTAATCCTAAACAAATTAATGAAATGATAAATAATATACTGGATCTATACGGAAAAAATCGCATACCTAAATTTAACGAATTAATTAATTACTATAAATATATTTCTGTTCAAGTAATAATAAAAAATAATATAATTCTATTTTCTATACACACACCAATCGTTCTTCCCACACAATTTGTATTATATAAAATATACCTTATTCCAATCCTTAACCAAACTATATCCCTAAATAACCCTTACATACTGCTCACGAAAGAAGACTATTGGACACAAGAATGTCCGCAATTAGAAGACATCTTCATCTGCCAACAAAACACACTATCGAAAGATGAACCCTGCCTTTACAAGCTGCTAACCACAACGAAAAACGAATGTCCATTAACCGACATCCACTATAAGAAAACAACAATTCAGCGTCTCAATGGAGAAGAGATCCTGATTATCCCATTCAATGAGACAATTATAAAAAGCAAATACCAACGGGGACTCTACAAAATTAAAGAACCCAGTATAGTCGTCATACCTTCATGCTCAATAGAAATCAACAACAAAACATACGAAAAAGAGAAAGAGACAGAACTTCAATATGTATTGGAGCTGCCCAAATTTTCGTATATTCAAGAAAAAACAAATCAAAAACTACAACTCGAAGAAGTAAATTTAGAAGAATTAAATAAAGCACAGAAGATCCTGTCAACTGTCCAATTTCATACATTAAATACACCGGGAGTATCAGTAAACCATTGGATTACTCCACTAACAATTTTAATCTTATTAATTGTTATCAGCCTAGCATATGTCTTAAGAAAAATTTGGAAATGCAAGAAGCAACCCAAAAGAAACGAAAATTGCCCAAAAATCCAAATTGAATTAGAAGATCGAAAAACCAGTCAACCCTTGTTTTCCGAACTCAAGGAGGGAGGAGATATGTGACGCACAGGTCAAGCACCCGGTCATACACCCAGGCTGACATCATGAACACCTGCCACTGTATAATATTGTCTAGTTTGCACTTTTGTATATATTAAAGCAAATTGTAAAATAATTAACTTCACTTGGAGTTAACCTTCGAGCATTTGCATGTAGTTACTCTGTTAGTCAAAATTGTAAATTCTTATTTTTTCGAAATAAATTGTTTTTAAAAAGTGATTTTCGAAAGTAAGATATTTAACTCATGTGACTCCAAAATGTCCCGAAATACGAGATATTTTGACATATATTTTGAGAAGCCGAACATTTTAACACGACATGGATCCAAAAATTATTGAATTATTCCTCAAACGGTTCAAGGGTTGAAAAAAGAAATATCGATGATAAAGTAGAATAAATTAGGCATACCCGTCATAGATTTTATAAGATTCTAACATACATTTGTTCCTGTATTTTGTTTACCAAATGAATGTAATTAAAATAGACATAAAGACGTAAAGCTGAATATATAAACTTGAGGTTGATGTTGATGCTGATGTTGCAGTCCAAAGGAATATGGGACTTTAATGCAACTATATATAAAGAAGGGCCAAGTTCTAGGTTTTACTGTTTCTGTTCATGTTATGTTCATAGATGAACAATGAAAATGCTCCGTATAATTACATATTAAACATGCGTAATGAAATTAGATTTAGTGGACGTGAGACAACCATTTAATAGGTCTGGCGTAAGGCAACATTTAATATGCTTAGCGTTGTTGATACTCGTGATATTTTCTGTTTTCAGTCCTTGATAATTTCTTTATTTAAACACATAACAAAAGAACTGGAATGTGTGGCATTTGCTGAGGATGTTGTACCTCTGCTTATATGACTTCGAGCGATATATTTTTTATTTATATAGGCTTACGCGTTTTTAAGTAATCGTGGGGAATATTTACCTATTTTAATATATTCGTTATACAGGATTTAAAAGTATTTCGGTATGGAGGGGTCGTTTGTTGATAAAAAAATATGTTGACGGTCTCACTACCTTTTGAACTGATTAACATCTTTAAATACGGTTTTCAAAGTTTCACCTAATAATTTATTTAAAAACATTTTGACAGGTGCCAAAAAAAATTGTTGCTTTCCCTGTAACCTTTGGAGCCTAAATTTACGCAAAAAAAATATTTTGACATCTGTCAAAAAAGTTTTCATCTCGTATTTTAAAACTGCTTAACATTTTTAAATATATAAATTTAGACACCAAAAATTACATGGAACTCTCAAAACCTTAAGAAGGGTAAAGAGAAAAACTAGTTTTTTCTTGACAGTTCTGAGAACGTTTTTTTAACTGAATTATGTCACTAGCAGTTACATGAAACTCTGAAAACCGTATTTAAAAATTTTAAGCAGCATAAAACATACTGGAACTGTCAAAATATTTTTTACAAAAATTACGCCTTAAAAATTTACATAAAACTGTAAATGCCTTATTTAAAAAAATAGCAGTTTATAAGTATCTATCTATTACCGAAATCTTCAAATCAATACTTTAAATCCTTCGAGTTAAGTAAAAAATAAAAAAAAATTCATAGTTGCAAAAGAAATCGCCTATTTATTACACAAAACTCCTAAATTGGCGCATTAAACCTAAAACCGATAAACTATGCCAAAGTTACTGCTCTCAAATCAGAATTTTTAAATATCATGAATATCTACTGCCCCTGTATAACATAATGAATGCTGACAAACAAAAATGTTTTTTGGCTTTTTCGCAACTGAATAAAAATATCCAACTTTAAATTTATAGAAGCAAACATTTACTAGAGGCAGCAAATAATCTGAACACATTTAAAAATAATGAATGCTATTACAAATGAAATTTACTTACACCTCGTATGTTAAACACATTAACAGAACTTTAATTAGCCCTAAAGAATATATATCTATCTGTACTAGCTTAAAAATATGCAAATAACAATTTGCACCTGTATAATGGAAACCTACAAAAGCTTGTAAAAATTAAAAAAAAACTCTTCCGGGCCAAAATACTTTTACATCCCGTATAACGAATATATTGGAACAAGTAAATATCCTCTAAGATTACTTAAAAACGAGAAAACCCGTATAATTAAATCGCATATCGGTCGAAACCATATAAGCATAAGTACAACATCCTCATCTGAAGCACACATTCTAGATCTTTTGTGATTGTGTAATTTTTTTAAATTTTGTGTTCATTTCGCATTCACACATTCTAGATCTTTTGTGATTATGTAATTTTTTTAATAAAGAAAATATCAAGAAATAAAACAAAAAATATAACAAACGATTACAGCAACTCCAAGCATAAACAAAGCAGATTAAATGGTTCTCTTACGTTCACCTAATTTAATTTCGATACGCAGGTTTAATATGTACTTGAACGGAGCATTTTTATTGTTCATCTACTAACATAGTACGTTTGATTACCAGAGGGCGTTCAATGGACCCTTGTTTTTGTCTAAAAAATGAGTTTTAAAAATTTAATCACTGTAAAAAGAAACGTTTCAAAGATTCATAGGAGATTCTAAAAAACTCGAAAAATCATCCCTTTTTCATCAATAGATGAAAAACCAAAAATGATATGAAGACCTGTTTAGGACCTACTATAAAAAAAATATATATTTCCTTTAAAGGCAACTAATTGAAACTGAAAATAATTGACGCATTGGATCAAAAATATATATGGCAAGTTTAAGATGGTATAAGCTAATAATATTAACATTCAACGTTTAAAATTTTACAGAAACTATTAAACATTAAAAATACTTTTTCCAGATCAAATCATTATTAATTTCTTCCATTTATATCAGATATATTTTATATCTTCAAACCACAATTGGTCATTTTGCATTGATGTTCCCTACTCCTAACTTCAATACGTATGAATAATTTAAATTTTTCTTATCATAGTCTAGACGTGTAAGATATTAAAGTTCACTATTTATTTTGCAAATAGACTTCTTGAGGGGCTGTTTAAAATAGTGCAGAGTGCTCAGACGTAGGTCGTGTAGTTCACGAAAAACATTCTATAGTTAAAGAATTTTGCTCTATTTGCAATTTGGAAAATATTGGCTAAAAACCATTTGTTGTCACTTTTTGAACATTTTTCTTTGCGAACCAGACGGCCTACCTGTGAGTACACTTATCACTCTATATAACATTCTTAAACAACCCCTTGAGATGTACTATTAATGAAAAGAATAGTTCACGGCTATATTAGTCCTGTGACAGACTCCAAAACAGTCTCTGGTGACTGGGCTATCAAGAATGTCAGTTAGTTATGGTGATTATATATATTTCACCTATTTTATTTGACTTAGAATGTGTATTTAAATTTACAGTCAAAAAGAAAAACCTAATCTGCTAATAATTAAATATATATGATGTATCTTTAAACAAATAGTTTAATATATCCTGCATAAAAATATTGCATATATAGTGTTATTACATACGCAATTGCTAGATATATAGAATTGAAAGTATATTTACTATTATGTTTCCAGAATTGGAATCTTCGTCAAAATCTGATCGCACTCATTATTCGGCTTTTTCTTTTATACAAATTATTTAAAAAAAGTCTTAAATTAAGTTCAGGCTAATTATTTAATATGGATGCAAGAAATGTATAACAAAGCAAACATTAAATGAAATTACGTTTCCAAAACTATTTACCGTGAGCTTAAATAGAGTACATTCTTAGCTTGCAGGTCTAATTAAAATTTTGATTGTAACTTCATAGTTGCTAAATAATAAATACTTTTAAAATTAAACTTTATTGGACTATTATCGGACACTTTTAAATTAGCTTTGTTATCAATCGTATTCAACCTAATAATGTCACCTTACACGGGTTCTAAGGAAACGGTAAATACCCATAAAGTTTTGGAATTAGGATAATCAAGAGGTAAAGTGTTTTTGCGATGCCTCTGTTTACACTTGTCGTAATTACTGGCCTTTCCGAGGGTCTTAACGGAAAGTTCAAAGTCGAAAATAATTAATTAACCTTTCAGATCTGCCCTAAAAGAGAGACTTGATTAAAGATTTTCCAAATTTGATTAAATAAGTTGGAGAAATATCTTCAAAGCGTCAGAAATCAGCATTAACGAAAGCAAACAAAAATTAATATCAACTTTTTGTGTACTCTCCTTTAATTTTCAACTAAAATTGTAGAGCAGAGGTCTTATTTTTACTAACTTAATTTACACAACTATGTCAGTTAATGTTTATCTTTGAGGCATAAATAATATTCAGTTGTTGTTTTAGAAGTAGGCTCTGGGTATGCTTTTTTAAAAAAGTTATTTAAAGTCTTACATTTTTAAATACCGTATTGTAAAGCAGCAGGTTGTTTCCAGTGTTTTTTTTTTTTTGATAATATATGTTTAAAAATAAAGCAAAGTACATCGCTAATGCAAAAGGAGTTCTAACAATTTCAAAGAATTGTATACGTTTTCTCTATACAGGGTGTCATAAATAGCGTGTGCCACTTGGTATCTCCAAAAGGGTAAGTGCTACGAGTTTGATTAGATTAGAGAAAAGTTGTCGTTTTTGATACTCATTCAAAATTCCTATTAGTTCCTGAGATACAGGGTGATGTGTGAAAAACGCCTAAATTAATTTTGTTAAATATTTTAAAAGCTATTGATTTTCGAGACACAGTTTAAATTTGAAAGTCTTATAATTTTTTTCGCTCTACAACATATTATCTTCGTATTTCATTTCTGTTTCATGTTTCTTTCCTGTTCTGGCTACCGCTATCAACTTAATTTTTTTAAATACGGACGTGCTTTTTTTATTCCAGATGTTAAGAGGAAATTTAATTTGCTACACAAACATACACGAATATGATTCCATAAGTTTCTATCCAGAAAATTCATAATCAGAAAATTTTTAAAAATATCCTTTGTTCGGTCCTGTCTTTTTGTCATACCTTTTATTAATTAAAATATTTGACGTTATTCATAATAAAAATATTATTTAATAAAACTTTTTAGGGTTTTTTTTTAAACAGAAATTCTAAAAATCTTTTAATAAAATTACAGGAACTCTTAATGTTTTTAGCTAAGCATAAACTTTGAAACATTTAACAAAATTTGAAAAAGAAAACTATTCACGGTAAACGCAACTGTTATAAGTTTTGGAAATGCCCACCATTGTTTCGTAAATATTTTTGCTAATTTACAATAACCTTTTTTTGAATTTTTTCTAACATTCTAGGACTAATTTCGTTAAATGCCTATCGAATTCTTATAATCGTACACCCTATCTTTAATAATACCCCCCATATGAAGAAATTTATTGGGGTAATATCAAACCATCGCGCTGGCCAGTTTATAGGCCCATCGTTGCCAATCCAACTGTTGGGTTTAATGTGGTTTAAAAATCTCGACACATCGATGGTCTCGATGGGTCGGCCTACCATTTTCATAGAAGTACTTAAAATTTCTAAGAACATCCAATGGAAGGTTATCTAAAAGATCTTAAAGCGAAGTAGATAAAAAATCAAGGTAAATTAAACCAGTCAAATTTTCTTGAAAGAAAAACGGACCCAGCAGTTTTTGGGTCTAATATCCCGAGTCACACATTGATACTAAACCTTTCCTGGAAAGCTGTTTCACGGTGGAAGTGTTTATTGCTTTAAGTCCAATGGTATTGTAAATTGCGGTTGTACCATCCATGATTGCAAAATCGACTTTCATCCGACCATAATTTTTTTTACAACTGTCGAGGTCCAGCCTTTAACCCCTTAAAAGCCAACGGCAAAATATCCTTCTCTTTGCGAAGTCAGTTGGTCTTAAATGCTGCTCTTTCTACAGCGAATCTTTTGATACACCAGTTTTTCTTTCTATTTCCCTTAGAGTAGGGGTGCTTAAACTTGAACTGCTGGCGATCTACCTCAATATTTTTAGACTACTTACGATCGACTCTGAGAGGCTGCAAGTATGTGTGATGCAGGTTTGTCGTACATACACAATACATACACCCTACCTATCTACCTACCTACCTAGGTAGGGTGTACCGTAGCATATATAGATATTAGCTTTCCGCACAATATACATTATTTTAGTCAAGGTTTGGGTTAGGTTTAGTTAGGTTCTTCTCTACAATATCAATGAAAAAACTCATAGTTATTCAAAATTGCGAGTTTATTGGTTGTTACAAAACAAAAGAGTTACATATGGTGTTAAACTTACCTAAGCTGTCCTCAGCATACTTTTCATAAGATGGTATGTTACCACTGAGTGCTAATCGCAAGCATGATGACATATGATCGTCAGTTAGTCGATTGCGATATTTTGACTTAATTATCGTCATTTCAGAAAATGCAGACTCGCACAAGTAAGTTGACCCAAACATTGCTGTCAGTTGAAGGGCGATTTGCCTTAGATTCGGATATTTATCTTCAGATATAAAACACCAGAAATTTGTATCAGACGCTGTAGCTTTGAGATGTATATCTGATATAATCTGCACCAACTCATTTTCAACAGAACATGAGTTCATATTAAACTGACTTGCTATTTCAGTAGCTAATTCTTCAATGTTTTTACATGAAAAAGGATAACTCATAAATGATGCTACATTTGCCAATTTACTACAATCATAAAAACGCATTTCGAATTGTCCCAAAATATTTGATAATTCAGCCTCATACGTATCATAAATCAACTGAGGAATCCTTGCTTTCAAAGACGGAAAATGTTTCAGATCCTTTCTTTTCAGTTGATCTGTCATAAGTTGCAATTTACTTTTGAATGCGTTTACTGCGCTAACCATCTCAATAACAGTTTTTCCTTTACCATGAAGCTCCAAGTTAATGGTGTTTAAGTGCATTGTGATGTCAGTCAAAAATGCTAAATCAGTCAGCCATTTTTCCTTTTTCAACATCTGAGTGTCATCACCTCTTTCGTCTAGAAAAGCTATTATTTCTGGCAATAATTCTTGAAACCTTTCTAGGAATTTTCCGCGACTCAACCACCTGACGTCCGTATGAAGAACTAAATCAGTGTCTTCAGCTGACTCCCTATCTTCCAACTGCAACTTAAAGAGCCGCCGTTGCAAGCTACGTGCACGGATGGAATTCACAATTTTTGTTGCAATGTCCATAATTTCATTCGTGTTTAAAACTTTTGAACACAAAACTTGTTGATGTATAATGCAATGGATTGAAAAAAAATGAAGGGAAATCTTCATTAGCTCGACACAATGCCACAAAACCGTTTTTGTTTCCAGTCATTGCTGGTGCTCCATCGGTTGTAATGCACACTAATTTATATATTGGTAGCTTGTAGTTTTTACAAAATTGAAGAAAACGTCATATATCACGGGTCTTCCCCTTCAGAGGAATGATTGTCAAAAATTCTTCCTTAGCCAACATGTCATTGAATACCATCCGAATTAAAATACACAGCTGGGCAGTGTCTGTCATATCGGTGGATTCGTCGAACAGTAAAGAAAAGTATGTACATTTCATGATATCATTTTTTAGTTTATCTGCCATGTCCTGACTCATGACTTCAATACGCCTTGTGACAGTCGGACGAGATAACTGAAGTTCTCTAATAGCAGACATGATTTCTGTTTTATTTTTAAAATCTCCAAATAAAGTCTCACCCGCTTCAATAAATGCTTCCTTCACAACCGATCCATCTTCGAATGGTTTCTTGTGTTTCGCCAATATATGAGATATTTTAAAAGACGCGATCGTATCAGCTTTTGATTGTTTGGCTGGTCTTGTGAACATGGTTTGTTCTTTTTTCAAACAAGATATCAAATCACGTACTTTTCGTTTTCTTAATTCACTCAGTGGCGGAAACTCCTTTTCATGGTTTTTATGAACCGTTTTATGATTCCTCTCTAAGTTACCACACTTAGGTATTTCAACTGACGCACGACAAATAAGACAAATGCACTTATCCTTCACCATACAAAACAAAAATTCTTCCTCCCAATCGTTATTAAAATGATATGTTTTAGATTTCTTCGCTGCACTCATTTTGTACTATTTAATAATAAACTTTGTATCGACCTAGTATTGCCTTCAAGTCAGGCCCAACATTTATATCGGCGTGAACGAAAGTCTCGAATGTTCCCGTCAAACGCGCCGCCCAAAATTTCTAGAAAAGCGGCAAGAATAAAAAACGCGGCTTTTCTTTGACAAGTACCGAGCGTTCCTTTGATAAAGTCGCCTTTTGCCGCCAGCAGAGTCTTATTTTATTACGTAATAAATTTTTGTGGGTTAGTTAAGTACCTACTTATTAAAAAAATTTTTCTTCTCGAGATCTACTCAAAAAGCACTCGCGATCGACTGTTTGAGCACCCCTGCCTTAGAGAAACTTCTCCGCTGTTAACATTTTTGTAATGTACATATCTTAAAAAAATATTGCAGGAAACTTATTAAAAATATATATTATAATTAAATCAAAAATATACCTAACACGTTGATCTCGTTGTATCCCCGTTTCAATGTAACATTGGAAATTCGTTTTTGAGATTTTTTAAAAGATCCTTGCTCTTGCATGCTTCTTTCTGATCTTGCAAATATTTTGGGATTCGGTTTTTTTCTTTCCGGGTACAAATTTTGATACATTTGAAGCGTGTTAGTAGCATTTCGAAATGCCCTCGCATAAACAGATATCATATCTGTCTTTCCATTGTTTGAAAACTCCATTTTAAAAAGTAGAAGTTGTAAAATGACCCAATTTGTGATAAACTGACAAAAAAAGTTTGACATATGATAAATCTGTAGGTTTTTTCAGTTGTTTTCGAAGCCTTCTTGGTCTCACTAATACATATATTAGAAAAGGTAGTAGGCTTTGATGTTTTAAATTTTTTTAGGGGCTACTTGGATCGGCTTACTATGTAATTTTGTTAATTACTCTGCAATATTTTTTTAAGATACTTACATTACAGAAATATTAACAACGGGGAAATTTCTTCAGAAAAACAGAAACTGGAGTGTTACAAGTTTCGGCATAAATAATACTGCGTAGTAGGTAATAAATTTACACCTTGGCCTTTATTTTATTTTATTTACAACACCACGACTTTTTTTAACTTATTTAAAGATTGACCCTTTATTTTAATTTATGAAAGGTATGCCAAAAAGACAGGGCCGTACAAAAGAAATTTTTTTTTAATTTCTCGAAGATGAATTTTCTGGATAGAAACTTATGGAACCATATTCGTATAATACATAGTTGTGTAGCAAATTGAATTCCCTTTTAAATCTGAAATAAAAAATCCAGGTCCGTATTTAAAAAAATAAGTCGATAGAGGTGGTCGGAACACGGAACCTCAGAAATAAAATTTGAAGATACCATGGTGTAAAACAGGAAAAATTGTGTCTCGAAAATCAATAATTTTTGAAATATTCGACTAAATTAAATTGTGCGTTTTTCAGACATAACTATGTATCTTAGGAACTATTAGGAATTTTGCAACACGGTAAAAGAGTTTGGAATAAGCATTACAAATGGTAACTTTTCTCTAAATTGACCGAACTCATAGCACTTACCGTTTCAGAGATAGCAATAGTGGCACGCGCTATTTAAAACACCCTCTATACTGCAACTCTCTATATATCTTTTATTTTTAATTTTGAAATTACTAAATTTTAATTTTTTCCTATAAATTTGTTTTTATAGCGTCTTTGTAAACAATATTGTAGATGAAAGGGTTTCAGATTGAATTACTTCTATTCTATAATGAATAGAAAATTAAAATGTAAGTGAAATTCTCTTTTACCGAATCAAGATATTGTAATATTAAATAGAATATTGATTTTATGTCGGCTTATACCTGACCTACATTCAGCCCTTGCCTGACATCAATTGTGTTTAGGACTCACTAATTTCATATAGGATAGTAAGCAAGGTCTGTTGTACCTTGGGCCATCCATCATGATAGAGCATGATGTCCTTTGGACTTGACTTTTACGCTATATATCACGCACAATAAAATTATTTTGAGGTCAGAATATAAGGCATTGTTGCTGAATCATCCTCTCTATTATACTGTTATACTTTTTTCGTTAGTAAAAATAAATTGTAAATTTATTATAAACAGCATCTTTTTTTATTAAACAATAATTTTTAATAAATTATATTGTAGTTTTTCATAAATGTTAGATTCATTACAATGCTATGTAATTATTTTATCTTACAGTAGGTATTTTAGCGTTAGTAAATACGCTAGTTGTGTTAGATTGATTGATATTCTACTATAAACTCTAACGAGGTTCCCGATGATTTTACACCTGTTTAAGATATCCACGAAAATAATATATTGCTCTAAAATATTGAGGATATGATTCTGATATTATATAATCTCCGAATTGATTTTCAGACTTAAGGGCAATGATTTAGGCCATTCTTTTCTAAATAGGCTGCCGATGAGAAATGACATAATATAAGACAGATTTTTAATTTAAAGCGTGTTTTGGTCTAATTTTAAAGTTATTTAACAGAAAGAAAAAAGAAATAAATAAGGGTAATTTTTATATATTAGGGTGCATTTATTACAAGATAGGTTTGTGACATGAGCTTTTTATTTAATTTTTTACTAGTTCCGATATATATGGTGCCGAATGAATTACAGAGTGGCCCGTTTTTCTTAGAACACTACCTTATCTCAGAAAGTATACGAGATGTCCCTCATATAACCACTTGGATTTTGATCAGACCAGAATCGATATCTATTGATAATTCCATTCCTCCGATATAGCCTCATAAAAGAAGATTATGTTTTACTTATTATTATTTGGGTACCTTTTTACGTGCATTTTGCAATGTAAAAATTTGTGATATTAGGAAATAGCTTGTTAATGTATGGGACAATAATAGATACCACTATTGTTTAATCCGTTCTCTCAAGATATAAAAGTTTCACAAGTCACTGGTTAGGTTGATGGTGTCTAATAATTGATGGTGACCAAGGCTTTCCGCATTACACTATAAGGGTTTATTTTGATAATTAACTTTAATTAAAAGCTTATATGGGTTTTCTGTAATGAAATGAGCATACTCCTAATATATGGTTAGTATCGGATTCAGTTTTAGATGACCTTATCATAGAGCTCCCACATGACCTAGGTTGCCATTTAAAAAAGAAGTTGGGGTGCCTACAAACTAAGTGGTTGCAGGGAGGGGCCTACAAATGTTACAAAAAGACGAACAATCATTGAAACCATGTCACGTCTTCCAGTGTTTTTGTAAAAAAAAAAAATGTCTCGAGTGGTACAGGGTAATGAAAACTATTTCATTTCCTTGAAAAATCTATTATTATTTATATTTTCAGACGTTGCGGTCGAATTTCTCATGAAATAGTAACAAAACCAAAAATATGCAAAAAAATATAGATGTTATTGTAATAATACTTAAAGATTATACTAATAAACTAGACTTAATTATTACTATTTTTTTGTTTCAGGAGATTGCATCGCACAATTAGGTAATTGTTAATAGGTACATTTAGATATTGTTGACATACATATACAAAAAATTGGTATTAAATAGGTGGACGATTCACAAACACACTAATCGTATATATATATATATATATATATATATATATATATATATATATATAATATATATATATATATGTATGAAGTAGTGTTATCAATACATTTGAAAAAAAAATTGGAACAAAATTTGGGGCTCACCGGGGTCAATGGGTTAGATGCTCATGTAAAAATGTCCGCTTTCTCCCGGTTATTTAGATAAGAAAGCATAATATTGATATTAAATAGCTTTGGATTCAATGTGTAGCGAAAAGAGATACACTTTATTCATGTGTCTGAGAGTGCTAAAAATAAAAATGGTTATAAGAAAAATATAACAGATTTAAAAAAAGCACTGTAAATAAAAATAATATATTATTCTACATAAAAATTTTGACCTTATGGTGAAGTCGGTGTTCAACTTCACAAATCGCTTTGAAATGTGGAATAAATGATTTTTTCAGAAATCTACTAAATTCCGCTTTTCGGAACATTTAAATAGATCGATATTAAACAAAAACTAACCAAAAAAGAGATACCTATTTTTTTTTCTCGGTAATTAACAAATGAGGAAAAAATTATATATAAAAGTTGTTTGCTTCAACACAAAAAAAGTATCATCTTGTTATGTCGAGTAGTTTACGAGATATGATTTGATGTCCTTGGTTAATGATTAAACTAGACATTTTAGTTTTAAAAATCTCGTCCGTATTTAAATTATGTATCTTTTATTGCACTTGAGCTTGTTGCACACATTATTAAAAACATTATTTTTTAATTTTCTTTATTATCATTAAATGTTTAAGTCACTGAATTCCTTTAAAGTACGAATCTCGTTCGTATTTGAATAAATAATACATGTTTGTTGCGCCGACATAATGAAAGAATAAGAGGAGAACAAAAGAAAATGAAACCAAATGAGTTCTTTTCTTCCTGATGTAGCAAACAGTTCTTGTCAATTGCTAATGGTTGTCGAGAAAAAAATATCCCTTGGTGGCGAAAATTGGTAAAGCAAATTGATACTGGGCAAACTTAGGGTTTTGAAGTTCTGGATTCGATACCCAGCGAAAGTAAACTTTGCAGTTTCAATAAATTTCCTGTCTGATGCTTCAAAAATCTGAGAAATGTTTAATTAATTTCTCTCCATAGAATATCCAATGGTTGTGTTCCATATTTATAACAAAATGAGTATTAAACATTTTGGAAAGAAATATGGTTTTTTGTAGGACCTCTAACACTTTTTAGAGAAAACGGATTTTTCTTTACAAACTGGCTTTAATGTCCAAAATATACAAAAATTTAAAAAATCTCGACATTGTTGTTGAAAATATGCAGAATTTATAGATTCATTCGATGTTCTGATCTCGTGAAGTAAATATCCCTAAAGATGTCTCGTGTAATGGAAGGCGAAACGGCGGAAAGTGATTCTATTTTGGCATGGCCTAATCCCAAGAACCGTGATTCCTTAATAAAATTTATATATTTTTTAATTTTCAGCATTTTTGCTGATTATTTATTTAAACTGATTATTCGGTAAAAATAGTTGCTAAATTAATAAAATAAATAAATGAAAAATCTCAAAATTTGGTTATAGAATTAAGTTAGGCTAATGCCACATTTTGAACAGAAATTCGAGATTTGAATTATATCAAATTATTAGAAAAATTCACCTAAAGCCATTTTCAATCAGAAGTGTGAAAGTTTTCTTAAATATAAATTTTATGCGTTTAGGAAAATAAAAGTGCTTACGAAATTACTTTTACCAATGCTTTAAATATGTTTGTTCGTGCCCCAGCGGATGACGATTTTATGATCCAAAAATGGATTGAGATGTGAAGCCTAGTATATTTAGAATCAGGACCAACATACCCATTAAAAACCAAAAGTACGCTAGTTTTATTTAAAAAAAGGCAAATATTATTAACATCTTTAACAACTGAAACTTTTTTCTATATTATCAATGTAGTAAAACACTGGTAACTGTCCAGATAGTTTTGTTTTTCAATTATTTTGATATCTTGGAAAATAGGAAAGTTGTAACAAATTAAAGTGTAGACTTGAGTTAAAGTGATTACGCTGTACACCGGAAAAATGTTACATCGGGATAAACACGAGTGTAGCTTGGAGATTTATAGTTTTCAGCTTGATATTTTAATGAAATAATTTGAAATATTGAAAATGATCCAAGTTTCAAGTCTGATTTAAATTTAGTGTTATTTGAAAAAGCGATCTAAGTTTACACAGCAATGAAATTCGAATTAAAAATGCGTGATATTTATATCGCTAATAAGGTCGAATAAGTAAATTAAACGTTTTAAAACTTAAAAAAACTTTTTTGTTTTATTCAGGGTAACTTTATATTTGTCCGGTCTTGATTTTCACAAGTTGATTTAAAATTGAAGTTACGTTTCAAAATGACTATCACTGTAATGGGGATCGGCCTTTAACTTGTAAAGTCCTATTTTAGTTTACTAATTTAGTAATTTTAAATCCTTTTTGTCATACAATGTTATGCCTGATTTAGTTTTTTTTTGTGTATTAATGTGCTTCATAGAGGCTCTAGAAACAAAATTATCATCATTTATCATCAAACAGCCTGTATCGTCCACTGCTGAACATAGGCCTGTCTCATTAGCTTCCATCCACCTCGAACTTGAGCGCTCTGAAGCCAGTTTGTTGTTATGCGCTTTATGTCGTCTGTCCAAGGGGTTGGGGGACGCCCTCTGTATCTGAACGCGTCCTGTCTAGGACGCGATTCCA
This sequence comes from Kuschelorhynchus macadamiae, assembly GCA_030620095.1. NCBI lineage: Eukaryota > Metazoa > Arthropoda > Insecta > Coleoptera > Curculionidae > Kuschelorhynchus > Kuschelorhynchus macadamiae. The sequence goes on along the minus strand of JAUTXW010003697.1, from coordinate 306,722 downwards.
TGATTTTCTTGGTCCATTTTTCGTTAGACATTCTGGCTACGTGTTCGGCCCATTTCCACTTAAGATGAGTTATTCGCCTAACTGCGTCTGGCACTCTTGTTCTTCGGCGTATTTGCTCATTTGGTACTCTGTCTCTCAACGTGATTTCCAGAAGGGAGCGTTCCATGGCTCGTTGAGCCACTCGAACCTTATTTATTGACCTTTTCGTTAGTGTCAGGGTCTCTCCGCCATACGTCATTACCGGTAGGACGCATTGGTCAAACACCCTACGCTTCAAGCATACAGGGATATTAGTCTTGAAGACATGTTTTAGTTCTCCAAAAGCAGCCCACGCCAATCCAATTCTTCTTTCAATCTCGCAGGTCTGATTATCTCTGCCGATTCTTATTTCATGCCCCAGGTATTTGTAGGATATGACTTGAGAAATTTGGTTTCCGTCTACCAAGATATTTCGGCTTGCAACTAGATTTGTCATGAACTGCGTTTTGGAAGTGTTGATTTTGAGGCCAACCCTGTGTGAAGCCGTTATGTAGGTAGGGTGAGGTATTCCCCGTTAATATTAATGCCTGTGCTATCCAGTTCGATGTTCTTGAACGTATATTCTACTAGAGTGGTAAATAATTTTGGCAAGATTGTATCACTTTGACGGACCCCACGTGCTACTCTAAATTTGTCCGTTTCTTCATGCAGTCTGATACTCGCTGTTGTATTCTCGGAAATGTGTTGTATTACGGTGGAATATCTGTAGTCTATTCGACAGTCGGCAAGTGCTTTGAGCATTTCGGTGTGCTTCATGGAGTCGAATGCTTTCTCGTAATCGACGAAAACAAGCAGGAGTGGTCTATTGTATTCCACAGATTTCTCAATTAAGGTTTTAATAACTATTAAGTGATCGTTAGTGCCGTACCCGGATCGAAAACCAGCCTGCTCCACGAGCTGGTAGACGTCTAGCTTGGGTATTAGCCGCCTGGTGAGAATCTTCGTGAACAGTTTGTAGAGATGGGGAAGTAAGCTAATGGGTCTATAGTTCTTCAGGTCTGCGATGTTTCCCTTTTTGTGTATGATAACGATAACTGCGTTATCCCATGCCTCGGGTGTTGTAGATTTTACAAGACATTTGTTAAATAGCCTCGTTATGGCTTCCAGAAGACATTCCCTACCCTCCTTCACTGCTTCAATAATCAGATCATCTCCTCCTGGCGCTTTGTTGTTTTTCATTTCTGCCACGGACTTAACAATTTCTTCTCTGGTGATCTCTGCCATTTCTTCTGATCCTTGATTTATGATTCGAGGAATATCTTTATTACGTTTTGGTTGATCGTCGCTATGATATAGTTTTGAGTAGAAGTATTCTACGATCTTTAGAATCTCCTGTCTGTCCCTGACTACTTGCCCACTTGAGTTTTCAAGTTTAGTTATCTCGGTCTTACCTATTGCGAGCTTATTTTTCAATACTTTCATGCTTTTATTCTCTTCTATGACTTTTGTTACCCATTTTGTATCGAATTCTCTAGTATCCTTCCGAACGGCTTTCGAAATTTTCTTGTCCAGCTGTCTACGTTCAACTTGGTCGTCTGTGTTGTTCTGTAGGATGTCGCGCCTACGATTCATCATATTTCGAGTTTCTGTAGAAAGTCTCTCATCTCTGCCATTTCGTTTAGAACAGTGTTTTCTGTTTTCTCTGTGCCTCCCGTACGGATTTTTGGATGATATCATTTAGCTGTTCTATGCTCATTGAAGCGGTGATCCCCAGATTTTCCACAATAGTTCGTTGGTACTCTTCTTTGTCTTTCACCGTGGTCTATCCTGCACTTTTTGTCCTTGTAAGCATTCTTCTCTCTTTCTTTATATTAAGTATTACTTTTGCTTTTACCATTCTGTGATCACTTCCTAGTGAGAGGCGGTTGAGCACTGTTATATCCTGTATGATTTCTTTCCTATCTGTGATTACGAAATCTATTTCGTTTTTTGTTCTTCCGTCGGGGCTTTGCCATGTCCATTTTCGATGTTCTGCCTTTTTGAAGAAAGTATTCATAGCATACAGGTTATGTTGCAGGAGGAATTGTAGTAGAAGGTTTCCTCTGTCGTTTCTTTCTCCTATTCCGTATAGGGTGTAAGGGGGTGATGGTAAAATTGGTCAAAACCAGCCCAAATGTCAACCTCGCCTGCACGAGGAGTGACCACGGTCACTCGGTACACCCTGCTAGATAACCGAAGAGGCTCTGACGACCGAACCACGGCGGTATAACCGTTCCAACGAGGTGTAAGGAAATGTAACCCTCAAAGATCTCCTATCAACCCGCAATGGCCAGCGTGATAGGATAAGGCTAAAACCCTCTCAAATATGCAGCACACAGAAACAAAATGTCAAACCATAAATATTTGTAATAAAGCGTACCATAGCCTAAGAGAGCGTGACAAAAAGTTATATATCTCAAATTTGACATCTAAAGTGAAAATTCCCTTAATATTATTTGTACCATTATAGTCGAAACCTAATCCTCCACTTTCATATGGTTTGTATTTTTTATAAAAAAGAAATTTGCTTGTTTTAAACTTCCGCTACCTTTCAGTCATGTGGATAGACTGGGTTATATTCAGCTGGGAAGTACTTCACAATACGTCTAGCGCTCAATATAATAATTCTTTTACAAAATAGCTCACTAAATACCTGCTTCCAAATAAAAAAGGAAATTTTAATTAATGAATTACTAAATTCATCTACAGGTATTAGATTGACGTAACAGCACAGTCATCTCAGCGGTGTACCGTTCCATAAAAGCTTAAGTATTCAATTTAATAAAACACACAGCGGCACCGTTTCGGCATTTACGTTCTCATTAAACAATTACTTACTCTCTTAATTACTTACTGATTCTAATGCTCTTTTCTTATATTCTTGCTTAGTCACCGTACTCAGTAGGTATTGACTCCGGACAAGGTACGAGTTATTTTTTTTCACGATTACCTATGGGAGTTTTAATGAAGTTTACTGTTCTACTCAAGAATCGCTATTCGCAAATAACATTAGGATTTATCTTAAGTATTAATATTTAGATACTGTTCTTATTTCAAATAATGGATAATAATTCTATAATTGCTCTCATATACTAATGTAGTCAAAGACTGGGCACATACCTTATGGGTTGGTAATAACTCTATATTCCTTAAAATTATGAAATTACAGTAAATCCAATCAAATATGGTTTATTTAACATACATTAAGTTTTTTCATCTGCTTATGTATTAAAATTAAGCTAATATTAGTTTGGTTAGAATGATGAATTGTTGCTTAAAAATTAGATTTAGCATTAGAGACTTGTCTCGTTTTTATATACCAGAATTCCAGACTATCGAAATTATTGTTACATTCGTAAAACTGACATGTTTCCAAGGTTCGTACTCTATATAATAAATTTAGTGTGTATTTTTTTTATAGTCATGGTTTTAAATGTAATGTTTTTGACCATTTTAAAATTTAAATATTAACTATACATGTTTTTATTATAGAAAATAAATATCTTCAGAATGCTCAATATAATGAGGGAAACGTCGATATGAATTATAGTTTTACTTCTCAATGAGTTAACCTATGCCTAAGAAAATAATTAACATATTATTTATATATGGTTAAAGAAAAAAAAGAATATATATATATATATATATATATATATATATATATATATACATTTTCAAATTTATGTATAATTATTTAGTTTATAGTAACACTAAGACAATTACAAAATTTAGCTGGTTATATAGTTACTGATTTTCACACAGTGTTCACATCACCATCCTGTCAAATAACCCTACGAGTTGGAGTTTTCCAAATTTACATATCATACACTTTATAAAAGAAAGCTAATAGAATCTTTAATAATAGGGTGATATTATTGAAGGTGACATATTTTGAATATATAATCAGTTTTGGTTAGTAAGATACTGGCCTTCTTTATTAATGAAAATAACAATTTTTTCATTTGCAATAAAATATTCTGTTTTTTTGGTTTCTTCTTTCAGTCCATTTCACACACATGAATTATGATAAACATGTTTACTCTCTTCTTTCTTGTAAATTATAATTTAACACTTTGAGAACACTTGAACTATTAGAAAGTTTCAGTTTACATAGCTTTTTGTTTTCTTTTATCCAAGCTGCTTTTCTTTATGTTTGCTTTGTATGGAATGTTTAATGAACATTTTGCTAATGGTTTCTTATTTACATATTTGTGTCATGACATTTCGCCAGATGTTCACAGGTTGATGATATAATGGTAATAACGTTCACATTTCACATATTTGATATATTTTACATTTTCTTAATTTATTTTTTTTATATCTTAATGTCAATTGAATTTTTGAATGTGAACTAAATTTCATATGTCAAAAATTATTTTATAAAACAACTCTTAAAAAAAAACAAAAGATCAAGGTGATCATTAAAATTTGACAGTCCGCACTTTATATAGTGTTTTATTGAAAAGCCCTCCAAATCTTTATTTTGTCTGCATTTAAATATCAATATAGATTTCTTCCTAATTGAGTCACAGTCAATTAGGTGGCGCTCATTTTAATTTCTAAAGGTGTACCCGAGAACCTGCAACCTACAGCTCTCCGAAAAGATGTCTGGCTGCCGTTTGCATGTATTGGTAAGTTCATAAGGACTTTACGCCATACAAAAGTTGCGCCCAACGTGTCAGGCTCGAGTACACATATTTCTTTTCATTAAAATTGGAGTGGTGGCTCAATAAATTTTTGTTATTACCATATCAACCTTCTGAATTACCTACAGATATTTTGTTTATTATTTCATGTTCATTTAAACTGGTTTTTGACTTTGAAAATAATTTACCCGAACTATATTTAAGTGTGGTTTTGATCTAAATTATTTTGAATTTTTAAAGGGACATATTCAGATTAGGGTTAATACAATATAGCTTTTGGTCAGATAGTGATATTTGTTTTATGCTATAGCTTGCATAATTAGGATTAATTTCTGACAAAATTTGGCACTTATTTTGATATCTAACTATATTTTAGAAAACTATTTTTAATAGAGTGTAAGGGCAAATACTTTTATTATATTGACATTCCTTATATCGTTTGGATATACTTTGGAAATCCTATTTTTTACAACGTTTAAACTATCTATTGGAGACATTAAACTACTGGTTTCGTTTTTTTTAAATATTTATTAGGACACAAAATAATTTAAGTATCAGTTAACGCATACAGGATAGTGAGGAAGTCTTATATTTTGAATAATTTTAGTGAATTTTGAGCACCCTTCTGGCTTTGTCTAATAACATAAACTTTCTTGTATTATCAGTCAAACCTTTCAAATATCTTTTTAAGTTCCATTTAAGTTTCTTATAACCTATTTAGCCATGAAAGAATCATATAAACCTAATCATCTTCTAGATTTTGAGTTAGATTATGACCTTAAAATTAGATTAGTTGTCACACAATGAAATGTAGCTGATAAAAGAAAAATGTTAACTACTTTACTTCATAAAGAAAGAGAATCAAAGAAAAGTCAAATATCAGATCTTATAGTTGAAACTTTAGATTTTGAGACAGAAAAAATGAAATAGATAAATCTATTAAGTCAATTTCAGACATTATTTCAGATTTTGAAGGAAGTGCTCAAGATTCTGTATTTTTACGTATGACATCTCGCTTGATTCATGTTTTAAATAGAGTGCGAAGGTTACATGTGTCTGGTAGTGACCAAGATCTCTTTAAGCAAGAATCTTTTGCAACGTGTCTTGCTCTAGAAGTAGACCTATATGTCAAAACTAGTAAAGACCCAGATCCAAGTCAACCTAGTACTTCTAGTTCGTCTCAAAACCAATTATTTATATTCCACCCCTTATTGTTAACTGTTCTGGTAATATTCCTGCTATTGGAGATTGGCAAGTAAAATTTAATGAAGATGGTAAAAATCTATATAACTTTTAAGAGCGTATTACAGAATTAGCACAATCTCGTAAAGTTGAGGATAAAGACTTATTCAATTCTGCCGCTGAACTTTTTATACGGGATGCCTTTATTTGGTATAAAAGTATTAAATGTTCTGTTGATAGTTGGCAGTCATTAGTTTCTCGTTTAAAGAAAGACTTTCTTCATTCAGATGTTGAGGATGACTTTTGGGAGCAAATTAAACATAGGAAACAGAGACCTACAGAGTCTGTAGCTGTTTATGTTGCACACATGCAAATATTATTTTCTCGCTTGTCATACCCTCCAGCAGAGGTAACTCGAATTAAGCATATTAGAAAAAATCTTTTATCTGATTACATAACTCCTTTAGCTTTGGCTGAAATTAATAGTGTAGATGATTTGTTGACACTCTGTCTGAAATTAGAAGAGGCTAATTATCTAAAAAATAAAAATCATACAGTTAATGAAATAAATAATTTTGAGATTGAAGAATCATCTAACAGTAGTACATTTATACCCTATTTTAATTACCATAATAAAAATTCAAATTATAATTCTAATAGGTTCAATAAACATTTTAATAACCACAAGGGAAGCAATGTTTCGGACAATAAAAATAATTATTTTAATAAGTTTTCAAATAAAAATAAAAAAAATGGGAATAGTTCTATTTTCAATAAACCGGCAGATAATAGTAGTAATGCCTCAGTCAGTAGTAATTGTGGTCCTAGTAAGTCTAGCGATACAAATATTTCCAAAAATCAAAATAAAATTACTTGCTGGAATTGTGACATGCCAAATCATTTTTATGATAGTTGTACTTTAAAACGTAAAATATTTTGTTTTAAATGTGGTTTGAAAAATGTTAAAACTAATACTTGCCCAAAGTGTTCAAAAAACTAAATCAAGTGCAACAGAGAGTCAGTTGCACCATCTCGGATAAGAAGTCCTCACTTTGTGTAAAATTTTCGCGTAATATGTACCCAATGGAAAAATTGGCTCAAATTTGTTTCAGGTTTTTATAAAACTTATCCTAAAAATGAATTGTCTCCACTTTTTATTAAAAAAACCTCTAGATAACCGCCCTTACATTTCTGTTAAGTTATTTGATCAAGATATTACCGTTTTACTTGATTCAGGTGCCACAGCCTCAGTTGTAGGTCTGAAAGACTTAGACATTTTGGAAAATTTTAATTTAAAGGTCTAGTTGTTAAGGGTTTAGTTGAACTACCAATTGTGGTTGGTAACATTTGTCAGGTCATTACAGCTCTTGTAGTTCCTTCATTACCCCATCATTTTATTTTTGGATGCAACTTTGCAAATCAGTTTAAAATGTCTGTTGATTTTAGAAAATAATTCATGGCAAATGAAAGTAATCTAGTTTCTGAGATTAAAGCTACTGATCATTTTCAAAGTTGTAAATTTAACCCATTATGCTCATTAGATAGTCTCACTAGTGAAATTAATAGCGAAGAACGTCTTGGTAGAACAAATAAACTAACATTAACTATTGATACAGGTGATGCTGAACCATTTAATAAAAAACCTTATCCTATGTCACCATATACGTCACAAATTTTAAATAAAGAAATACCTTCACACAGTCCTTGGTCATCTACAGTTCTGCTAGTTAAGAAATCTAATGGTGAATATAGATTTTGTGTAGACCTACGTGGCGTCAATGAACTAACTCGTTTTGATAGTTATTGTCTTCCTAGCATAGATAGAATTTTAAATTCCCTGCGTAATGCCAAGTACATTTCTTCAATAGATCTTCGCAAAGCTTTTTGTCAAATACCTCTAGACGATGAGTCAAAGGACAAAACTTCATTCAATGTCGTAGGACGTGGTACCTTTAGATTTTGTGTTGTACACTTTGGACTGTGTAATGACGCGCAGATGCAACAACGATTAGTTGATGCAATATTTGGTCCTCAATATGAACCTTTTCTCTTTACCTATTTGGATGATATTTTGGTTTGTAGTCCTGATTTCAAACATCATACAAAGCTTTTGGCTGAGATTAGGGATAAATTAAAAGAAGCAAACCTTACTGTTAATTTGGAAAAGTGTTAGTTCTTCAAAACTTCTCTTAAGTTATTGGGTTATATAGTAGGATTTAACAGCTTGCGTACTGATCCCGAGAAGGTGTCAGCAATGGTAAATTACCCTCGTCCGAAGACTGCCACAGAGGTCAAGAAATTTATTGGCCTATGTTCCTGGTACAGGCGTTTCATAAAGGATTTTTCTACTTTAGTATCCCCAATTAATGATTTGTTAAAGGGACGTAGGAAATCCCAGCCTATTACTTGGACAGATGCTGCCGAAACTTCTTTTATAAAGATCAAAAAATTACTGATTTCAGCTCCAATCTTGACCCAACCAGATTTTTCACAACCTTTTGTTATTCAGTCTGATGCTAGTAATACTGGTTTAGGAGGATGTCTTACTCAAGAAATTGATGGCGAAGAACATGTCATAGCTTATGCTAGTAGATCATTTTCCAGGGCAGAGAGAAATTATTCACTTGTAGAAAGGGAATGTCTTGCTGTAATATTTTGTATAGAGAAATTTAGAATGTGTATTGAGGGAGCACCTAAATTTAAAGTCATTACTGACTGTTATTCTCCACTTTGGCTTAACAACCTCAAGAATACCACAGGAAAGTTAGCTCGTTGGTCAGTTAGACTCAGACAACATAATTTTGATCTTGTCCATAGGAAAGGTGTGGATAATGTTATACCAGATGCCCTTTCTCGTATCCATTCTAATATGGAAGATAATGAAGTTAATAGTTTGCCATGTATTTCTGTTTTGAACCTTTTTAGTGTTGATACTGATCGTATTGATACCTGGTATAATAGCCTTAGAGAGAAAATTCTTCAGACACCTGAAAACTATCCACAGTTGAAGGTTGAGGATGATTTTATCTTTAAATTTGTGCCAGATGCTATGCCTATGGATTCTAATCTTCCAGAATGGAAACTAGTAGTTCCATCACCTCAAGTGAATGAAGTCATTGAGCATTGTCACTCTCCACCAACTTCAGGACATTTTGGCTTTTACAAAACTTTAAATCGAATCCAGGAATTTTATTTTTGGCCTCAAATGCGGCGTCATGTTTTAAAATTTGTAAAATCCTGTTTAGTTTGTAGATCACAGAAAGCTCCAAATACTGCTCGCATGGGTCTAATGGGTAGAGAAAAAAAGGTTAATCTTCCTTTCGAATGCATAGCTATTGATCTTATGGGTTCTTTTCCTAGATCGAAGAAAAGACATAAATGGCTACTAGTAGAAGATTGGTTTTCTAAATACACTTTTTTATATCCATTGCGAACCTCTAAATCCCATCAAATAGAAAATATTTTAGAAAATCAAATTTTATTACTTTTTGGATGTCCACAAATTATTATATGTGACAATGGTTCTCAGTTTATTTTAAAAAGTTTCAAAAGTCTCTGTAAGAAGTGTGAAATTAAAATTTGGTATAATGCTCTTTATTCAGCTCAGTTTAATTTTGTTGAAAGGAATAATAAAACAGTAGGTACTGCCATTAGGAGTTATGTTACTGAACATAATTAGTGGGACATAGAGTTACCAAAAAGTCAACAAGCTATTAACACTTCTAAGCATGAAGTTACTCAGTTTACACCAGCTTTTCTTGTTTTTGGTAGACACCCACCATTATCAGGCAAATTTTATTCAGATCATAACGAACAACATAAAGATTTTGAAATAACTCCTGGTGACAGGGATACTTATGTTTCGAATCTTCAGAATCTCAGAGATATTTTTATTGATGTTAAGAAGAGAATTCATTTAGCTCATGAGCATAACTCTAAAGCATACAATCTTAGAAAGAGGGATTTTTCTTTTGATGTTGGAGATTATGTATGGCATGGAAACAAAATATTGTCAAGTGCAGCTGATCAGTTTAGTGCAAAGTTAGCTCCAAAATATATTCTTTGTGTAGTACATAAAAAGATTTCAAAGTTAGTTTATGAATTCAAAAATATAGATGGTTCAAAAGCCGGAAAATGGCACATTGAAGATCTTAAAGTTTATACAGGGGTAGATATAGATTCATCTAGTTCTGTTTCTGACAATTCCGATTAGGTATTTATTTTATGTAGAATAAGTACCTAAATTGTTCATTAGATTTGTAGAGCTTTCCCTTATTTCTCAATAATTTTGTTTTTGAATCTTTTTTAGTATTTTTTGACAAATTTATTTAGAGCTATGAAAGCATGTTTTGGATTTGTCCAATTTGAGTTTGTCGAGTATTGAAGTATATAGTTGCTAATGGCCTATGCACCATATAAAGTTTTGAGTTTTTTGGAGAAATTGGTACAATGCATTTTCTCTAAGTTTGAGAAACATTGTTATGTAAGTGCCTGATCAACACTTCCATATTTTCGTGATATTGACTTATATTGTTTTGATAAAGGTATACCGGTATACAATATTAAAGAGTTGTATATATTACTGTACCATAATGTCAGTAACTGATTTATTAATTTTTCTTGTTTTGCTTTAGGGTTGTATTTTGATAAATGCCCAAGTGAAATTTGCATGTGCTAAGTTGCATAGATTGCGAGCTCCTTTCTTGTATCGATACAGTACCTCGGTATATTATTTTCAGTTATATTTTGCCTAAACTATCCTAATACAAGCCTAGGAAGGCTATTTTGTATTGTTGAGTCGTAGCTCGGACCCTTTAGTGTCATTGTTTAGAGGGCAATGGCATAAGATTTGGTTTAGGATAGTTTCATAAGTTGTTTTAGGATTGCCTATCCTAAGCAAATGTGGGTTTATGTTTTATATAAAACATATTGCAGTTTGGGATGACTCTTGGCTTGAATTACGTTGATTTGATTATGTAACTCAACAGTCGAAACTTTTTGTCGATAACCTGACTATTACGTCTAGGATATCCTCATTTGTCCGTATAAGACAATTGTGTCAGTATGACATTAAGTTAAATTTGAGTTTAAACTGTGATTTTTGGCTTCTGAGTTTTTTTGGTATAGACTTACCTATTTTGACTTTTACTGATTGTGTCCTTACTGATTTTGCCTCCTTTTATTAAGGTGAGTGATACACGGAGCTATTAAACCAAAAATTATCTCAGAAGACATTTTATCCAAAAATTACTGATATTTCGTATAATTTATGACCATTTGATTTTAATAGGATCATAAGAGTTATTTTTTAATTTTTAGTGTACAGACTTTAAGCTCTGTTTAAATAGCCTATCGAGATAGTCTATTTTTTTTTTCGGAGGGGGGTAGCATAACATTTTCAAATTTATGTATAATTATTTAGTTTATAGTAACACTAAGACAATTACAAAATTTGGCTGGTTATATAGTTACTGATTTTCACACAGTGGTCTATCACCATCCTGTCGAATAACCCTACGAGTTGGATTTTTCCAAATTTACATATCATACACTTTATAAAAGAAAGCTAATAGTATCTTTATTAATAGGGTGATACTATTGAGAGTGACATATTTTGAATATATAATCAGTTTTAGTCAGTAAGATACTGGCCTTCTTTATTAATGAAAATAACAATTTTTTCATTTACAATAAAATATTATGTTTTTTTGGTTTCTTCTTTCAGTCCATTTCACTCACATGAATTATGATAAACATATTTACTCTCTTCTTTCTTGTAAAATATCAATTTAACACTTTGAGAACACTTGAACTATTAGAAAGTTTCAGATTACTTTTTGTTTTCATTTATCCAAGCTGCTTTTCTTTATGTTTGCTTTGTATGGAATGTTTAATGAACATTTTGCTAATGGTTTTTCATTATTTTAAGCCAATTAGTAATCTGAAACAAAATTGAACATTATAACTTTGCACTTAAATATAACATTTAAAATATCAAGACTTATGTAAATTACATTTTACATACCTCAATATGTTTTATTCATAATTCATTGGATTACATTTTGTAAAGTATTCACAACATCTCTAAATTAAGACAAAAGAAATTTGTTTTTGTTTTGTTTACAAATATTCGGAATTTGCCTGCCTTTTTCTTCTGTCACTATGGTTTCATTGGTTTCTTATTTTTCGGCATCCAGCCAGCTTTGACAGTGTCGTGTTTTTTCATTTAAGTTATAATTTTGGTTCTGCTCAGGAGCAATTCGCCAGCGTTATTCGGGGGACACCGAATATTATCGAGTTGTTACTCCCTTAAACTAGTGGCGCCAGCAGTGAACTACACTGTAATTATTATTTTATTTTATGGCATTAGGGTGGCATAAGTCTGAAGTGAGGAAGAATAATGGAGGGGAATGTCAAACTTCTTCGAATTTTCTGGAGCTGATTTTCTCGTCCCTTTCTATTGGCTCTCCTTAGAGGTGCAGCATGTGTCCGACTTTATAAAAGTGACTTAATGGACCAATTTTTTAAAGTACTGAAAGTATGTCATAAGTAATTTATTTTAAAGTGCAGTGCCGTTGAAAGCTTAAGGCCCATTCATGGACATCATCTAGCCCTAAATTTTGGTCCCGTTTTGTTTGTTTCCACATTTGATCAACCACGTGGTAAGTCGATTTTCAAATTAGTTTCCTGCTGTGAGCTAATTCACAATTATCTTTTATAAACAGAATGGCGTCCTGAATTTTGTTTTTGGCTGTCGGTCTTCGAGAAGCCTTTCTAGATGTCTGGAAATTCTCTTTATTGGTGACCGTTGGGTCGAAGGAGCCCTCTAGATGACTAGAGGTAAGGCAATATCTTTGAATAGTTGTGTTGTAAATAACTTGTTTTTGCACATTCCATGTCGATTTTATTTTAAGACAAACAATCGTTTGTAGGGTTTCAGGTTAAGAATTCAAGATATGGTTTTGGGATATAATTACAAATTATGGTGTAATTTTTTGGGGTACATAAACCAAGAGTTCTACAATGATTTTGGAGTTCCTTCCTGTAAGAGTACGAGGAATTAATTCTTAATTTTTATATTTATACGTTTTATATAAGGTAGCATAAAGGAAGTAAGTAACCTATTTTTTAGAAAACAGCCTTGGCGAAATACTTTTTATTTTCATGACTTTTTCCTTGTGGCAGTGTGGTAAAAGAAAATTCATGAATTTTTGATTCCCTGTGCGCTATTTAATTTAATTTTCATATTTACATATTTGTGTCATGACATTTCGCCAGATATTCACAGGTTGATGATATAATGGTAATAACGTTCTATCACATTTCACATATTTGATATATTTTATATATATTTTACATTTTCTTGATTTATTTTTTTTATATCTTAATGTCAATTGAATTTTTGAATGTAAACTAAATTTCATATGTCAAAAATTATTTTATAAAACAACTCTTAAAAAAAAACAAAAGATCAAGGTGATCATTAAAATTTGACAGTCTGCACTTTATATAGTGTTTTATTGAGATGCCCTCCAAATCTTTATTTTGTCTGCTTTTAAATATCAGTATAGATTTCTTCCTAATTGAGCATGTTTGGTAAGTTTTGGTAAGTTCATAAGGACTTTACGCCATAATATATATATATATATATATATATATATATATATATATATATATGTATATTTATATATATATATATATATATATATATATATATATATGTTAATTATTTTCTTGGGCATAGGTTAACTCATTGCGAAGTAAAACTATAATTTAATCGACGTTTCATTCATTATATTGAGCTTTCTCAAGATATTTATTTTCTACAATAAAGACATGTATAAATAGTATTTAAATTGGTTAAAACATTATTGAAAAAACATCACTCAAAAAACATTACATTTAAAAGAAACTATGACCACGAAAACAAAAATACATTTAAAACAACATTAATATTATACAGAGTACGTACCTTGGAAAACAAAGGTACGACGTATATGTATATTTATATATATATATATATATATATATATATATATATATATATATATATATATATATATATATATATATATATATATATATATATATATATATATATATATATATATATATATATATATATATATATATATATATACATATTCGTGTCATTTTTCAACTGTATAGTACCACAATTGTTAATGCTGAAGTAAATAAAAACAAGGGGAAGTGCAGGGAACTTTACTCAACGCGATTTGAACGCTGAATGAGGTCGGAGATATTCAGGCGGGCTTTTATACCCGACTTGTGCTCGCCGAACCGTGACCCTGTGTTAAGATTGGTTTCCACGTGCGATGTAGATCGTAACCTGCATCTCTATAGGAATTTTTTGTATGCTTAAAAATTTCAATAGATTCCTTAATTTTTCGTTTATAAAATCCTGGAACTGATGCTAGAACCTTGGTTTTCTTTACATTTATAATATGGCCAGTGGCATGCTGTGGTGTTCAGCTACAGCAATTTGTTTCCTTTTAATACATCGTTCATGTTCCTTAAGTCTAGTTGTTCTTGAGCGTCCTGTTTCTGCCACATACCCTTCTCCACAGGAGCAATGAATTTTATATACTCCTTCTGTTTGAAAAGGTAGAATATCTTTCGGGGGTCGCAAGCATTGTCCAATCTTCTTATGTGTATTGAGGATTATACGTATGTTGGACCGCCGTAGTAATCGTCCTATTTTGTCTGGGGTGCCATGTATGTAAGGAAGAACAATACTACCTAACGGTAGCTCCTTATCATCCTCCTTTCGCGGAGTTGGATTACTATATTTTTTAATTGAACGCGTAATATCTTCAGTGCAGTAGCCATTTCCTCTCAGAGCTTTGCTCAGTTTCGATGTTTCTGATGTTAGAGAATCTTGATCAGAAATCGAAATGGCTCTAAATACTAGTGAGTTAATAACCGATTTCTTTTGCGCTGGATGGTGGTGGGAATTTGCAATTAAGTATCTATTTGTATGCGTCGGTTTTCTGTACACAGAATGTCCTAAGGTACCATTTTCCTTCCTTTGAACATATACTTCTAGAAAGAGAATTGTACCATTAGATTCAATTTCCATTGTGAACTTGATATTATGATGTTGTTGATTGAGGTGGTCCAGAAAGATGAAAAGATTATCCTGTCCATGAGGCCATACTACAAAAGTATCATCTAGATATCTGAACCAGGATTTTGGTTTTAGTGGAGCAATATCTTCAAAGGCTTCCATAAAGATATTCGCTACCACAGGTGATAGAGTAGATTCCACAGCCGCCCCTGAAATTTGTTCATAAAACGTTCCTTGAAAGATGAAATAAGTAGATGTAAGACAAGCTTCCACTAGGTCTACTAGGTTCTTATCGAGATTATTATGATCCAATATGTCTGATATAATAGAAATTGAGTAGTCGACAGGAACATTTGTGTATAGTGATTCTACATCGAAACTGACTGATGAAATGCTTCTTGGTGCTATTGCGAAATTTTGGACGGACTGTTCTGCTTCGGTTAACGGCTTTCGGAGGTTTCACTGGATTTTTCTGTTTACGAGTGCTTCAAACTTCTTTTGTTGCTTTAAAGCAACTTCTTGATGGATTTTTTCTGCTTGTGTATTGGTGATGTTGTCCAAAGTTGTGAATATGGTTCTTTCAAGTCTAAAAGCTAACTTCAGGTGAATTTCTAGAAGTTTACGGGCATTTGTATCTAAATCACGACGTATTTCCTTAACTCTTTCTCTAACTAATGCATTGCTGGCACGTTTATAAATATTCTTAGCGGTTTTAGAAGTAACATGATGTCTTACCTCTAATGATTTCGGTACTACACCCTTATCTCGGCATCTAAGGAAAAAGACCAACTAGCAGAGTAACTTCCTCTTACTGTTCTGGAGATCGCCAAAAGTTTTGACATCTTTCTTGGTTTCATCCCCATAGAGGTTAGCTAACATAGAACGGAAGCTTTCACGGCTTTGGTCAATTATGAAATCATGTTTAGACCATGTCAAATTGGAATTACTATCCGACGATTCGCCTGCGTTTGAACACTTGATTGAATACACACAATTTATCATCGAAGCCGTTAACCGAAGCTCCGTTGAAGGAGCAATCAGAAGATTACCAGTAAAACAAGCTGATGAAGTCAGATATTGGACAGCGAAGATCATTAAAACCACCCCTGCCGAAAATATAGCAATGAAGACAGAAAAGACTATGTGGAAAAGGTAACTCAACTTTTGGACAACAACACCTATAAGGTTATGCAGACAGACCCTACAAGTAGAATAGAAAGACGCATTACCAATCTGATTAACGCATCCAGTCTACCGTCAGCGGAGAAGAAATCATTGAGACCAAGCAGCTACAAGATTCCCAGGTTCTACGGTCTTCCCAAGATACACAAGAATAATGTACCACTTCGACCGATCGTCAGTGCAATAGACTCGCCCATGTACAAACTAGGTAAACAATCTTTCAAACTTTCTTAATCCAGTCACTGGAAAATAGATTCTTTTATAAAAAACTCTGCACATTTCGTAGAAAAACTTAAGGAAATCCGGTTGGATCCCGAAGATATTTTGGACAGTTTCGATGACTATACACAAATATTGCATTTCAATGACTCAATTTCCATTATATCAGACATATTGGATCATAATAATCTTGATAGGAACCTAATATACCTAGTGGAAGCTTGACTTACATCTACTTATTTTATCTTTGAAGGAACGTTTTATGAACAAACTTCAGCGGCAGCTATGGGATCTCCTCTATAACCTGTAGTGGCGAATAACTTTATGGAAGTCTTTGAAGTGCTTTAACATCCCCTCCACTAAAACCAAAACACTGGTTCAGATATGTAGATGATACTTTTGTAGTATGGCGTCATGGACAGGGTAATCTCATATTTCTGGATCACCTTAATCAACAATATCATAATATCAAGTTCACAATGGAAGTTGAATCTAATGGTACAATTCTCTTACTAGATGCATATGTTCAAAGGAAGGAAGATAGTACATTAAGACATTCTGTGTACAGAAAACCGACGCATACAAACAGATACTTAAATGCAAATTCCCACAACTATCCAGCACAAAAGAAATCAGTTATTAAGTCACTAGTATTTAGAGCCATTTCGATTTCTGATCAAGATTCAACATCTAAAACATCGAAACTGAGCGAATCTTTGAGAGGGAATGGCTAATTGCACTGAAAACATTACGCATTCAATTAAAAAATATAGTAATTCAACTCCGCGAAAGGAGGATGATAAGGAGCCACCGTTAGGCAGTGTTGTTCTTCCTTTCATACATGGCACTACAGACAAAGTAGGACGATTGCTTCGGCAGTCTAACATTAAATCTAATTACAATCATATAATTATTGGATGGTTGATTTCTGTATCATCATCCAATTTATACGTTTAGCTACAGGAATTGTTCATGAGTAAACGTCAGTGTTTCATGAGTAAACACCTGATGCAGATGGTCAAGATGAACCCAAAATCTTCTTTATCCTCAATATCGTCGATAGTCATTTTAACGAATTCATCTCGTCTCCTCAATTCCGGAAATCAGAACTTTTTTTTTCAATATTTAATAAATTCCAATAAATATGCGAAAGTTTGTACGAAAGTCATGTACGGATGTTGATGATTTAAACATTGAATAAATAGAGAGGCTCGTCAAAGTCTTCTCATTGCACCAGGTTTCGAAGAGGTGGTATTGTGTTTCATATTTACTTTTAAACTTCTCTTATTAAATTTATTAATTTGCGAATTTGGCTGCTTCGGAAATATCAGGGGGAGTACTAGAGCAATAATCACCTTTGCTCTCCGTAATGATTACATAATTATTACATTAATTCTACAGGTCGAAAAGAAAAAAGTCACCTTAAATTGACAACATCGCGAAAAAAATAATTAAAATATTTGAATGGCCGCCATTTTTAAAACTATAAATTTCATTAATCACAAATTTTAATTAAATAAAATATCATGTAAAACCCTATCTTTAATTTTTTTCAATGACACTCAGTTTAACGAAATTGCCAACCACAAATTTTACACACGAAATTAGCTGCTATGATTCTCCCTGACTGGTTCAAAAAATTTAGGGTGTGCAGGCATTTAGGAGCCGCTTATATTATAGGAACACGAAAAGTTGACATCCAGGCTACATATCACCAAACCTACCCTAAACTTGCTTAAGATTTCTTAGCTTAATAAAACGTTGTATTTTTTGGGCGGTTGCATATCCGGGAGGTTTGAGACACGAACTTCTTCCGGATTTACAAAGCCGGCTGCGTAACGGTTTATTTATAGACGTTGTTATATGGAATGCCTTTTCTGGAAAAATTAAACCGGTAACGTAACAAGTTTCTGTTTTTATTTTAATATATTATAAGAGTAGAAAATACAGTGGTTGCTTCGTCGAATCTGAGACAACTTTTATATATTAGTACAAAACTTATCCTCGATATAAAAAATAACTAAAGCCTATAATGAATGGTTATTAATAGCTTCTTAACGAGCTATCTTGTTAAAAATAACGACACGATATGACTCCTAAGAACACAAATTTGTTTGGGTTAAATTAAAAACTTCAGCCAACGTACACGTTTTTAATGAACCCGGTGTACCTAATTTTAAAAGTAGGTCGAAGAATATTGAATAACAAATTAATAAAACTTTTTTTACATCATTGGTTTGTCTTGCGGCAACATGATAGTCATTGGTATTGTCGGTTATCGAAAAGTAAAGATTGTTTTATATAGATAAATATTGCATGAAAAAAACTACCTAAATATTTTTTATTTTTTTACTAATAAGGAGAGTATATTAATTTTAATTGCGGTGTTTTTTGCTGATCTTAAAATAAAACTTAAATACATCAATCTGAAAATTTTTTATGAAAATACAGTACAATTCTGTCGTCTAAATATTGACATAGCCTTACTAAAAAAAAGACAAAATGTGTTTTTATAAAATGTTAGAATGTTGAAAGCCCCATCTCGATCTCTTTATATGTTTTGCAAATATGTCTCCAAAGATACGTTTCAAAATTGCGTGGGACAAATTTATTTTCCAGCAGTGTATTTTCAACGACCAATCTTAAAAAAAAATAAAACATAAACATTTTTAAGTCCATTGAAAATGTATGCAGATAATATTTATTTTACCATTTTACGGGCCACTGGGGATTGTCTAGTTTAATTATGTAAAAAAAAGTTCCGTGAATAAAGCGAAAGCCGGTAAGACGATTTTTCGATCTAATGTAAACCCTCCAAAACACTTTAGATGATAATTATTTCCATAAGTATGCGTTTAAAAAAATCATACTTTATTTACATCCATGTTTTATTTTAAGACCCAAAGAAGACGTAACATGTATACATAATAAGAAGAACCCAGCCAATATTATATTTTCAGTTATCTTCTTCTTCTCTTTTTCGACAAAGTATTTATTATTCAAAATTAGAAATCTGGAAAGGACAAACAACTTTGCTTTAAATTCATTATGTTAATATTCTATTTGTTTCATCCATTATCGACCATTTCGCAAACTAAATAAAAATCTGAAGTTTTAAATTCCCGGGCAGTGCTTTGCAATGTTTTAAAAGTCTGAAAATATAATTTCGCTTTTCGCAAAATCAATAAAGTGATTCGTCTCTCGATGTCTGAACACTTTTAAAAATAAAGTTTCTTTTGAAGTTTATTAATATTAGATGCAACTGATATTGATACTAATGAAATTTCTGATACTTTCCTTTATCACTCATAGCAATTAGTTTTAAATATTTGACCAGGAGGAATAATATTACGTTATAATAGTGCTTCGTATTTTTTGTCTTTTGTTATACATACAATACTTATAATGAGCAGTGGTATACTCAATTTTATTTCTTAAAAATCGTCCACTGGCCATTACAACAAATCAATCAATGAAAAGCGAGGTTAACTTAGCTAGAAGCTGGCTTATATTTTGAAAATTTCATCTTAATATATCTCGGAAGGCAGAAATTTATCTGAACATTTTTAGAATAAAAAAGCTTAAAAAATGGCAATTTCATTTTACCTCAAACTTTGCTATGAATATGTCCTGTAATTTGGAGTAGTGAAGTGTGACCCAATTTAATACCGCACATAGTCATTTAGTAACACATATACATACTGGGTGGGGCTTTTAAATGGAACGCTGCTTATAGCGGATCCAGGAATAAGATTTCTCTAAAATCCTGAAATGGGTACCCAAATATTTTTTATGAGCTTCGTTTTTGTCATGTAAACAAAAGCTGGAGCCACAAAGGAGGGACGCAGCCCTAAGCAACTTGTTTTTTCAAATTGGAAGACACCTTTTATGGTAACTTTTTTGAAAGCTTATTGAAAAGGAATTTGCCATTAATATTTTTTTTAACATCTGTCAAAAATCAATTTTTAAATATAATAACATTAATAATAACAATAAAACTGAAATCTTACCTTTCTAGTGTAAAAATTGTTGAAAATGTGCAGCATTAACTTGTTGGCAGAGACCTAAACGATGGTAGAATTCTTCCCTTACCCGTTCCAAAACTTCTGGCGCGATTAAACGTATCTCTGCGCGAATCCCGACCTTCAAATATCCCAAATTTTCCCAACAAAAACTAATTTTTTTCTATGACCGTACCTAAATGACTGTTTCACACATTGCTCGCAGTAGCAAAAGTTGGTTTTTAAACGCCAATGCATTTTTTCAAGGATTTACATACTTTTATACGTCGGCTCCATAAGAAATGATTTAACCTTCAATAATTCTAGACCCAGGCTAGACTAGTTCCTTAAATTCTTTTGCCGCGGAACTGACGACATTGCGGATGCATATGGCTGCTGGCCACAGCCAACTGAGATGTGTTGATGTACAAAAGTTTATGAGTGCAATACGAAAACGGAGTTAGTACTAGCATCTTAAGGTATAGCTCCATGGTGCAATGTAAAAATCAAAACCAGGATCGATCATAGTTGGCCGAGGGATATGCAATGGCGTAACAGAAATAGCAATGTATGTTAAATGGAAGTAGTCCATCCTTTGAACGGCACCAGTAAAAGTTTTAAGTAGGCGGCCGTGCTTAGCAATTTGTATAAACAGTGCTTAGTAAATAAATAAATAAATTAACTTTAGTTTCTGTTGCATTTTTTACGGAAGAAAAGTAAAAATTTTATACACTTCTTTGATATTGCGCCTCGAACAAAGGTACATTTTACATTACGCTTTTAATATCCTTAATTGCGTTGTGTGTAAAGTAATTTCAATTTTTTAAATCTTTGATTATTTTTTAAAGGTGTATTTAAAGGAACGTTAAAAATCGAAATACTGATCATGATCGGGTATGGAGAAACAAAACGAAGTCAAGAACAAGTTGCTGCTTTGTTTCACGAATGTCATCCAGATTTACCTAATTTGTCGCGAAGTACAGTTAGCAAAATTGAAAAGCAATTTAGAGATTTTGGTCATGTAAGACATGTTCCTTTAAAAAGAACCCCATCAGATGAGACTAAATTAGAAAACCCAATTACACCAGCAAGGCAATTATCTCGTGACACAATATTGATCATAAAACAGTGTTAAAGATCACAAAATCTGCGGGCATAAAACTATTTAAAATGCAACCAGTACAAGAGTTATTGGAGTATGATTTAGATAGAAGGGTAGAATTTTGCGAAGTTATGATGGCCGCATTGGACAACCGACAAATTGAAATAGATTGGATACTTTTTTCTGACGAAGCAATGTTTACTTTAGAGGGTCAAGTAAGTTCGAAAGTTAAACAGAAATGTATTTATGTTTCAAAGGAATTTATCCCTTATTCTAGGCAATCATTGGGCAAAGTCTTGATCCTCTAAACCAGAGTTTCGCAAACTTTTTGTCCTGTAAACTATATGACGGTTTTTTTGCAGTAGACCCCCGCTTACTTAATATTAAATTGTACTAAACTGTGTAACGTCAAATAATAATTACAATAAAAATAATTACAATTTTATTTACACCTTTAGTAAAACGACTGATTTGTGTTTTTTTGTTTGTTATAATAACTAAGGCAATATTAACTTACACATTGTCAATATTTTAATATACAGAAACAAAGCAACAATTTTAGCTTTCTTAAAATTCATACCCAAATCAAACGAATATTTTTATTTTGACAAAATAAATCAGAGAAAAAATATCAACTTCCAAAACTTAAAAAATGAAACATAAATAATGTTGTTAATGAGAGGGATTAACCTGATGTTCTGATAACAATTGATCGATTGTTTTGATTAACATTTGGCTTCAAATGGGTAAGGTACAATGATATTCATGAATTGTTTTAATTATTGTTATCCCTTTGTACACCTCACGAAGCCCCAAATGCCTTTTTCGTTGACAATGGCCCTATGCAAGACGAAATCGAGTATTCGGTTCGATTTCGACTACTTTGGGAAACACAGCTCCAAACCTATTAAGTCCTATTAACTAACCTCGATTTTAGGTTAATCGTCAAAATTGCCGGTAATATCCTCATTGGATTGTTGAATGTCACTTACAGCGTAAAGGGAAAGTGAATGTTTGGGCTGGAATAATAGGAGACGGAATAATTAGTCCATTCTTTTTTGAGGACAACTTAAATGGCGACCTCTATTTAAATTTTCTCCAAACATGTGTGTTTGCAAGAAATGTAAGAGAGTCTTGAATGTTGCATTTCCAAATAGGTGGATAGGACGACCAGGATTTATAGAGTGGCCGCACCGATCCCCGAATATGACACCCTTAGATTTTTCCTTATGCGGTGATTTAAAAAGAACGGTCCATGTAACCAGACCTGAAAATCTAGAAGATTTGAAGGCAAGAGCAGAGATGCGTTTAATCGCGCCAGAAGTTTTGGAACGTGTAAGGGAAGAATTCTACCATCGTTTGGGTCTGTGCCAACAAGTTAATGGGGAACATTTTCAAAAATTTTTGCACTAGAAAGATTTCAGTTTTATTGTTATTATTAATGTTATTATTTTTAAAAATTCGTTTTTAATAAATTTGTGACACATGGTTTGACAGATGTCAAAAAAATATTAATAGCAAATTCCTTTTTCAATAAGCTTTCAAAAAATTTGCTACAAAAGCTGTCTTCAAATTTGTAAAAAAAAGTTGCTTAGGTCTGCGCCGTTCCTTTGGAGCCCCAGTTTTTGTTTAGAGAAATCTGATTCCCGTATCCGCTATAAGTAGCGTTCAATTTAAAATCCTCACCCTGTATATACTGGCTTTTCAAAAAATTTTATTGGGCACCATTTTGTTCCATCCTACTGGAGTCGTACCAACATTTTACCAGTTTTCACACTTGATTTTTGATTTTTGGGCATCATTTAAAGTAAATTAAAAAGGAAGTTTTTGTTACTGATTTTACTTATTACTTATTTATTTACTGATTTATTTAAGACCTTCATTTTGTTCCGTCATGTTGAATTCGTATCAGTTTGTTCCTATATCACATTTAATTTTCGTGAAAATTTTGAAGATTTTTTATGTGGATGAATTTATTATTGGCCGCCATTTTTTTCCGCTATCTTGAATCGCACCACAATCTCACTAGTTTATGTCTATATCAGATTAAAACTTGCACAAATTTTGATATTAATCTAATATGTAGTTTTTTCATGCTGATTTTTTAAATATTTTATTAGGCCGCCATCTTAGATTTGTACCAAAATGTTACCAGTTAATTTATATGTAACACTTAAAAATTTGAGGTAAATTGGATAATTTGTTTTTCAGAAATAATTTTTCTAATATGTTACCAGGCCGCCATTTTTTCTCGCCATACCGGTTTTTTATCAAAATGTTAACAGGTCATCTTCACTTGACCCTTAATTAATAATTTTCAGTTTTTTAGCTATTTAGTGATAGACAGACTGAATTAAGAAAACACATCAACAAAAAGGCAAATGAGAAATGGCGTTAAAAATATTAATTAAGAAAATGTATATAAGAGATGAATTTAACAAAAATAGATGGTTTAGGTCACGTTTACTTACATTTGAGATTAAGGAAAAAAATTAGAACAACCTCACGTCAACCGATAAAACTGAAAATTGCAAAAAATTTCCAATTTGACAGGTAAGATAAATTACGTGACTAACTTTTTATTGTCATTTTGCATTAATTTTAAAGCAAAAACCTTCTGTTAACCCAAATTTTCTAAGAATAATTAATAAAAAAGATTCAATGGAATGCGAAATTCACTGTTCACACAGTATCTGATCTGATACTCTATGCAATCTGCAGAATAAAATTTGGAACATTCTGTACCTAATAGAAGCATCTGTATGAATTTCAAAGTAAAATCTTTAACAGAATTAATAAAATGTTTGAATGTTTTATACTTGTATATGACCTTACTCAGATCGCAACCTATTTTGCAAGACTCTGTATAGAAAATTTCGTTAAAAAATTATTTTTATCCGACTTCAAGAAAGGAGGAGGTTCTCAATTCGACCTGTATATATTTTTTTCATGTTTGTTCGCGCATTTTCTTTAAACAGCGTGGTCGATTTTGATTCAAACGCCAAGTTGTAGAGGATGTTCCTCTGGTGGCCTCATATATTTTTTTTTAAAATCAGTTTTCTCGTTTTTTTGTAAAAATAATATTAAGGGCGATAAAGGCCGCGAGTTTTATAATTAAATTTAATTTTTTTTAAATACACTTTTCAAACTAAAGCATTGATATGTATAATAGACATGCAACCACATTTGCTAAACGGTATTCTTTTTGCTATCCCGTTATGTCATTTTATTAATTTGAAAGTCTTGAGTTTCAATTTTTATAAAGTAAGAGCTAAATTAGGTTTAGGTACATAAATATTATTATCATTATCATAATAGTTAATGAAAACTAAAATATCTAGAAAGTGTTAAATATATTTAACTCAAAAAACGTAGCTGTCAAAAATAATTTACTTATTTAATTTTTTTAAGTATTTAATATAAAATCTAATTTTATATTAAATTTTATATTTAATATTTATCCTAATACAGATTTTAATATGTGATTCACAGAGGGTCACGTCACTATTATGAAGTCAGTTCAGTTCAGTAATTTTTTTTGTTCGCTGTCATTAACTATGACAATTTGCTAGAAAAAAATTTGAAGTCGAACTACCCAATGAATTTGATCGCTGCTGAGGTTTTTATAGTTTACATTTAGTTTACCTAGTTGTATCCTATATAACACGACCGTCAATAAAATATTCATGCACTATTCGTTAGTGGTGTGTTTGGACATTTATAAATGTCTTATAGGAAGTCAATTTTAAAAGATATAAGGCTAGCTGAATATTTGGTTTATGCGTAATGTAATATAAAATACATCAACTATATGTTCTGATGGCTGGGTGAGGCTGCTTTGGGCGACGACTTTCAAATATCTATATTTAAGGCATAAATAAAATATTTTTTTTTTTAATTTTTAGTCATTTTATTTTTTTTTTAATTTGTATCTTAAAATAAACCAAAGTTATAAATAACAATAGAAATAGTATTAATTGTATATGTGTACAATTCCCCATTTTTGCCGAAAATCAGGTTATTTTTATTTAATAACATTATTATTAATAACGTTATTATTTTTACAAGGCAGCAAACGAAAAACTCTCAAAAACGTTTTAAGATATTGACCTAGGCTTAAAAATACTAAAACATAATAATCCGAAAAACATTTTCTAAAGGAAATACACCTTGAACAAAAAATAACTTAAGAAAAGCATAGCTTCAAGTATGCTTAGTAACGTCTGGTAAAGAAGATTCGAAATAATTGCTTTACTCGGTATACGCAGGACTTAGAATTAATTATATCCTTTTTTTTGTTTTATACGTATGCAACATTCGGTATTTAAAGTTTCGTTGACTTTAGTATGTTATATGGTTTCGTGTTATATATGGCGTGTTAAAGCAATCCAGTTCGGAGTAGTTTTCCAGTAACTAGATTCAACAGAAGCTTTGATTTAATTTTTGACATTAAGTACTGGTTATATGAAGTCGCCGCTTTTTGTAGTTTCTAAAGCTGTTGCAGGCTATTATGCTTATAATGAGTGATAATTATGATCAGTGACCACTGAGGATTTCAGATGTTTTATACAGGTGGGTATGCAAGCATTTAACATGGATTTAATGTCTGCTGCAGTGCGTATTAGAATCGAAATAGTTTGATCAAAGCTTATGTGGTAAACATTGATAGTACCCAGGTACAGAGACTTTTCTTGGCTAAAAAATGACGGAAGAGCAGATTAGTTTAAAAAGGAAAGGGGGTTTTCACTTTCCTGACTAGTCATTTGCAAAGGTCATTATTTTGAAAACATATTAGTTCAATGCTATAGAACACGCATAAAACATACTAATATTCTTATAAAAATAATAAAATATAGACGGTTCTATTTAAGAAATTTAACTTGAGCAAGGCCTATATTAATCTACCTCTGTAAAGTAGAGCTACGAGTATGCGATTTTTAGCCATCTCCTTCATATTTTATTGTACACTAACGACTTTAAGCGTAAAGCTTTCCAAAGCTAAAAAACCATTTATACCGGTTATTAAACAAGACTGAAAATTCTTTAATACTTAATTTGTTCTGAAGGTATAAAAAAAAAGTTGTTTACTTTCTATTTGATAGTCAATTTCTTACTTGGGAAAAAGTGTAAAGGACATTTTGAATTTTTTTTTTAAATTTCTAATATTTTTTTATCGATTTATTTGTGCCAGATAGTAAACACGCAAATAAAAATAAAAATATTACAATTAAATATTATCAACGTAGAAACTAAATAAAACTAGATAGAAGGTAACCTACTAGATGGCACAAAAGCTACGATTTTGATTATTGAGTAACCAGTCTTCCAATCCTACCTCACGTTTAATAGTTTTGATATGTTTTTAAATAAATCACATTTGAGATTATTTATTTCATAAGGAATATTATTAAAAATTATAAAACATATATATTTAAAATATGATTTATTATATTTTTCTGTTTGACGAACTTGCATTTCCCCGTTATTTTGATTTCTAATATTTAAATTATGAATATCATTTCGAAATTTAATTTTATCATATGAATAGTTAAGCAATTTGTTTAAAATTATTTTATGAAAAAAATAAAGCAAGATCGGAATTCGCGCCTAAATTATAATTTAGTTGAATTATATATATTAAAAATTGGAGATAGATCATATTTTGTAAGACCAGTTGCATACCTGAAACAAATATTATGTAAAATTTGTAACTCACGTTCATCATTAAAACTGATATTTTTATGATAAATTGAATCACAATAATCAATGCCACTTAGAATTAAAGAATCTACAAGTTTTAGTTTAGTGTTAAAATATGCATTTTTAACGATTTTTTTATATGGTCATTAAATTTAGATATTGATCAAAAATGACCCCAAGGTTTCTCATTGAAGTAACTAAAGGGATAGTATAGCAACTCTCATGTGTTACTTACAAATTAGAATTGATTTTTATTTTAGTAACTAAATTTTTTGGACCAATTAATAATAATTTAGATTTATTTACATTAATTTTTAATCCATGGTTTATAAGGTTTTTGCAATGCAAAATCAAGTTTCTAAATAATAAAAAGCGACGGGCCAAGAACAGACCCTTGAGGTACTCTTTTATGTAGCATATTAAAAGTGTCAAATATGTATTCGTTAGAAATTCTAGTAAACTATTACTGTTAGAAAGGTAATTAATAAACCATTGACATGTCTTGTCACTGAAACCTATATATTTAAGTTATTAGTATTATATTAAGCATCTCATGATTTAAAGAATCAAAAGCTTTAGCTAAATCAAGTAATATTACAATAGTAGAAAATCCAGTTTCCCAAGTTGTCATCTTTTTAATTAATTTTGTGGTGCTAAAATTTTTTTTAATGAATTTGAAATGTTTTTTTTAATTATTTTCTTACATATTAAGCTGTAACTTTTTATTAGCCCGCAGACGTAAAGTTTTCTTGCGCTTAGGTCTTATTTTGTTTATAGTCTGTAGGGTCTGCAGCATTCGGGATAAACTGACATAACCCAATATTTTCAAAATGGACAACTTTTGTCAAATAAGAAAAAAAAATGTGCAAAAAAGTGTTTTTTGGAGCACTCTGTAAAAACAAAAATAACTCTTTGTAAATATTTGGTCTATGATTTTGATTGATTTTAAAAATTTTAAATCTTTAAAGGCGATAATAAATAATGAATGAATTCGGCTAAGGTAACGGACCTATATATTGGCATATTTGGTACTCCTGTATATTGAGTAATAATAAAGTTAGAGAGAAAATAAAAAGACCTATTTGATGAAAATATTTAGTACTATTTAAAACTTAAATGAACACTTATATTTCAATGCGTTTTTATGATACGGAATCTAGAAATACTCATAAATGATATTCAGATTCGCTAAGTTTTGAACTAATCTAAAATTTTTTGCACCCTCTGTATATTTTTGACGTACTGCAGACTATTAAAACATGTTTGGAAAATATACAAATTTATTAATAACTTGTATAAAGAACTTTATAGCTTAGGTAAGTTTTACGCTAAAATAACTAAAATGGAATAAAATCTGCAAGAACCTGAAAATCGCATCGTAATACCTTTTTTTTGTTTTAAAAATATTTTATTTGCGATCGTGAGATAAAAAGCCATTACCGCACTGATTTTAGTTAGGTAATGTTAGATAGTAGAAAATTAAAAAAATACATTACAAATGATTTATTGTAAATATTAATTACACAACTATTGCAGTTATTTAAATTCATACCAGATGTACTTAATGAACTTGACTTAACTTGCGATTAATTAACAATAAATATGTTCAGTTTTTGGAAACTAGTTGCTTTAGTTTTCTTATTTCTGAGTATAGTCAAAGCAGTCTTCTTTTTGTTTTCTTCCGAAGCCTCGATGCATCCTTCTGCAACTGTATTTGACCGCCAACAACCGTCTCTTTACGGTCAAAATATTCATTCCGGTGTTGGCTAATATTGATGGAGAAGCCGTTCTAAAGCAGTGGCAGGTATATTATTCTGGATAGGATAATTTTAAAAACAAAGCAATAGTCTTAGGTATACCCCCAAAACTGTTTATTCCCACTGGCTGTTTTGAGCATTTACCATTCTTATAGTACACGAAGAAACGACCATGATCATTGATCAACGTGTTTAGAGTGTAACTTGATGCAATTTCGGACAATTTTCACCTTATCTAAACCTTCAATGTCTCCTGATGTTACAAAAAACTCTCGAGTTATTTTTGTTCTCGTTAATGGTATTACAAATCGAAAACACGCACCTTCATCTTTCACATTTCCCAAGAGTAAGTTTGTCAGCTCTTTTCTTCTACATGGTCCTGCTAGTCCAACAATAAGTACTACTTTCGCTATAAAAAAAACTTGTTATCATCAGCTTCCTACAGAAAAGCACCAATATCGTTTTTTGTTAATATCTTCGATCTAAATTCTTCAGACTTTCTTTTTAAAAACGCAATTAAATGCGAGTATTTATTAATATTTACATTTTTTCTAATAAACGTCACACTCTGCAACATTGAATAGTATGCCTAAAGACAGGATGGTTTTTGAATTTTGGATAGATCATTAAAATAGGCTAACAATGCCTTTTGAGTGGAGATTTAATTTTTTATGTTCTTTTCTTCACATGATTTTTTGGGCAGAAGACTGGAAATTACGCCGGTAGCCACTCGATGAGGGATGGAAGATCTGAATCGCTCATGCTGAAAATGTATGACAGCATTATTTTTTTGTTTTCTAACAAAAACTTAGTTACTTGTTTGCTATGGTATAGTAAGTATAGGTAACAGAGTATTTGATAGGTAATCTTTTCACAAAAATGTAAATTATATTTTAACTTGGATAAGATTTTAAACGATCGTAGACAAAATTTTGTAAGATACACGTGTGATACATCGTTAACAACATACGCGTGTGGAAGTTGCACAACGGGTGAGTAGCACGTGAACGCTTTTTTCCCAGTTGTATCGTAAATATCTATTATTACCTAAAAATTTGTTTATCCCGCTTGCTCTATCCAGCAGTTTAGTTTAAAAGGTAACAAAAGTTTCATGCGTTTCTT
The DNA here is from genome assembly GCA_030620095.1 of Kuschelorhynchus macadamiae. Taxonomy (NCBI): domain Eukaryota; kingdom Metazoa; phylum Arthropoda; class Insecta; order Coleoptera; family Curculionidae; genus Kuschelorhynchus; species Kuschelorhynchus macadamiae. Next base: position 276,705 of record JAUTXW010003697.1, on the reverse strand, counting down.
GAACCCAGTATAGTTTGAAAAGGCAAGTGAAGTTAGATTTTTTCTTTAACCAACAGAAATCCGTTCTAGCTATCCTGATCAAAAGTTCTAATGGGCACAACTTAATTAATCATACGACTAGTTTTGTAGGTACAGGTGCCCAAATCTTGTACAAAACACATGGGGAAAACAAGATGACACCTGATTAGTTTTTCAATATTTAATATTTCAGTATTTTCCAAAATAAACAAAAATTTTTATGTGAACGTAGGTCCAAAAGTGCTTTGTTTCTGAGATATAGCGAAAATAGGGTTCACAATATAATAGCTTGTGTATAGAGAATTTGTACTATATGTTAGATAAGTTGGAAAAGCATATTTTGTGTCATCCTGTTCTCACCATGTATTTTATATTGGATTTAGGAAAACGTTCAACGTTCTGCATCTTAAAACCCGCCGTAGAATTAGGTTTCGCTCGTGAAAACTTTTGATCAGAACATCAAGAACTGCACTATGTCAAGAAATTAGAAAAAATCACCGAAAGCCATTTTCCAAAAAGAAGTAAGAGGGGTCCTTTTTCTTTATCTACGTATTAAGTAGGGAAACGTTAGTAATTGATTTATTCAGAAGGTTTGTAACTTTAGCGGTTTCGTATATGTATAACGATATTATTAAAAAAAAAAGTTAATAAAAATAATATTTAAAGACAAAATATTTTTAATGTCCATATTTGTTTGTTCTAGTTGGTTTCACTTTTACATTAACATCCACCAGCAGACTGTAATTTAAAAGCCGGTTTGAAATAAAACAATTTAGATGTTACTGGACTTATTTTTAATTTCGATTTGTTTTAGCACTGATTCACTTTAAACAAGTTTTAACATTAGATTAGTTTCCAGTTTATTTCCGTTTATGTTATTGGACATAGTATTATGTTCGCAACTTTGGAACCTGTACAAAAAACGAATTGTGGAAGAAATAATTACAAAACTGCCGGTTTGAATTTTTTTATTATTATCTTGGTTTCATATAATGCCTCTAAACCAATTTGCTATAATAATAGGTTTAATCTCTTTTTTTTTTCACATGCTGAACTATATATACTTTTAGAACTTAAAAGAATATTATAGAACGAAAGTTTTACCAGCTTTGGTTAATTTTGAGATTAGATTGTACTTTGACATGGTCTAGTACTAAATTTTTATTAGCAGCTTTAATATACTTTTAACATTTCGCAGCTTCTAGATAAAATTACCGTTAACCAATTTGAGCGGTTGTATTTCAGTTTAAGGCACTAAAAGTAATAGAAAAAATTATCGCAAAATATAACACTAATGAATTCGTTACTTACTTTCACTGTAGTAACCTGAATATATTTTGGAGTCATTTGAACTGCGTCGTCGAATGACTCCATAGTTATGAAGACTACCACAACTGCTACATTGTGAACTTATGATTCTGCTAGAATTCATGAACCTTGGTAATCAGCCTTTGAAATCGGCGGTAGTTAATATTGAGGCTAAGAAACGGTAAATCGTTATTGTCCCAAATATTAGTCCAATGTCCATCCTATCAGGATTTAAGACCGTTTTACATGCTGCAATTCTTTCTTGCAAGTTGCAATAGTCTTGAACAAAAGCATGCACAGTGGCAAGCTATTTGTATCTTTTGTCAAACTGCGCATGCCTTTGTTCAAGACTATTGCATATTGCAAAGAAGAATTGCAGCATGTAAAACGGCCTTTAGTGTATGTTTAGCTATTACCTCTAATTTTCAAATTGGTTCTTGAATTTTATTAAGTATAGCTCATCCTATCTCATCACATTCCTTTTTCGATTTTTGAAGTACGTACTATAAGCTTTCGTTTGCTGCTTTATATCAGGTAAATTGGCGAAGTCTTGTGTTATGTATTATAGATGATACAAACAACAGTTGTTTAATAGAAATGCAATGTAGACAAACAAGATTTTTAAAATCAGTAACCCGGCCGCGATTTTATTAAATATAAACTGTTACAACACAAAGCCTCGGAATTCTGTTACGCCCGCTTCCCTCTCCAGCACAGGTAACCGTGAATAACCTAACCAAATCCGCTTTTTAATAATTATAAAACATAAGAAACTAAAGAAAAAGCATTCGCCTGAACACACGTGCTTCGGATCCAAAATCGAGATTTCTACCGCTAAGTTATAAAGCTCACACTCAACGTTTCGTAACACTTGTATATAGCGCGTGATTGCTGCGCTGTATTCGATCAGATCTTCCAACGGTGCCGGTGTCTTGAATCAGACTATACATTGAAATGACGTAGCCGGGCGGCATGTTTGTGTTTTAACATTTAAGAATTATTGAAACGCAACAAGAGCTGTCAAAAAAAGTATCTTAGTTACTTTAGAGTACTTAGTTACTTTAAAGAATCTACGTTACTGTACCTTAGTTCCTTTATTTTTTTTTTGGCAAAAAGTAACTAATATTCTACATACATTTTAAAAATAACTGTATCTTGTAACTGAAAAAAGGATCTTAAATACCAAAAAGTAACTAAGATACCACGTGAAAAGTTCCCGTAGACAAATTACGACTTGTTCGAAACGGCGATCGAAGTCATTACTGGGCGCTGGCGGCGTTTTTTGTTTTGGTTTTGTCGCTGTGACTAGCCTCTTGGCCCCGGTATTATATCAATCCCGACTGATTGTTGAAATCATGCAAATGAGGTCACGATTAGCCGGGATTTATAACAGCCCCTGCTAGACGTCTATATTGTAGGCTGTACCAGTATTCGAAGTAATACCGGCTAATAGCAAGTGGGATGTTAGGTTAGAGTTTTGTATTGTTAGTACTATAGTGTTTTGTGAAATTCTATCTTACCGATTACTAGAAGGTAAGTATTCCCTTTAACCTGGAATTAAACTCTATTCGCACAGTTCACACTGCCTAAGTAAGTGATGCGTGTTGTACCTTCTAGAAAAGAACCACGTACGAGCCCAGAATCATATCATTTGGCCCAGTCGAATTTTTTTAGTTTTACCTTATTTTGGAAGACTTTGCAAAACACAGGAATGAAATATATTGACTCCAAGTATTATTATTGTAATTTAGGACATTTTGGTAGAAATGTTTACTAAGAAAAATATTAGAAAACTAGAAATATGCTTATAAGACTAAATTACGTAAATTAACAACGAATCAATTCATTTGGCCCATGAGAAACGCAAAGCTCTTTATCATCATATCAGCCTTGAGTTAAATCAAAACAATTGCTAATCCTTGGATGTTGTTAGTAACACATCAATAGTTAGTTCTGTCAACTTAACTTTCAAAAAATGGTGCGGGGTAAAGCTTTGTCTAACGATTTACGTAAAGTTATCGTTAATTTGCACAATGCTGGTAATTCTTGTGGTCAAATTGCCAACCAACTGCTATTATCACGCTATTCTGTACGAAATGTCGTCAAATTATATAAAACGACAGGAGCAGTTCAGGAAAAGCCAAATTTGGGAAGGACTTCAAAAATTACACCCATTAATATGAGAGCTTTAGGTCGTATTTTGAAACAAAACCGTCGTGCAAATTGTGGTGAATTGAGTCTAGAATGGAATAGAGCGACTGGTGAAGGTTTTTCAAGGTCAACCTGTCTCAGAGCTGTCAAACGATTGGGCTATAAATTCTACAAAGTAAGTTACGAACTATTTTTTTTTCTTACAGTCTCAATAGAGAAGAATTTTTAATTTACAGGCCAAAGAAAAACCGTTGTTAACTCTAAGACAAAAGAAAAATAGGCTAATATGGGCAAAAAGTCATCAGAACTGGTCACAAATGCAATGGAATAGTGTTATTTGGAGTGACGAATCAAGATTTGAAGTATGTGTTGGCGATTACCGAAGTAGGGTATTGAGGACCAAAAATGAAGCATATCATCCAGACTGTTTGCGCAGAAAAGTGAAATTTCCGGCCTCTGTGATGATTTGGGGATGCATGTCGGCCCAAGGGGTTGGAAGGTTACACTTCGTAGAAGGCACTGTAAATGCGGTTAGGTACATTGATATCCTGAGAGGCAGTTTAATGCCCTCCATTGAGATATTGAAAACAGTAGAAAACGGGTACATATTCCAACAAGATGGTGCTGCATGCCATACGGCTAAAACAGTGAAGGAATGGATGTTGCAAAATAACATTCCGATTTTGGATTGGGTATCCAGTAGCCCTGACCTGTCGCCAATCGAAACCCTTTGGCATATTATGAAAAAAAAATTACGTTCAACACCTGCCAGAACAGTTCCTGAATTAAAAGAGAGGTTAACACAAATTTGGAACTCATTTACTGCTGACGACTGCAAAAAGTTAATAGATACCATGCCAAAGCGAATCGAAGCAGTTCTGAAGCAAAAAGGAGATGTTACACAGTGGTAGATTCACTGACACTCTAATATCATTATTGGGCCAAATGAAATGATTCGTTGTTATTTTACTTAATTTAGTGTTCTAAGCATAGTTTTAATATTATAATAATAATTTTAGTAAAACGTGTTAACAAAATAGCCTAAATTGAAATAATATTCCTCTGAACCAATAATTGTGTTTATTGTGCTCACCAATGTCTTCCAAAATGAAGTAAAAAATAAAAAATTAACTGGGCCAAACGATATGATTCTGGGCTCGTACACCGTAGTATCCTAACTGTCGACAGATTTTCCTAAAATGTTTATATTATACTATTAAGGGGGTGAGAAAATTGGCCTCATTTTATCGGTTCAACTATATAATTTTACCAAAAGTTTTAGCTTCTTAAGGCAAAACGTAAGTTATTGTTGTGACAAAAACGCGGCGTATTTTATACGATTTATTACAAAAAACTGTTTTTTCAAACTTCTGACATATTGTTTAATAAATAGGATTTTTATTGCAGGGTTAAAGAGAAACAATTTTAAAACACTTTGTGTATGTATACAAGGTGATATAAATTCCTAACTAGGATAATAATGATATTGTTACACACTGTAGTCAAAATGACTACCCTCGTATTGTAATCGTGAAAAAAATCAGCCTCGAGATTTTTCAGATCTTTACCTTTCAGAGTCCCTAAATGCCAAAAAACATGTTTTCTCAATTCCGTCGGTATGTCTGTCTTTCTTCCTTTTCGCGGCATAGCTAAAACTACTTTTATTTTTATAAATATGGCATATTTATTTATTAAATTACGCAGTAAAATGGGGTACCTGGTAGTACAAACTAATGTTTACTCTGTGATTTTTTGTTTTTACTGTTTTATTTTTATTTTACCTATTTTATTATTAGCTGTAAGTATGTTGTACGTTGTACGTTTTGATGTTTTCATATATTATTCTCTTTTATTTAGGGTTATGTTTTCTAATTGTATAAAGTACCTACGTTCTATAAGATTCAATATGTACCTCTTCTATTAAACATTTATTGTTTCTTAGGTGTGTTGTGTTTACAGGGGATTGTATGTTGTATTTATATTCACTGTCGTAAAAATATCATTATCGCTAATTCTGGTGTCATAGATGTTTAAACATACATATTTTTCTTTTTCCTAAATCAATGAAAATAATAAATACATTACCTAACCTTACACTTTACAAAACTTACTATATAATATACAAAATAACTAATAAAGTATGTAATTAAGTATCCTAAAAGGTAACTTAAGATGAATATTTAAGTTTCTAGATAATTAGATCTAGTAACTAGATAGCCAAAGTTACTTCAGATAATTTTTGAAAAAGTAACTTATCTCGTAACTAGATACTTTTCCAAAGTATCTTTGACAGCTCTGGACGCAACCCAGCCACTGCTAAAAATACAAAAACAGTACTTTTAAATTGTACACCCATTCAATATGCTTTAAATAATAAATAAAATCAGGCCTCGAAGGAATAGTCGAGACCTGGTTATCTCTTAAGGAGACAGATGTCGCTGACTACGATTAATTTCTCAAAAAAAATGTATTCTAATTCCTCGAGAAATTAAAAAGGTAAATATGCAGATGAGCGTATATTTGTCGATTTTAGCCATTTTTGCTACATTTGTAGGCTTTGGGGCGCTGATCAAGAATCCAAAAACACTTTTTTTTAATCACGTATCTTTTCCGAAATATCTGCCATTAAATTTCACATTTTTATACATACAATTTGTCACCTTCTTTTATCCTGTCTTCAGAAGTTTTTATATGAAATCGATTGATTAAACAATTAAAAGCTCAAAATAACACACATTTTTCAATTTACCATTAAAAAGACAGTATTAATGTTCAACAAACTTTATTAATGAAATATTTTTTGATATAGTTTATTACGTTTTCTTTATTTCATTAGAAAATTCCCTTGAACATGTATTGTTTTACTTGTATAATTTAGTCATATGTACGTTGTATGATATGCGCTCTAAAAATTAAATAAAATACAAGAAATGTAAACCTGTATTTCACATAAAATCCCATTAAAACGCTGTTGTTTACATCTCCATATAGGTACAATGGTATGAAAAAAAATTGTCAAACTTTCTATATTTTATTAATAAACCAAAAGTATTACACTCAATGAACAACCATTTCCAGTTAACCTAATCGGGTTGATTGGTGATTAAAATAACCATCAGGTAGTTTTTTCTAGCCAGATTAAGTGGATAGGGTTAATATTTTTTATTTATTAAGCGATTAACCTATAACCGTGTTTTTCACCTAAGTGAACATCCCTGGCATTAAATATTTCTTTTCTGTTCTTTTGCTTATCTTAACTAAGCAAAACAACAAAAAGTGTTGTACCTTAGGACGCATGTACCTCAGGACAAAAGCGATATTAACGCCATCTATGACCGTAGATCCGACTTGTCCGAAGATAGTTTGAAGTGCAAAAATGGCAGTGAGAGCAGAACACGTGAAGCGCTTTCATTTTGTTGTTTTGAATAATATTCCGTAAGTAAATACTTTATTTGCTGCTGTTTGTCATGGTGATAAGAGAAACAAGAATTCCGAATATCTAAAAATGTATGTTCCAAAATTACACCGTGGTGCCAAACTTAGACCTCGGGACAAGAACTTGCGTGCATCTGGTACTGTTCCAAGGTACATGCACATTATTACTAATAACTGTTATGTTTAAAGAACCTGATAATATATTAAAACTAAAATAGTATGAAATAAAAACAGTAATGTTGCAATTTTTCATTTTACCTGTTTTTTTTTCTTTTAAGAAAGACGCCACGAATTTAAACCGGCAAAACAAGAGACACTTTAAATGTAGCTCTGAGATCTTTAAGTAAATGGTGTACTGAATAATAATATGGGCTTGAGAAAAGCAGCTACACTTCACAAAATTAGTAAGCTCTAGCTCGTCATATCAAATAACATCGTGAATCTAGATCTGCCATATTCGTCAAGCAACGAATGCTGTAAAAGAAGTATTTATAACAGGAGAACAGAAGCAGATCTCAAAGTATTTGACCTTCTGAGCTCGGCTTAACTGGCAACTTTACACCAAATAACATATACAATGTTGAAGAGACGTGCAATACCACTGTTCACGTCCCACCACGTATCATATGTCCTAAAAGAGTGAAACACCTTGGATGCATGACTTAAGGCGAGCGTGGTGTCAATATAGTAATGTTTGCTGGTATTATAGTGCTGTAGGAAATCATATACCACCAATGCTTATATTTCCTAGGGTGCATTTCACACAAAATATGTTGAATAGGACTCCTCCAGCTACTGTAGGCACCGCAAATCTATCAGGGTCGTTAAATGAACAGACATTTCTTCGGTATGTAAGGTACTTTATCGAACATGTTAAGCCAACTAAAAAAATTATGTTTTGATGATATTCGACAACCATTGATTATTAATCTTACAAGATCCAACTACTTACTTTCCCACCCCACACGTCCCCCCTGCAGCCATTAGAATGAACTATTTTTGCTTCTTATAAGAACTACTACAACCAAGCTGCAGCTGGATAGATGATTCAACATCCAGGAATAGTTGGGAAGCATACCCTAGGGCATTCAGCAGAACTTTCAATTCGGATATATTTGGTGATGACGAATTCCTGGGTGCTTTATTTACAGATCGACCAGACACTGATATAGAGGATAGAGCAACACAAGATTTTTTAAATATTAATGAACATGGATCATCCAATCAAGTTCAAAATTTGTTACCAAATAAAATAAATAGTACCGTAAATACCCAGATATTAAGACCGTATCCAAAAGCAGCCTTAAGAAATACTAAAAGAGGTAGATTAAAAACAAAATCAAGAATATTGTCAAAAACACCTGAAAAAGGTGAACTAGAAACAAGGTACGAGACCCTGTGGAACCTCGGGCCATTTGCACTTATCACTTCTAGATATATTATTATCAATACAAGATGACAGTAATATACCTTTGAAATCATTCTCGCAGAACTTCAGAGAGATACCTATTATATATAATGTTTATAAAAATTACTTATTATGATCGTATTTCAAGAAAAAAAATTGAATCTGAGAGATGACCTAAGGTACAACACTTTTCCCTACAAGTTTAGAAACGTTTTTGCGGGCCACCGGGTAACGCCACAAAAATGTGTAATATTCTATACTTACTTCTTGTGATGAATATAGTAAATTATGCAAAAGTAAAAAAATCAGCCGATCATTAGGATACCATGTATTGAGAGCTATGTCTTTGGTTATACCTAAAGGTAACCGAGATGATAATATAATACGAACCATGCCTAAAAATAAATATCCTTTTTAATATTTTAAAAACATTTTCTATAGTTTTTAATAGCTTGCCGTCGAGTTGTAGAAAATTCCACGGGTTTCGTGTCTGTTACCCAACCTTGTGGAAATTTAACGCCAAAAAACACACTCTTTTTAGTATTATCTTAAATAAATGCATTTTATTTCGTTTCATTACATTTCATATCGTTGTGACAATCCCGCATTTTGACCTCGCATGTGCAAAAGTCGATCGCATGTCCACAGGCCATAACTTCAACCGCCAGTTGATATATACCAGGCAAATAGTCGCGAATGAGTCGCCTTTAAAACAATTTTTTTCTTTATCTCGGGACTTAAACAGGACCAGATTCTGATCAAGAATTAAAAGAACGTTATTCAAAATTAGCAAATTCAAAGACCGGATTTTTGTTCTGGCTATCTTATTTCCACCAGATAAGCTTTCTTTTCCTGTTTTTTATTTTCAGTTAAGTATTAGCTTTAGTCACGCAGTTATATACCTAGTTGGCGGTGACAACTGAGTTTTACGTCTTTAAGCAGAAACATTGCAAAAAAAATTGAATTTTTATTTATGTATAGATAGAAGGTAATATAAAACATGTTTTTAATTCAATGCAGTGTGCTCTGTCCTCTAAAAAAAATTACATATTTATTGGGGATGAACAGTGATAAATAAAACACAAGGAAGTGTAAAGGGATGCGCAATAATCCAGACTAAAATTAATATATTTAGTGCGGGTAACTTTTGCCGAAAACGGTAAAATACGATAATTGGTTTTAACTGAGAAAATAAAAACATTTATTTTTAATATCAACTTAATTTGTTTTAAAAATTACAATGACAGTTGTTTTGCCATTAGTGTGGCTTTATCAGATGAAGAATCTTAAGAAATTAACAATGTTTATAATAATATTAAATAAGATAATAAATATATACAAATAAAATAGTTAGGATTTTGTCGTGACAAACTAATAAAAGAAACAAAGGAGCAGTGCGTTTTTAAGGGGGGTATGGGAGTTAAACCCCTCCATAGCTACTTTATTTAAGCTAATATGATACAAGTAGTATAAAGGAAGGGCCTTTTTTTCGGGATCGGCAATTGAAACCCCCAGAGTCAGTTTTACTTATGATTAAGATAAAGTAATAATTTTTTTTGGTTGTTGAAATTTTGTATCGTCTCCTCGGTCCTAGATGTTTAGAAAACACCCAGAAGCAATGTCTGTATACGCGACTGCAATGGGGAACTATTTAGATATTTTATTTCTTAATTATATTTGTTTATTTCTATACTTTCTGGCATATTTGATTTTTTGTACGGGTTACATGTGAAATTTAAAAATTCTTACTAAATTAATGAAGTGGTTAGAGTAACTAGAATTACCTTTTCTACTTCCTGCAACTAAAATTGTAATCACTGATTCTTTTCATAAATATATTATTCGTTCTTCCAATATGAAATATTGCACATGTTACACAATTTAGCTTATAAACTCCAAATTTATTAGCTTTTTCAGTTTTTGTGGTATTTTTTTCTAATGTACTGCTTTAAGGTCTTTAAAGCAATATTTGCTTAATTATGAACTTGCTAGTCATGGATCATTTAGAAACCTAAATTCACGCATATTCCCTTAGTAAACATTAAATTTATTACAGGTATGTTGTTGATATATTAGCATGTGTTACTGGCTCTAAATAGAATATTAGGCTAAAATCATTTTTAGAGTATATAAATAACCTACACAAAACATAAAATTTACAACTGAATTAGAAAATCACAAATTGATTTTTTAGGCTAACTATAACTATTAGGGATAATAAACATGAATTTCACAATTTCCATAAGCTATCTCAAACAGAGATTACGATACACAAGACCTCTAATCGTCCTTTCACATATAAAATATCAGCATATAATAGCTTGGTTCACAGGCTGATCGCCATAACTAAAGATTTAAATATAATAAATCAAATAGCGGTTAATGATTATGATAAAAATCGTATAAAAAAATAGCGAAAAAAAACAATAGACGTTGTTTTCCCAAATAGAAATTCAAAGAAAACAAACTATTGTTTACCCCAACTTATACCAGAAAAATAACATCATGTGTTCTTTTTTTGGCAAATACATTGCAAACATTAAGGCACAACCAAAAAAAACATAATAAATCTGTTTATAAGTAAAATTGTGGAACGTGTGCGAAATTTTATATCGGACAAATGGGGAAAACAAATAGTGAGCACACATTTAGATAGAGGCACCAAAGAGGTAATTGTGGTTACTATAAATATTTAATTCAGAGAAACCGTAATTTTATTGAAAATTTTTAAATTTTACATGTAAAATAAATTTGCTAGAACTATAATAGAAAACAATCATAAAAATAACAATATATTACTTATCGATCAATAAGACTTAAATAATTCTCCATTGTTAAGATTAGGGGTTTAGGTATTTATTGTCAACATTTTGTGTCACACTGTCGTTTAAGATACTATAAATATAAGATATTATCTAATGAAGCCACATTGCTGGTGATTCAATTGTCATGTTTATTTTTTTAAATAAATTAAATGGAAATTTTAATCATGTGTCTTCATTTACTTAGTTAAAATGGATTTTCATCAAGTAACAGCTAACCCTCTTCAGTAACTGATTTTGACCAGGCAGCAACTAGACAAATTTTTAAAGAAATAATGATTCTGACACAAAATAAATTAATTTTTTCAGCTACAAAACTTTCCGTAGTTCTAACGAAATATCAAAGTTTACAGGAAAGGTTAAATGGGGAAAGTTTTAGAGGAAACTTATAGCATTCGATATCCTTTAAAAACATTGAAACCTAATTTACGAAGTGTGATATTTTGATGACACTAAAATCTTTAATGCAGAAATTTTAGGCTCTTTCCAAAAATCGAAACATCCAATATGGCGGTCATAAGAAAAATGAAAGTTGAGGCGGGTTGCGGGTTAACAAAAAACAATAAAGACGTGTCGTATATGCCATCTTATTTGTCTTAAAAATGTGTCCGAATAATGTCACATTTTGACAGCTGTCAAACTTACCGTTCTGGATATACTGGCGAAAAACGAAATCCGCCATTTTCGGTTTTTCGCCGATATTTCCCAAACTTATTGATCGATCGTAAATCTGAAGCCAGATATCGAATGCAATAAGTTTCCTCTAAAACTTTCCCCATTTAACCTTTGATGTAGGTATAATGGGAGCCGAGATCCCTATAGAGAGAAGCGAATCTGGGACACACTGTATATATATATATATATATATATATATATATATATATATATATATATATATATATATATATATATATATATATATATATATATATTTATATATATATTCACAATATGGCCGAAGGAGTTTCTTGTTTCTGACATGAAATGTTGTATTTTCCAGTTTGATTTTTTCTTTTTGAATTTTAAGTAGTTTACCTGTGGTCATTAGTGGCTTATACAGGGTGTTCTCAAAGTTAAGTCATTTATTGTGACAGTTTGTAAAATTCGTAAAAAAGAGTTAATTTACAAAAAAATACCTACATGAAAGTTTCAAAATAAAGAAGTTGTTTAAAATTTTAAAAAACTTATCACAGGCCTGATTTTTGATACTCTAGATCACTGCGTTGCGTTTTGCAAATAAAGAATTTTTTTTTAAATCTTAAATATTTAAAACTTTATCACAGTCCTGACTTTTAATATTCGCGACTACTGCGTTGTGAACAGATAAGGTACAAGTTTTTGTTTATTACTGATACTATGTAATTTTTCTATTGTATTCGATATTCAATTCAGTCAGGTTTCATTACATAGTGCATGGTAATTTTAGATTGTGGGTTTGTATGAATAAAATGGCACACATTTATGACAACAATGAACTAGTGGACATTGTCCTAACTTACGGGAAATGTTAACAAAATGCAGCAGCAGCTTAAGAACCCATACAGCCCCGCGGATGTTTAAAAATTTAGTTATAAGGCTTAGTGACACAGAGTACTTAAAGCCACAACGACGTCACGCTGGAAGACCTCCTCCACGCGAGAAAGTAGATATTAAGGAAGATATCTTATATACTGTCGAAAACAACTCAACAACGAACACTAGGTTTATTGCAATACAAGTTGGAATTGCTTACGACAAGAACAACTTTACCCCTACCATTATCGACGGGTTCAAGCGTTACAACCCGAAGATCATCCTAGAAAAGTTGAATTTTGTCAGTGGCTTTTATATCAACACAATTTCAATGAAAATTTTACCAAACTGATTTTGGCTACCGTTTAGGCTACATTTACAAGAAATAGAGTAAATAATTTTCACAATAGCCATGTTTGCGCCATAGAAAATCCGCATGCTGTGAAGAGAACCCATTTTTAGCACAGATTTTCAATAAATGTTTGGGCTGGCGTGCTTATTGGGCCCTACTTTTTTCCAGATCGCCTGACAGCTGAAATTTATTTGGACTTTCTCCAAAACGGTCTGCCCAATTTATTAAAAGATGTTCCTTTAGATGTGAGACGGAATATGTTGTTTGGGAAATTGGAGAACATTTAAATAATGAGTTTCCTAATAAATGAATAGTGCGTAATGGACCCATTCCTTGGCCTGTACGCTCCCCGGATTTATCGCCCTGTGATTTTTTCGTCTGGGGCTATTTAAAATAAATGGTTTATGAAAATGGAGAAATAGATAATGTACAAGAATTACAAGAACGCATCGAAAACGCTTGTAATGTTAATCGTGGACACCGGGATTTGATTTTTAAAGCCTGTAGTGCTTCATGGGCACGCCGAGCAAGACTTTGCACTGACCGTACAAATGGTAACAATTTTAAACAATTTTTGTAACAGCAAGATGCATTTTACCGGTAGGCAAGCGTTTTTCTAATTTTCATTTGGATTTGGAACATTATTTCCTTATTTTTATTATTTGATTTTTTTATAATTTATAACTCTGTTATACTGTAACCATCATATCAATGATTTTTGATTAAATGACTAGATTTAACGATAATAAAGTTTTAAATATTTGAAATGTTAATAACTTCTTTATCTTTCAAAACACACCGCGATGGTCGATAGTATCAAAAATCAGGTATCAAAAACCAGGCCTGTGATAAATTTTTTAAAATTTTAAGTCTCTATAACTTCTTTATTTTGCAACTTTTATATAAATGATTTTTTGTAAATTAACTTGTTTTTACGAGTTTTACAACCTGTCAAAATAAATTACTCAACTTTGAGAACACCCTGTCTATTGATTTTATCTTTTAATTTCCAGGACTCTCCAATTTTGTCTATTTTGCCTTTTATATACGGTAAGACAACTTCTAGCCTTCCCGGTTCATAATTTTTGTGTTTCAGTTAATTGCAGGGACCTAGATATTAGAGCATTGGCCATTCTCTATTCGGACGCGTGAAATAAAGATTTAGAAGTTTTCGATATACATTCTGGTGGAAACAACTTTATTATATTTGTTTGAACTAGCTTTAGTTATGTAAATTTCTGAACAGAATAAAAAATAATTTGAAAACAGGAATTAAGTTAATTAAAATGTTACTTAAACTACTATTCAGTAGAATTAACGATCAATAAAAGGTACTGATTTTTTTCCTGTGCGTCTATGACCAACTACAATGACCACATCCAAGTGCATACATATTTCATTATTTACTTGTTTTTCAATACATTAAAAATTTTTGAACTGTATTTTAAATGCCAAAATAAAGACGGGCTAAAAAGAATGAAATGGAACTAGTCTATTTCTCAAAAATTATTATCCATATGATAACACTATGTGACAAAGTCTGATATATTTGCTTGTGGTCAATTTTGTTGGAAAACCTGAGATTCAAGAGCTGCATATTTCTCTTTGTATATATTTATATATATATATATATATATATATATATATATATATATATATATATATATATATATATATAACATATATATATATATATATATATATATATATATATATATATATATATATATAGTAACAGAAATTAAAAAAAAACAAATTAAAACAGACTTCAACAAGCACGAGAAATAAAATATGCGATAAACTAACAAACAGTAATAAATAGATATAACTCGAGGTACTAGAGCGTATTGTGTCTTAAAAAAAAGTATTAGTATCTAACCACCAAACCGAATTTTGATTCCGACCCTCATAAATCAAGACGTTTAAAATGTTTTTTTTTACATTTCCGTGCTTTTTAGGAGTCGGTTTTATTTTTTTATTCGAATAGTAGAATGTTTATATGCTATATTTTCTAGAATGATAATTATAATATTCATATTCATATTATAAAAAACTTCTAGTAACTATGTTTCAACACAGTTATTTAATATTTTTTGCTAATAATTTGCATTTATATTTAAATTTTCCAAGTATTTAAAATTATTTGCTAATTATGACTTAAAAAATTGTAACAAAGTTTACATTTTTAATCGAATCTTCAGTCAACCTTCTTTGCAATTTCCTTCTAATTACATCACACTCCAAAACTTAAAAAACTGTCATTTAGCACGTCTTCAAACTTTAATTAGGTAGTTTATTTGATATGTCATGATGCCGCGGGTGTGCAGATGTGATATCACCTCCGAGACGTTAATTTAGTCTCAGTTTCATTAAAACGTGCTATAAGAGCCCTCTGCTAAATAGGGTATAAAAGGTATAAGATTAAAAGTAATATTATACATATACTAATTTACTAACATTAAATTTTCCATTTTTAAAATTAGCTTGTAAATATGAATCACCGATTATTATTGATAGTTTAAGTAGTCGTTGCGAAACTACTGCACAGTTGGATCTAAATTTTAATTTTTATAAATGTTTTAAAGCATGTTTAGTGAAAATTTAGAGCTTACTTTTAGACTGAGATACAAGGTTAAATCAGGAGATAATGTTTTTGAATTTTCACTCTTAATTCAGCATACTTATTGTGAGATATCTGTTTTTTTTTCGTTTAGTACTTTACCTTAACTGGTTAGAAAATTATTTCTCCGGCCAGTTGTCATTATGTATGTATTTATGTATATTTCAAGCATATAAAATATTAAAGTTTAAAATACATACCATTTGTAAAAAATAAAGCGATTTTTTCACCTAGTAATGCTGGTCAATTAGATTTAGGGGACATTATTCATTATGTGTTTTGATTCATCGTCCTAAGGAGGCATCCCATATATTATCAGTCAAATCATTCTTGTGACATTTACTTTAAAAAAGATCTACCAGAAGGGCGCTTCCTTGCAAATGGTAAAATAACGAGACCCAGAATTCGATTTGAAATCGGTACTCGTCCGAACCCTCCCAGCCTAAAGACGGTTGTAAATATCATATTGTTCTATTTCTCATTCTAGCCAACATGTTCATCAGCAAATTCTCTTCGACGTTCTCTTTTAAAGGGTAGATATTATGCTGGTCTCCTTCATTCTAAATTCTTGTTGTTGTCTTCTCGTTTATTAAAGAATTTGTTCTCGCTAATATGGCCCTACCATCCCCTACACTATGGCTATAAGCTACGCTGCTTGTAGTCTAGAACGTTCTCCGAGCTCGGCCTATAGCCTGGCAAACACCGAACCTTCTAGCCACGTCTCCTTTATTTGAATAGCCTCTCACATACCGTTTTCTTAATACAAGGAATACCACATATGCTAGATAGCTATTTCGATTTCGTGCAGGCAGCACATGACGTCATGCGGTTACTAGAATTCGAATTTAACCTGGCAGTATACGACTTTTTCTCGTTTATTAATATCCAATAAAGTTGTGTCCCTTACATTTTATATGCAATCACATTGACGTATTGGATAGTTTAAGATCTAATGCACTCATATTTTGACATGAGATTATTTTTCAAACAGTAAAGCCCGATACTCACTAGTTAATTCGTACATTCGTCTGTATAGTGTGGAGGGTCCGGTTCATCCTTTCGATTCGTTGCGCAGCGATACGGCCGAATTTATTCTTTTGTTTTTTATGTATTTTCATATTCATTCATATCAATTGACGAAACGAATGTATGTGGAAGAATGGGCGAATAATGATAACCTTTTAACTGTAAAATATCGAATAGCAGCTGTTGCAACAAATTTTCAATCTTTTGGAATTTAAAAATAACAAATAATAATAAATATATAAATAAATAATAAAACGAATAAGTGGCTGTGGTCAAACGCTTTGTTAATGTGACTTAGGTCTTGAGCTTCTAAGAATATCTTATCGCTGACGCGAAAAAATCGCTAGAGCAGTTTATGAGCTAGGGTCGTTAGAGTTAAGAAAATACCCATGTTCTAAGAAACCATTTCGTACTAAATCCATAATACTACTGAAATTACAATTAATGTAATAAAATTATGATACTGAAATATGAATATAAAGTAAACTTGAAAATATGATTAAATTTACTTGGGTATTACAAAATATGTCTCCACATTGTACATAGAATAATCAAAATGTTACAAAAAATATAGTAAAATATCCAATATTTGTTATCACACTACTATAATCTCTATTTAGTTAACACCAGTGAAATATGTAAGTAGGTACATATTATTCACCAATTTTTATAGCACATCTAGGTTTTTCATCTGGTGCGTACAGTGGGTTCGAAGTTAAATGAATAATTAGTAAAATAAAATTAAATTTTAGGTATAGATTTATTATTTTTTTTTAACTGAAGCCAACCTCAAGCCTTAACCAGTTCGTGAAAAATCTGAGACGAAAATACGTAAGTATAAGCAGGTTACATTAAAATATAATGTGTTGTTACGTCACATATGTTTTATACAAAATATACAGTTTAAATTAGCCAGATTCAAATAGATAATGAAAATCAATTTGAAATAATACTTCACTATAAAAAATATAACACCCCCATTGTCAACTATAGTTCACATGTTTCAATAAAAAATTATTATAACCATCTTAACTGAATTTCACAGTTACAAAAAAAATGCCTTAAAAGTTCCAGAAGCCCACAATTTCAAGTATTCAACACGGGCTTTTAACGGTGATGATGCTCATTTTTTCAAGATCAGCACAGAGGTATTTCACATACCTTGTATACCAGAGTAAATGGACGATACAAGAGGTTATTTGACAGGCCGAAAGAACCAACGGAAGTAGCAGTCAAATATAAAGCGTGACAATCAGCGGTAAATTCAGAATGTACCAAAAAACATAAGAAAATTCTGAAAGTCGATTTAAAAATATCGAATCAGGTCGAACAAACAGAAATATAAATCGTGAATTTAAAATGTCAAATGAAGCGAGGCAAAAAAAATAATTACCTGCCTCGAAATAAAATGAATAACCAGAGGAAAATTAACAAATATTGATTGCTACATTAAGCTAATGCTAAAATAGTTAATTTTTAATGCCCTAATATAGGCTATACTTGCAATGTATGTTATTATAAATTATTACATTATTATAAATTGCTTTGTGTGAGTATTTGTTGTTGTTTACATTGACTTTGGAATTATATATTTTATTGCTATATTTTTTGTTTTAGTATGAAACTGTCTGCTGTGATTAAATCAGAAATACAAAATAAATGAATAATTCTTAATCTACGAGGGAGATAATCCGGTGAAGTTTAATCTATGTAGAAGATGGTAGTTCTAAGAAAAATCGCTGACTATTTTTTAGTTTTTGTAATAAATAGGAAACATTATAGTTATCTATATATTCAATGTGTGTAAAATGTCCCGGACCGGACAATTATTGGCAAAGGTAGCCGAGATAAAAAGAAAGTTTCTGAACAAATTCGTACAGAAATCTACACTCTGTTGTTAATTTGATACAGAGTTGCTTAAATCGTTGTAGTGGATCAAAGTATTCTTTTTTCTTATGAAACATCCTGCATATTATATGTTTATTTAATGACCTCTTTTTGCCACCTATAAATATATCAGGTTTGATACTTTTATCTTTTAAGACATCCGAGACAACCCTGTCATAAGATGCAATGTATTCCCTTCAAATCTACTATAGCTTATATAGTTGTCAAACTATATAAGCAAAAATAAAGATCTATTTAACAGCCTTTAGTATTAAAATTGTTGTTTAGATATTTATGATATATTTATAATCTGCAAAAAGGTACCCATTTCAGTAATTATAATATACAGGGTGTTCCATTTAATAAAAACAACTTATGGTGATATCTTGTAAAATTGGAAGTCTTTTGTTTTTTTTTAATTATTGGAAAAAAACTTGTTAAGTAACCCTACAATATATTTTTTTATTTAAATAGCTTACTATAAACTAAAATGGATATATAAAATAGTTGTTTTAGCATAATTTGTACAACTCGTCACCAACCAGTTAAATTTTCTGGTCACGTGGTGATATGGATTTAGTTTCGGTATTCCCCCCCACTCTTCACCTCGATTTAAAATTAATGTAAATATACGCCAATATGTTGAAATTCCAAAAAGGAAGTCAACTGTATTGAAAAAGAGAAATAGCTATTGGTTGTGACGATTTTTTTTTAACTGTTCAAATACGGAAATTGTATTCTCACTCAGCATATTGTATAAATTATTTAAAATTTATAACGGCGTACTAATTTGTATTTGCTTAGCTACGTAAATGAGTTAATACCATAAATATTTGGAACATTTTATCAAAATATAATTAAATAATGTCGGTAAAAAGTATGTCAAATATCCTCTTTCTAACTTGTCCCCCGTGTGCTTTTTTAACTTTTAAAATGTTTAGTATTTTATTGGACAATGAGTGTCTACCTGTCACTTACATTTCTTATTATTTTTTAGAAGGCTTTAGGTGACACAAATATTTTCATTGCATCGTAAACTAAATAATTCATGCGGGTGTCGCAACTAAATAATGTATACTCCGCACCAATCGGTCACATAGTTTAAAACGATGGTGGATCGAGAACATCGCTTCTCCAGCCGTTGCCAGTATTTTCATTATGTGTGAGTTCCTAAAACCTACTCTTTCGCAAATTTCTATATGTTCTATCTGGTCTGCATCGAGGTTTTGTTTGTGCTATATATTTCGGTTCCAAAATAAGTGGATTACACAATCAGTGACTTTACTAGCAATACATAACTTGGACAATCATATTTTAAAGCAAAAAATATTCATTGGTGAAATTTTCCGTACGACCAGACAAAAAGCAAATATATTTATAAAACTAAGTTAATTAATTAAAGAATAAAACATAGATATACAATATATGTTTCCACAAATAAAATATGAGAAGCATTTAAAATCTACTGATATTAATTTTTGTTGTAAGATTTTTCTGTCATCATTCGTAAAATTATTCCCAAAAATGACTTAACTAGTGAAGTATTAAGTGTGTGATAACAGTATTTTTAGTTAGTCATGGTTATGAATAACAAAAAGAAGCACATATTATGCGAAAATTTAAAAAAAAAGATGCCCGCCCATTTGAGGCACACGCTAGGAAAAAAAATATAAAAAGGTCATGAGTAACGTGACGCTGAAAGAGATGAAATTGCTAGCAAAGTTTCAGACTACCAATTTTTACCAGAAGCTCAAATGAAAGTGACTTGATGCAACCAGCGAATATATCTGTATCTTCCAAAACGGTGGTGTCCGAATATGAATTTATCGATACACAGTTTTGGAACACTATGGCTACGTTGCTTGTAGTCTGGAAGCTTCTCCGAGCTTGGCCTACTATAGCATCGTAAACACCAAACCTTCTGGCCACGTCTTCTTCCGTTTGAATAGCCTCTAACATACCGTTTTCTTAATATAAAGAATACCACATATGCTAGCTAGCTATTCCGATATTGGAGGTATATGGCTTATTCTAGTTTATTCATATCCAATAAAGTTGTAAAGGGACATTTTATATGCAATTACATTAACGTATTGGATAGTCTAAGATCTAATGCACTCATGTTTTGACATGAGATTATTTTTCAAACAGTAAATCCCAATACTCACTATTCGTTGATTCATTCATTCGTCCGCATAGTGCAGATGGTCCGGCGATACGGCATTTTGAGCGAATAATTAAGTAGGTTTTGACCGCGGAGAACGATTCGTCCGAATCTATTCTTTTGTTTTTTTGTGTATTTTCAAACATTGAAACTCATGAAATCCGTGCGAAAAAATTTAATGATGAATGGTGTGGATGAAATATTCGACAATTCGTTCATTCATATCAATTGACGAATCGAATGTATGCGGATGATTGGACGAATATTAATAACCTTGTAAAATATCGAATAGCAGCTGTTGCAACAAATTTTCAATCTTCTGGAATTTAAAAATAATAAATATATAAATATATATAAATAAATAATAAAAAGAAGAAGTGTAGAAGAAAAAGAAGTTTCAGTAAAAAAAGACTAACAATTTTATTAGTACAACCAGCGAATATATCTGTATCTTCGAAAACGGTAGTGTCCGAATATGAATACGCAGTTTTGGAAGAAACGGAAAGAAAAAATGTATCACCTATAAGTTTAACACCATCGAAAACAATAAAAGAGAGAAGGAATTAAAACCAAAGATTGGTTACACTTCCAAAAGCAATTACAATACAGAAACGTCGAGGTTACGTCGAGCACGAATTAACCTAAAATAAAAAAAAAACAGAGAAAAAGAAAATCATTATAAATATCATATCTTCCTACTCTGATACGAATGGTCCAGAATCCAGGCAATGTAGAAGAAATGAATACAAAGGCAGAATTATTAAACGGATAAGAAAAAGTAACCATTTCTTCAGTACTATTGAAATTGAGGTGTCAAAAAACTAAGATATTTCTTCTGAAGACGAACAGAGAGTGCCGTATCAGAATTTAAAAACTAGAAAGCCAAGCCTAATGAGAGAATTGCATAAAGAATTAAAAATGAGAATAGAAGAGCAAAACAAAACTAAACAGCTAAGGAAGGATAAAGTAAAATATATTAAGCCATTAAAACTATAGAAAGAGACAGTAATACAAATTGCGTTATCTTTATTTGAAGTTAAATTTAGTTTCAAGTGCAAATAATTTAGAAGATTATCATGGGCCTCCAGAACTTAAACCCCACCGAAAAGGTTTCTAAAATAAATTTACCTATATTTATGTTTAATTCCGGAAAAGGAAAAAATAATGACCTTTTTAACAGCCTTTAGTATTAAGATCATTTTTTAGATAAATATGATTTTAATTTTTAACAAATCATGGTTTTTGGAATTAGCCGTGTCAAAAAGAAATAACTTCCATTTTAACACGGTCTAGTCCCAAGACCCCAAATTTCTTATATGACCACAGCGTGAAAGCTTTCATTCTATAATGTTTATATTTTTAATGAGACACTAAATACTGACTTTTGTTTATTTTTTATTTATTAGTAGAAGTTTTGTCTTATATGCATCCAACTGTTCTTTCCGCATCACTTAATTAAGTTAAAGAATTTGATTGGCTTTAATTCATTATATCATCACAAAATGTGATTTATAAATCTGATATTTCCCTAGATGTATAAGGATCCATATGAATCTGTGTCTTAGAATTTCGAATTCCCGAGGTTTGCCTTCAATTACCGTAGCCGTGATATGGTTCCGGACCTTCAGGGAGCATGTTTCCGGCAAATCGAGAACTTAGACCCATTCTGACACTGCATAAATTAATTTGCATATTATTTAATTAAACGGATGATACTCGAGACGTAGCTTGTCAAGATGACAATATATTTTTTATTATATATGTATTTGTTAATGATGTTTATATTTACGTTAAAATATGTATGCTAAAATAGAGAATTAACAAGAGAAAAAAACATTAACAGCTATAACTTAATTTAGAAGTTATCTAATTGATTGAAAAATTGTTAAATAAAATATTTTTCTTCATGAAATATTAGAAGCATAATAAGCGTGTGACATTTATCCTCTTTAGCAATAGAACACAAACGTATTTATCAATATCTTTCGGATTGCTTGCTTAGTAAATATTGTTTAACCGTGGAGCTATTGTGTTTTGCTTCTAATTATTCCATATTAAGTAATAATAACAATTAAACCGTTATACTGAAGGACGTGGACGGCTAATGACAATCCGTGAGCTAGAGATTTTCAAAATTTTAATTGGGTTTGCAAAAGTGAGCATTGTTAATTATTCCACCGTAATTGAATAATACAGGCCATCTAAAGTCATGTAATAGTTCGAAAAAAATTGGTATATTTTTTTTGAACAATTTTTACAAAAAATTATATGTAAAAAACCGTAATTTTTTTTAATAATACTTCTATATATTTTTACGTTTTCATAAAATTTTGACGATTCTGAAATTAAAGACAAGATACATGTTTATTTAAACATTTTATTATATATAATTTGTTGTAGGGGCTATGATAAAAAACATATTTTACAGTTTTTTTATTGCCTCTTAAAAATTATATGTATCTACTTAAATAAAAAATATATATGTATAATCTTTTCCCTTAGGACATCAGTACTCCCTCCAATAAATCTATGCTTATCAAGTCATAATGATGCGGGAGTGAATGCTACATATTTCGTTTTTTTTTCAAATATTCCCATTTGTTTTGGTTTCTTGCCCCCATTGTATGGTCTTTATGCTATCTATGTAATCGGTTTCTTACATTTGCCACAGGCAGTTATTAATAATTATCCTACATTTCTCAAAAAAATAATCATACATTTTATACAATAAAACCAGTTTAAATTTTTATAAACACTTAAATAAATCACCCTTTTAATATTTTTAATTCCTATCCAGCTTTAACTAGCGAGTTTACAAAAATATTATTCCATATGACCTAGCTCAAATTAATTGCCAAGGGCGCCCGCAGGGGAGGGGCTAACAACATTCAGACAAGGGAGCATGGTGTGCCTTTAATATGTAAGTTGAGCAATTAAAAGATATTTTCCAAAACACAGTAAGGGGGGCACCGCCCCTTATGGACGCCCTTGGTAACTGTATTCATTAGCATAGCAGTGTCATTACTTATAAGCAATTGATAAAACATTATATCCAACTCTCAATAAGCTAAAAATCATTACGCTGGGATGTTCACTGGTGAACAAAAAATATACTTTTATTTGGGAAGGCTGGCAAAATATACAAAACTAATATATCATGAAACGGATGTTTGTAGTAAATAATTGTTTAACATTATATTTAGATATATATACATGCATAGAACAGAATTAGTAACTGAAACACAAGACACTTTTTAAAGCTCAATAAAAGTTACGAATTATTATACCCAGTGAATGAGTTGTTTGTATAATAAAGATGAAAATCTTTTATTTATCATACAATACAGAACCAAAATTCCTGGAAGTCAAATGGTTCTTCCTTGCGACTAACCAGGTCTCATTTGACAATTGGCCTACTGTTTTCTGTGATATTTCAGAAATTTTTTTCATGTGCCGTTTTCTGCCAATCATCTATGGTTTTTAACCCATCTGTTACGAATATATCGTGGTAGGTATGCAAATATGAGTCTACCGCGTTTTGTTCTTCTTTGCTAAAGCTTGAATTATTGTTGAGAATCTGAAAACTGATTTCGTTGCTATAATAATCTAAAAAGTAAAAAGGAAAGCTTTATTTATTAGAAATCGTAAGTATACTTACATCTAACAAAAACCGTCAAAAAATCATAATGATGTGGGAGTAAATGCTACCGATTTCGGTTTTTTTTCAAATATTCCCATTTGTTTTGTTTTCTTGCCCTCTTTGTATGGTCTTTATACCATCTAAAGTGTTTCTTACTGTCCTTAGAGATATTTTGTGTAGGTCACTTCTAAATGTTTCCTTTATTAATATTTATTGAAACACATAAAAAGAAAAGTAAAAAATTCTTTTAAATATATTTATTTAGTTACTAAAATATATATTTTATTTCAAACTGACCCAAAATACACGAACTGCTGCAACAACAAAATTACTTCTCTAAATCCGAACGTATACACACTCCGGAATTATTCTGTTACTTGAAAAACAATATTTTGCAATGTCGTTTGAAAAAACATTCTTCCTGGGATTTCGCAGCTGAATTATATTTTCAAACCCTTCCCAGGTCATTTTTGTATGCCTCAAAAGTTTGTTTTGTAACAACTCTAACTCTTGTATAAACATACGAAGAAAGTTTATGAAAGGGACACATTTGCGGTTTGAATTCATTGTTGTCAGAGGAAACGGATTAAAACATCCCGCACAATATCCAAAGATTTTATATAAAGCTTCCTGATGACATATTGAAAGAATCGAAGAGTTTCAGCAAAAACATAAACTCTATTATATATCGAAAGACTACGGACTTAGAAAAATATTATAGCTTTGACAAATAGTGAAATATAAACTTAAAGAGGTTTATTTATCTATTGGATTACAGGGCTTTAATAAACCCGAAAGTAAATATCGAGCAATTCGTTTTCTAGTGGGGATGCGGTTGACAAATACGTTAACAATGCGTTATCTTTGAATTAAAGGACCCTGCGCACGTTTAATGGGATTTTAGATGTCTGCCAAAATTAACCAAATTTTGGTATATCTTGTATTTTGACCTCCTGATTAAAGCTGCCAATAGGAGCAAAACTATCCTATGACTATTTTTTAAGATATAGGGTGTTCAACGTTGTTCAAATCCCGTATAAAATACATGGAGAAAATTGGATACCACACAATAAGATACTTCTCAAAATGCAGCAAAAGTTTTATATGAACATAGAACATTTTATATGAAAACGCTTGGTTTCCGAAATATAGGGAGAATAATGCTTACATTATATCACCAGAGAACCAAGCATTTGCATGTTCATATACAACTTTTTTCTTAGGTCTGAAAATTAATATTTTTCACGTTAGAGAGTATTAAAATTTTATGAAAAAAATGATTCGTCTCTCCTAACTTTTATATCTCTCTAGATATATTTTTTGGTGTACATCTTTTGTTTATTCAAGGGCAGTTTTTGATTCACAAGTTTTTTTTTTAATTTCTATTAGTGGCGTCCAAACGGGGTTTGGACTGAATATTCTTTAAGAAAAAAATGCTTCTCCTGAAAACAAAAAATTATTTTAATCCCCATTTAATTTGGAATAAATTTGGTCCCTAGACTTACTTCCGTACGACGCACGGTTTTAGCATAAAAAACACATTTTTTATATCTACTGGATCTAATAGGGAATCATCTACTGAGTGATTCTTTTTTCAGGGTCATGTTCCCTTTTATCTCCTGAACTTTTTTTTTGCGACGACACTTTTGAGTTACCATTACCATTCACGGGGTCCTTTTTAGCTTTTTTTTTAATTTAATAAAATGTACTTACTACACCTCATTTCTAAATGTAGTACTTTCTAACAGTTTGGTAAGAAAATTTAAGAAACAAACTGCAATTTAATCCACTAGTCAAAAAAAAACCTAAAGTGGCAAGGTAAGCTTTGCTAAACGAGAGTAAATTATTTGTTTATAACAATAACATGACATTTGTCAAAACTTTTGATTAACGTGCATTTGTTTGGATTAAAAAGTTTATTTAATTTCCTTTTGGTGAAAATGGTTCAGTTCACAAACCGTGAAACGGCAGACAGGCACTTTGTGTATGGAATGACTCAAGGTAGGTCTCGAGCCGTAAGACATGTATTTCAAGAAAGATATCTTGACCGTCCGCTACCTAACAGACATTTTTTTGTTGATATTCACTCCAGACTTTGTGCTTACTATTGTTTGTTTGTCCCCGACGACATTATGAATATTCCCTTTTTTTTAGTACCTATAAAAGGAGGGTGCATGTGCTTCCATAAAAACACTAGGGGGGTGAACCGCCCCCTTGACCCATACTTCCGACGTACTTTTCTAGGGCTCAACGCCTTTCAGTTGTCGCTACGCCAACTAAAACCAAAACGATTCCAAATGTTTTAAATTGCAAAGACTTTTAATTATTTACACAATATAGATTGCTATACTGGTAATATAAATATATGTATATATAAAAGTTTCAATTGTTTTTTTTGGGGTAGCGGTCTGGAGCTGAAGTAAAACTCGTTTTTTACATACGCCGAGCTTTCGGAAATTTATTGTTTCCTTTTTCAAGGCTACAATACAAAACATAACTTTACAATATTGCACCAGCTCTCTAAATTAAGCTTTAACGTTTTTTTATATTGAAAATCATTTAAAGATATCAAGAAAGAGAGATGAAAGATTTTAACATTTCTGGTTGACTGAAAAATGTCTTTTTTTTTAGTTTTTACTTTCATTTTCTATTTTCTGTGCCTACCTTTTACTTAACTACATAATTTAATTACTAATTCTATGTTTTATTTGTGGTAAATTATGCTTGTTAAAATATTATGATTCTAAATTAAAGAAAATCTATGACATGATTTGTGTTGGTTGTGTGTTCAACACAAATCATGTCATAGATTTTCAAAATTGCAATGTACTAAACACAGAAAAAAATTCGAACAAAAGAACATTTTTAGAAATGGTGGAGATTTTCCTAGACAATGAATGTCTAAATAAGAAAAAAGACATTAAAGATCTTAGTGTTATTTACTCACAACTTTTAATGAGTTTAAAATAGTCAGATACTAATTCACAATTTGAGTAAAAATAGTCCAAACAATATGCACCCTTTTTTGTTTTTCTATAAACAATAACTACAGATTGGGAGAATTGTGTGATTGTTTTAACAGTCAACCAATTACACCTTATTAGTTAGCCACCCAAAATTAGTTAACTCTAGTTTATAACGTAATTATAATATAGAACACAAGTTCAAATTTAGCGCCAGAAAGAGATACTATTACTTGTTAAATATACTTACTCTGTCAGATCTTCATATCGATTTTTGTTTATTCACCTAGTTTATAAAAAACCACAGATTAGATGCGATCAATCTAAAACGTAAACGTGTAGAATAATTATATTTTTATGTACTATTAATATGTAGTCCTATATAACACAAAAATGAAAAAAATTGGAATGTTTCACATAGAAGCTAGATGTAGTAAAAAACTCACCTTGCACGTAAGTCCTAGAGTATTAATTAAATTTAAATTAATTTTCATAAACTAATTTGAACATAAATGTAGAATCCTAATATTTTAACAAGCATAATTTACCACAAATAAAACATAGAATTAGTAATTAAATTAAGTAGTTAAGTGAAAAGTAGACACAGAAAATAGAAAATGAAAGTAATAATTCAAAAAAAGACATTTTTCAGTCAACCAGAAATGTTAAAATCTTTCATCTCTCTTCCTTGATATCTTTATATAGATATTTTATATAATTTTCAATATAAAAAAACGTTAAAGCTTAATTTAGAGAGCTGGTGTAATATTGTAAAGTTCTGTTTTGTATTGTAGCCTTTAAAAAATAAATTTCCGAAAGCTCGGCGTATGTAAAAAACGAGTTTTACTTCAGCCCCAGACCGCTACCCCAAGAAAAAATTGAAACTTTTGTATTCAACTAGTTCGGTCGTGACTACCCTCCCACTCACTATATATATATATATATATATATATATATATATATATATATATATATATAAATATATATATAGGGTTAGTAAAAAGAACCTTAAATAACGCTTAAATATCTTAAATAATAATAATAAGTTTAGTACCATACTAAATTTTCAAAATTCCATCTTTACTGATTGCTGAGATATGACAGCACCGCATTTACAGTGAAAAGTACTGGAACGCTTAAATGTGTCTTAAACTGCCAACGTTGTGCTTTCAAAATACGGTCTTTGCAGGTTTCTAGGCATGCGAAATTGAAAAATGGTATCAGCACTGTTGCCAGATTTTTCAGTTTTGCGCTACACATATTCTTTTTCTTATCTTAAATAGAATGTCCCACTTATTTTTATTGCATATAATTGGCCGTTTCAAACTTAGTAATATCCCAAATTTTCAAAATTATATCTGTCTTAGTTGTTGAGATATGACTACACCACATCTATAGTAAAAAGTACCGGAACGCTTAAATATCTTCAAAACCGCTAAAATTGTGCCTACATAATTTCGCATTTGGGGGTTTCTAGGCATGCGAAAATGAAAAATCGTATCGTGTGATGGAAATAAATTAAACGTTTTATTACAAATAAAGGAAAATCCAAAAGCAAGCACCAACCGGTTAGCTATAAATGCCGAAATATGTCAAAAATATGTAAGGACTATCTTAAAGAAAAACAAATTGAGGCCGTACAAGATCCATTATATCCAAAAGCTTTTAGAGGATGATCCTGACCGCCCGCGCCGCACTGTATTCGCCAAAATCATGATGGAAAATATGATCAAAGATTCTTATTTGCGCACAAAATTGTATTCAGCGACGAAGCTAATTTGAACGGCCAAGTTACTAGGCACAATTGTCGAATTTGATCTAGAGATAATCCTTATTGGATGGAAGAACTTCATAATCAACATCCTCAGAAAATTAATGTCTGGACGGGGATACTGGATAACAATATTATAGGCCCTTATTTCATAGAAGGTTTTTTACCGGGACAGAAGTATTTAGAGGTCCTCAGAGAACATATAGTTCCTGCCGTTCACGAAATTGGAAATGTGGGTGAAATCTGCTACCAACATTATGATGCTCCACCGCATTATTCAAGGGAAGCCACGCAGTTCCTAAACAACCAATTCCCGGGGAGGCTGATTGGAAGACGTGATCCCCTGATATGACTCCACTGGACTTCTTCTTGTGGGGTCATTTGAAAGATCGTGTATACAAGAATCATCCAGAAAATTTAAAGTTGCACTTGTAACACCGAATATGTTGAGCAACACACTGCAAGAGTTTTATGATCGACTTGGGTACTGTCTGTCAAATAATGGGAACCACTTTCAACATTTATTTAAAATATGGTATCTTTAAAATAAGTATTATGTTAGGTTATTGTTGTTTTAATCTATTGACTTTTAATATTCTTCTTATCTTAGCGTTATTGTATGTTTAAAAATCGTTGGCTTTTAAACACGCTTTAAATAACTGCCACTGGTGGAACTTAGACCAGTCCCAAGCCAAGGCGCCCAACAGTCAAAGGCGGCAGGGTCGGCCGGGTGGTACTAGAAACTATAAATTATAAAGGGAAAATTATCTTTATTAAAAAGTAGATATTTTCTTTCCAAAAATAATTATCGAAACGTCCCGTAATGAATGAGCTTGTATACAGTATATTCAGCTTTATTATTAAAAAGAAAAACATATTTGGTTAGCGGGAAGTAATAGACGTAATAAATTATTTTGTTGGTATTGCATATTAATTTCGGAAATACTAAATCAATTTATTTCAGTGATATAATAATCTTAAAGAAGTGCACCGTGCCTTAATTAAAGATAAAATATCAAAAGAACAAACCCCTTGCGCTTTAAAATTTAAATTATTCGGAAATACTTTCTATAAATCATAATTAAAATCGAAAAATATTTCGACATCTGATTAATATGGTATTTTTTTCATAACGCAAGAACTAGGCTTCATGGGTAATATTAAATCATTAAATTCAGACAATCAAAATAATCTTAGAGAATTAGCTAAATCTGCAGAAAATTTAGATAAAGTGTTAATAAATTTATAGAACCCAATTCTATTTTTATAGGTTCTACGAAACTACAATACAAAATGATTGAATAAAAATGTAATACAATATCAAAAAAGTAAGTTGACCGACTAGAGTAGAACGTTTTACTTTTTTTTTATTAGATTGTACTCTTTTAGTATCATTAAAGAACTAAACGAAAAAAAAGATTATTTTGTTAGGTTATTGTTGTTTTAATCTATTGACTTTTAATATCCTTCTTATCTTAGCGTTATTGTTGTGTTGTCGTTGTTGATATTTAACGCATGTTTAAAAATCGTTGGCTTTTAAACACGCTTTAAATAACTGCCACTGGTGGAACTTAGACCAGTCCCAAGCCTGGATAAAGTATGAGGGAAAGCCGCTGATATCACCTGATGAAAAAATAACTTGCAAAGTCGTTCATTTCAATAAAAATAAATGAGGCATTCTATTTTTGTATGCAGAATTTTAGCAGTTTAAAAGATATTTAGACGTTCTGTTACTTTTAACTGTATATGCAGTATTGTCATACCTCAGCCACCAGTGCAGACAGAATTTTGAAAAAATGGGATACTGCTAAATTTGAGACTGCCAATTTAGTGCAATTGTCAGTAGTTTTCAAATATCTATTCTGGTTCCTCCGTTAGTTATCTAATGGCAACATGAAAAGATAATATGTATCTTTTGTTAATTTACACTTACTTACTGCGACTTTTTGGCCTATAATAAATATATCAATCTATTTGAAATTTTAAAGAAAACATTTTAAATTTAAGAAATTGCCAGAGAGCGCCATCTGGCGATCGGAACGAAACTTAAAATAGTATAATTCGTTCGTCATTTGAAAGCCTAATAAGATCCGTTAGTTATTACTTAAGTTATGACATTTTAAAAAACAAACATTTACCCTTTCCCCCATTCTTTATTTCCTTTCACTGGGTAAAAATCTGCTTTTTCTAATTGACTAGGCGTGTTGCGCCGTCTCGCGGCCGACTTAGAAATTTAAAAATAATTTCCAACATCGTGGGATAAATGGTTTCCGAGATACAGCCGGCCTCCTTTCTTAGTCGTACACCCGGTATATATATATATATATATATATATATATATATATATATATATATATATATATATATATATATATATATATATATATATATATATATATATATATATATATATATGTGTGTGTGTGTGTGTGTGAGTGTGTAATTCAACTAAATAATTTACAGTATTATGTCAACCAATTTCTAAAGTGATTCAACAGCTCTAAGTGCATCGCCATGTTTTATAAACCATTCGTATGAAAATATCAATAAATTTTACCAATTAGGCATGGAAACATGCAAATTCTGTAACAAAGAGGTGTGGTCGCGCAATCAATTGACACCAAAAAATATACGACACCAGAAATATTTTAATACTTGACGTAGGCGGTACAATGCAACCATGGTACTAGAAAGGTCAATAGTCTTTGGTGCAAGTTGTCGAAAAAAATCAATAAATGATTATTGTTGTGTGATGAATATAATCTATTGTGAAGTGGATTGTGTGAATTATTTTATATGTCAGAGAAGAAATAGTCAGATTTGTTAACGGTACATCAAGAAATCATACAGAATTGGCATATGAAAATTTCTATGAATGAATGGTATAACGACCTTAACTTATTTAAATAATATTAGAATATTAAAAAATGGGAAATCAAAGAGCCAAATATAGTTGTCTAAAGAGTTTGTAGATAACTAAAGATATTAAAATGTATTACTTCAATTCTTTTAAGAGTATTTTTAAATTTGATATTACTCTTGAATGTATCCCTGTATGACTAGTGTAGCATTTAAGTGAAACATTAGTTAAATATAGGTAATTCGAAATATGTTCTGTACGAATTGAGAAGCATTAAAGTAAACGTTTAGAAAAAATATCGTATTAGGATTTTAAAATAGCTTTATACTTGAAAAATATCTACAATATATTTATAATATTTAATAATTACGTCTTTTGATACTTGGCAACCTAAGTCAATGTCTTTCCCGCCTTTTTAAAAAATGAATTAATACATAAATATTTGTATTTTTCATCAGCAATAATATGAAGTGTGATTAAAATTTAAGTTATTGCGGCAAACCATCGTGAAAATATAAAAATTCTCTTAAAATTAATGGAAAACATATTTTTAAAATAACACATTAATTGTGTAAATATTCGTATTCGAAAATGCAGCAAATTAATTTGAAAGCTAGTTATTAGTCTAGAGTTAATTCTCGTAAACGATTGTCGAAGAATATCTGGTTATCAAAAATATATTAAGCTTTAAACACGAATATATAAATTAGCAAAATTTTGATATTCTACATATTTGAGCATTTTAAAAACTGGGTAGCCTATGCACAGTCAGAACAGCTATTGTTAATCAACATATGAAATTAACATTAAATTAGGCAAGATTTCACTTTGTATAGGTACCCGATATCCCGTATAAAGCAAGAAATAAAAACAAATCTAATCTAATATGAACTGACAAAATTTGAGTAGAGTCCGTATAATTAACCTCCATTTCGACCTTTATTTATTTTTATCGACTCTAAAAGCATTTGAGGGGATATTTCCAAATTTTGAATTGAAAAGTCCGTCTTGTCATAATGTCTATCCTGATGTCGCCTCAGCACCTTGAAAATGGGACAATTTCCTTTGAAAACGTAAAATGCATGCGTGTTCTTGCAAACTCGCTTTTATCCAGTTTGGCCTAGGACAGGAAAAAATATAGAGAAAATTTCTTCTAACAAAGATGTAGAACTTTATATATATATATATATATATATATATATATATATATATATATATATATATATATATATATATATATATATATATATATATATATATATATATATATATATATATATATATATATATATATATATATATATACATTATATATATATATATATATATATATATATATATACATATATACAGATTCGCTTCTCTATATAGGGATCTCGGCTCCTATTATACCTACAGCAAAGGATATATGGGGAAAGTTTAACAGGAAACTTATTGCATTCGATATCCTGCTTCAGATTTACGATCGATCAATAAGTTTAGGAAATATCGGCGATTTTTGGAAAGAGCCTAAAATTTCCAGTCTACTGATGTCTCACAAGTGCATTAAAGATTTTAGTGTCATCAAAATATCACACTTTGTAAATTAGGTTTCAATGTTTTTAAAGGAGGTCATGATTTATTTGTCACAAGATTACATTAATAAGTAAGTAATGTATTGAACGCATTGAATGTTCAATACAACATGAACGTAAATAACGACTTAAAAAATCTAAATGCGCTTTAACTACTTTGTAAGTGGGTAACATTAATTTACAAATCTGCAAAATGACGTTCATTTGCATCGAGACATTTTTGACAATTGGTGACTGTTTTTCGTACAACCCTGGTAAGTGTATTTCGGTTAATATTTCTAAATGTGTCCAGAACTCTTTGTCTCAGGATTTCTATGGTCACGGGAGGATGAAATTCATAGATTTCATTCTTCGTGTGACCCCAGAGGTAGAAATCCAAGGGCGGCGACAGGTCAGGGGATCTAGTAGGCCAAGATATTGGACCATTTAAAGAAATTATTCTTTTGTAAAACTGACAAAAGAATAATTGACAAAAGAATAATTGACAATGGAAAATTTATGTGTCAGATTTATGATTTTATTGGGATAAAAGCTTACCTACTACTTATTAAAACACAGCTTTGATACTTTCAACTATTTAACTTAACGTCAAAGTCAAAATCCAATTTTGTTACAGATAAATCATGGCCTCCTTAGAAAAAACTGAAACCTAACTTTACGAAGTGTAATATTTCGATGATACTAAAATCTTTAATGCACTGTGAGATATCACTAGACTGGAAATTTTAGGCTCTTTCCAAAAATCGAAAAATCCAATATGGCGGCCATAAGAAAAATGAAAGTTGAGGCGGGTTGCGGGTTAACAAAAAACAGTGAAGACGTATCGTATACGCCACCTTATTTGTCTTAAAAATGTGTCCAAATAATGTCACATTTTGGCAGCTGTCATATTTACCGTTTTGGATATACTGGCCAAAAACGAAATCCGCCATTTTCGGTTTTTCTCTGATATTTCCAAAAACAATTGATCGATCGTAAATCTGAAGCCGGATATCGAATGCAATAAGTTTCCTCTAAAACTTTCCCCATTTAACCTTTGCTGTAGGTATAATAGGAGCCGAGATCCCTGTATAGAGAAGCGAATCTGGGACACACTATATATATATATATATATATATATATATATATATATATATATATATATATATATATATATATATATATATATATATATATATATATATATATATATATATATATATATATATATATATATATATATATATATATATATATATATATATATATATATATATGTAGAATAGCAGAAACACATAATTTCTGCAGGTGCAAAATGGCCCACAAGAAGAATTGCTTTTGATTATATCACAGGGTACCCTCTGCGATCATGATTTCTGGGCCTTTACCCTCATCAGGCAGGCTTGTACCCAGGGAGATATGAAATAACAGATTGGTCGATATGACAAAATCGAAAACGAAAAGTGTATCATACTCGAACAGTAGTACATGGTAAGTATAACACTTAGCGCCACCTATTGGGGCTCCGGTGGTTTCCGGCTGCAAACCCATAGAAATTTGGCAAAGTATGCTCTAGCACCATCATGCGGAGAGTAGATACTAAAATCAATAAAAATGCGCTTTCACACACCTTTATCAAAAGTTCTTGGCCGGAAAAGATATATGTAGAATAGCAGAAATACATAATTTCTGCAGGTGCAAAACGGCCTATAAGAAGAATTGCTTTCGATTATGTCACAGGGTACCCTCCTGCGATCATGATTTCTGGGCATTTACTCTCATCAGGCAGGCTTGTACCCAGGGAGATCTGAAATAACTGAACTGAAAATACTGGAACAGTACTACGTGCTAAGTATAACACTTAGCGCCACCTATTGGGGCTCCAGTGGTTTCCGGCTGCAAACCCATAGAAATTTGGCAAAGTATGCACTAGCACCATCATGCGGAGAGTAGATACTAAAATCAATAAAAAGCGCTTTCACACACCTTCATCAAAAGTTCTTGGCCGGAAAAGATATATGTAGAATAGCAGAAATACATAATTTCTGCAGGTGCAAAACGGCCTACTTTGCCAAATTCCTATGGGTAATACAGCCATTATTCTTCAACCTATGCTGCTGTTTTGTTTCTTTGCAAATACAGTTTTAATTATTAATTTGTGTACTAGGTAACTGCATAATAAATTAGAATAATTAATAAATATTAAATATGTAAAACTAACAAGTAAGAATTATAATAATTTATAATTATGCTACTAGACTTTGATATCTAAAAAGCAAAGAAATTTGTATCAGTCAAAATCTAGCTTTGACTTATTTTGCTGAATTAAATGATCTTTTTTATAACAATTACTTAGTGATTATTTCCCAAGTTGCAGCTCGGTCATAGGAGAATTTATTCAAATAGTTTAAATTTTAAGAATTGTTATTAAGTGACAGAGTTATTCTACAATGACATAATCATTAATCGAAATTAGGTACAGAAGTCTAGTGCTACGTCTAATTTAATTGGGATTAGAGAAAGGGGGTGGGGGTGTCGAATTGAAGACGTGCTACGTTGTGGCTTATCCAACAAAGAACACGATAAGATTGTATTCTACTTATACAATCTTAGTGTGTTCTTTGTTGGATATGCCACAACGTAGCACGTCTTCAGTTCGACCCCCCCCCTCCCTCCCCCTAATCAAAATTAGATATAACTCTGTCACTTTCACAATTCGTCTGTGACCGAGCTGCAACTTGGGAAATAATCGCTAAGTAATTGTTATAAAAAAGATCATTTAATTCAGCAAAATAAGTAAGCCGACGGTACTTTGGTCGTTAACTGAAACTATCAAACATCCCGAGTTAATTAAAAGTTTCGAAAACTTAACGTCTTTATTGTTCATTTAATTTCTAGGAATTTATCCTAAAACATATTATTAAACATGCTTAATCTGGCTGGCATCAAAACAGTAATTCTCTGGCGTCATACATTAGTTGATTACATACAATATTAATTTGGACTCACTGTCAAGATACGCTATACGAGTATTGGTTTTGGTACAAGCTCTAGTTTAATATTTAAGCTTGGTGTTATGTTAATCGCCTGGGGTTGTGTCTCTGCGCAAATACGGTAATATCTGTTTTTGACTTTGATACAAATTTCTTTGCATTTTAGATATCAAAGTCTTGTAGCATAATTATTAATTATTATAATTCTTATTTGTTAGTTTCACATATTTAATATTTATTAATTATTCTAATTTATTAGGAAGTTAAAAAGGTATGAACGGCAGTGATACAAGGAATGCAGACTTAGTGATCCGTTGTCCAGAAAAGGTACTCAAAATGTGAATATAATATTTCAATATTTAAACAATTTTGAAGCGATTTACGCAGAGTACTTGGTTATTAAGGCAATTCGGTAAAACATTAACTTCCAGGCTTTATGGTCTGCCTATACATTAAAGACAAAAAATTATTTAAGAGTGGTTTGCTCGAACTTCATAGTTATTGTCGATGACTCGTTGTGAGGTGATACATTTTCTTAGAGTTTCAAACACAACTTTTTGATAAGCAACCCTAATCTACTTCTTTTATACTATCAAAGGCTGATTATACTTCGCATAGACGGTTTGTCAGATACACAATAAATTTAGCATTTCTAATCGTTAGTGTAACGCACGCAATAAGGTTAGGTGCTAAGTTGCCGAGAGCACGAGATAGCTCTACATGTTTAGAAATATTTGTATGCGTCATTCAATTCGGAGGTAAGATACCGCTATTTTACATACACCAGCCGTGAAATTGTGCCGAGCCATGCGAAAATCTCCCGATAGACTCCTACTACAGGAAAAAAATGCAAAGTTGTTGAGATCAATTTGGGGAAGTTTTAACATTTTTTTAACATTGGATAGCTCGTCTGCTCGTCTATACGAAGTCTTATCTATCTTTGATATTATTCCTCTTCCTCAGAACATACTGCAGCAAGGAATTTGCCGATCTGATAAGGCTGCCCCCTATGGTAGTTACTATTCAACTGTCATGCTGAAATTCATGGAATCTGTCGGGAATAAAACGCGCGAATGTGTTGAGTTTTACCTAAAAAAACTGTAGATTGGGAGCGCAAAATGCAAAAGTGAATTGATCTGTACTATACTACTAAAGCCTTAGTAGAAAATGGCATACTTAAAAAAGAAGATGATTTCGTGCAATTTAATCGTTCATATAAAATTGAACTGTGGGATAATCCTGAAAAAATGCGAATTTAGTCTCACTTGTTACCAACATACATATATATATATATATATATATATATATCTCCTAGGACAAAAGCGATTATTCAGGTCAAAAGTTCTACATATTTTTTAGAAGAAATTTTCTCTATATTTTTTCCTGTCCTATTCCAAATTGAATAAAATCGAGTTTTCACGAAGTTTTCAAAGGAAATTGTCACATTTTTGACAAGACGGACTTTTCAATTCAAAATTTGGAAATATCTCCTCAAATGCTTTTAGGGTGGATAAAAATGGATAAAGGTCGAAATTGAGTATAAGTTGTACGGACCCTACTTAAATTTCTAGATCAAAGGAACATAATTATAGCAAAAATATTAGAGTAGTTTTGTTTTTATTTCTTGCTTTATACGGGATACCGGGTACCTATACAAAGTGAAATCTTGCCTAATTTGATGTTTTGTAGTTTCTCTTCCTATGTTACTATACTAGCCTTAAGCAGTCTGTTTTTTGTTTTTCATTAACTTGTTGTTTCTTATGTTGATTAACAATAGCTGTTCTAACTGTGCATAGTTTTTAAAATGCTTAAATATGTAAAATATCAAAATTATGCTACTTTATATATTCATGTTTAAAGCTAAATATTATTTTGACAACCAAATATTTTGCTGCATTTTCGCATAAAAATAATTAAATAATTAATGTTATTTCAAAAATACGTTTTCCATTAATTTTAAGAGAATTTTTAAATTTTCACAATGGTTTGCATCAATCATACAGGGATATATTGTAAATTTTCACATACAGTACTTGTCAAAATTTTTGCTCGAGTTCAGGAGTGATATCAAATTTAAAAATACTCAACTATATTTGGCCCTTTGAATGAAAAGAAACATTAAAACACATTACATTATGTTACAAGTGATACATGACTATTAAAACAGTCATTTTCAAAATCGAGGATCAATCCCAAGGACTATATATATATATATATATATATATATATATATATATATATATATATATATATATATATTTTTTTTTTTTTTTTAATTTGTTGTTTTAGCCTTAAATCAAATCATTTACCAAATTTTCTTGAGAGAACGTCGTTTGGAGTTTTAACTGAAACACTCTGTATATAATAAAAAATTCTATAGTCGTCAATAATTTCCAGAATTTTTCGATGTCGAAATATTTACTCCTACTGTACTGTACTGTACAGTTTGACTGATATCGGTTTGGGCGTTCTTAAAATATAAATTTTTGATGAGTGTATACGCCATATAATTATGAGTCAAGATAGACATGGTTATTGCCCAAAAGTGAAGCTTCTATTAAAATAAGTTACCGAAGCATATTTTACCAATAAAATTAAGCAACTGTTACAAATTAAGGTTTAAATAGAAATACTATTCACATAAGAGTTCATATCTGGAATACCGAAATATATCAATATTTATTTATAACGAACGTGATATAGATAATTATTATTAAATCAACATGAACTCTAAACAGATATGCAACATTCGGCCACCATTTGGCAAACTGGCAGTGACATGGTTTTGTTTATATTTACATTTTTAAGCCAATTTTCAGGACGCTATTGTAATTGTTCAGATAGATGAAAAAATATAGTCTTACATTAAATAATTCGGAGAATTATACAAAATTTTCCACAACTAAATTTATTTCCTGTATAATCTGCAATGTCAGTAATGAGAAACGGTTTTCAAAATTTATGGATACAAAACTTACTCCCTTAAAAGAAAAAAAAAACAATAGTCTCTGTCAGATATTTTCTCTTAAAAACTAATAATTTAAAAACGTTACACGTGTTTTGACCTTCCGGTCATCATCAGACCTTAAAACTGAACAGTCACTATACGTTAAACTTAAAAATCAAATATAAGTGGCTGCGCATTTTAAATATGAATCTAACACTGTGTTAGTCTCATATGTGAAATGTCTAGCTAGTTACATTTGATTTTAAGTTTAACATACAGTGACTCTTTATTGTTTTTTAAGAAAAGATATCTGACTGAGACTGAGACTAGTGTTTTCTTCTTTTAAGTTTTATAATCAGGTCTTTAGGAGAAAAATGGACGATTTCTTTGAATTAAACTTACTTCCTACCGAGTACTAGGTAAATAATATGTATAAAAATAAATAACTACAAAAGGTATTGTCAAAAAAATGTATTACAAATTCTTAAATAACACTGTTATTTTCTCCTTACTTATAGTTTTTAGTTCATAAATAAAACACAAATTGGAATATACCTAAAGAATTATTGTAGGAATTTTTAAATTACTATGCACCAAGAAGCAGGCTCTTAGATTTTGAGCGAGTAGTCAGTCACATAATGGTTAAAACATTTAAAAATTTAAGACTAAGTTTATCGCATATAGATTCATTTATTAGTTAAAAGTACAAGCTAAGAAATCATAACGTTTCTAATGTCCTAGGACATTTATTCCATGATTTGTGAATTAAAAAAAATCCAATAACATGCACATTAAATTCAATAGACCCTAACGCCTCCATAGGCGGCATTAAATCACTGGGTTTGCTTAATCTGTTTGATTGCGAAATATATCCAACCATCTTATTACCAAGGGATTACTGTTCGGAAATCTGTATTTATTACCGAGACGCTCCACTCATACGTTGTTATTAATAATTTGTACCATAAATATGTGAACGTTATAGCATAATAGTATAATTATCGTTAACGTAAAGCTTTATTTTTTAAACATTTGTTTGCATTTCTGTTCGTTCTAGGACGTAAAATAAGTATATTGTATCTCTCTTTTTATTCTTGATCATGGGACAACTCATGTTTCTTATTAAAAGACTTTACCTTTGTCAAAGACCTGTTATACTTCCAAAAAGTAAATACGAATAATATAACCACATCAACTGCTCGTGTCCGAGTTTAATTAATCTATTAACGAATTTCACCAGCCGATCGGATGTAATACGTGATGGACTGGCAACTCGGTCGTTGAGCGAAGTCAACAGCGTCGACCTCGGACGATGTCCACATTTCTTGATTATAAAGTTGGGATCCATTTTGAGTGTACTTTATTTTACATTGGATGGATCGTCTATTCAAAGTATTATCTGTTTTTGGTTTCATAAAACAGTTGTTGGCTCCTGTGAATATAATTTACTGTTTTTTAAAAAATGTTCGAAAGCCGAATGGACAATAGGCTCATTAAGTTGAACCTCTAATTTACGTTTATATACTTCTCCATATACTATATAATATAACCCTATATTATAGGGATAAATAAGTTAAAGTGGACAGTCCAGTTTATCGAATCGCCTCGTGGAAGACAGACTTCTGTATTTTTAATATAAGTGGTTCCACGTGTTCCGTTTTGCTGCTTTATTTCGGGGGGAAGCGAGAGACTCAACAGCTTAGTGTGGACGCTAACCATCCCGCTAGAAAGGAAGCAGGCGCTGCTTGCATTCTAACCTGTTCGTCTGCCCAGTTGTACATAGTGTGTACTGTTGAAAAAGATCTTTTAATTGTCGGTTGAAGAGGCGTTCAGAAATACATGGTGTATATTTTCAAATTTAAAACTGTGCAATTTTGAAGAAATAATCTATCTCCATCAAAACGCAAGATAAGTATAATTTCTGATTATATTTATTGTTTTGATTGTTTTATCTTACTTAACCAGCATAATTAGTTTTATGATTTCAATTAGTTCTTAATAAAATAAATTTTGTTCTAATTTTTAATTCCAGTTTTCTGAACTTTCTTTCCTTCAATAGCGGTAGGTGAAAATATTGCTCATAAAATTTTCGATATTTTCTGCATGTCATAAAGAAAAGATTTTTTATTTTATATTAATACTAGCCATTTGTATAGCTTTATTACCGTTTTGACAACTTGCAGCTATCAAATTTTAGAAATGTTGAACATGTTCGCTAAGTTTCTACGGTAAAACATGAATATTTAAAAAACCATCGCAGATAAGTATAAGGACATAAAAAGAAAACCTGCCAACTCGGCACTACTTTTAAGCCACATTATAATGAAATTTTAATGTGCCATTTGTTTAGTAGAACCATATCAAGGCTTCAACTTGTCAATATCTCAAAAACTGGATAATGATAATTATGTGCTCTAAAGATGGTTTAAAATTGAACGAATTAAAATTAATTACTAAATACTAATTTAAGATAACACAGTTTAATTAGGAAAAAATCGTAAATCATACGTTCACAGCTAAGTTACTATAAAATTTGGCGCACTCTGTACGCTAATTTAAGTCAGCACTGTTATAATATACAGTGCGATACTTTATTGCCACCCCCGCTCTTTATTTTTCAACTAGGCGAATAGGCGCCATGTTGCATATAAAACTATATGGAGATGGGCGTTATGCGATACATTGCTTAAGAGGTCTTATCGAGTAAATTATTGCGTGAACATTTTGAAGCGTTCAAGCATGGAAAAAATAGCGGCGTGTCAAAACCTAGCTCATAAAAATTCGAATGTTGAAATTGTTATCTGTTTACTTCCAGATAGTAAAAAATCTGTTTGAAAACTCCTCACGAACGTTTTGAAATGTTTTAACAAAATTCTTTGTTTTAAGTCCAAAATAGGCTCTGGCAGGATGTTTTCGGCAGCTTCATGAAAAGAAGATCGGAGTAAGCAGTGTACAAGAAAGAACTGGTTTCATGTCAAATTCATTCATCCGAATTATCTTCCAATATTTCAAGAATGAGAGATCCAACTGTATTTTCTAACATGTTTAAATATAGATTTCCTGTCGAATGTTTAAGTAAGAAGAAGCCCTACAATATGTTTCCCCAATATACCTGCACGTATATTTTTAACTTTTCAGTATATCGTATATAAGGTTCTCGAAATACATCTGGATTTACGTCCTTCACGTAGCGGAGGTTTTGCCTTCGTATATAATCTCTCAAAAAAAGGTACACGTCAATAAAACAAATATTGTCTATAAGGGAACGTGAATTAGGCATCTTCAGTATAACTTCGCTGAATAAAAGGAATAAGTGACTGAAATCATTTTAATTGTTAACTGATGTCAACTTAATGTTTTACAACATAATGAGTCATGAAACATAGTTATTTGTTTTATGCCAACGCGAACTTTTACGCACATTGTTGTTTTATTATCTTACTTCTACTCTATACTCAATAAGATCTTTCAGATAATGCATGACGTCCCATTCAATTTAATTTTTTTTGCAACGTGGTGCCCAGCCGCCATTTTGAATATTGTAAGTATGAAATTTACATAAGAAAGTAGAATTTACACAGCTAATGTGCTAAGTGTGCTAAATTTTAAATTTTTATGTTTACCAGTTTAAAAAATAAAAGGGGTGTGAACGCACTGTATAATAATAAATAAATGAGCCGAATTGTTTACAAAAGGTTGCTTTTTACGTTTTCTACAACGGTATCTTCTTGCTTGGAAACTATACAAAAATTTATGAAAATTTATTTCGTGAAAGGAATGAATATATGTAGGATAAGCACATCTTGCCTTAGTACAACTTTAATGACAGTACCGTTTAAAATAAAGAGATTAGATTACAACCGTTAGATGCGAAAGTATTAGTATTTGCCATAATATTCTGAGGCCTTGCAGCAGCGACTGGGGCACAACACCCATAATATACTGCGGGGAACATAACACTCGCCAACTGGGAAAACGACCAGAACTCGACTCGCGCCAAATCGACAAG
Organism: Kuschelorhynchus macadamiae; assembly: GCA_030620095.1. NCBI lineage: Eukaryota > Metazoa > Arthropoda > Insecta > Coleoptera > Curculionidae > Kuschelorhynchus > Kuschelorhynchus macadamiae. Next base: position 233,266 of record JAUTXW010003697.1, on the reverse strand, counting down.
ATCTGCATCTTCTAGGTGTAATCTGTAATATTGATGATATCCACTGTAAATATCAAACTTCTTTACATAATTAATAAGTCTATGTCTATTGCAGGCAGCTGTTTTACACATCACAAACTCTTATTCTATGGTATATCTGTACTATTATGTGAAATTGAATGGCTTCTGAAAGATGAAATAATATTATGTTATAAAATATGAACGTAAAATATTTTAACAATTCTTTTAGATATAAACTGAAAAAATTTCGGAAATAAAAGATTTTGACACTTTGAACCATACATGGTCATACCTTTGTCTGTAAAGACATTCTAACATACTTTTGAAGAATTAGCGATGGAATAGACCAACATAGACCAAGTTTTAAGATCGTGTTTTGTAATTGTAATTGTAAATGATCTAGTGGATGAAAAATCTGCTGTACAAATCGTAGGCCACAGAAACTATGCGGCAAAAAATATTCACTGCAAATATTAAAGGTTCTAACGAGTCTAATAAACCGGCGAAATATCCGGCCCTTCATTCGCAGCCCAAGATCTGTGTGTCAGACTCTATTGCGTTAGTAGTGTCAGGGTTGTGTCTCGTTTTTGTTTCTGAGGATATTGTTCCGAGCAGTTGTTTAATACAGTTTTTCTGTTGCAAAATTGTTGTGTTAGGTATATGTGCCGGCTGAGCTCCCCTGAGTCATCTAGACGTGTCTTCAATGCTTAGATAGTTCTGACTCTGCATTTAAAGCGGAGTTCTTGAGTCACATATTTCCCTATAACCTCTTCAACTTTGATACAAATATCTATAAAACAAGAACATTTTCACTCTCCTACCCTTACACATATAAGGTATCACTAACAAAAAACATTTTAGAAAATAAGAGTGGATTTTTGATGAATCATTGAAGTCGTGACTTGTATACCTATTTGCATATTTCGAGTGATTTTTCGATAATTTTTATATTGCTGTATTTTTATATTGGGACTTTAGTGAAAATCACGAACCCTTATAAAAGCAAGCTAAAAATGAATCTAGGTAAGTTTAAATAAGATATAGTTAGATAGTATTTATATATCTTATTTCTACGGTGATCCCTAAAATCTTTCGCTATCTACCTTAAACGACTGGCGAACAACTGTTTGGCCACCTCCGCTATAAACGAATGTTTTTAAAACAACTTTCTAAAGTTAAAGTTAAAGAATCGGTTCGGTCACAGCATTTCTCATTTTTTTCTACAATTTGAGTGCCAAATCTTCAACTAGTTCAATAAGCGTACATTAGTTTTATCTGTATATCGATGCAAAATGAGGAGCAAACTAAAAGTTTTTGTTGCAAAATATCCATAAAATATATTGCCATTGGACTATTATTCAAATATGTCTAGTCTTTTATTTCTGCAGTGGATAAAGGTTGCGTTCTCTACATAATTATAAAGTGTTTAAATTTGTTTCACGTTGTGTTGTGTTTCTTAATCAAACCAAATAATGTTATTAGTTAAATATGCGATCTTTATTATTTGCTTTATATTAAACAACATCCGAAAACTCCTTGCATTCTTACAATGTTCGTGAAATATTTTGCAAAGTCTCTACCAAGGACATCAAGTTAACATCGGTTGACAAATAAATGTGAAGGAGTATCAGACGACAAAACGTCCTACAAGATAAACCAATGTTTTATTTGTAAAGTACTTAGACACGATAAAACCCGCTTTTAGAAATATGGATATTAGCGAAAGAAATCCGCATCATGCTATTTTAAGATTTGCAAAAGTTATACACACAAATAATTCATATTTAAATTAAATTTGCCATCAGTAGCCTTAAGCTCACATTTAGAAACGTGAAATCGTAATGCGTATTTTCTAATAGGGGGGGAGTAGTATTTAGTAACTTTGCCGTTTAGTCTTTTAATATAATATAATATTGATCCAGATAATCAATAATTTAAATATCAACATAGGCCCTGTTGTCCATAGTCAACAGCAGCGCGCTTGCTTTTAAGTCAATTTAAATATAAATTAATAAAAACGTATTTTCATAATTAGGAATAACGTCAGAAAAAAGGGCATTTATGAATTGAGTATTTTAATGACTACTTTCTCACTAGTACTGACTTCTTAAGAGTTTTTTATAAGTTTGACGGCGAATTCATAAAATCAAATATCAAATTTGGAATAACATGATACTTTTTATTTTTAATTAGTTAGTTTTTAATGTCGGTTTTTTTTTAATTTATTTCAACCGTTTTAGTTTTAATTATATTATAAAGTTCAGGTTCAAAGTTTTCGAGGCCTAAACCTAGGATAAAATGTTGGACGGCCCTAACAAAATACACAACATATATCTAGACATCCCACCCCTATTGGTCAGGATGGAAACAAAGCTGCAACACCCGACTTAATAACTTAACTTAAAAGTAAACCTTCAGACCCCTATTAGGTTGACAGTTTGACAGCTGTAGCTGTAGATTAATAATCTAAAAACATGTTTATCGAAAATAGTAAAAAGTAGACACTTTTTAAAATACTGCTTAAATGTTGGACTAAAAAGTTGTTTTGACAACAAAGTGTTAAATGTTTTCGTCTAAAATATCAAAGATTCTATCTATTATGGAACAGCCAAAATCAGTATTTTAAGCCAAAACAATTTTGTCAGTTCTTAGATATTATATATTTTTCAAAATCACTAAAGACCCCACTTAATAACGAAGTCCCAAATTGATATTCAAAGAATATAATAATGATATTTGAATTTTATTATTTTTTAAAAATAAAAATAGTTTCTGAAATTAAAAGAAAATTCACTTTTAAAGAGTTGTTTTACCCCCCTAGAAAATCTCCGAGAAAATGTTATATACAAAATATCGAACAGATTTGGTGTGCTATTTATACCTCTTAAAAGAAAAACATAACAACAATATTTTTCTCGTTTTCAGGAGACAGTTTCATCCTTTAAGCTAGCTTGCATAGTGCATCATAATTTTAAAGCTATCTTGTACAAAGAAAAAAAATTATGTTCAAAAATTAAATTAAACTGGAAATATTGTGTGTTTTTAAAATATAGGTAAACAAAAAAAAAACATAATATCGACGGTAATGACTTCCACAATTTAACACACTATAATCAGCGACACTTTAAATACCACCTAGGTATAAAGCAAAAAATAAGAATATAAATATATATTATACCGTTGATTGAAGGAAAAAGGAAGATGCGCAACCTTGTAGGCGAATTCGTGGCAGTGCTGATTTCATTCCACTTACATTTCAGCTGCTGTACGGTGAAGCCGCTGTACGGCAAACGCATAAAACACCCATTCGCAGTCGTTCGTTTCTCGCTGTGATGACCGTCGGCTGCGGCGCACATAGGGGTATTTGTCTCATAAAAGCGGACAAAATTGAAATACCAAAAAACTGAAAATTTTCAGTTCAAATAATATATTATTGTGTTTATATAATAATTTTATGTTTATATTTAGGAAATATACAGGATCGTCTTAAATTCTAGGCTATTAAGTGGTACCTTTTGGTAAAACTTCGTTTCACCTTACATATGGATTTTAAGTAGATACAAGCTCCTATCAAAATTGCATTTTATTGGCTCACAGATTCACTTTCGTTACTTCGATACATTAATGGAAACGAGGTGGCACAAAAACATTGAATTAATTATTGATATTTGAAATTTAATATTAATAAAGATGTACAGTATAAAATTACGTACGTAAACGGAATAAAAGAAAATGCACTAAAAAATTAAGTATGTGTTCAATGATAGTTATTATAGATTAAGGTCTTTACACAGAAAGAAAATGCAAAAGAAAATGAAAAACATGAATTAATCATCAAAAGTGTAATGAGGATCTTCATCACTAAATTTCAAATCTTCATGTATGTTACCATTTTCACCAGGTAGCAACATTTTATCGAAGGAAGAGGACACAGAGATGTTAATATGGGGTCTGAACTAAGAAGCAACCTGTTATAAATGTCAGCATTGGAAGCTTTACGGGAAATTTTTCTAGAAAAAATTTTTGTGAATTTCTTGAAATGCTTGTTACGGCTTTCTGCAGCCCCTTCTGAGAGCTATGGGTAACAGTGCATTTTCTATTATTTCGCCTCCCTGTATCAAAACTTTGTGAACTGTTGGACGCATAGAATACCATCCATATATTTCCTTATATAGTTTGGCTGTTTCTAAAGTAAATTGTTTGAATAATTCTATATTTATTTTGTCACCACTACTTATAGTTTCTGATACAGTTTTATATTTTTTGATAAGTTCAATGTTGATGCCTGTTATTCTGCTAGATAATTCACAGTTTTCAAAAAATCTACGAGATAAATTACCATTGTTTTGTTTCCAAACCCTGACTTAGGTACATCCACAATCATTCCGCACTCGTTCCTAAATTGAGTTTGAATTTTTTTCTTTGTTTCTTGAACTAATTCCTTTTCTGCAATGTTTCTTGTTTGCCACTTTCTTATCGGTATTTTGTAAGAAAGGTGTAAAATACTCTCGAAGAAGCGAATGCGGGCGTGTAGGATTTATATGCCAAATATAAAATTATCTTGTGTTACTGGTCTTAAAATTACTTTATCCAAATCATTACAATCCCTACTGGTAGCCCCATATATAACATTTCTGAGTGGAGGTGGTATTTGTCAGAGAGTTACAAACTTTGCCATCCACTATAGTGAATGACCAATAATGATGAACAGAAATTAGCAAATTACTTTTGATCATACTTGTCGGCAAAAGAGATTTGATTTGATTGTCGATATGATTAAATTCAGTTTTAGTTTCTTCAACTGTCTTGCGTACAAAGCAAAATCTTATTGGTCTGCAAAATCTGGGTGAACCCGGTCTTGGATTCTGCAAAATAGTTTTTTTAGGTTTGGATTTACCAAAAAGTTAAAGTGGCACAAATGAGCTTAAAAATAAGTGTGCATCATTATTGGTGTAAAATTTTTGATTATACTGATTTTGAGCCGAACCATCACATCCCCATTTCGAGACCAAACATAGTTGTTGGCATTCTTCAGGTGACAACCTCGTAAGAGCTTCGATAATCAAGGCACATAAACGTTCAAAAGTAAGATCAAGTAAAAGAGACACTTTAGCACTTATGTCGGTAATAGTACAGTCAGTTTTTTTTTGGGTAACAGGTAAATTTTTCTTTTTGAACCAAAGTATAACAAGGATATAGTTCTTTGTTATTTCTACGAATTATCTCATATTGATGTCTAGACAATCCAGCCTCAACTATAATGGAAAGGGCTTGGGTTGGATCCATTTTTGAAGATATTTTTTTATTTTCTTTATCAAATTCTATATACTTTCGGGCATGTGTGGGATCATTGCTCACTTCTTTGACAATTTTCTCAGCAGCTTAATTCCCAGCAGCTCTTAAACTCATACTTGTAGAAAATGAAAGTTCTTCAAGTGGAAAGATGTTTCTTATTTTTTCTATTTTTCGCCTCTTTGATCACAACTCATTAAAATATTTTTCGGAACGACCAGGACCAGGGAAATATTTTTTGGTAGCTACAAAGGGAAAAAAACATGAACGGAATGCCATTTTTTATTTTTTAAAAGTAAATCTTTCCTTCTCTTACATCTTTGCCATTTACTTTCAAAATCAGCAATAAAGTGCGATAATCGTTGCTTTAATATCTTTAAATGGTTTTTTTGACACAGTGTAATTTCTCTCACGCGGTCAATGAGGTATTTTGTTTTGTCGCCAAAACTTCTTTTGCTACTACTTTTCCAAATCTGATAGAGTTCTCCGCGACTAAATTGATTTTTCATTATAATGAATTCCTGAAAAAAAAGTACTTACACGAAACGGTTCATTCTTAAATATATTAATTGAAAGATGGGCAAATTCTAAGGAGCTGCTATAAAACAATTCGAATTAAGATTATTGTGACAAATTATTTTTTTTGATATTGTTGTATATTAATGTTTTAAAAAGGTTTAGTATAGGTATTACAACTACAAAAGTTATAAAAAGTGGAAAATATTTATTAAAGAAAAGTCGAAATTAAATGAACTTAAAAATCTAGTTTTCCTTTAGCATACCTATCTCGCTTTATAAAAATAGGAATAACCACTGCAAACTAAATCAGTACCACATTACGTTTTAATGAAATTTTACTTAATAATAATTAACTAAACCGTAACTCTTATGCAATAACTACCACGTTTTGTACGGTTGTGAAAATATATAAAGGAATGCTAAAATTCGAATGTTTAACCCCAAAAACCTCGAAAACGGCACAAGATATGATTTTTTAATATTAGCCTCTTCCTTATATTCTCCTAATTCTGCTACAAATTAAAAACCATTTCAGTTTAAAAAAGCTGGAAAAAATAGCTTAATATATTTACCCCCCCCCCACCACGTTTATCCGTTTTCCCTCAATCGCGAAAAAAAACCCCGAACCGTTTTAGTATGATCTAGAATAGTATGATCTAGAATATAGAAAGTATAGTTATCGTTAGACATGATATTCTTTTTCTCTTATAATGTTTCTTGACATTGAACTGTATTTATTGAGATAATATTTTCCTGTCATGTGATGTTGAAGTACAATATCATAAAAAATAGTTTATCAAAAAAAATGACAGGTACATAATAATTTTAATAATAGATATTAAGTTTTTGGTCCCAGTAACTGTTAAAAATACATATTGTATGATTTTTTGGAAATTATTTGATATTTTTTTTTCTAATTTACACCCCGTATCACGAAAAATAAAATAGTCCAGACCGAAATTTATATTTACTGACCTTGTTTTTTCAAATTAATTAAAAATAACTCTTTAAAATATGCCTATCTGCCAACTTCAATTATCCCATTTTTAGATATTATTACATTATATGATACATTGCCTAACACATAGGAAGTTTATAATAGCCAAATGTCCACGTTAGCAAATATTAGCATTTTTTTTTTCATAACCATAATAAAGAAACCCTAAGCCGCTTTATAGCGTATAAACAAAGTTCCGGAAATATCCGGAACATAATTGAATACCTAAATAAAATTTAAAATAAATAAAAAAAAAATTAAATTGTAAGTACTAATAGATAAATGCCCTCCAGCATAAAAAGAAATACATTAAACATATTCCATACTACCTATATAAGATCACCTTACCTACTGTAGTATCTTCCTTTATTAAATGTTCAAAAAAATGTATATAACAATTCTTTACAGTGTACCAGTGTCTGACGAACTATTATAAATGTGACATGTTGACAGCAGTTTTGATAGAAGCATTTCTGTTCGCGTTCTCATAACTTTTTTGTTTTCTGTCATGGCTTGCTAGATTAAATTGCATTTGATTACGAAAGCTTTATAGATGTTATTAAAGTATATAATAAGAAGTGACCGATATTTTTTCTTTTTTTTGTTTTTGTCCGCTTTTATTATATAAATACCCCTATGTGCGGCGTTGATCGGGAAACGATGAGATTCGTGGAAGACGGTGCCGCGCAATATTATTATGGTTTATTGATCACCCAACGTTATTATTTAATCCAACAAAAATTCTATCGCTTTAGCCGTTAACAGGGCCGTAGCAATTATAGGTCTTGACAATAAGAAAAAAACTTTGTGTTATTTTATGATTACAAAATAAAGGAGATTATTTTAGATATACGATTAAATCTAATTTAATTTACAAATTATTGTTACTTACAATTTTTTTAAGACAAAATTTACTGTTTACATTATTCTGAACTAGTAAATGTACAGGGTGTCCCAAAATTGAGCGTTTTTCTAAAGTTTCTGACAAATAAAACCCGTCATCACTGCTAATTTATGATGAGAACCGAAACATCGGGACAAAAATCTAATAACGTCATATCGTCGAGAAAAAAATGGCATTCCGGAGTAGAACAAAAAAGTGAAATATTTTTGAATAAGGTACTTCTTTTTTGATTCTAATAAAAGAGGTAGAGAGAAATAAATTTTACATTTCCATTACCACATTTTTGGCTTTAAGTTAACGTAGATAAATTAATTTTTGACTGGACGCGGGCTTTCCTCGGCAATTGTTATTAACCATCATTGATGATGTGTTTTTAGTCCGAAATATCAGAAAAATGTTAAATGTGATACGCTGTTGGATTTAAAATTAAAGTTACTGTTTATTAAGAAGAACATAAAATTATTGACTATTTAAAAAGCAAAGTTTACGATGAACGTTTGGGGATGAATTGTCGAATCGTAAACTTAAAATCGAAAAATTAAAAAAAATGATTATGATAAAAATCCAATATGGCAGAATTTTGGTAAAAAACTACTCATCCTAAATTTCTACTCATCCAATTTTTTCAAAAAACATGTGATGACGGAACAAATGCCTGCATAATAAAATATTTAAAATTCAGCCTGAAAAAACTACTTAATGGTTTGATTTTAAATTGTGTGCCATAACTAATTGTGGTATAGGGATTAACTAGTAAAATAATGGTATTAATTCAAGGTGGCGGAACAAAATGGCGGCCAAATAAAATGGCAATATGGCAGAACAATGTTAAACATTTTTTGTTAGGGTGGTGCATTATTTGTGGTTGAGATTCAGTTAAAAAAAAACAAGTTTTTTTATAAATTGTCAATGTTTCGCAATTAATTGTCGCATCCTCATGACACACATATATATATATATATATATATATATATATATATATATATATATATATGATTATGATAAAAATCCAATATGGCAGCATGAAAATGGCATTATGGCTATTTTTTGTTATTATCAGAAAAAAAAACAAGTTTTTTTATAAATTGTCAATGTTTCGCAATTAATTGTTGCATCCTCATGTATATATATATATATATATATATATATATATATATATATATATATATATATAATATCGAGCATGAAACCTATATTATCAGAACTTTTACTCCGTTGTTCCGCATATATTTCCCAGATATTAAGTTTCTAAATGGTTTTCGTTAACAATCCTCTTGTTTTTATGTGAGAGTGGTGTATTATTTGGGGTTAGGATCTAGTAAAAAAACAAAAGTCTATTTTTAAATAGTCGACGTTTCGCTACTGTATTTTTGCATCTTCAGGATACACATGTAGATTCTATATCCAGTATGAAACCCATATTTTGTCTTTACGTATTCCGTTTGTTCGCAGATATTTCCCAGATATTAAGTTGCTAAATGATTTTGGGTAACGATTCTCATGTTGCTATTTTACAGTGGTGTTTTGTTTGGAGTTAGGATCCAGTAAAAGAAAAGCCTTTTTTAAAATGTCGGCGTTTTGAAACTTTATTGTTGCATCCTCAGGACACATATAGATTCTATATATTGCATGAAACCCATATTTTCACTCTTTGCCTACTACCTTGGACCGCAGATATTTCCTATATTAGGTTTCTAAATGGTCTTCGTTAACGATCCTCTTGTTTTTATGTTAGAGTGGTGTATTATTTGGGATTAGAGCCCAGTAAATAAACAAATGTCTTTTTTTTTATTTTCGACGTTTCGCAACTTTATTGTTACATCCTCAGGACACAAATTTTATATACTGCATGATACCCCTGTTATCAGATCTTCTTGTGGTTATGTAAAGGTGGGTGTATTTTAAATTTTGCAGAAAAATTAAATGTGAAAATGGGAATGAATTTATTTTAAATTATGCCCAAAAGTCAAATGTGGCGTAGATAGAAAGAAAATGGGGAATCCAATAGGAACAAAATGGCGCAATAAAAATGAAAAGACAGTATATGCAATAAAAATGAAAAGACAGTATATGTAACACATATATACAGTGACTCTGTACTGAACTAACTTGGATCACCCTTCACTTTTCCTAATAAAAGTAAGAATTCATATCGAGGGAAGTTCCGGGTAAAGGAATTTACCGATTTTTTTACATACTACAACATGAAAGTTATATTTAGTTATTTAATTTTAAATTTTAACGCGCGCTATACATGCAGATTTTTAAATATTAGTATATATTTTTGTTATCGCCATTTTGCTGCTAAAACTTAAATAATTATGCGAAACGTCCAAATTTCTGCTTGACACATTTTCTCTGTAAATATAGGAAAAAATCCTTGTGCTACTTTATTAATACAAAATAAAGCAGATTGTTTTAGGTCTACGTTAAAATCGAAATTTTAATTTACAAATTATTGTTACCTTTTTTTTTAAGACAAAATTTATTTTTTACATTATTCTGAACTAATAGAGTTACAGGATGTCCCAATATTTCTGACTAATAAAATCCTTCATCAGTGCTAATTTATGATGAGGAACGAAACATCGGGTCAAAAATCTGATCACGTCATATTGTCGACGAAAATAAATGGCAATGAGAATGGATTTTTAATTCCGGAGTAGAACAAAAAAGTGATATATTTTTGAATTAGGCACTTCTTTTCTGATTCTAATAAAAGAGGTAGAGACAAATAAATTTTACATTTCCGTTATCACATTTTTGCCCACTTTAAGATGACGTAGGTAATTGAATTTTTTACCTGACGCGGGCTTTCCGTTCCTTGGCAATCATTATTAACTAGCATTGATGATGGGTTTTTAGTCCGAAATATCCGAAAAATGTTAGGTGTGATATGCTGTTAGATTTAGAATTAAAATTACTGTTTATTAAGAAGAACACAAAATGTTTGACTATTTAAAAAGCAAAGTTTATGATGATCGTTCGGAGATTAATCGTCGCATCGTAAACTTAATAACGTATTTTGGTATAAAAATATCTTTTTAAAAAACTCGGTAGAAAATTAAAAGGATTTTTAAAAATCTCTTTTTTTTCCGGATATCTATAAATATCCTCAATTTCAAATTTGGGCAATTTTTTTACAGTTTACACTTTTCCATATGTCGTATACCTTCTCCCTCCTAGAATTGAGATACCCTGTACACCATGTGAGCGATTTTCCCTTTTTTTAAATGAAAAATTAAAGAAAAATATTGTTCATAGAAAATTTTTATTTTTTTTACAATGACTTAGGGCATAGATAAGTAAAAGCAAAGTTGAAATAAAATAACTTTATTTCAAAATTTTCAAACAAAATATTTACTTAAAAAATAATACATAATCAAAACAAATGTAAATAAATATGCAAAGTTTGCATTAAAAAGAAAACGAAAATTTAGAAAAAAATGTTAAATAAACTTACATTTAACTATTAAATAAGTACTATCCATAAATATTGAAGACATACAATTTACGCAACTAGTGTTCTTTTTACTTCCCTCGTAAAAGGGAAGTATTGTAATTGTAAAAAAATCACTCTCTGAGATTTTTTCACATTTTAGTTAAAAAACATCTTTTCTCAATTTCATCGGCCTGTCTGTTTTTTTTTTAGTATATAGTATATTTTTGTTAATGCCATTTTGCTGGTATTACTTAAATAATTATGCGGAACGTCCAAATTTCTGCTTAAGGCATTTTTTCCTTAAATTATTTTCGTCAATTAAACCATGTTAACTAGGTATTTCTATGACGCTAACGAAAGGGATATAAATAGGTAGGCACTTAGATCACCTTATTTTTTTTTAGTTTTTGGGAACCACGTTTTTGCATTTTCGTTCAATTTTTGTCAAACGGGCTTGAGAGATTTTTGTTTATAAATTATTTCCGATTTTTTGGACCACCCTGTATACATTCTAAAAAAATAAAATGAAATATACCTGATCAAGCGTTATTTTTAACCGTTTTTAAATAAAAAATATTGTATTATTTAAATGGCGGTTTCATCCCCTTAAAATTTGATTTTTGAGCAGAATCGTGATTAATCAGTGGCCCAGTTTTTTGAAACACACTTTACACATTTTTAGGAAACCTTAAAATATGTTAAATAACCAAATAAAATACACGAGCTTAAGGGTTTTGTCGAAAAACCAACCGTTTGTTTTTTTTAAGTAAAAAATATTGTATTATTTAAGGGGCAGTTTCACCGCCGAGTTTTGAAAAATTCTTTCTTATCCAACCTCTACATTCTATTACCAACCAAAATGCATGTTTTTTCGTCAAGCAGTTTGAGCAGAATCGTGATCAAACTGTGACCCGATTTTTTTGAAACGCCCTGTATACAATACAAAAAATAGATGTGAAAGGTCTCGGTTACCAGACGATCATTTAAAAAAAATCATATAAATCGGTGCAGTACAACTCTGTCACGAACTTGCTGAAAACTTTAGCTCAGTGTTTTAAATATATGGATTTTACAACAAATATTAAAAAGCACTAACACGTTTTTTTTTTTAATAGCAACCCATTGTTTTGTTGTTTTGAATTATTTCACTGAATTGAAATAGTAAATATTAAACTTACCATCACGGTCAGGAGAAGAAACTGAAAAAATTATGTATTCTACAAAATTCTTATTATGTGGTTTATTTCCAAATCTTTATTCTATACATTGATACATACCACCATTTTGTTACGTCATGTTGAACTCGTAACCGTTTATCCTTATATCACATTCAGTTGAATAAGATTTTTTGCGTTCATTTAAAAAGAAATATATGGCCACCATTTTGTTCCGCCATCTTGAATTCCTACCACAACTTTACCAATTTATCTCTATATCATATTTAATGCATGCATACTTTTTAAAATTAATCTAATGAGTAGTTCTTTCAGGTTGATTTTTTAAATATTTTGTTAGGCCGATATTTTGTTTTACTATCTTATATTCTTACCAACCAATATATTACCAGTTTATTCCTATGTAACACTTGTTTTTTGTGCAACACTTGAGGAAATTGGATAACTAGTTGTTTAAATAATACTTTTTTAAAGTTTCTTAAGGCCGCCATCTTGCTCCGGCATATTCGATTTTGACCAAAATATTTCTAGGTCATCCCCATATGACTCTTAAATCAGACAGTCGAACTGATGGCAATAAAAATATTTTTTGGCATCTAGAGGGGCTAAAACCTGAGAGGGTGATTTTTTCACGATAATAAATATTTTATTTGGTCGCTATTTTGTTCCCCTATCTTGAATTATATCCCAATTAGTTATGGCATACAGTTTGAAATCAGTAGTTTCTTTCAGGCTGAATTTATAAATATTCCATTAAGCCACCATTTTGAATTCGTACTACAATTTTACCAGTTGATTTCTACATAATTCTTGATTTTTGTGCAAAATTTAAAATAAAATGGTTAAGTAGTTTTTAGTAATAATTTCAGTAGGCCGCTATTTTGTTTTGACATTGGATTTTTACCAAAATATTACCAGGTCATTCCCATATGACCCTTAATCACAGAATTAAACTGTGCCTTAATTTAAGATACGGACCGACAGACAGACCGACAGAATTAAGAAAACATGTTTTTCGGCATCTTGGGACCCTGAAACATAAAGATCTGAATCAATCTCGTAGGGTGCTTTTTCACGATGACAATACTTTCATTTTACGAGGAAGTAAAGATTATTTAGCTGCTATTTTGTTTCGCCATCTTGAATTCGTAACACAACTTTACCAGTTTATCTCTAGGTCACGCTTAATGCTTGCATAAAATTTGAAATTAATGTAATTTTGTTTTTCTATCTTATATTTATACCAAAATGTTACCGGGTTCATTCCCATGATTTTTGGGCAAAATTTGAAGAAATTGGATAATTAGTTTTTTAGTAGTAATTTTTTTAACGTTTCACTAGGTCGCCATTTGGTTCCGGCATATCGGAATTTTATCAAAACATTACCAGGTCACCCAAATGTGACCATCAATTGTTGACGAAAATTTGAAGTCAATCTAATGAGTAGTTTTTAAGCTATGCCGCGAACTGAGACACAGACAGGCAAACCAACAGACGGGCCGAGGAAATTGATAAAATATTTTTTGGAATCTAGGGACGTTAAATCTTGAAAATATGTAAAATCTGAAACGGTGATTTTTTCGCGATTATAAATATTTTATTTGGCCGCCATGGTGTTTCGCTATTTTTAATTTGTACCACAGCTTTACTAGTTCTACTCTGTACCACTATTAATTATGAAACACAATTTGAAATCCGTCCATTAAGTAATTTTTCAGGCTGAATTTTAGAATATATTATTAAACCGCCTTTTTGTTCTTGATTTTTTAATTTCTGTACACAATTTTAGATAAATTGGATAAGTAATTTTTTAGTAAAATTTTTTATAACATGTCAGTAAGGCATCATTTTGTTTTGCCATATTGGATTTTTACCAAAATGTTACCATGTCATCCCCAGATTACCCTTAATTTTTGTTCAAAATATAAAGTCAATCCGGTAAGTACTTTTTTAGCTATGCCGCGAACAGGCAAAACATGTTTTTCGGCATCTAGGGACTTTGAAACCTGAAGATCTGAAAAAACCTCGGAGGGTGATTTTTTCACGATTTCAATATCTCCCTTTTACGAGGGAAGTAAAAATAAAATAGGAACGTGCCAACCGTTTTGCTCCGGGCTTTCGCTAAGTCAAACCGTTTGGATATTACAGATTGTCAAAATTATAAAATGAAAATTATCCTCAATATTTTAAAATTAATTGAAATAATTTATTCCTTCTTCAGGGCTCTATAATAACATAATTATCGGAAAATTTAGGACTTTTTTACAATTAAAAAGCGCTTACACTAATTAAAATGAAAAGACAATTTTGACTGAATTTTCAGAAAATATAAAATTATATATTTGACATATTTAACGTATTTCTGTCATTATTATTTAATTGAAAAACAATTGGTTTTAAGTTGTTTATTTCTTGTCAAATGATGTCAAAATTTTAGTAGTTAAAATCTATTCCATTTTATATCTTCTGAAAACTCCCTCAATATTGTCTTTGCATTTTAATTAGTGTAAGTACTTTTTAATTGTAAAAAAAAAGTCCTAAATCTTCTGATAATTAGGTTATTATAGACCCCTAAAGAAGAAATGAGTTATTTCGAAAGCTTGGCTATTAGAAAAAAAATGTATTATAAACTTTTTGGCAGAATCCCCGTTATTTCTTTATACTATTGGTATATATAGTATATAATCAAGAGAAGAAAGTTCCAATACTCAGAGTTTCAAAAAAACATCAAATACCTGTGAGGTAACACTTGTAAGATTGTTAGGACCCTGCGTAGTTTACTCTTTATTTCAATTTAATTTTAGCAAGGACATTCTAAAAATAAGATTCAAAATAAAAAACACTTACCTTTCCAAAATATAGGAACGGCATTTTTCTTCAGTAATTGTCTTTCGCCACTTGAATACATATCGCGTTTAGAAAGATGATTTTCACATAAACGTTTATTTAACATTGCTACAGTTTCGTACCCATTGACAAAGAACGTCACCAAATAATTTTTATTTTTTCTTTTATTGTTGCAGCCACATACGCACACTCTATTTTTCTGGCAGACATACTTGCTTTAATTAACAGTTTCACAAGAATGAAACGAACTCTAGTTTCGTGGAGCTAAAAATTCACGAGTTTGACTCGAAAACGAGCAAAAAAACAATAACTACTATGATGTAAATAATACTGGCACCGTATATAATCTAGGAATTTAAATACGGTGATGCAGGTAAGCGATTGATACATCTCCGCCGATTATCCGATCTATCCGCTGTTTCGCTGTAAACGACTGGCAGCCCGCGGCGCCAAGCAAATCTCGGACACCTTTCCTGGCGGCGACGATGTCGCCAGCTACATCTCGGCCACCTTTTGTGCCACGAATTCGCCTATAGGGTTGCGCATCTTCCCTTTTTTTTCAGTCAACGATTATACTACCTAGTAAGTCTTGCGTATATCGAAAAAAGCGATTAATATTCCGAACCTACTTTATTAGCCGTTATTAAACCTACTGGAAAAAGTAGGTATTGCTCATTTTTAACTAAAGGGGAAACACGACTTAAATTGGAAATATACATACTTTTGAATCTCCACACCATCCATATATTTATTATTTTGTATTATAGCGACCTTTGTTTCGTACATAAAATACTTGCTATAACTTTATTTGGACAAAATTCCTGATATTTCTATACTTTTCGGAACGTAGGTCCATTTTCATGGCTGCTAACAGCATTCAAAATAGGTAGACCAACAGATAGTTGCAAATTTTTGGAGGTATTTTGGGTTAAAAACATCGCGACCATGCTTATTATAACACGTCAATCCAAGCTAAATAGCTGGCAGAGCCGTGCCAACTTCAAAAAGTGTTAATTTAAGGGCAAAATGCATTTTTTTCGAAACTATGTTTTACCCAATTTTTCGACCTCGGATAAAAAAAATTAAATCTACGTCTTGTAACAAAAGGATGGAATTTTTCATATATTTAATCGTTTTTATCCCAAGAGGTACCAATATAACTTTACGAAGGGCAAAAGAATGGCAAACAGAATTCGTCCAAAAAGAGAAATACGCCGATAGTAACGCGGTTATTGCAACAAATACTAAGTACCATTGCTCTTAAATTTTTACTAGAATAGTAATAACTAATAGTAAATAAAATGCCCCGTCTATACATATTTAGAGAAAATTAACAACACAAACTGCCATAATGTTAAACCCCATTTTATTCACTAAAAAGATTTAAATATTAAACAATATCTAATTGTCACGGTAATTAAAACTTTTATTTTGCCAGTTATGTTTTAGCTTATGTCAGGTTATTTTATAATTGCGACATCTGAACAAAATATTAGTTTCTTTGTTGCATATGTTATCTTAAATCTATAACTGTCGTGTTACCTACCGAAATAGGCGGGAAAAAAGATTGTCCCCACGCTAGGTCGGGTGTGTACCTCGAGATGTGCACATTACTTTTTTGGTTAACGACAAGTTCAACCAAATATATTAAAGCATTTTAAAGGCAGGGCGGAAACTCTTTAGGAGAAAAAATTCGGCCCAATTATACCATTTTAAATTTGCTTTTAATTTGCTCGCAGTGGATTAACCCCAGTATTAAGTAACTTTCTTCTTAAAAAATGCATCCAAGTTGGTTAGATCTTTCAGCAGTAATCGGAGTATACATAGAACCACGGAAACTAATTTGAGGTATATATAACACCTAGCTATACATATGCATGGATAATCGGCAATATAAATTGTCAAATATAAAAATTTATTTTACATTAACATTAACTTTTAAGGCAAGGCGCACATTGAGGCACCCGCGACATAGTCTGCGCATGACAGCACAAGTATCACGTCTTTGTTCTTAATTATATAAATTGAAAATTAAAGGATGAGGCTTGGAAGAGAAATTTTAATTAAAAAATAATATACGTACATACATACATACAAAATTTTATAGTGCTTATAATAGTATTGGTAACACGAAATATTCAATTTATCTGCAATTTTGGACAAAATTATAAATTTCTTAAGCACCCTTATTTAAAAATAATAACTTTTTACAGAATTAGTTAAAAATATATCTCATTTTATGAAAAACATAGCCACAAGCAACATAAAACTGATTGTCCATAAACGCAAACCGACACAGGGTCCGAAATTTCCTGTGCTGAGCGAATTGTATTGACTTGCCTGGGTTGTACCGCCTGTATCTTGTGCCTTGGCTAAAGGACTTTTATCAACAGGACTTGATTTATTGATGTAAATTGGTCGAATGATCACAGAATAATCAAATTACATATATAAAAAAATAATATCACCATGCTTAAAATGAGATTTGTGGATCAAAATAACCGAGATGTGTATGATCCACATTTCGATTAAACGTTATGTGATGAAAATGCTGCCTACCAAGAAATTGAATGGAACTGAAGAATTCTAAAAAACTACAGGAAGGTTAATTTTAATAAGTCATTAAATATAAAACTGTTCTAAATCATAACAAAAGCATTTTTTGTGACCAGAAAAATTAATTACACCTAATTTTTATCAGTTAAACGATAAATTTATGGTGTTAAAGCTGGTGTTACGGCCGGTTTTCTTTAAAGGTGATTTGCTGTTAAATCACTTATAAATTACAAGCAGTAAAACAAAACTGTCACATCCAGAAAGATTTACTCCAACTCGAAATTGGCAAACAATACGGAACAAAAACCGATAATCCGGATAAAAAAAAAGTATACGAAATCGGATCATTGGGACTTAACCGATAAAACTCTTCCGTGGACACTCCTTATCGTTTTCCGTTGTTTGTTTTCTGTCAGATCAATTCCAGTAACTGACTAAGACTTAACGGATAACGTCTTGTAAAAAATATATAACCTAATCGGATCAACTAATGACCAAGGTTTTATATGTCGATGCTTGACGTATTATTGTCTTCTGTTACTTCCTAATTCCCAATTTGTTATCGAAATTAATTCCTTGTCTCCTAGTGTCGATTCCTTATATAAGATTGAAATATATAGTTAATAACTTTTGTCAATTGATCAAGAAAGAACGTTTTTTTATGCAAGTTCTTTAAGTAACATTTACTCTGGGTTACTTTATCAAATTGTCTCGCGCCTTTTAATCATTTAAATACAATTATGCTATATTAGTACAAGATGTTAAGTATAGGTATACTTTTATTAGGATATCGTATTGCTACCACTAGCTTTCGCAATAATAAACAATTACGGTTTTGCTAATTATTAAAACAAACAACAATATTTAAATCTTTTAAAGTCTCTATAACGGATGTATTTGTTACCCTGCTCCAACTCAAATATCCGTTAAATTAACTACTAAAAAAATTTAAATTTGAAAGGTTGCATAAACAAAAAGAGAGATTTATTCTAATACTAAATAGGTACTGTTAACTTCATATGTTTTCGTTTTCCGTATTTCAAATATGCGAGAAATTTTCCTAACGATATATTACATGCAAGGTTTTGTTCTTGACTCTATTTTAAAATAAATAATAACATATTTGTCAATCATAAGATTGGATAATACACAATTTAGAAACAATGCTATTAATGATGTTATTTTCTGAGAAGTGTAAGAAATAAAGAGTTGAGAGCAATTTCCAAAATGTCGAAAGTGGTACCAAGCTGGTAACTGGCATTAGATTGAAGATTAAATATGTTTTATTTGTGTATGTGCTATACTGCAAATTTTAAATTCTTCTTTTATCTTTTACGTTTTAAGCTATCTAACTCGAATAAGATAACTAAGTACTGGTATATTGACATTGACTTTGCGCGGATCCATATTCAGTAATACTAGCGTTCTTATAGTACTTGGTTACCGCATATCAATGTAAAATCTATCAAATCTGCATTTTTAGTTACTGCTACGTATAGGGGTCTAAATTAGAACTAGAAATAAAATTGCAATTACCACTAGAGGAAATAGTTAAGGTACAATTTAGATACAACGGAGAATGATTTTAGAGTAACTTTAACGTACCTGCTACGATACGGATCGGAGATTATTACGTTTCGGTACTAGATTGAGAACGTTTTTAAACCCAAAATGAGTAGTAATATTCACCATATACGGACGTTTTTCACGATGCTTTGAAAGTATCAGTTTTCCTTTTTTCCCTACTCTGATTATTATATATCCATCTTCTTTTCAATACATGTTGATAGATTCTGATAGTTCAGGTAAGACCCAGTAACTTTTATAATCAACATTTTCTTTTGACTTGAATAATAAACTTTGCGAGTGTCATACTGTATGTGATCCCGAAAATACCTGAAATACATATCCCACAGGTAAAGCAAACACATAGTATCTTAAAAAATTGCTCATTCAGTTAGCATGTAAAAAATTCACTGTTTCACTTATATTTTTTGTTACTTTAAGATTTTTTCGACTTCCATTTTAATCTTTAGTGTGTTTTACTGATTTTATGATTATTTCACTTCATTTTATTGCGTATTTTGTGTGGTATGTTCTACATTTTAATCTAATACTTTACCTTTAATTTACTTTAATACGCTTTGTGAAATAGTTATTCTTTGACAATGAAGAATTGCGCGAATTGAATTGGATTGAATATATGTCCTAACTTGCGATTCCGAAAGCGAGACAATAGAGAAGATATTTAAATATATTACAGAAGAAAGAAAAACAGAAAATTCACACTACTGCAACATTACGGCTATGACGCCTATGACGCCAAACTAGAGAGCGCACATTTTAAAAATAGAGAAAAATTTGGACTGTGTATGTATAATCAACGAAAGAGGAGAAATATTAAGATCCTGCTCAAGGAAAAACAAAATCTTGAAGATGGACATAGAGAAACCCAGACCTAAAAACATATATTGAAATCGACTACATTATCACTAATAAAAATATGTCGAATCAGATATCACGACATTAGATAATAATCTGAAAAAAACTTGCTCCTACGAACAAATTAAGAGGACAAAATGAGAGTAGATGTAAAAACCCCATGAAAAAATATTTACCGTTGGAAAATTTAAATACAGCAAAATATCTAAACCCACTAGAACTCTGAGAGTGAAAAAGCGAAGAAGATAAAGTGATTAATATCTTAGAATTTTATGAAAGTTTATAATCTTCGACAAAAAAAAATAGGAAAAGAAATACAAGAAAACACAAAATATGGTCGACTTTCAGAGGCGAATTCCATCGAGCCCAGTAGTAAACAATTTATTAGCCGAACGCTACAGGTGTTGAAATAGATATTTTAAAATGTGTTAGTTATAATTGGTGTTTTATTTACTCATGTCAGTTTAAATGTCCAAATAAGTGTGTTCATTTTGTTTTACCTTACGAGATGTTATTTTTGAGTTTAGTGCTAAAAGCTATGTGTTTTTGTTAAAACTGTTGCCTCTTCCTATTGTTACAGTTCTTGACAAAAGCAAGCAACGTCGTAAAAAAAGAGAAAATAAAAAAATTACTACCTTGAAATAAACTATGTGTTAGTGTTTAAATTCAAATTATAGACTTAACCCAAGGAAACTTTGAAATATAATTCATTAAGGTCTAAAAGACTCCAGAAAATAAATATATATATATATATATATATATATATATATATATATATATATATATATATATATATATATATATATATATATATATATATATATATATATATATATATATATATATATATATATATATATATATATATATATATATATATATATATATATATATATATATATATATATATATATATATATATATATATATATATATATATATATATATATATATATATATATATATATATATATATATATATATATATATATATATATATATATATATATATATATATATATATATATATATATATATATATATATATATATATATATATATATATATATAAAAGAATTTAAAATTCGCAGTATAGCATATACACAAAAAACATATTTAATCTTCAATGTAATGCCAGTTACTAGCTTGGTACCATTTTCGACATTTTGGAAATTGCCCTCAACTTTTTATTTCTTACACTTCTCAGAAAATAACATGATTTATATCATTGTTTCTAAATTGGGTATTATCCAATCTCATGATTGACAAATATGGTATTATTTATTTTAATTAATATTATATATATATATATATATATATATATATATATATATATATATATATATATATATATATATATATATATATATATATATATATATATATATATATATATATATATATATATATATATATATATATATATATATATATATATATATAAATATATATATATATATATATATATATATATATATATATATATATATATATATATATATATATAAATATATATATATATTATTCATATTTAAATATATATATATATATATATATATATATATATATATATCAATATATATGTATATATATATATATATATATATATATATATAGAGAAAAATTTTACAGAATTTTATTGGTAAATTACAAACGTCAGCGGCGTGCTTTTAACTTTTTTGGTTTTAGAGATATTTTCAAAAAACTAAAAAGTGGGATTTTCTGTAAAACCCCGTAACTTCTTTATTAGTATTTTGCCTCAAAATCTATGAACACTTTTTTTGTGTAGAAAACGATTATTGTATTAGATTTTAATTACGACGTTTCGGTTATCCTTCACCATCACCAACTTTATTTTTTCTTATGGACGTCATATTGGAAGTTGGTGATGGTGAGGGATAACCGAAACGTCGTAATTAAAATCCAATGCAATAACCGTTTTCTACACAAAAAATGGCTATGAAAAAGTTTCTTGTACTTCTTTGTATTGCTGATGAGTTTTATAGTTCGAAACGTTCTATAATACTATGTGTGATATGTCGTTCAATGAAAAGGTGGATATAATATACATAAAATAAAACGAACCGGCTATTTAAAAAAGTAGAGTTAATGACGACCACAAAAAAACAGAGATTTCTTCAAATTAAGTCAGAAAAAAATAAAATCGACTTCCTAAAATTTCGGTTTTTTCCAAAAATCTCTAAAACAGTTTGGACAGTATTTGATCTGATCCTCTATTACGCAACTTTTTCTAATTTAATCCACATCGTATCTCTTCTGGTTTACGAGATTACTGTATGTCTGTTTAGAAGAAATACCCGATATAAAATCCTAAGAATTCGAAACCTGTCTATCACAAATGAGAAATGGCCTAGGGTCCTGGAGGGAACAGGATAACTAGAGAAATCATGCAACTAGAAGGCCACGCTGCTCGAATTCTCGAAGAACTACTTGAAATCCTTTAGAAAATAGTTGACTATCGAGCAAAAAACACTATCAAACAAAAAAATTATTAAAAAACTGTTACAGAGTCTCAAAACCCGAAATTGCCAAATTTTTTATGTGAATATTTCGAAACAATTAAAGATAGGGCGTGTTATATCAAGTTATCCTAGAATTTTGCATAAAATTAAAAAAAAATAAAATACAGAATGTTGCAGTTAAACTAGGGATTTTTTTATTAATTTTGGGTCGTACTTAATTGATAGTTGTTTTTTAATAACTTTTTAAAAGCATTACGAAAATAACCCCAAGTTTCATGTTTAAAATTTGTTCTACTAATAACTAACTGTCTAATACAACATGTTCAATGACATTTGGATTATCCTGCATTCATATACGTGTCATCTAATCAGACTTGAAAAAGAAAACCGAAGTAAACAGAAAGATTTAAAGTATTATGTGCTGAAACCTAGAAAATATATTAAAAAATTCCGATATACAAACTACTCAGAAAACGAAAGCATTCAATACTTGCAGTATCGTGGTAATGATATACGAACTCGAAACAACGACGCAATGAAGTTGGAAGACAATGCAGAATATTCACTAAACTTGTCTTGTCATCCGGCTTTGTCCTTATGTTCTCGGTTTCACAACGTGTCAAATGGTAGCTATGTTGTGTTTAAGTGTAAACTAGGGATAAAAAAGCATAACCTGCACAGGCAATACAAGATCAAACCGAAGCTACAACCCTGAATGTCATCCCAACGAGCTCACACAGGAAAATGTCGAAAAGAATACGTCTAGTTGACCTCCGCGCAAATGTTCCCAGAGACTAAATCGTGGTCATCCAGTCGATGCCAACAAGAAACTACCAGTGAATAGTAGGGAGCCCTCAAACCAGAATAACGAATATGGATGTCAATCCCTGCAAAATATCCCCATATTAGTTAGTTCCTAATTGTTGCGAAGAATTTGCTCCAACGGAATACAAAAAACGATTTTACTCGACGACAAAGGTTCTGAACCAAACTATTAATTAACCTTAAACTACTGCAAGTTAAACAAATACATTCCAGAATAAACTGCTGGGACTTGGAAGTGCACCAAGGAAATTGTCATTGGAAATTCAAAATGAAATATTTTCAATACGGATGAAAATTTTAATTTGCAGTTTTCCGCTTTTGTTTGATCAATATTCATAGTATGCAGCCCAATAAGGACAGCCTCAGGACACCATAGCATCTGTCTTATACAGGCGTTTATATAAGGCCATGTCATTTTTTTTTTTAGTTTGTTCGACCAGTTGTTACAATGGAAGATTTCTTTTTCTCTTTGTACATCCAAAATAATCTAGAGCTAGATACGGAAAAACAATTTCTAGTGATTTCGATTTCTTCGTTTCCGACATACGGTTTTTTTTTCGAAAAATTGATTTTTTAAAATAATCTGCTATGCAAGGCCCACTTGTGGTAATCAAACGTATCACATTATGAACAAGGTTAGCACTCTTAAATTTTTCAACATGAATATTGTATACAGGGTTGACCAAAAACTAAGAGGTTGACGGTAAATAGTGATTTGTCGGGTTTGTTTTTCTTATCAATCTTGAATTCAATGTTGCTTCTAATGCCAGTGTCAGTAATAATGGACATATTTATCTAAACAGTTTTTTACATTTGAAATTTGCGCTACTTCTTTCAGATATTGCCCTTAATTTAAAACAGATTTTTTTGATAAAAAATTAAAAATCGCTTTTTGGCATTGATATAATTTTCGTTGTCCCCATAAAATATAGTTTCAAATATTATTTTTGTTTATATAGACCTATTTAAACTGATAATAATATGTCTCAATAATACAGTAGGTAACAAAAATCTGGAACACTACCTACCTTGAGGAGTAAAAATTCAACATTGTTAAGGTTTAGAATCGGCCGTTTTTGGTGCACCTGTATATAATATTCATGGTGGAATACTTAAAGGTGCCAACCCTGTTGATAATCTGATGGACCTTACTGAAACTGATGACCATAAGTGGGATTTGTTCAACAAACCATTAAAAAAAAAAATCAATTTTTCTAAAAAATCTTGTATGCCAGAAAGAATGAAAAACTTCAAAATCCCTGGAAATTGCTTTTTTCTACCTAGCTCTATACTAAAAATCGATAAAAATGCGCTCTCACACATCTTTATCAAAAGTTCTTGGCCGGAAAAGACATATGTATAATAACAGAAATATATAATTTCTGCAGGTGCAAAACGGCCTAAAAGAAGAATTGCTTTCGATTATGTCACAGGGTACCCTCCTGCGATCATGATTTCTGGGCCTCTACCCTCATCAGGCAGGCTTGTACCCAGGGAGATCTGAAATAACAGATTGCTCGATATGACAAAATCGAAAACGAAACGTCTATCATACTGAAACAGTACTACAAGTTAAATGTAACATTTAGCACCACCTATCGGGGCTCCGGTGATTTCCGGCTGCAAACCCGTAGGTAATTTAAAAAGCATGCACTAGCACCATCATGCGGAGAGTAGATACTAAAAATCGATAAAAATGCGCTCTCACACATCTTTATCAAAAGTTCTTGGCCGGAAAAGATATATGTTTAATAGCAGAAATATATAATTTCTGCAGGTGCAAAACGGCCTAAAAGAAGAATTGCTTTCGATTATGTCACAGGGTACCCTCCTGCGATCATGATTTCTGGGCCTCTACCCTCATCAGGCAGGCTTGTACCCAGGGAGATCTGAAATAACAGATTGCTCGATATGACAAAATCGAAAACGAAACGTCTATCATACTGAAACAGTACTACAAGTTAAATGTAACATTTAGCACCACCTACTGGGGCTCCGGTGATTTCCGGCTGCAAACCCGTAGGTAATTTAAAAAGCATGCACTAGCACCATCATGCGGAGAGTAGATACTAAAAATCGATAAAAATGCGCTCTCACACATCTTTATCAAAAGTTCTTGGCCGGAAAAGATATATGTATAATAGCAGAAATATATAATTTCTGCAGGTGCAAAACAGCCTAAAAGAAGAATTGCTTTCGATTACGTCACAGGGTACCCTCCTGCGATCATGATTTCTGGGCCTCTACCCTCATCAGGCAGGCTTGTACCCAGGGAGATCTGAAATAACAGATTGCTCGATATGACAAAATCGAAAACGAAACGTCTATTATACTGAAACAGTACTACAAGTTAAATGTAACATTTAGCACCACCTATCGGGGCTCCGGTGATTTCCGGCTGCAAACCCGTAGGTAATTTAAAAAGCATGCACTAGCACCATCATGCGGAGAGTAGATACTAAAAATCGATAAAAATGCGCTCTCACACATCTTTATCAAAAGTTCTTGGCCGGAAAAGATATATGTATAATAGCAGAAATATATAATTTCTGCAGGTGCAAAACGGCCTAAAAGAAGAATTGTTTTCGATTATTTCACAGGGTACCCTCCAGCGATCATGATTTCTGGGCCTCTACCCTCATCAGGCAGGCTTGTACCCAGGGAGATCTGAAATAACAGATTGCTCGATATGACAAAATCGAAAACGAAACGTCTATCATACTGAAACAGTACTACAAGTTAAATGTAACATTTAGCACCACCTGATTGAGGGTAGAGGCCCAGAAAATCATGATCGCAGGAGGGTACCCTGTAACATAATCGAAAGCAATTCTTCTTTTAGGCCGTTTTGCACCTGCAGAAATTATATATTTCTGCTATTATACATATATCTTTTCCGGCCAAGAACTTTTGATAAAGATGTGTGAGAGCGCATTTTTATCGATTTTTAGTATCTACTCTCCGCATGATGGTGCTAGTGCATGCTTTTTAAATTACCTACGGGTTTGCAGCCGGAAATCACCGGAGCCCCGATAGGTGGTGCTAAATGTTACATTTAACTTGTAGTACTGTTTCACTATGATAGACGTTTCGTTTTCGATTTTGTCATATCGAGCAATCTGTTATTTCAGATCTCCCTGGGTACAAG
The DNA here is from genome assembly GCA_030620095.1 of Kuschelorhynchus macadamiae. Lineage (NCBI taxonomy): Eukaryota > Metazoa > Arthropoda > Insecta > Coleoptera > Curculionidae > Kuschelorhynchus > Kuschelorhynchus macadamiae. Next base: position 206,636 of record JAUTXW010003697.1, on the reverse strand, counting down.
CCTGCCTGATGAGGGTAGAGGCCCAGAAATCATGATCGCAGGAGGGTACCCTGTGACATAATTGAAAGCAATTCTTCTTTTAGGCCGTTTTGCACCTGCAGAAATTATATATTTCTGCTATTATACATATACCTAGCTCTAGATTATTTTGGTGGCACAAAGAGCAATGAAATCTTCCACAGTAAGAGTCCCGGTCGAATAAACTTTTTAAAAAATGATAGGGTCTTATATACCACCCTGTATATGACGGTTGCGTTAGGGCCCTAAAGCTGCCCTTATCCGTATTGAAATTATTTCATTTTGAATTTCCAGTAAAAGTTTCCTTGGTGTACTTCGAAGTTCCAGCAGTTAGTTTTTGACAAAAATACTGGTCAACGAGCTGCGTATAAGAAATTGAACGTTATACTTTTTAGAACAGTTTTCAGAAAAATTGAACTGGTTAAAGTTAACAAACCATATAGTAACAATTTGTCAATTTGTGTTAGATGAATAATGAAAATATCGTATCAGGGATTTATCATCATTTAGACAATTATTGCATTCACAGCGACAATGCTTTTGAAATCATTAGATCTTAACGTGCATTTATTTTGGAATATGCAATGAATGGTACTCTGTACATCCATTGGCCGATACAGGTGAAGATTGGTAGAGAAGACTGAAGACAAAAAAAGAGATTTGCTCCAAAAGTCCGATAGCATGGAAAGTGCTCCATCAAAACATTATTCTTTTCATATCCGAAATATCTTGGAGGAGTGAATTTTCTCATTTAAGAACACAAAAACATATTGAATATATGTTTTTAAAATTGTTTACTTTTTTGAATTCCTTTAAAACCTGGAATTAAAAGAACTGCAGTATGGACATGCAACATACACAATGAGTAGTTTTGTGTTAGCTTTTTTTAAGCCGAAACATATTTATTAAATCATAATTACATATTACTATAATACTCTTAAGAGCACTATATTTTGTCAGACTAGGCAATTGAATAAAAATCTCTAAATATGCTATAAAACGTAAATGTAGCATTTAGCCTAATCCCCACGGTATATGTAACAGATTATCCATGTGAGTTAAATTATTTACATAAAAATCGGAATCGGATTGTGTATCCCCATGACATGCTCGTTGCAAATCGCATGTACCAGTATTTTGTCCCATGAATATTTTACCCAATAATGGCGCGCAATCACTTTGAATCCTTCGAAAGCTCATTTATTGGTAATTCTGTAAACTTACACGTTATATTATGGAGTTTTTGCAAGCCGTAAACCACCTAGACAATTTTCCGTTAGAGCTGTCCGCTTATACTGTATGGGAACCAATTTCTTTGTCTATTTGTATTTCCGTTAATTAGTTAATAATTGCACAAAACCTTTTTATATTTGTCATAAGCACTTAAAATAAAAACTTTGAAGAGCAGGTGCCACTTTTAGTATAATATTACGATTGACAACTAATATTTTTTACCATATTGACTGTTTTGCCCGAATTCACCTGCCTTTTTATACCTTAGTCCATCTACCACAATTTATAATAACCAAAGGTCCTTAATTCTTTCTGCCGACAGAGTGTATTTTGCTTTTAAATCCATTATATACAATATCTTATCTCCGATCAGTAACCCAGAACATGATTTTACAAGAGAATAACTTGTGTTTTAAGAGCATCTAAATGTCTTTCAACTTACGAATAAATATAATGAGTACTGCAGGTGCTTATTTTATTGTCATGTTAAGCATTAATTACTTTTGTTAAAATTTGAGTATATCCTTGTTTATAAAATCTGAGGTATGTAATAAAAACATACAAAACGAAAAGTTAATTTTTTCTTTTTTCTGGATAATAAGCACCAAACGAGCTTTCAATGTAAGGACTCAGGTTTCAGTTGGGGGTGTACAGAGTGATCCAATAATAGAGGACGTCGGCTGTAGCTGAACCGTTAATGACAGCACTTGAGGAAAAAAAATATTTATAGGTTAATCAGCCGTAAGGAATCGCTGTAAATTATTTTTAACTTCGAAAGTTGGCCGCTAGGTGACGTAACAGCAACACAAAAGTGTAAATGCCAAATTTCTCTTAAATTTCCCAAATTGAGGTATGTTGAAAATATAAGCATTGTATTCTTCAACCGATTACGCACTTTTTGCTTGAGACTGTTTTTGTCTATTTCCAAAAATAAAGTGGTGGGGCAAGGTTAAACATTTACTTTCAAATGTTGATATATCTGTTTTAGATGAATCGATTTTATTCAACTTGGTGTCGAAAATAGTGCTTTTTTTCCTCTACTAGTGCAGCCATAAACTCTAACGTAATGACTTTGTTAGTATTCAGTAAATGGCGTTGTTTCGAAATTCTCCAAATAATGCTGATTTTCTCAAAAAAATCAAATTGTACGCTATGACTTTTATATCACAATTTATTTGGTAGTTATAAAAGGCATTGAATAGCCAAACAAAAAATTCTGGTTCGCATTTAAATTAAGAAAGTTGGTGATGATCTCTAGAATACACAACGTCGGGGTGGAAAAATTAACCTTGTCATTTGGTAGAAGAGAAAAAGTGTCAATGGCAAAATGTAAATTATGTTCATCTCTTATTTCAATTAATCCTAAAATTTTAGAAAAATGAAAAAACTGAAAAAAAAAACAGGCTTCAATAGACACTTTAGTAATCTTGCATAATTGTAAACAAAAAAACTTAACAAAGAAACAAAACAAAAAATACTTAAATTCAGTCTCATTATCACATAAGGTTCGCAATAAAATAGCTAAAGCAAGGGCGAGGCACGGCAGGACTCGGTTTAGACAAAAAGAATAAACCTACTTCTATTTTGCTTCAGTCAACAACAAAAAAAAACGACGTAAAGCATTAACAACAAACAATAAACTTACAACAAATCTATATAAAACTACTGAAAACTACTTTCACAAGTGCTCAAAATGTCGGCCGTCATTATAAATACAAAGTTGCAATCTTTCTTGTGTCGATTGGACTGCCTCCACTTCTTCCCCCAGCATCTCTATAGTAGAAGTTTGTATTGACAATAACGGCCGACATTTTGGGCATTTGTGAAAGTAGTTTTCAGTAATTTAAAATATATTTGTTGTTAGTTTATTGTTAGTTGTTAGTTCATTTCGTTAAATTAATTTTTTTCTTGTTGTTTCACTGAAGCAAGAGAGAACTCGGTTTATTCTTTTTGCCCAAACCGAATCTTGCCCTGCCTCGCCCTAGCTTTAGCTATTTTTAATATTTTTTCATTTTGTTCTTTACAGTTATGCAAGATTACTAAAGTTTCTATTGGGGTCTTGTTTTTTTCCAGTTTTTTGGCTTTCCTAAAATTTTAGGATTAATTGACATGAGAGATGAAAATAATTTGCACTTTGCCATTGTCATTTTTTTCTCCTCTACAAAAGGATAAGTTAGTTTTTTAATCCGACATTTCGGATTTGAGAGACGTTTATCAACTTTCTAAATTTAAATGTGGATCTGGATTTTCTATTTCACTATTTATGCTCTTCATAACTACCAAAAAAACTGTGATGTAAAAGTCATAGCGCACCATTTGATTTTTTTGTGAAGATCAGTGTTATTTGGTGAATTCCTAAACAACGCTATCTAGTAATCACTAACAAAGTCGTTATGATACAGTATATGTCTTCACGTTCTTTTCGGCACCAAGTTGAATAAAACCGGTTCATCCAAACAACATCTGTACGTAAAAATGTTTGACCTTTTCCCACCACATTATTTTTGAAAAGTGACAAAATGGTCTTAAGCAAGCAAGCGCGTTAGTGGTTTTGAATCGTTATTATTCGCTAAGTCGCTTTTATTGTGAATCGTTTGATGCGCTGGCCATTAAACACGCTACAGTTTATTGGACCACTCCAGGACTGGATAAAGTGTGAAGGAAGGCTTTCCCCAAATGGGAAATCTGAAAGGGAGTTTCTAATATTATATTCTTGTATACTTGTAAGCATTTTTTTACACAATAAACTGATATGTAGAACTGTTAGCAATATTTACCTTAAAGTGAAAATTATCGCAGGAAAGACAAAGGTTTTTCATATCAGATTCTAGTGTCGACGTGGGTAAAATTAAGAACAAGAACCATCTTTTCTTTGAGACTCTATTTTCTTTAATAATTATGATGTCAGAGTAAATCAAAAATGAAAATGTTTGGAAAGAATCAGGTTAAAATTTGGTGTTACAAAACCGTTTTTAGTTGACACTCATCCACTCCAAAGCGTGAAAACAACAACACTTCTTTAAGTCTTAACTAGATAAAATAAAATAAATAGAGAGAGAAGACCCAATTACGATCTACTATCCGTCTTCGCCAGCTAAGCGTAAACGCATTTTTTCGTCGATGTACCGACAATTGCCGAATCTTTGGAAAAACGTGAATAAAGGATCACTTGATGGCGCGGTCGTATTCGTTAAACCCTCTATACCGAATGAATTGCTCAGATGAATACTGGTTTAGTCTTTTCTTAGTTCGCTTTTTCACTGAGTTAGCGTCTGAAGAACGCGAACAAACGAATGATCGCGCGCTAATGTGCCTCTAAACCACACACACTGAATGAATGGCTCAGGTGAGTTGATTGCTTTCGTTTGCTCTTGCTCGTCTTTTTTAGTGCGTATATGCCTTAACAGCACATTTGTTTCCTGCTCAACCAACTTCACGTTTCCGAAAAATCGCAATAACGGTTATCTTTATTGTTTGTTTGGATACAGTTGGAATTTAACTTGCGTTTACCATATATTATATTTAAGGTATACATCAGGCGTAAAGGGTAACGAAATTGTAGAATGGGAAAAGATCCCATTGTCATCTAATAGTGAACAGCCCGCCCGGCAGAATTCTGAATTCGTATTCACTGGTTTGTTTAGGAACCTATGTTATATTATAGTTTCTAGAACAAAAGTGAGGTGAGGAATAAAGTATTTGGGGTTTGGTACAGGGGTCGATGTTTTTAAAATGTTTATTTGTCGTCCCAGGGTTTTAATTTGCGATATATGTTGCAAAATATATATAAAGTTACTTTAATTTGTTAACTATTTGAAAATTAACTAAACGCTTTTAATTACTGATGGCATTCATGTACGTACACCCAAAAATGTATAACAAAGTACTCAAATTTGTTATGTAGGTATAATTCAAATTAAAATTAAGGAATTCTCATTTTAATAATTCTTGTTACACTTTGCTTCAAATACCAAAACTCTAAAACACACAATATATTTGTGTTTTCATCGCAAAAAGTTTCAAAAGTTTTCAACAACATTGTCTTGTCTTTTTGCTTCCTCGATTTAGTTTCCAATTCGAACACATATTTCTATTGACAGATTATGCACAAGATATTTTTAATGAATTTCTTTTTTGTTTTTTTTTTGTTATAAATGCCCTTATAATAGAAAAACTTTAAAGTATAAAGTAATTTTTATACTTCATTTTATATTTTTTAATACAAAACCATTCCTGAACAGTTCCATCTTAAAAATGTATATTCCGTTTAGTTCCCCGACGGGACTTTTATATTTTTCTTTTTCATTTTACAGTCTGCTAAGTTTAAATTAACCTGTTAATTAGAGGAAATATTTTCCTCTTGCACCTTTTAGGGTAAAAAAACTTAAATAATTTGTCGGAAATTACCCGCATAGCGTAATTTTTTGTTCGCCCGTTACCAAGAGCTACGTAAATGCATGGTTTCACCAATTTTCTCGGTCGTCGTAGGTATAATATAGTCCCAACGGAGTTTTGTAAAAATGAAGTGGTAAAAAAGTCCGCAAACTTTTTGAGCAATTTAAACGTTCTTAAATAAAATTGCTGGAAAATGTATTCATTTTTAATATTTTGTTTCAGGTCTAGTTAAAGATAGTTTTAAGCTAATATATTTGAACTTCTTAATGTGGGCAATATTTTGGTGTTTCTAAAATAATGTTGCAAATTTTCATTAATCATTATTAAATTGTTTTTACTTTCCCCGTTCGAGGAAAGTATTGCAATCGTAAAAAAAATCACCCTGCCAGATTTTTGCATATCTTTGCGTTTTCGGGCCTCTCGACCCCGAAAAATATGTTCTACTATTTCCGTCGGTCTGTCGGTCTATCTGTCATTCTGTCTGCAGGCGGCATAGCTCGAAAACTACTTATCAGATTGAAAATTTTGATCAAAAATCAAGGGCCTCGAGGGGTTACAGTTTGTTAAAAATCCAATGTGGAGAAAAAAAATAGCAAAATAAAAAAAACATCGTTATTAGGAAACTTCTTACCGAATGGATTTCAAAATCGGCGCAAAAATTAAGTGTAATATAGGAATGAATAAAGTGGTAACATTTTTGTGTAAATTCATTAGGGAGAAACAAAATGGCGGCTTAAAAAAATGGTAAAAAAATTCAGTGCCAAAAACTACTTATCCAATGGACTAGAAATTTAACACAAAAATCAAATGTCAAACGGGGATAGACTGGTATGTTTTTAGTGCAAATGACAATATGGCAAAACAAAATGGCGGTCTAATAAAATGTTTAAATATTCATACATTATTTTTTGTAGACTACATAGATAATATTATGAAAAATAAATAATAGTAATAATAAATAAATTAAAAATTGGAATTAATATAGGATTTGTATAAAGTTATTATTAAATAATTTATTGCTTATCTATTATTACGTTTGAATATGTAAAACTATTTTATTTCCGAACGTTCTCATGTTGTAGTTATTACTAAAACATGACCCTAAAAACAAGTTTGCTTTGCTTATTTTTTTGTGTAGAATCTTTTACCGTGACACGTCTGGGAAGTAGTTTAGTTGTAGTTAGTATATCCAGTTACGCAGCGACTCTCTTATTTAGATAAATTAAACTTTGTCATATTTAGAAGAAATAGTTTTATATAGAAAATCACTAAAGATGAAACGTTTGTGTTTATATTTCGGGCATTTAAAATAAATAGTTTGATGTACAACTGTGTTAATACTATAGACGCAACTGAGTTTTTATGTAATAGGTGTATATTTTCAACACTACTTTGATTTTTTCTTTGTGAAATTATTTTTGGTTTGGGTATCAAACGGATGCGATTTAAGATTTGACAATAATTTGGTAAGTTATGTATAATTTTGAGGGTAAACACACAATCAAACAAGCAACTACCACCGTTCGACAACTGAACTCCTTTGTCCCCGTTCTCTCTGTTCACCCGATCCTTTATTTAATAAATGTATATGCTACATGTATCACGTATGTTTTCATTTTTTCTTAGTTGCAGTATATACCATTGAAATATGGAAAACTTTTCAATCCTAAAAATTAATTTTAATGACCAAATAAAAGTTGTTGTCACAATAATCACGGGTCACGGTTCGGTGAACATAGGTCGACTATAAATAGCTGACCTACGTCTCTTCAAGCTCATTCAGTATTCCGATCTCCTGGAGTAAAAATTTCTGAAGATGCCTCGTCCAATCGAAGGGGAAATGTCGGAAAGTAAATTAATTTTGATTCATGATTTCCATTGACCACAGCGGTGAAAACTTTCGTTCTTTGTTAACTTAGAGTTTAGTATCACCCATAAATCCCTAATCTCAGAGACTTCTTTCAAAGCTATGCGGCGAACTTCATAGTTGAAATTAATAATATTTTTATTTCTAGTGTATAATACTGTCTAACATTTGTAAAATTGTGGAACAAATTTCAAAATTAACTTTTGATTTTGCAATAAGCACCGAATGGATTCAAATCATTTCGGTTTTGAATTGGATGACAAATGTTTAGATCGTCTGCATACAGGAATGAACGATGCATAAAACACTAAGATAAATTATTTAAATACATGGGCACCACATATTTAATTCCGTAAACTTTCTCCAAGGTGGCTGCCCTTTGGAACGCCAGAAGGTACTTGAAAAGGATTCGAGATGAAATCATTACCCTTAACCAACTGACTCTGGTCCGTCTGATAAGACCATATCCACTTAAGCAGGAAGCTAGAAATACCGACCTCAGCGAGACGATCAACAAGTACTTGATTTCTTTTATCGAAGGTCTTACCAAAGAAGGTATAGATAGCACCTACCTCTCCCATCCATTGAATCCAATCAGAACAGAGTGAATTACATTAAAGACTGCTCTCAATAGATCTATGTAGTATATATATATATATATATATATATATATATATATATATATATATATAGAAAAATACTAAATTAGTGGGGATGCAGTCAAAGAAAAACAAAGGCCTAGTTCAAAAGATGAACCCTTTATTGTATAGTCAAGCTTTCGGGATTATTTACCCCTTCTTCAGGACATTTCTACAAAAAATTTTTAGAAAAAGATAACCACGTTAGTAACTAATTCTAGAATTTTGGTTTTTTTATATAACTCACCAATGTGGGTTTAAAATAAAAGCAAGATTGCATTCCATCAAACAAGAATTTATGTAATGTTTATTCTAAAACAAACCATCACACTTTGGAACATTTAAATTACAAAAATATTGTTATTTAACTGTTATTACATGATTAAAAATTGAAAAAATTTGAGGGATTATTGAAAACGAACGTTCATGAGGAACGCCATTATGTTACTTAAAACAGGTTGTGTTGCCGTATAAAACGATTTAATTTTTAAGATGATGAAATTACAAGGAAAACAAGGTGTGTAATAAGGATAGAGAATTGTTTTGTTAGATGTAAGCGACAAAGAAAGGAGAGAACTATACGACTGAACGTCGGTTACTCTGAACACGCGAAAGGTGATGGAGTGTTGCCTACATTAAGTGAAGGGCTATATACTGCCCAACGCAGTTTTAATCTCTACTAAATTTAAATAAATATATTTGAACATGAGAAGAGCAAAAAATTAGTTAATGCTTTTTTTTTGTGCCTAATTATCTGTTATGGAAACATAATTTTATTATTAAATGATGGAAGGGAGATTTAAGGAGTTATATTAAGTTCAATTTTTTTATCATTATAAAAATTTTTGAAACAAAGTAGAGGGACGGAAAACAGAGAGAAACTCTTTCACTCGTCAGGGGCGGGAGCGTCCAAGCACTGGTATTTGTTTTTATGTTTTTATTCAGACCTTGAGTATCACTTTTTTTATTCATCACTGGATCCTGTGAAATTATGTGAATCATCTCTAAGAACATGCGTTTGTAATATGATGAGGCTCTGTCAAGAATCTCAACATTATTCCAGTTAAGAGAATGGTTGTTATTAATAAAGTGTTCACTCAGTGCACAGGACGGTACCCCTCTCCGACAGTCACTTTTATGAGATGTGATTCTGCCCTTAAGGCTCCTAGACGTTTGCCCTATGTATACTAATTCACATTCGTTACAAGGAATTCTGTATACTACATTGTGGTTTTCAAGAGAGGACAAAGGTGTTTTAGTTTTTGTGAAAAGAAGAGATAAAGTCTTTTGTTGTTTTCTCGCTATTTTCACATCTGTATCTTTAAAAATATTGATCAATTTATTAGTGAGATTATCTATGTATGGAAGAGAGAAAAAACGTTGTGATGTATGAGGAGAATTATCATCCTGAGTCGACAATTGTATATTTATGTTACCAGGTGTGTCAACAGAAGAATGAGAAAGTAGTGGACTTGGATGAACGTTAGGATCTCTAAAATTATCAGTTATGTTGTGTTCAGTTTGGAACAAAATTTTTAGCACTAGCTTTGGGGGGTATGAATTTTCTAAAAAAATGGTTTTTAACTGTTGTAACACTTGATGTCTTTTAGTAGGATGAGAAAGTTTAACGGCTCTAGTTTTCATGCCTATAATTAGATTGATTTTTGTTCTAGCAGGGTGGTAGGAATAGTAGCTGATGAATCTGTTAGAACAGTATGGTTTTCTATACCATTGTGTTAGTAAAACATTGTCATCTGACCTGATGACTAACATGTCGAGGAAAGGAATGCTGTTGTTTACTTCCTTTTCACATGTAAATTGTATGTGTTCATTAAATGAATTAAACAGATCAAGAGCAAAATCTATTCTATCCCTGGGGAGCGCAAGTAAAAGATCATCTACGTAGCGTTTGACGAACGGTACGAAGAAAGGCATAAGATCTAGGCAATAGTCAATTAAGTCATCCAAGACATAGTTGACTAGAATAGGAGAAATAGTTGACCCCATAGGTGTACCAAAAATCTGTTTATAATAACTGTCATTAAAAATTAGGATATTAGAGTCAAAAATAAACTTCATTAATGTTTCAAATAGTTCATAATCCATGCCACAAAATTGGGATATGTGTTGCCACTTTTCTTTTAGACTATTTATTATGACATTCAATGGCAGATTAGTGAAGAGCGAAACAACATCAAAACTGACTATTACATAATCATTAGGTAGTTGATAATAATTAACAAAACTACTAAAGGCAAAAGAGTCTTTGACCCATATCCCAATTTTGTGGCATGGATTATGAACTATTTGAAACATTAATGAAGTTTATTTTTGACTCTAATATCCTAATTTTTAATGACAGTTATTATAAACAGATTTTTGGTACACCTATGGGGTCAACTATTTCTCCTATTCTAGTCAACTATGTCTTGGATGACTTAATTGACTATTGCCTAGATCTTATGCCTTTCTACGTACCGTTCGTCAAACGCTACGTAGAGGATCTTTTACTTGCGCTCCCCAGGGATAGAATAGATTTTGCTCTTGATCTGTTTAATTCATTTAATGAACACATACAATTTACATGTGAAAAGGAAGTAAACAACAGTATTCCTTTCCTCGACATGTTAGTCATCAGGTCAGATGACAATGTTTTACTAACACAATGGTATAGAAAACCATACTGTTCTAACAGATTCATCAGCTACTATTCCTACCACCCTGCTAGAACAAAAATCAATCTAATTATAGGCATGAAAACTAGAGCCGTTAAACTTTCTCATCCTACTAAAAGACATCAAGTGTTACAACAGTTAAAAACCATTTTTTTAGAAAATTCATACCCCCCAAAGCTAGTGCTAAAAATTTTGTTCCAAACTGAACACAACATAACTGATAATTTTAGAGATCCTAACGTTCATCCAAGTCCACTACTTTCTCATTCTTCTGTTGACACACCTGGTAACATAAATATACAATTGTCGACTCAGGATGATATTTCTCCTCATACATCACAACGTTTTTTCTCTCTTCCATACATAGATAATCTCACTAATAAATTGATCAATATTTTTAAAGATACAGATGTGAAAATAGCGAGAAAACAACAAAAGACTTTATCTCTTCTTTTCACAAAAACTAAAACATCTTTGTCCTCTCTTGAAAACCACAATGTAGTATACAGAATTCCTTGTAACGAATGTGAATTAGTATACATAGGGCAAACGTCTAGGAGCCTTAAGGGCAGAATCACATCTCATAAAAGTGACTGTCGGAGAGGGGTACCGTCCTGTGCACTGAGTGAACACTTTATTAATAACAACCATTCTCTTAACTGGAATAATGTTGAGATTCTTGACAGAGCCTCATCATATTACAAACGCATGTTCTTAGAGATGATTCACATAATTTCACAGGATCCAGTGATGAATAAAAAAAGTGATACTCAAGGTCTGAGTACCATTTACAGCTACATCCTAAAATTACATAAAAACAAATACCAGTGCTTGGACGCTTGACGAGTGAAAGAGTTTCTCTCTGTTTTCCGTCCCTCTACTTTGTTTCAAAAATTATTATAATGATAAAAAAATTGAACTTAATATAACTCCTTAAATCTCCCTTCCATCATTTAATAATAAAATTATGTTTCCATAACAGACAATTAGGCACAAAAAAAAGCATTAACTAATTTTTTGTTCTTCTCATGTTCAAATATATTTATTTAAATTTAGTAGAGATTAAAACTGCGTTGGGCAGTATATAGCCCTTCACTTAATGTAGGCAACACTCCATCACCTTTCGCGTGTTCAGAGTAACCGACGTTCAGTCGTATAGTTCTCTCCTTTCTTTGTCGCTTACATCTAACAAAACAATTCTCTATCCTTATTACACACCTTGTTTTCCTTGTAATTTCATCATCTTAAAAATTAAATCGTTTTATACGGCAACACAACCTGTTTTAAGTAACATAATGGCGTTCCTCATGAACGTTCGTTTTCAATAATCCCTCAAATTTTTTCAATTTTTAATCATGTAATAACAGTTAAATAACAATATTTTTGTAATTTAAATGTTCCAAAGTGTGATGGTTTGTTTTAGAATAAACATTACATAAATTCTTGTTTGATGGAATGCAATCTTGCTTTTATTTTAAACCCACATTGGTGAGTTATATAAAAAAACCAAAATTCTAGAATTAGTTACTAACGTGGTTATCTTTTTCTAAAAATTTTTTGTAGAAATGTCCTGAAGAAGGGGTAAATAATCCCGAAAGCTTGACTATACAATAAAGGGTTCATCTTTTGAACTAGGCCTTTGTTTTTCTTTGACTGCATCCCCACTAATTTAGTATTTTTCTGCTTAATTAGTCAGTCACGACTAGAATTCACTCTATATATATATATATATATATATATATATATATATATATATATATATATACTTAGGAGAGTTTCTTGGGTTTTTGGTCTGAATTATCTGTTTGAAAAATAAAACTTGTTTATTCTTCGGAAATCATTTTAATTTGTTTTTTTTTTCCAAACGTTTCGGCAACATGCCTTCATCAGTGGATTCTAATACAGGTCACTAAAACTAACAAACAATACTGTTTTGGATTCTTACTTATAAACATGTCTACTTTTTTCTTTTTTTTTTTTTGTTTTGTGTAAGAGGATAAAAATGTTCTTTTATATACATATACATTCATACATAAGTACACCCCTGCACAGATATATACATATATACAGAAATTTAATAAACACGTATAACCTAATTAATATTACTTTTTTTTTTATTTTTAAAACAAAACGTTCAAGTTGGATGTATAATTATACTATAACTCACCTAAGAAGGTAAATTTTTTTAATCCATTCACAAATGGGACATATACACTTAAAATTTGTTCTACATATATGTGACAATACAGTATATACATACTTAAAACTACTGACTGACTGAAATTAAAAGTCGTTTTGCTGCTGTTGCTCGTCATATATATTGTTTTTATTGGGTTAAAAAACAAGGTGTTTTATATTGTTATTATTTTGGTATGTGGAACGAGCGCATTTATTTTATATTTTTGTAATTAGTGTACCTATTATTATTTCATTTAAGATAAAATGTAGAAAATTGAACAATTTTTTTATTTTTGCAAATTGCCATTTAATTTTAAAATTTAAATTTAGATTAACGAGAATTTAAGCGATTTTTGAGGTATTGTGTAGTCTGACCGATGTATACTCCAGGACAGTCTTTACAAGGTATTTTATATATGGTGTGTGTTTTTTGATTGGTTGGAGTTGGGGTTTTGAGAGAACTAAAAAATTTTTTTTGGAAGGTGTTGTAACTTTTGTGGCATACGGTTATTTTATGTTTATCAAAAATAGTTTTTATATTTTCTGAAAGGCCTTGTACGTATGGGATTGATAGAAACTTATTTTTATCTGTATGTTTTTCGGTTGGTATAATTTGATTTGGGCTGTTTATTTTATGCAATCTAGAATTAAATATAGAGTTAATTAATTTTTTTGGATAGCTATTTTGAATTAAGATATTTTTAGCTTTTCTTATTGCTTGTGGTTGATATTTTACATTGCTTAATTTTATTGCTCTATCGGCTAGCCCGATAATAACTGATTTTTTTTGGTTCATTGGATGTTGAGAAAAATAATTTACATATCTGCCTGACCATGTGCTTTTTGTATACCATTCTGTTTCGATAATGTTGTTCTTATTATGTAATGTCATATCTAGAAAGTTTATTTGAGAATTGTTTTCAGTTTCGATAGTGAATTTCAGTTTTTCATGAAAATTGTTAAAGGCGTTTAAAATCTAATTGCATTTGTCTCTGGGAATTAAGGTTATACAATCGTCGACGTACCTATAGAAGAATGGAAGAGGAATACATAATTTTTCGATTATATTGCGTTCTAACTCCTCCATAACTAATTGTGCAACCACACCAGATATAGGGGGACCCATTGCGCATCCCTCTACTTGTTTATAAAAATTATTTTTGTACATGAAAAATGTGGACTTTAAAGTTAATTCGATAGCAATTAGTAGGAATTGTTTGTTGTAGTTTGTTTTTGATTTGAGTGATTTTAGTTTCTAGGTGCTTTATATTAATTATGGTGTCGCTAATTAGTAATTTTAAGGTTTTTAATTTAAAGACATTTAAGATCAAATTTAAGTAATGAAAACAAAAAATTTTAATCAAATTTTAAATAATGAAAACAAAAAATATGAATCTTTATTTGAAAAAATCAAAACAAAAAATATAAACAAAATTAAATTATTAATTGAGAAAAAAAATAAAACTAATCCAAAAAAAATTAATGTACAAAAAGAATGGATCGAAAATCTTACCGACACTGAAATTTCAGAATATGCAATTGATATATTAAGTTTGGGATCTAATTTTGCTTTTCCAATAACAAATCCCAATGACCTCCCTATTCCTGATATAATATCATCCGTCGAAACATCAATTAGTAACCTTAATAATAACGAAAAAGATAAAATCAGAGCAAATTGTTGTAACACCCTCAAAACTTATCAAAATAAACTCAAATGTAACCAATATAAAATCAAACATAATGATATAAACAAGGAACTACATAATAAAATCAAAAAAACTAATATTTTTCTGAAAAATAATCCAAACCTAAAAATTATACGACCTGACAAATCAAATAAAACCGTTATCATGAACACAACAGAATACGATAATAAAATGAAATTACTTTTAAATGACATAGATACTTACAAAAAAATAAACACAGATCCTACAAATATTTTTCAAAAAAGAAATAACGAACTTGTTACGCGTTGGGAAAACAAAAACTACATATCACCTAGTTGTGCAAAAGACTTAAAAATCCATAATGCTCAAACACCAAAATTATACGGATTGCCAAAATTACACAAGGAAGGCATTCCAATGCGACCAATTACCTCTTGTCTACAATCACCACTAAACAACCTCTCTAAATTTTTAAAACGAATTCTAGAAAATATCATAAACAAAAGCGCTACTTACATTAAAGATTCCTGGGATTTCAAAGAAAAAATAAATAATTTTCCCGTACCACAAAATCATATTCTAATCTCACTTGATGTGGTCTCTTTATACACAAATGTACCAATAGAACTAGCCCTCCAACTTATTGAAAAAAAATGGTCTGAAATTAAAAAATTTACAGATATACCCATGGAAGAATTTCTAATTGCTATCGAATTAACTTTAAAGTCCACATTTTTCATGTACAAAAATAATTTTTATAAACAAGTAGAGGGATGCGCAATGGGTCCCCCTATATCTGGTGTGGTTGCACAATTAGTTATGGAGGAGTTAGAACGCAATATAATCGAAAAATTATGTATTCCTCTTCCATTCTTCTATAGGTACGTCGACGATTGTATAACCTTAATTCCCAGAGACAAATGCAATTAGATTTTAAACGCCTTTAACAATTTTCATGAAAAGCTGAAATTCACTATCGAAACTGAAAACAATTCTCAAATAAACTTTCTAGATATGACATAACATAATAAGAACAACATTATCGAAACAGAATGGTATAAAAAAAGCACATGGTCAGGCAGATATGTAAATTATTTTTCTCAACATCCAATGAACCAAAAAAAATCAGTTATTATCGGGCTAGCCGATAGAGCAATAAAATTAAGCAATGTAAAATATCAACCACAAGCAATAAGAAAAGCTAAAAATATCTTAATTCAAAATAGCTATCCAAAAAAATTAATTAACTCTATATTTAATTCTAGATTGCATAAAATAAACAGCCCAAATCAAATTATACCAACCGAAAAAAATACAGATAAAAATAAGTTTCTATCAATCCCATACGTACAAGGCCTTTCAGAAAATATAAAAACTATTTTTGATAAACATAATATAACCGTATGCCACAAAAGTTACAACACCTTCCAAAAAAAATTTTTTAGTTCTCTCAAAACCCCAACTCCAACCAATCAAAAAACACACACCATATATAAAATACCTTGTAAAGACTGTCCTGGAGTATACATCGGTCAGACTACACAATACCTCAAAAATCGCTTAAATTCTCGTAAATCTAAATTTAAATTTTAAAATTAAATGGCAATTTGCAAAAATAAAAAAATTGTTCAATTTTCTACATTTTATCTTAAATGAAATAATAATAGGTACACTAATTACAAAAATATAAAATAAATGCGCTCGTTCCACATACCAAAATAATAACAATATAAAACACCTTGTTTTAACCCAATAAAAACAATATATATGACGAGCAACAGCAGCAAAACGAATTTTAATTTCAGTCAGTCAGTAGTTTTAAGTATGTATATACTGTATTGTCACATATATGTAGAACAAATTTTAAGTGTATATGTCCCATTTGTGAATGGATTAAAAAAATTTACCTTCTTAGGTGAGTTATAGTATAATTATACATCCAATTTGAACGTTTTGTTTTAAAAATAAAAAAAAAAGTAATATTAATTAGGTTATACGTGTTTATTAAATTTCTGTATATATGTATATATCTGTGCAGGGGTGTACTTATGTATGAATGTATATGTATATAAAAGAACATTTTTATCCCCTTACACAAAACAAAAAAAAAAGAAAAAAGTAGACATGTTTATAAGTAAGAATCCAAAACAGCGTTGTTTGTTAGTTTTAGTGACCTGTATTAGAATCCACTGATGAAGGCATGTTGCCGAAACGTTTGGGAAAAAAAAAACAAATTAAAATGATTTCCGAAGAATAAACAAGTTTTATTTTTCAAAAAGATAATTCAGACCAAAAACCCAAGAAAATCTCCTAAGAATATAAATCAATTGGTCCATACACTCCATATAAATATATATATATATATATATATATATATATATATATATATATATATATATATATAAATATATATACTATGCTGCTACGTGACAACAGAGTATTAATCTCGGATGGATTCTTGGTAACCACAAATGTAGGTTATGACTCTGTTGATGTCTCTGGTTGTGGATTGTATTCGTTTCTCGATTAGTTGACTGTACTGATAAAGACCTTAAGTCAGAAACACAAAATCCTACTATGTAATAGTTTTGGACGCATTAATCTTTTTCTACTACAAAAATGAAAGAAAACGCAGTTTATATATGTATAAACAAATGGCTGTGTACGGAAATAAATCGAGTCATACTTTAATATTCCCAATAAAGGGAAATATTCATAACGAGGGAGGTTCCGGGGAAAAAAAGTTTACAAGTTTTTTTTATTTATTATATAGAAGTTAGCAATGTGAATCTACAGCAGAAAATAAAACTGAAAATAAAATATACGACAAACTTACACATTTTATTAAAAAAGAATTATTTTCGATCTTTATGACAAAAAAATGGTTCTTCAAGTTTGAAATAGTAACTTAAAGCATGAAGCAAATTCGAGAGTTTAACTAGAAACAGCACTGGGACTGGTGCTCTACGCTTTTTTTGTTCAATAAACTTATGTAAATCTGTCGTCCAAGATAGATTCTCATACATTTACATCAACGTACAAATTTTATTTTTGGTTTTTAGTTTGCTTTGTAGAGGCGATAATTTTATTTCTAATCTATCAGTTTCTTATAGGTCTTTTCTGACTTTCATAACCGTTGCTTACCTGATTGTAAAAATGTTTTTATAAAATTTATTATTGGTATGTATTACAGAAGTTGTTAGGATTAAAATGCCGTTTACCTAAAAAACTTAAATGGCGTAACCTTGATCCTGTATGATTTTATTAAATCTATGTAACATTTTAGTGTGTTTTATTTTTTCTGTCATAAACCGTTTTGTTCTAAATCAATGCAAAAAATCTAACAATGATATTTACAATTACAAGCAAATAAATAGAGAGATACATGACAGTTTCTTTACTCGTGGACTTCCTACTGCAAGATGTAACAATAACTCGAAAGCTCAGAGTTTAAAACATAAACCCCTGCATTAATTAAGAAAGAGTCTAAAAGAATATATGTATATATATATATATATATATATATATATATATATATATATATATATATATATATATTTAGGTTTTTTTCTGTTCATTAAAATTCACAAAAAGAGTAGGTAGAGAAGTTTTTCAAAAAAAAAAATGCTAATCTAAATAGGATATATTGAAAAAAACAAATTGATTTTATAACATTGACTAAAATATATGTTATTCTGATAATTAACGGCGAAACTTAAAAATATTTGGAAATATTTTTCTGCAGTTTAAAAACATGAATATGTCAACACAAAATGGTTGATGCTATACAGGATGGAGGATTGATAAAAATATAATTAAAAACTTGCAAACTCAGCATACATTCGTTAATTAAATGTATGTGGAGTCCAATTTAATAATTTTTATCTAATTTTTTGTGCGACCCTATAAATCTATAAAAGTGGTAATGTTAAACAATAAATCCAGAAGATAGGTAAATACGATGTTGTGTAAAATAAGGTCATTTGTAGTCTTGCTAATAAAAAAATAAATATCGCGTTTTCTGATAACTCTATACCACAGATCTACAAACAAAGAAAAACTAAAATTCGTGGTTTGCATTTTATAACAATACATCCCTTTACGTGTTTCTAAATTTTGACCCAAATATTTACATTAAAAAATGTATAATGCACTATACCTTAGTCTCAATAATTTGAAATTCAAGTATTTGTTGTAAGTTTTATGGGAATATTCGTACTAGATTCTCAAAATCATGTTTTACTTTCACTAAGACCATTTTGTAATTATGGCTCACAATTATTCTTACGTGGTTTAATAACGTCCTTTCCAAATTAAAGAAGTCCCCGCGTGCATTGTTTCTGAACGATTTTCTTGTCTTTCAAATACTCTTTTTAAATCATGCTAGCATTAGTGACCCAGAAATCGGCAAAGATAGAAGCTGTAACTGTTAAAATAAAACAAAACTGCTCACAATGCCTCGGGTTGTCACAACTTCACTATTACTGATTTGGTTTTCGTTTAAATTTTTGCACGACATAACTATAAATAGAAATATGTATATAGGGTTATCTGATTTGTCGGCAAAACATTTTGATGATTTGTGTATTAGCCAAATATTCTGATATACTTAATACACATTTAGCAGCTTGTAGAGACAATGTTGTTCAATAAATATATTACAAAGCGCCTTGGGTGGCTGAGCTTGTAGTGCGTTAGTAATCTAAAAGTTGACTTGCTGTAGGTAACTTGTTAAAGGCCAAAAGCTACGTCGTAGTGAGAGATCTAGAGCGTGTCGGGGGTTGAAGTAACCAGCATCCCAAGTAGCACATATAATCATATATGAGCTAAAATGCTGTTAGACCGGCTTTGGCTAAAATTGCTAGCCAAAATAACAGTTCTATTACAGTATAGAGACGGAAATATTGCTAAAGTGGGAAATAATAATTTGGCCATAATGGGATAAAAAAATTTTTCCGAAATTTACCTAAATAATTCCTCATTTTCTGCCTTTTTTTCATTTGCATGATAAATCGTCAATTGTTTCAAATTATGTAGAAATAGTATTAACAGAACCAATCAGTGTAAGAATTTATTAGCCAAGAGGAATTTCAAAGATAACAAATCATGGTTCCGTAGAAATACACTATGACTTATTGTGTAAAATATTTTAAGTTTGGCGGTTAGTAGGGATAAAAAACACTTGCGCAGGAACTTTTACTGTTAAAAGAATCTAAGATTGGCATGTCGTCGCCACTTCTTGAAACTAAAAATTTCGTTTTCTACCATTATTTTTTTTTTAGTTTGGAAATTTTCTTTATTAAGAAAATTGATTGAAATGTTTTTTTAAAGTTTTCAAGTAATGGCGGCTAAGAAATTGGTTTAATTATAATTTCAATCATGGCTGATCATAAAAAGTTTTGGGCTATTTTTTAAGCAAACATTCCTTGCAATTGGGCACTTTGAAAGCAAATATTTATCAAATGGCAATAGTTTTCAAATGTAGCCAAAAATAGTAACATCTACTAAAATTTTACCAATAAAAATGGCTAATTTCAGTTCCAGGGGCCAGCGTAACAAAATTAAATAATGATTACCCCAATTCGGCGTTTTTTTTTGTAATATGTGGTGGTATATTTAAACTATTTATTAGACATTTTGTATGGTAAATAAATTATATTTCGTTTTTCTAAATTAATCTTCAGTTTGGTTTAAGTATAGTTTTATAGGTTATAAACGTAAATTTGAAAACGTGGCATTTTTTAGCAATATTATAGCAAAAGTAAGTGAAATAACTACCCAATTTTAGTCTAATTTTGAAACAAAAATATGATAAGAGACTTTTGCACTTTCCATCGTTTCTACCAATGAGATTAACGCACTGAATAATTTAATTTAATACTGATTATTAAAAAAGCATGGTAGTAGTTAATTTTTCAGAAAATTAAAGTGAGCTAATAATAATTATTTCGATTTTTTTTAGACAAAAATTATCAAATTTACAAGCGATTTGAAACAAGAATAAATGTAAAGATCTCAAAAAATATAAAAAAAACCTAAAACAATTTAGATAAATAGGTAAAAATAAACACAAAGAACCCTAAATTTAGCTTCAAGGCTACTCTTACACATAACTAAAACGTATTGTGTAATATATAACCACTTAAAAACTAAATAAAGTCCAAACTAAATGAAATATATGCCAAGTGAATTACAAAAAAGCAATCTGACAGTATAAAAAAGATTATTGCAGATCAGACAATTATTTTTCGAATTCGATTGACAGAATTTTTAGAACAAGTGATAATTTGTTGCATAAATTAAAAGCTTGATATGTAAAACCCTTTCGGAACAGCGCTCTAGCATATCATAGTATGGTCATACATCTCATTACATGAATTTTGACCTCTTCGTATTTCAAGTGAATTTTGGTTAGAAAATGACTATATACAAAATTGTATTAATTACATTGAAATAATACCAATGACGCCGCTAGAACCTTTCTCCAGTTTTTCAATAGTTTGTTTCGGTTTGAATATAGTAATTTAAGTTTCATAAGAGACTCGTAAACAGAAACAATGATGTGGTCCGTAAATCTCAACCGACAGACAATAAAGGCCTTAGGAATTTGTCGCCCTAACAATGGGAATCCTGAAATCATGTTTAGTTAAGTACAGATTCGAAGGCAATCGCTCGTGCTCCTTTAAAAACACTGCAGCTGGGTTGCAAGTTGGGTGTCCTTAGCGTAAGCTTCATACGTACAAGTTTCCGCTTAATAAATTATAAGCAAAAGGGCTCCCAGGATTGAGCCCTGGAAACATCTGAGTTCAGCGGTCTAGTCTGAGATGACATCATACACTCGAACACCATGCATTGCTGCCTATCTATCAGGTAGGAAGCAATAAAATCAAAGCAATAAAATCAACTGACAGGCAATCTGTAATGTCACAACTATGGATATAATAGGGATGTTATCGAATGCCCCAGAGAAGTCCAACAGAAATAAAATCGACAGGCAATCTGTTTAATGGGAGATCACACATCCTGGAAATAAGCAATTATTTTTTATAAAATAAATGTCATTTAACTACTTAAAACTTATTTTAAATACTTATCTTCAACTTGGTTTTAGTTTAAAATGATTTGCAGTATAGCTTTGTGCTGCATTGTTGCTTTAATACAAGGCACTGTTTCAGTATTTTATCGTTACTTGATAAATATTTCAGATACACTTTATTGAATCGAAAGTACAAAAGATGTTTTTAAATTACATTTTTAACACATTACTGCGAACCCGCAATACCCTTAATATAATTCTTTGTACCCTACCAAAAATCAATCATGAGTCGTCGAATTTTTCAACATAAAAACGGGAAACCGCAGACAAAAAATAATATAGTTTAATCTGTGTGAGCCAGTTGGTGAAACACCAACGAGCA
Source organism: Kuschelorhynchus macadamiae (assembly GCA_030620095.1). NCBI lineage: Eukaryota > Metazoa > Arthropoda > Insecta > Coleoptera > Curculionidae > Kuschelorhynchus > Kuschelorhynchus macadamiae. Next base: position 184,544 of record JAUTXW010003697.1, on the reverse strand, counting down.
AAGTCGACTTTTATATGGGATTGTGGTTAAACCATTTGATTTGTTTTTTTTTCTCTTGAAATATTTGATTAGGTTGACTCGTCAGTTTGATATATCTTAATCTATTTTCACTGGTATACCGCAGACCATGATATTCAGTGGGTTGTCTCATTCGTTTAGTACCAGATTATTGTACAGAGACTAATTATTCTTTAGAGAAAAATACGCATTAATAAAAACAGGATATATATATATATATATATATATATATTTTTTTTTTTTTTTGGAAGACCGCTAAAACATTGTAATTTGGCCAACAATACACAGGTGTTTCTGACTTAAGGTCTTCATCAGTACAGTCAACTAGCGCCAAAATTAATTCACAAAACCACACCATAGTGACCAGATTCACCAACAGGAGCAAAACCGACATTTGTCGTTACCAAGGGAACATACGAAATCTTCGCCGGAGTTGATACTCTATTTTCACGGAGCAGCATATAGCCACCTGTGTCGAAATTCAGAACCCAAGAGTAATTAAATCGAAAGTAGGAAATAATTGACGCTCTTCTCATCATCACTATTTTTTTCGAATACGAACCTGGATTTTTAATTTCATTTTTAACAAGCGTTTGGCCTCCCAAAACCAACGCAGGTTCGTATTTAAAAAAATCAAGTTGATGTGGAATTTGTTTTGTAATATCTCTTCAAATGCAGCCTGAAAAAAATAAAAAGGAAAAGGAGGAGATTTTCGTGGATATATTGGAAAGTTGGAATTTTTCAACTTTATCAACGACATGTTATTCGACATTTAATTGCGCAACTTTGTCCTAGTTTAGCCAACCTCGTATCTCTTACGGCTTTTAAAACGCCAGTGCTAACCCATCTAATTTGTAACACCCTGTATATAACTTTTTTTAGTTCTCTAGAATGTTTTCAATATTTAAATCGTATGTCATTCAATTGCCCCTATTCATATAATTATTGGACTCTTTTTTTATATAATATGTAGAGCATTATTTTATACCTCGCCAAATTAAGAATTTAAACAGAAAAAAATTAATTATAAAATCTCAAAACACTGGTTTTATAAATATGACTTTTATCAAAATTTTTATTTTTCTAAAGAATTGGATTGGTGCACTTGTACATAAAAATCTGTACCTGTATTAAATAGCGGACAAGAAAAATATCCCACAATCGTCATGCAAATTGCCTTTCCTCGAAACAAAAAATAAAAATTACAAAGAGTGAAAATTGAGTTTAAATGATAATTTGATTTTCATTGTACGTCTGTGTTCAATGCACACAATCAAAAAGACTCAAGTGATTCAATAAAATATGAATCATTTCAAGCTTTCGGACGCGGTCAAGAAAGTTGTATAGTCATTTTGCCCCTCACTGACGATAATTATGGCATTTAATTAAAGCAGGTAGCATCTCAACTGGTCTTGGGTTATTAGAAATAAAAGGAGACTGTAATTTAATGATTATTATAAATTAGTCGAGGAATAAGTATTTTTTGATAAGCAAGAACAAAACAACTAATTTTGTAAAGAGACTATATATATATATATATATATATATATATATATATATATATATATATATATATATATATATATATATATATATATATATATATATATATATATATATATATATATATATATATATATATATATATATATATATATATATATATATATATATATATATATATATATATATATATATATATATATATATATATATATATATATATATATATATATATATATATATATATATATATATATATACATTATATATATATATATATATATATATATATTATATATATATATATAACTATATATATATATATATATATATATATATATATATATATATATATATATATATATATATATATATATATATATATATATATATATATATATATATATATATATATATATATATATATATATATATATATATATATATATATATATATATATATATATATATATATATATATATATATATATATATATATATATATATATATATATATATATATATATATATATATATATATATATATATATATATATATATATATATATATATATATATATATATATATATATATATATATATATATATATATATATATATATATAATGTGTTTTCATTCCGGGTGTACAGTTTTTCTTGTAATAAAGAACTCAGCATATCTGAGACAACAGCTAATTCTTCTGGAATTTCCAAGATTTTTTGCCTCATTAAACTCAGCGGTATCAAATCATCCGGATCGTCATCTGACTCCAAATTATTCGCTGTTTCACCGGGTAGAATTTTGCTTCAGCATTTTTGCACAACATGTGGGGAAACTTTCTCCCACGCACTATGCAGTAGGCATGTAGCATCTCTCAGAGTAATGTTCTTGAGCAATTTACAAACGTCTTTTTCTTCACTGGAAAGAATGTGTGCTAACAAACTCTTCCTATAAAATAGCTTTGTCAAGCGAATGGCGTTTTGGTCTAATGGTTGAATAAGCGCAATGCTGGCGGCAAAAAAGTGTTGTAATGCATCCATCTTCAGTTACAAGTTGTTCTTGAGGTCCATGGCTGGAGGCATTGTCGACGAGTAGAAAGGCTTTTGCGGGTAGATTTTTTAGTAACCTCTGACCTGCCGGATGAATTAGTGATGGAACCATTCCTGGAATATAGCAGTGGTCAAATATGCGTTGCGCGATGATTTATATTCAACCGGAAGTGATGCATTTTTAAACGCTCTCGGATTTTTAGCTTTACCGATCAGTAATAGCTTTAGTTTATGTGACCCATCGCTATTCACCCAGGCCAAAAATGTTACTCTCTGTTTACACATTTTTCGTCCAGGTGCTGTTTTTTCATGAAAGTGTGCTAACGCTTTCTTTGGCAGCAGTTTCTAGTACAAAGCTGATTCATTGGCGTTATATATTTGGGACGGAGAAATATTCAAACTTTTAATTTTCTCCTACAACGTCAGTATAAAAGGATCAACAGCGCTTTCATTGCAGGATAACTTTTCGCCGCAAATTTTTAACGCGCGTAAACCATGCCTGCTTCTGAACTTCGCAATCCAACCCCTACTAGCCACAAAATTATCCTCTCCGTAACTTTGGACGTAGAATTGCTTTGCTTTTGCCGCCAAAATTTCATATGATATAGGAATCTGCCTTGATCGTTGACTACAAAACCAAGCATACAGCAATTTTTCCATTTCTGGATACTCTGCAGATCGTAACGTTTTTCTGTTTCCAGGACCAACGAAGCAACTCTCGAGAAATCTATATTGAAAAAATAGCTAACGTTACTACACACGCATAAAAAAAAATGACGAATTCTTATCGCTCGATTTTTTTTTCGCTTTTTAATGTCACATATTGTCGATGCGCCGACTCCGTACTGTGCAGCCAAAGCTGTTCCACTGAACCCACGACATAATTTGTCCAATATTTCAGTCTTTTGTTTCAAAGATAGTGTCACATGTTTGCTTTTTGGAGCTATTTTACTAACGATGCACGCAACAAACCTGTTTGAACCAGTCTGAACTAGTTAAATCTGTAAATCTGGCTAACTGAGGAGACATTCGAATTAGCGCATACATGAAAATTCGGATTACAAGATACACCATTACGGTGTTTTTTCAATTCAATTCAATATTTATACATATATATATATATATATATATATATATATATATATATATTTATATTTATATATATATATATATATATATATATATATATATTTATATATATATATATATATATATATATATATATATATATATATATATATATTTGTTGATTTTTTCTCCTTTACGGATGGAAAAATATAATGTGTTTTCATTTCGTGTGTACATCCGTTCACTACTGTTGTTCTAAAAAGAACAGTTTTGCTGACGTTTCACCAAAATCACATTTGGCATTTTCGAAGCTTTCTTTCTCGCGTCCGAATAGAGACTAAAGTTTTGATGACCGCGACGCTTCCTTTTATACCCTCACTCGGGGCCGAAGGTTATATCTGCGCAGGCGTAGGTCGTTATTTATGTTTTCCGGATAGTGCTGTTTTTGTTGCGCTAATTGCGCTTGAGTTTTTGCGATTTTAGATTTGTCGATTATTGTCTTCCATACTGTTGGTAGTTTTAATGATTCGCCCCTTTTATTCAAATCACCTTGTTTTTCAATTTCTAATAATAACCTTCGGCCCCGAGTGGGGGTATAAAAGGAAGCGTCGCGGTCATCAACACTTTAGTCTCTATTCGGACGCGAGAAAGAAAGCTTCGAAAATGCCAAATGTGATTTTAGCGAAACGTCAGCAAAACTGTTCTTTTCAGAACGACAGTAGTGAACGGATGTACACCCGGAATGAAAACACATTGTATTTTTCCGTCCGTGAAGGAGTAAAAATCAACACTATACACCTCTACGGGGAGGAGATTTTCAAGACAATCAAAATGTATGAGAAACTGAGAGGTAGGAAAACTAATTTTTATGTGATCTAACCTTCCAAATTAAGTGTCGTGACAGCGATTTACTTCCTACTTTTACACGGTTGTCTTATCATACTAAAACTAGAAAAACTAACACCATACTTCAAAATGCTAGTAAGGCGTTATTAAAAGAACAAATCCATCAAACTAGAAAACAACTAGCCGAGACAGAGAAAAAACTTTTAAAGTTACACCTTAAACTAAGTAACATCATTCACCCTTTATTGTGTAATCGCATAGAAACTTTTGCTTTTTGGCGAACAGAATCAAATAAGAATATTAAGACAGATAAACTTTCGAAAAAGTATGACAATCTTCTAAGAAAGTCGAGTCAGCCACAAAGATCATCAGTAGACGTCGATAAATTAATACATAATATATCATCCTACAGTCTCTCAGAAAGTGAAAAATCCGTACTGAGTAAGGGTTTTAATTTTGCGATATCTCCTAAGGAAATCCCTAAAGAAGAAATAATAGCTGGAGTGGACGCTGTCCTTGACTCCTCTGAAGAAACAAAAGCAGAGGAGATTCGACAAGAGGTGGCAAGAATTTTAAGATCAAGCAAAACACCAAAACAAAACCTAAATGCCACTGAACAAAGGGCCCTAATAAACCTTCGAAAAAATAAAGACATCACAATCCTTCCAGCAGATAAAGGAAGCGCAACAGTGGTTATAAATACCCAAGATTACATACAAAAAATGCAGGATATCCGACAAGACAATTGTTATAGGCCTGTTCCAAGGGACCCGACAACGTACCTAGAAAAAACAACTAAAAATAAAATATAAAGTTCACCAATAAACCCTGAAATTCAACAAAAAATCATACCACGGGAAAAGTCGAGCAGATGTCCTAAACTCTATGGTTTACCAAAAATACACAAACCAGGGGCGCCTATCAGACCTATTGTTAGTGGTGTTAATTCGCAGCTACAAAAACTGGAGAAATACCTTTCTGAAATTATGCAACCAACTGTAGAAAAAGCTGATTCATTTGTAAAAAACTCGGAGCATTTCACTCGAATTATACGAGATATCGTCCTTGAAAAAAACGATATCATAGCAAGCCTAGATGTCAAATCGTTATATCCCAGTATTCCCATCGACGAAGCATTGGACAAGATTGCTATGAACGAGGATTTCCAGGCACATATAATAGAACTCTCGGAGCATTGCCTCAAAAATACTTATTTTTCTTTCAACGGGCAAATGTATAAACAAATGGATGGTGCTCCAATGGGGTCCTCGCTATCACCAGTAGTCGCGAATTTATTTATGATATACCTCGAGAAAGAAGCTCTTGAGAAAGCAAGTTTAAAACCCAAATTATGGATTCGTTACCCCAGAATACAATTTACTTTAGAGTTAGAGGAAAACAACAAATTACCATTTTTAGATGTTTTGGTCACAAAACTACATAACGGACATTTCGAATACACCGTGTATAGAAAACCAACACATACAGACAGATATTTAAATGCAAAATCACATCATTACCCAGCACAAATTCAAGCTGTGGCAAATACTCTAATATCTAGATCCGTGCGACTAACTGAAACAGACGAGACAGAACGAACTTAAGGTAATATCTAGTGCTTTAAAGAAAAATGGCTACACAAATCGCACCATAGAGAAAGGTATTAATGCACAGGTTTCCCGAACAACGAACAACAAAAAATATGAACCGGGAAAGCAACGAGTAGTCTTACCATATGTAAAAGGCACAACAGACAGAATCGGAAGAATTCTGAGGAAACACAACATACAAACAATACACAAGCCACAAACAACTATAGGTAAACTACTCGGAAACCCAAAAGATAAAATCAAACTGGAAAACCACGGAGTGTACAGTATTCCGTGCCAGGACTATGAAAAGTTTTACGTAGGGCAAACTAACAGGCGAATATCAGCAAGAGTGGAAGAGCATAAACTCAGCATCAGAAATAAACAAACAACCTCAGCTTTATTCCTACATCATCAGGAAACCGGCCATAAAATAAATTTCGATAGGTGTAGGGAGATTGCCAATATAGAACATTATAAGACCAGAATAATCCGAGAAGCCAGTAAAGTCGGTTGTCCATTAAAGAGCTCCATGAGTGGGTCGCACTCACCCGAAAATACAATTTATAACCCTTTCAACAGGTGCAAAAATGTCATTGGATGAGCGTTTTCTCAACCCACACCCGGCAACTCAGACGTTTTTAAGAATGTTTCTAATACATTTGCTATTCGATGGTACCAAAATATCTAGGTACCTATAGTATATAGTTCTACCCTACATAAATGCAACTTGCTTAGATACATTTTGCTCCAAAAGCTGTCAAACACTAATTTAAAAGTATCTACATTTTAATTTTATGTATAATATTCACTCTATAAAATAAATCCATATATTTACATATTAACTACAGGTTAACTAAACTAATAAGAAGAGAACAGGTGGCACCCACAAGTCTTCAGAAACGCAAAAAGATAAAGTATTCCTCGATAATGACAACGCCACGCCCGTCATCAATAACCAGACTTACGACAAGAAGATTGACGAAGTCCTTTCCAGTACAGATTTCTTTCTTTCCAAAGATCCACTAGCTACCATGAAAGGAAGGGAATATCGGATCCAGAAAAAAATACGTACGGTAAATCTCAACAGGTACAAGTGTTAGGCTAGCAGCAGATCATAGCAAACTACAAGCATACTTACAAAGTTCCTTCTTGATACCATTCATCCCTTACGGGGTAAGTCAAAACCTTCTATTAGGTATTCTAATCATTTTGTTTTTATACTCAAAAATGTAACAGTGAATAGTGATGATATAATAGATTTGCAAGCTTTCATGTGGAATGTCTTTATACAAATCTTCCGACTAATGAGTCCCTCAATATTATTTGACAAAAATTGTATAAAGGCAACTCTCGGAGCGGAACTGAAACCCAACTCTTTTAACATATTTTTTTAAAATTCGCTATCTTTATGGCTTTCAACAAAATTACACATTTATGAGATATTAAAGAACAACAAAGACAAATAATGGCTATTTCGAGATTCTCTTTCCTTGTATTTTTATATAGTTCCAGTCCTGGCTGCCTCTGCAGGAAATAATAAAGCTGTTGGAATGCTGCTTCCGTAAGTCTTACTTTCGGACCGAATATGGCATTTAAGCAATTAGGACTGTTATAGTTAAAACTTTGGCTAAGGTATTTGAATGACACATCTATAATTTGAACGGGTAAAAATCGACAATAATTTGAGGTATTTTCAGATCATATAAATAGTATTAGGAGATATCAGAGATTTATCAGGATGCAGTGTACAGAAAGTCAATTCACACGAGACAATACCCCATTAATTAAACCCATTAAAGGTCCAACCATTCTGAGGCTACGAAGAAAGGAATACTAAAAATACTTTAATATAGAGCTGCCAAATGATCTTAAGGATGAAATAACACACATCAAGATTGAGCTGCTCAAAATGTATTATTTTGTAGCCGATACTAATAACGCAATTTCAAGTTTTAAGAATCATTTAACTGCCAAAACTTCTGAATCTCGGTCCATTTCTAGTTTTTTTACTATTCCCTATGTTAAGGGAGTATTAGAGAAAATTAGAAGAATTGATAAGAATTATAACATTAAAGTCACATTCAAGCCAAAAAGTTTTGTTATGTATACAAAACCTTATAAGAGCATGGCAATATTAAGGAGACAAAGAGACGTCCTGCAAAGAGATACTCTCAGCCCAAGAAACATACTCAATGAGGAGAAAGAAAATCGAAGATAGAAGAATATGTCTGCAGGTAGCAACACGAAATGAAAATTAATTGAAACTGTGTTTAGAGCAGAAATTCGAGGCGAATTCAGCTAAGTATTGAAATTCCTAAGATTCGGAAGCCATTTTTGCCGCAAGACCCATATACTTCACACTTTCACATCCATAAATATCATGCCTGGCTCTATTCAAGTGTTTTTAGATAGCAGTTGGAGACACCAGCTAACCAAAACTTTGTGAATAAATTAGAAAATAAAATTTAAAAAACAACATTTTTGATTTGTTATGTAATGAGCATTGTATAGGTTACTACTTGTTATAAAAACATGTTACTAAATTCTCGAGAGAAAATAATTTGACGGTCAGAATATAAAACATGCTGCAACCGCTAATTTATATTAAAATGTATTAAAACATATTCATATTTGGCACCGGTTTTCGGATTACTTTATGCTGTCATAAAGGAATTTTCTCTGTGAGGCCCCTAGGACATACTTTACTTTTGTACGTTTAAGGGAAAAACATGTTGATACCGTTAGTTTTTATTCACCTTCATTAAAACTTCATATTTCGAGCTGGTCTTAGGATTACTTCATGCTGTCATAAACGAATTACCTCTGCGAGTCCTCTAAATCACCCTTTACTATTGTACGTTTAAGGACAAAACATGCCGTCACCGCTAAGTTTAATTCAAATTCATTAAAACTTCATATTTTAAGATGGTTTTAGGATTACTTTATGCTGTCAAGAACGAATTTCCTCTGTGAGGCCCGAAGACACTCTTTACTCTTGTACGTTTAACGGAAAAACAAGCAATTAGCGATGGCAGAATATTTTTTCTTTAAACGTAGAAGAATAATTTGGTGTCCTAGGGTCCTCACAGAAAACAATCGTTTAGGACAGCATTAAGTTATCCTAAGAGCAGCTCCAAATATGAAGTTTTAGTAAATTTGAATAAAAATTAGCTGTAGCTGCATGTTTTAAACGTACAAGAGTGTCCTAGGGGTCCCGCAGAAAAATGTCATTTATGACAGCATAAAAATTCCTAAAATTAGTTCCAAATATGTAATAAATTTGAATAAAAGTTAGCGCCGACAGCATGCGTTTTCCTTGAACGTACAAGAGTAGAGTGTGTCCCAGCGAGCTCACAAAGGAAATTCGTTTATGGTGACATAAAGTAATCCTAGATTTAGCACAGAAAAAAATCGTTTATGACATCATAAAGAAATCCTAAAATTATTTCCAAATATGTTATAAATTTGAATAAAAATTAGCGGTGATAGCATGCTTTCTCCTTAAACATACAAGAGTATAGTGTGCCCTAGGGGCCTCACAGAAGAAATTTGTGTATGGTAGCATAAAGTAATCCTAAAATTATTTCCAAATATGAAGTTTTAATAATTTTAAATAAAAATTAGCGGTGGCAGCATGTTTTAACCCTTAAACATACAAGAGTACAGGGTGTCCTAGGGGCCTCACAAAGGAAATTCGTTTATGACATTATGAAGTAATCGTAAAACCAGCTCCAAATATGAAGTTTAAATAAATTTGAATAAGAACAGCGGTGATAACATGCTTTTTCCTTAAACGTACAAGAGTAAAATGTGTCCCAGGGGCCTCACAGAGAAAATTTGTTTATGACAGCATAAAGTATCCTAAAACTAGTACCAAATATGAAGTTTTAGTAAATTGAAAGAAAAATTGCGGTGACATCATATTTTGTTCTTAAACGTAAAAGAGCAACGTATGATTTAGGGGCTTCACAAAAGAAATTCGTTTATGATAGCATAAAGTAATCCTAAAATCACCGCCAAATATAAAGTTTTAATAAATTTAAATTAAAAATTAGCGGTGACAGCATGCTTCTTCCTTATATGTACAAAAGTAAAGTGTGACCTAGGGGCCTTACAGAGGAAATTCCTTTATGATAACATAAAATAATTCTCAAACTAGTTCCAAATATGAAGTTTTAGTAAATTTGAAAAAATTAGCGGTGACAGCATGTTTTGTCCATAAACGTATAAGAGGAAAGGGTGATTTAGGGGCCTCAGAAAGGAAATTTCGTTTATGACAACATAAAGTAATCCTAAAAGCAGCTCCAAATATGAAGTTTTAATAAATTTGAATGAAAATTAGAGGTGACAGCATTCTTTTTCCTTAAATGTACCAGAGTTAAATGTGTGATAGGGGCCTCATTAAGGAATTCGTTTATGAGAGCATAAAGTAATCCTAAAATCAGTTCCAAATAAAAATGGAGTTTTAATAAGTTTTAATAAAAATTAGCGGTGACACAATGCTTTTTATTTAAACATACAAGAGTAAAGGGTGTCCTAGGGGCCTCACAGAGGATATTCATGTGTGAGAGCATAAATTAATGTTGAAACCAGTGCCAAATATGAAGTTTCAAATACAAATTAGCCGTGGTAGCATGATATATATTGTGACCATCAAATTATGCACACCCCAAATTCGCAAGTTCAAATCTTGTTGATGATTAGGTATTTATATATAATATATAAAATATTATCCCTATTCATTTCTTCCCAGCATTTTATAACCTTTGTAACGAAAAAAATTTTCTTTGGTTGAAGTTCATCAAAAAAACTATAGCTAAGAGAAAATCAAAATAAACATTGAAAGTAAATTTCTTTCATAAAATAATCACTTATTAAAGGTAAATAGACGAATATTAAATGGTATTTAAATTATTTTAATATAGACCCACGAATATTAGGAATCCTATGCAACTTTTGAACCAGCAATTGTTTAAAACCATTTTACCGAAGATATGTCCGTTACGCACATTTTACTGAGCACGAAAATTTTAGTCTAAACTATTTCTGGGAATCACTGATTTTACGCCTTAAAATAATCTATTGAAAGTACTCGTGAAAACTGTTTTTTAAATTGAAATCATTAAGTTAATATTACACTCAAACCATCAAAAATAAAACAAAGTTAATCTGCTCATGCTAATTCCTCGGATTACCTGATTCTATTATAATAAAAAAATTAATGGCGTAGAACCGTTACCCATTATAAAACAGCACACATGTTATAGTTCTCATTGGCCCGATTTAATCAAAAGTCACAATCTGTGGCCAATCACATTAAAATCGTTTTAGTGTTCGCTGCTAGAAAAACGGAAACCGTGCAAGTGCCGTTTAAAAATTAGTTTTTACACGAATGTAAATGTTTATATGTTTTTCTGTTCTATAAGTTGATTCGTCTATGAATCCAACCAACGCAATCCGCATTTTTAGTTCGGTTGCCCTTTAGAAAGCGTGAAACAAAAATAGTATTAGTTAATTGGACTGCGCTGCCCGAATTAACAAACAGATATAGTTTAAAATGATATTATTTATGCCAACATCTGTCGGAAGGGGTTAGTGTGTCTGTATTATCGTTTACCAATAAAACAATGAGCCTAGGGATTAAATCCACCCTATTTCTAGAAGCGTTGATTTTTTTTGAGTTTGAAGTTAATTTCACTGAAATATTCGAATATTTAGGTAAAATTAGAATTTGAATATTTTTGAAATGAGACGAGATACTGAGATACGGTTTTCAGCTACGTCTTGTGAATTTTATTGCAAATTACCGACCTAAGACCTACAATTTACCTAAGCTAAAAAATAATTTATTCAGTGTGTTAAACACAATTTCCAATCATTTGTGATGTAAAGTTTTCTAGCTAGCTAGGCCTTAAGTTTTAATTATTTATAATCTATTGGGTCTGCACTACGCAGAAAATAAACAGGGTACAGAGTGTGCGAAAAATATGTTACGATTAGCTTAGGCTAGCAATCCTAAGGATCATGAACATATATTTCAACACCCATAAAAATGAATTTAAAAAAAGTTTCTATTTAGTTTTAAAAACTACTGAATATATTTCTTCCAAACGGGTTTTGTATTTTCGCTCAAACTTTATTATTTTTAAAAATACAGGTGTTGTTCATAGAGATAAATTTGCCAATATCGACACAGGAGACATGTAACAGACTGCCATTTTTTTTAGTGCTAGAAATATCAGTTTGAAATTTGAGACGTTTATATATCTTCATAAGAGGCAAATTTTCTATGAAAAAATAATTAAAAATTACTTCCTGTTTTATCGGTAGTGACCCCCACTTGCACGAGGCATCTTCAGGGATCTTCACTGCACAACGTCAAAACACTAAATGAGTTCCGATGAGCAGAGTTTAGGTATTTATACCCGACCTGTGCCAAATGAATCACTGTAATAATTGGTTGCCACGCATGATGTAGCACATAGCCCGCGTCTCTATTGAAATTCTCAAAATGCTTGAAAATTTCAATAGATTCTCTAATTTTTCGTTTATAATAACTCGAAACTGATGCAAGAACCTTGGTATCTTTTATATTAATCATGTGTGCTGTTGAGTGCTGGTGTTCAGCGGTAGCAGATTGAACAATTTGTTTCTTACTTATACATATTGCAGGTTTCTTAAGACTAGTAGACATAGACCTCACAGTTTCGCCTATATACACTTTACCACAGGAACAAGGAATTTTATAAATTCCTTCTTAGAGCAAAGGAATTAGATTTTTTGGTGTCCTTAAGCATTTCCAAATATTTTGTGTGTGTTTAAAATTATGCGAATGTTGGATCTCCACAGAATTCTTGCAATTTTATCTGTAGTACTCTGAATAAAAGATAAAACATTGCACTGCTCGATGGTTGAGTATCCAATAGTAGTTTAGGTCTGGGCTATTATGTTACCTAATCGAACGCTTAATATCTTCAATGCAAAATCCATTTGATTTTAGAGCTTCAGTCAGTTTTTCTGTTTCGTCTGGCATTGAATTTATATTACATATTGACAAAACCTTAAAAACTTGAAAACTAATGAATTGATGACCGATTATTTTTGAGATGGATAATGGTGAGACCTAAAATTTAAATATCTATTCGCATGTGTCGATTTCCTGATAACAATATTATCTGGGTATTGTTCTGTTTCTTTTGGAAGGAAGGGAATCTGACTCAATTTTCATAATGAATTTTATATTAGAATGTTGTTGGTTTAGATGATCTAACAATATTGTTAAATTTTCTTTTCCATGAGGACATATTACGAAAGTATTATCTACATATCTAGACCAACATGTTGGTAGTAAAGAAGCAGAGCTTAAAGTAATTTCCTGGAAAGCCTCCACAATGTTTGCTGTCACAGGAGATAACGGAGATGCCATGCCGGCGCCCGAGGTTTGCTCATAAAAGTTCCCTTAAATAATGAAATATGTAGACGTTAAGCATTTTCTTATCAGTTCAATTAAGATACGGTAAAGGTTTTTTTTTTATTAAAATACATATGTCATAAATTATAAAAACTGAATCGTCAGTCATATTTGCATATAGAGAATCAACATCAAAAGTGACTAAGGTAAAATCTTTGAGCTTATTAACGAAATGTTTAGAGTTTTTGATGTAAGAATTAGATCGTCCTGTAAGAGGGTCTAAAATATTGGCTAAATATTTACCTATTTAGTAAGATGGCGAACCTAATGCACTGACATGACGATTGGACGTAATGATACATTAGCTTTATGTGTTTTTGGAAGTCTGTAGAATTGGGGAATCTTGGAACCGGTTGACTTCAAATTCTTCTTTTCTAGGTCTGGCAAATTCAATGCTGCAAGTTTTTCTTTCAATTTCCTTACTTGAATTCATTCGTGTTATCCCAAAGCAGTCATCCAGAAGTAATGTCTCTATTTTCTCTACGTAGTTATTCTTGTACATATTCACCGTTGCATTTCCTTTACCTGCAGTTAGAATTATACCATCTTCTTTGTCATTGACGCTCATTATCGCTGTTCTTTCAGCGGCTGACAGGTAGGATTTTCGTGGTTTAGAGTTGCGAAGTATTTTCACTGTTTCATATCAAACTGTATCTGCCCGTTGGTAGTTTTCGGATGCTGTTCTTTACATTTGCTATTATGTCAGCTACTGGAATAAAATGTCATTTATAAAATATAAAATACCTTTATAAAAATACTTGTTTTATGTAGTCCAAAATAAATGTATTTGTTCATTTTCACTTCGACTTAAAATTGTTTTGGGTAAAAATATAGTTTTTTCTATTTTTTTTTAAGATGCATTACATGTTAACCTTATTTTCAAAATCACTATAAAATTTCAATTTATTTTAAATAAAAACTGATCTGTCAAAAATAGAGTCAGAAAAGTTGGGGAGGTTGCCTAGGAACTTAGAAAATACAATAGTTGTTTAAGATTTTGATATAAACAGATCCAGTGAAATTAGTGGAAACGTGGGCGTTTATGGTTTACCTAATTTTTACAGGTTTTGTTTATGCTGGCCAGTGTGTAACATGATATATTGAACTTCCTTATTAATTATGATAAGAAGAAATATATTATTTTATATATAGAATATTAATATTTTTGAGATTAAAATTTCTTCCTGCCATATGTTCCTAATCCTTAATACTAAAAAAAGAAATTTGGCCAACTATAGATACGTGTTTCTGATTTAAGGTCTTTATCAGTTCAATCAACTGGTTGAGAGACGAGTATAACTAGCGCCAAAAAGTGTTTGTTATATGACCATAGTAATAAAATAATGAAATATAAATGTGTGTATACTGAATTAATCTAAATATATTATTGCTCGGAGTTAAACTTGGAATAAAAATATTAAACCTACTATATCTTGAAAAATGTCTGTCCCATCAAATTATTTGTTATAACTCTACAAGACCTAATCTTCTCGGAACGCGGTAACACACAACACGTCGCTATTTTAGTCCTACATAAATTTCGAATATGAAAACCCCAATGAGCGCCATAGATTTTGTTTTTTACGAGGCTAGAAAACCTAAATGTGCACCACGCTTACCTCTCTTTCAAAAGTTCTGGACCGTTTGCTTTTATCACCCATGCATAGAGTTTTCGCATTTCCAGTCGCATACATAACGTATGGCAATACATCAGGATATTCCTAAAAATTATATTCTAATATACGAATGACAGGTTTGCAATGTCATTTTTTGGTTTTGTGTCCGATTTGGAACTTATACAATTTTGCCTTGCCCAGGTAAATAAACTACTGCGTAATTCAAGTGCAAGTTCTTGAAATTCGATTCTAATTTAAATGGTCATAACTCGTAAACAAAACGATTTATTGTCAAACAGTTTTTTGTATTTTGTTCGTGTATCTTGTTAACATTTTCGTAAAATCTGAGTTTTAGGAGTGATTTTGAAAAATTGAATTGTTTACAGGAACTTTGCCAAGAGCCGGAATTTATAAATCTGAAGTAATTTTAATTTTATCTTTATCTAAAAAAAATAATTTTCGACATTTTTAATATCTGATTTATTTTTTGAGATTTAATTTTTTTCCTAAAAGTCTCCAGTTTTTCCAACAATTTCCCTTGTACATTAATACTCTTTTTGAAAAGGCTAAATTTTTATTGGCTTTGCCTTCCTTAAGAAAAACTTGAAAAAAATTGATTGTAAATTTGGTTTTTTGATTGTCAGTCTTACTATAGGGGTTTTACTTTTGTAACATCCTATACTTTTTTAATTTTTTTTTAAATTAGGGCTAATCCAAATTATCTCCTGAATCATTTAAAGGATATTTTAACTTTTCTTTATATTTTTGACAAGAACGGTTTCGAAGCTCAAAACGTTTTTTATTTATAGAAATATTAACTTCAAGCAGAATAATTTTATTTAGATATTATTTTAACACATTTTAAGTAAAATTATACCTATTCAAGGGTTTACTTCATCAGAAGTTTTTCATTTTCAACCGAAAGATACCGAAGATATATAACGTTTATATACAGGGTGTAAATTAATATATGTCCAAACTCTGGTAAGTAATTTATCTCAAATAAAGATAGATATTTAAAAAATCGCCTAAACAGGGATCTACACACCCTTCATTTTCGAGATACAGGGTATAAAATGACAATACTTCGGAGTTTTTTTGGATACACCTGACATATTTCTAAAAATTAGGTACACGGTATAAAATTAATAATGTAATTAAAGCGACTAAATAAATTTAGTTTAATTAAATTATTTAACGTTTTAGAAATTTTTAGCATGGCAATCCCCTATTCTGTTCTGTAACTTTTTGATCTCTTATATTTTTTTTTCGATAACTTCGAATCCCTGAGAATTTTCTACGTAATGAAATTTATGATTCTCTAAAATTACAACTTTTGACTCCCAAAAACTACTTGACACCCTGTATACTGTAAAGGATTACACAATACGAGAAATAAATTTGGAATCTTCCCATGATCAAAAGTAAAAATATACTTTTTTTATTAAAACCCTGTATATTATTGGATTCATCACCAAATATTTTTTAAATGCAGAGTTTTTAGTTAATATTTTAGATGTTTTTGTTCTCCTAAAACCAATTATGTTTCGCAGTTTAAACTTGTAATATATTTTTTCCTAATTTAACATTTCATTCGGCATCTTCCGTCTCTGGCTCAGTACCATTTTTAAAAAAATTCTAGATTAGATTGCATAATTTTGAAAGTGACATAATACTGATTTAAAGAGATCAAAAGCTTTTCAAAAATTATTCCGTCTCCCATCGATTTATTTAATAAACTATCGGGTTTAGGAAAATACATAATCAGGGTCATTTTTGTTTAGGATATCCTGCTCTATCTGCGCTATTTTGGTAGCTGGCAAAAAAACGGAGTTCCGCAATTTTTTTCTTACTTATGGAGAGTGCAAACTTTGGCTAGTCGAAAACGACTCTTTAAAAGAGAACGAAAACGATTGATGATTACTGCGCTAATCTTCGTATATTTAATATTATTGTAATGTTTTATATGTTCGCAATTTAAATAACAGACAAACTGGTCATAAATGCATGGGACGTATAGTGGTCATACTTATAGCCTTTAAGAGCATACAATTTTCGTTGTGTTTTTAGCGATATGTAAGTTTCTTGTAAAAACCAGAACAAAAACTATTTTATTTTTTAAACGTTACTGATTTTGGTTTTGCAAAGTAGTGGCTTAAAGTAGATGCTATTTATATTGATCTCAGTGTCTGATTTACTACTTCCCATTCTATTAACATAATTTATGTATGTATATCCAATGTCCCTTATTATATAAAGTTATTAATTTTCTGTCTGTGAATAAAAAAAAACGATTAACAATATGGAAAAGATAAAGTAAGTAATAATTTTGATATGAACTCAGATAGGGATGCTTAAACACATCCTGTGCATTAAAAAAATCCTTGTTAATAAAGCAGCACAACCATACTAGCCAAAATTCAAAAAAAAATTATGAAAATACTCCTCACACTTCTTATGGAAAATGGCTTTCAGATAATTTTTCTAATTTTTGATCCAATTCAGTTCTCGTGTGCTGGACAGAAGTTTTCACAAGCAGAAGCTAATCCTATCACTAATTTTTTAAATTCAGGGTGTTACATTTTACACAAATTCCATATAAAAAAACATGGGAAAAACCGGATATCACCAAACTGCTTTTTTTCAGTATATTTATCGTATAGTACATTTTCAAATAAGAAGAACGTTTTATGTAATCGTAGGTCAGAAAACGCTTGGTGTCCAAGATGTAGGAATAATAAAGTTTATCATGTGTATCAAGAACAAAACCTTTGTAGGATTTACGCTCTTATTTTGTGTCATCCTGTTTCTCCCATGTATTTCATATGGATTTGGGCAAAGTTAAACACCATGTATCTCAAAAACTAATCACAGAATCAGAACATCGAAAACTGCATTATTAAAGAAAGTTAGTAAAATTAGCCGACAGTCATTTTTCATAGGAAGTGTGAGGGATCCTTTCTCTTAAACTAGTGACATTGCGAAAACTCGCCTATATCCGTGTACGCCCACTTGAGCCTCCCATTTTTGGCCTTTGTTCCTTTTTTCTTTTGGTCTCATTGTCGTCCTCTATTCATCGCAAAAGTCCGAATTTATAGTTTCAGAACGCCTCAGTCCGACGCACGACATTTATTAGCTACAAAGAATGGCACTGTTTGAAAATACTTGGGCTGCATTTCTATGAAACTCTGGATCCAACGGTTTTATTACAGGGTACAAAACAAAAAACTAAATTATATTAATAGCGATAATAAGACAAACACGTATATGACATCTATGAATTGAGCAACTCGAAAGAGAATATCCAGTTAAATTATTTTGTATAGTTCTCAATTCTTTGATAAAAAAATATTAAAGAAACCATGGTCTTAATATAGAATCACATTCCAACAATTCGTCTTTGATAGTAAGTCAAACGAAACTCCCTGAAGGCATTTCGTGCTAACGAAGGCAAGGCGTTGGGTAAGCGATTCCTTTTGACATGGTCTAATCCCAAAAAACGACGATTTTTTCAATTGACCAAAGCCGTGGAGCTCTGTTCTACAAGAAATATTGATTTAAGAAAAGTTTTAAAAAAGCAGAATAACTCAAAACTTACTTAATTAAAAATGTATATGTTTTCATTTAAATCAGGAATTATAATTAGGGATAGTTATTACATTTTATCGAACATTTCGTAGGACAAGAAAGTAGCTGTGTGTCACAATTTTTGTAATTTAGTTTTTGGCTAGTGTAATATAGGCAATATTCTTAAAAAAGCCGCAAAAATTACCCCTAACTTATATATTTTTAGATGGCACATGGTATGTTTTTTCAAGGCTAGAAAGATATTTCCTTTCTAATTTCAATAATATATAATATATGATAACATTTATTTTAGACGTTCTTTAAATATTTTTTTAACATTGGTAAACAATTATTTAAGAAAAATCGAAGTAGCCATAGATAGCTTTAAAATAAATCAAAATGGATATATTTTATCACGCACAATTTACACGAAATGGCGGCCTCGTGAAATAATAAAAAAATTATTACTAAAAAACTGTTCTTCATATTTACCTCAAATGTTGCACCAAAATTAACTATTACGTAGGCATCAACTGTTAACATTTTGGTACGAATTCAAGATGGCAAAACAAAATGGCGGCTTAATAAAAAAAAGAAATAATTAATAGTTTAATTTGAAATTTTGTGCAAGAACTAATAGAGGTATGGCGAAACAAAATGGCACCTAAATAAACTGTTTGTAACCCAGAAAAATATTACCCTCCCAAGGTTTAAATATCAAGTTTCAGCGTCCCTAAGTGCCAAAAATATGTTCTCTATTTTCTTTCTGTCGGTCTATCTGTCATTTCGCGGAGTAGCTAAAAACTACTTATATGATTGACTTAAAATTTTGGTCATACATTAAGGGTCATAAAATGAGGATGACCTAGTAATATTTTGGTAAATATCCAATATGGCGTAGTAAAATGCTTGGTGAAATGTCAAAAATCTGTTTCTAAAAAACTAATTTTCTATTTGCCTAAAATTTTCAACAAAAATCAAGTGCTACGGGTATGAACTATTAGAATCCAAAGTAGCGAAACAAAATGGCGACCTGATAAAATGTTTAAAAACATCAACTTAAAATACTACTTATTAGATTAATTTCAAATTTTGTGCAAGCGTTCTGTGCAGAGAAGATATAGGTTTAAATCACCACAACCTACAATAATTCTTTGTGTTCATCGGTTGTAATATGTAAATTGTTTGTTAAGTTATGTTAAGTGAAAATCTACTACTTTCAAAATTAGATGCCTAAAAATGGTAAAAACGAAAAAATAAATTACCAAGGAACATCTTGATCTAAATTAAATAAAACACCTTTTTTAATAAACCGATGTTTCCAATAATATACATATTCTTCCTCAGAGTTATTTAATGTGGATTTTATATGTCACAAAAACGTTCATTTTTAATACAATAAAGATCACAGGACCCGAATAGGTACATGATAAACAAACAAGCACATCTATATACCAGTGTATCGGTCGGAATACGATAGCCAACAAAGTTGGTTCTGTGACATACAAAACCCACCCTAATTAGCCCTTAGAAAGAATATATATAATTCGAAACGTAGGCTTAATAAAAAAAGGTGTTTTATTAAACTTGGATCCTACCAACCCATCAATCAACCAACCAATCTACAATATTATGGATCATTATCAATAAAAAAATGTCATCTAATTTGCTTTAACACAAAAATACATAAATCCCTATCGAAAAAATATTATATTAGAAGGTCGAAGAAAACAAAATCAAAACTGTATATAAGTACTTCTAAAGGTGAAGGAAAAAAAGACAAGAAAAATAGCGCCAAGTCACAATGATTAACAGTGTTTTCCACAATAACTTAGAATCTTACGGAAGAAGCATTTATAAATATTTATGAGTAAGTAGTAATTTTATTGTTGTCAGGAGTAATGCACTTATTAAAAAATATACGTTAAAAATATGTTTTATTACTTTATTCTTAAGTATTTAGTTTATCATTAATCTTTTGGCAAAAATAAACAGCTCAAAGCTGGACTGTACCTACCTGTGTTAAGTGTTAATAAAATAGTTTTATTAGAAGTATGCACTTTTAGTATTTAGAGAACTGCCTTACTTTTGTAAAAGAAAATTATCTATTACTAAATAAATTAATTTGTGGAAAAATCCAAGTTCGGGAATATAACCATACTAACTTTAAGGCAAGAATATAACCCTGTTTGCAAAATATCAATTATCAGTGGTAAAAATAGAAACTAATCAATTACTTCATATCAAAAAGAAATATCCGTTAGACTTGACCTTATATACTCAAACGAAGTATCTGTTCAATGAACTTGAACCTATCGATACTAAATTTCACAAACTTTGGTATATAGTTCCTTCATTATCGTACTCCACGTCAAATAAGCCAAATAGGTACTAACGATCAGACACCTCTCTTGTTCAATCAGAATTTACTATGGTTGTCTATTACTTTCAATTCTTATTCTCTTGTTGACCGTTATACGGGTTGCAGGCTAATAAGCAGAAAAAACCGAAATGGTTTATATTCATACCATTAGAGGTTTTTCTCAGGCATATTAAAGCATAGGTACAGAGCTTATGTTATTATTATATAGTTCTATAATATTTTTCAGAAGATAAGCATTTTCGTTTGATTAACTAACAACTTATAGTGTATTTAAAGCCTGATAATAAAACGCCAGCATTATTATAGTACTGAAGATAATAATGACTAATAAAAATGTATGCACAATTTTGAACTTTTTAATTTACTTCAGTATTTTTGTAAGTGTTCATGAAGCCTGTGATGGGAAGGATCTTATAGATTTCAATTAGTTGTAATAAGTTTCTTACAATTTTCTTTTTGTTTTAGTTTTACACTTTGAAAATAATTAGCTCTCGCACTCACTAAGATATACCATCATCCTCAAGGAACTCTGTTAATTTAATTAAGAAAATTAATTAAATCCGGTGAGTAACTTATGGTATGCAGAAACTTAGCTCACCCCATAGAATAAGATAATTCGTAAAATGTCTTTTCAAGAAACAAGTATGATAGCATTTTTCCCAAGTTTTTTTTGATAGACCTTACAAAATTGACAGAATTGGTATAACAGAAACCCTCAGAAACAAAAAAAGGAAAAAAGCAGATGAACTGAAAACAGAAAAAGAAGCAATACTAGCACTAAAATGCTTTAAAAAGAGTCCAAGAGTCTCTAAAGGAATGGTATGAAGCAGTTGTTTTTTGCTGGCTAAATCTCGATTTTTATGAGAAATTTAATGAAAAAATTTAAAATCTTAATAAAAGCTATGAAAAAAAAAATAAATCAATACCTAAAATTAGTTACAGATGCAGTAAGTTGTTAAAAATAAAGGAATGAGCTGTCGAGGCTCAATGGCATTTCTCCTTTTAGAGTATTTATAAATCACTTCTTCGCATTCAACTTTTAAATAGGTGGACATAAAATCATCTCATAATAATAATCCAATAATAACTAACGTAAGGCATTAAAGCTAATGCTCCCGGAGATTAACAAAATAGAAACAATAGTGATACTCCTCATAATCCCTTACAAACAGGACAACTTTACGTTGCGTAATTATTCCCGACTGAGATCTTAAACTCATAATTTAAAATATTGGAACAGTCAACACAACATCAGGCAGCGGTCGTAATTCAGACATGTCGGTTCTCATCGTTATTTCTCGATACATTATAACTTTATTAACAAGTGTTATTCTAGATAGATATTTTTTTGAGTTTTGGAAGGTGCTTGAAAGTGATTATAACAAAAGTTTTCCTCGTATGTCCATCCAGTTAATGGCTCGTCCTGTGAAAACATTATTTTATATATAATCAAAGAAAACAATAATATGATATATAAAGTAAAATACGCGTCACGATTTTAAGTCTTATATGTCCTCAAACGTTATAATAAGAGCAAAAGTGTTCATAAAAATCGGTAATTTCACCGTTAAACACAACTTCTCTCGTACAGAACGTCACTACACATAATATACCGTCTATATATGTATATACTTATTTGGTAATAATTTTATACAAATAATATAAATGGTATTTTATTACAAATTTTTAATTTATTTATTATTATTATTAGTATTATTTGTTTTTGATAATATTATCTACGGGCTGCCATCTTTCAAAAAGAACAGACCCGGAGATTTCGGAAAAATCGCTATTTTTTCATTCTTCTATTCAGTGGTATATAGTAAGGACCTTTTTTTTTAAACAAAAATCTTCAAATTGCCACTGTTTTTTGTTAAATAAAACGTAATGTTGATGTTAAAGCCGTAGTTCGGATATGCACTATGCGCTATTCAAACCCGGAGATGTTATTCAGATATTCCGGACTCCCGGACATTTTCATCCATGCTACGGATATCGGACAAACCTTTCAAAAACCGGACAGTCCATGTGAAAACCGTACAGGTGGTATCCTTATGTACGTAGGTTACAAAAAATAATGGTAGTCCTTTATTATTTTCCTTCGTAAAAGAAGGTTTTATTCCAAGAAATGGATTTTTACCGAATATTTGTACATTTTATTAGGCCGCCATTTTATTTTACCATTTAGAATTCACCCTAAAAATTTACCAGTCTATCCCTGTTTAACACTTGATTTTTGTGCGAAATTTCAAGTCAATTGGATAAGTAGTTTTTAGTACTGCATTTTTAAACATGTCATTAAGCCACCATAGTGTTCCGCCATAATAGATGTACTCAATATTTTTATAAGTTTAATCGCTTTATCACACTTTATTTTTGTGAAATTTTGAAGTCCATTCGATAAGTATTTCCTAAACAATGTCTTTTTTTTATATAGTGTGAGACTGCCATTTTGTTCTATAATATTGGATTTTTACCAAAATTTCAAGTCAATCGGATAAGTAGTTTTTGAGCTATGCCGGTTAGAGCCAGATCGACAAATTGACGCAAAGGGGACAACATGTTTTTTTGATAACCGCCCCAAAAGTATTCACTTCCCCGAGGTCTTTTCTTTCAGAAAGTACTGCTTTTCCGGCCTAGTCCGCGGAGTACTTATTTCTGGCTTAGAGCTTTTTTCTACGCTTTCCATTTCCCATTTTTGTCGATCGTTCCACTCTCCCTCAGCAAGGTTTCTCAGGGCATGGCATTACGAATTCCTTACATCCATGTTGTCGGGTCCTTTTCCGACTATAAATGGGAGTCCACTTCATTGCCATGTTTGGAATACTATGGGTTGACCTCCTCTCTACTTGATTATACCACTGGAGTTTATTTTTAATATGGTCGACCATGTTTACATCCGTTATTTAACGAATGCTCTCATCATTTTCTCAGACCTTTGGTGATCGGATGGTTCAGAGGGCGATTGACCGACTTTAATCCGAGAAGTGGCATCATTACAGAGATGTTTTATGGCGTTAACGACTGTAATATGACTGGATGTCTTTTCCATCGCCTCCCATAATTTCTTAATGGGTACTGTATCGTATGGCTTTGTGGGTTTTTCCTATTATCTGAGTGATATATGGTGTCCATACATGAGCGGCCTCCTCTAAAACCGCCTTGTTGTTATATTTCGGATGGACCATACTCTTCGTCTGTTAGTTGTTTTATTAATTTTTCATGTATCCTGCCGAACGAGCTAATGATCGAGATACATCGATAATTATCTGGCCGACAAAAAAAAATTTTTTTGTTGTAACAAAAATCAGAATAGCATAATCTAATAGAATGGACCTATCCAAATACGAAAATGACAAATAGAAAGTTGTAGCACATAGGGTTTTCTTGTTAGAGTTGTAGAACCATATCGAATTTTATGATACTTAATATCTATAGAAAAAATGATTTCAGAAAATTCTTAACCCTGTTTATTGACTATGTTTACAGTTTTCGCCTATTAAACATACTATATATCTAAGAGAAAAGCAAACGAGAAAAATATTAACTTAAAACACTAATTAAACTTTATTTTTTCTGTTTATGAGGTGTCGTATCTTCACTCTTCAAAAACCAAGAGTAGTCACCCATCATGGCTGGATCCCATCGTCCTTGGTACCGAATTTCCGTTGTTCTGATATCTTGGTGAAACCTTTCACCCTGCTCATCACTAACAGCTCCCAAATTTTTAGGAAAAAATGACAGACAAAAATCCTCTTACTACATTAACAAATCAATTCCATGCTCGGAGTTCCTACCTGGTAAGCTTCTCCGTAAAATTGACATCGTCCAGCAATTTTCTGACTTGTCGCTCAATAAAAATGCCTTCTTTTAATTTGGCATCACTTAGCTGGGGAAAGACTTGTCTTAGGTATTTAAATCCATCACCATCTTTATTCAAAACCCTCACAAAGTTTTTCATCAGCCCAAGTTTAATGTGAAGAGGAGGCAAAAGGACATTTCTGGGATCAACAAGAGGTATAAATTTAACATTTTGAGATCCCGGTTGAAATTTGCTTCTTTCTGGCCAAATTTTTGTTACATAATGCTGATTTATTGCACGACTGTCCCATAAACAAAGAAAACAGCAATATTTTGTCAATACCCCCTGAAGTCCCACTAAAATCGCTATAACTTTTAAGTCCCCACATATCTGCCATTTATACCTGTTGTAGTTTATTTTATCCAAAATCATGCGCATATTTCTGTAATTTTCTTTCATTGCAACTGAATGGGCAACTGGTATAGAGGGTTTTAAATTACCATTATGCAATAACACAGCTTTTAAGCTATATTTAGATGAGTCTATGAATAAGCGGGGAGAATGTTCAATATCAAGTTCCTGCATTAAACTATCTATATCAGTACACGCGCACAACGAATTGCAAATTTGGATATTCTATACTGTGCTTTCCCTTTCTGGAATAACCTTCAGTCTTTGTCAGGCAAAAATAACAATCGTGAGAATGATTGGTAGGTTTTCGCCATACCATTGGAACTGCAAAAGGCATACTTTTTCTTTTTCCCTTCATCCAGTCCACCAATGGCATGACACTACAACTAACACAGCACACATGAGGAGCCCACCGCTTATCTTGATCCCCAGTTAACACACCAAAATATTTAAAGTAGGCTTTTTTACATTTTTGGAAAATGGCCTGGCTTGTGATTTCACCACAAATTCTCCACAAATATAACAAAATTTGTCAGGAGAAATTTTGCAACTTCGGCGAGTTTGACTCGACATTCTCTCGACATACACTTGCTTATCCATACAAAGAGAACCACTCAATTCGAAACTCAACAGAAGAGTGCTATTTAACGTTCATTTTATGTCTAATGTTGTAAACAATTCAGTCTAGGTAATTTTTCCGTTGTAAAATGGACCCATTTTAGCCGCCCCACAATAAAATTGTTTACCTGCCAATATAAAAGCTTCTAATTAGGCTTCTAAAACATGATACGTATTAGGGCTTTCCGAATATTTTTTTTATTATTGGGAGGGTATGTAGGTGAAAATAATGAGCTAGAAAATGAGTTAGAAAAATCTTGTCGGCCAGTATAATCTGCACATATATCTTTTGGGCCTTTTATATGAATAGGTGCAAAGCATCCGATCTTCGCTATTTCTGTATCGTGTCATTAATATTGATAATGTTTGCGAGTCTCGGAGATTCATACTTTAAAAGTTCAACTAATATACCTTCTGGACCGCTGGAGCGATTTTTCTTTAATGTATTCAGTGTTTTATTAACCATGCCTAATTTTACGTCAATGTTTGTATGCTCTTGGAGATTGTACGTTATAGGCTGGTGTGTCTTCCGTAAGTTTATTTTGGTAATAATCCCGTTATTTTTGGATATTGATTATTGGAAGATTAACTTTATTGGCGGTAACTAGGTAACTTATATTTTTTCAGGCTTGTGTAGATCTTGTCAGACCCATCCGAGCATTTATCTCGCTGCATCTCCTGTCCCAAATTTCGTTTGTGGCTTTTATGCGAAAGTGTTCTTAAGATTTTTGACCTTTCTTATGTATGCTTGTTTATCTTCTTTCGAATCTGTACCAGTTCATCATTCTCGTGGTCCGAAAAACCTACGTTTCTCTTTTCTCTTGTACCTAGGGCTTCTAATGCTGTAGATTTTATCGCATTTACTAAGTGGGCCTATAGTGTTTCTAGTTCCTGTTATAATTTTCATTCATTATGGGGACTCGAGCAATTTTTGCATTAGGATTGGATTGTATTTCTTTTTAGTGGAAATATTTTGCAAACTATTTTTTAATAAGCGTTTACTCCAGCCAAGGTCTTATGCTTATGATAACTTTATATAATTGTCAGCAAGACAAAAAACGAACGAATATGGAATAAAATACAGGATTAAAATTATATAGTAATTTCGACACATGATAAAAATAGTTTTGTTGGTAATATTCCCATTATCTACCTGCAATAAATAACGTCAGTTAATTTTTGCACTCAATCAAATTTTTTATAATTTTTGCACATTTTATACAATATTGACCTTGATAAATTTCTTACCTTATTATCATTTTTTTTTCTTATTAAAACGTTTGAGAAGATACAATGTCTTTGCTTTTTGCTGGGTTATTTTAATTCTAATTTATTCAATAGTACTTGATACAGTAAGCAAGAAAGTATCTAAAATCGAGATTTTAGAATATCATAGATGACATTTATATTTCATTCCGGAACTAGTATGCTTCTTTTATCAGTACAAGCATATAGTATGCTTCTTTTATCAATACAAGCATATAACATCCTTTTTTTATCAGTACAAATAGCATACGATAAGCCTACACTTAAAGTGGAGAGGTAAGAAACGAATATACGATGTCAGTACGGCGGTCACTCTAAATATATTTGGACTTGCAGCACTGTTACAAATCATTAAGAAAAATGACGACTTAATTTAAAGAGTTTAATACATTTATTGTAAAGATTATTTGCCTTATATATTGAAAACAAAACTTTTGCAGATCTATTTTTATATAAAACTTTTTAATAAATAAATAATAGCCCAACCGTGGCTTTTAAATTGTTGCTTGGTGTATTCCTGAAGCACTTGTCACCGAAAAATAATCTTTTAATACACATCAGGTACCCCAGTACTCATGTATTAATTTTGTTACCAACTTGAAGATTTGCATAAGGCCTACTTAAAATATGCAACGCCTGATATAATGTTTCTGTGAATATCAAATTATTTGAATAATTTTTTATTTATTTAATTTGTTCTAAATATACTTCCTAAGGGGCCATACCAGTGCAAAACCTAGTAACATATATTTATGTCATTCTATTTAAATCACTGCCAACCCATGGTTAATGATCCCAGACCATATTGAAAAGAAGTTGATTTTCTTAATAGATAATAAGGAAAAGAATAAATCGTTTACAAAGAGAGCCCCTAAATGTTTCAGGCAAAAGCAAACCACTGGGTATAATATATATTGAACATAAAGGAACCAAAATGAGCCCTTGCGGTATACATAGTAATATAAGGTGTATGCTAGCAGAATAAAGAAATTTTATCTGTTTTTAAAATCAGGCAGATGTTCTCAGTGACAAAGTATTTTATGTCTTTGCATTTTTTAACAATGGATTTGTCATCGGTATAATAGTTTGAAATAAAGACGTCAAGATGTTAAAATCGATCGAACAAAGTTCTTGTATATGCAATATGATATGCGATGTCCTCTATTTAGTAAAACATAAAAAAAAATAATTACCTAATATATTGTAAGTTGAACTTTAAAAAGAATGCCTATTTAAAACTGTAATATATATATATATATATATATATATATATATATATATATATATATATATATATATATATATATATATATATATATATATATATATATATATATATATATATATATATATATATATATATATATGGATTTTACTGTGTTTTGGTCCATGTAATGACACTAGTGTCAAGAAAACCAACACCAGCTAACTAGTGATAATGCTAAAACATTAATCTATTGCTAGTAGAAGCTTGTGGAACTTCATGTCATTAAAATCTATTAAGAAGACAGGAAACAACACATTAACATTTTTCCGATCACAAATTAATACTGCACAAATACATTAAAGGACGACGGTAAAAATTGCATATTTTACCGTCATCATCATTTATTTTCTAATAGCCAACCTTTCGAAATAATTCATTTCATCTTCAGGACTCTATAATAACATAATTATCGGAAAATGTGAGACTTTTTTACAATTACACTTACACTTACACTAACTAAAATGTAAAGATAATTTTTAGAAAATAGAAAATATAAAATTGAGTATACAACATTATTTGACAAGAAATAAACAATTTAATTTTCAGGGCGCTATTATAACGTAATTATCAAAAAATTTAAGACTTTTTTTACAATTAAAAAGAACTTATACTAACTAAAACGCAAATACAATTTTTAGGGAATTTTCAGAAAATATAAAATATAAATTTGGATACCACAACAATATTGACATTATTTGACAAGAAATAAACAATTGAATTCCAATTGTTTATTTTCTATCAATCTATATTCTATCAAATAATAATGACAGAAATAAGTTAAATATGTTAAATGTATGATATAAAAAGGGGCGTATGTTCAAAAAGGTTTTAAAACTAGATAATACGTTATCCAGTATATGGAACAAAATATTGGAGGTATTTAGAAATAGAAATATTTATGAATTTTAAGGTATTATTCGTCATTTAAATTTAAAATATAAGAATAAATGGAACTTAATTTTTCAATATCGGTTTTTTGTTCATTGTGAATTTTTCTTTATGTATTTCGGTAAATTGTAAAAAAGCCTGTCGCTAGTGTTATGCTCAGTGTGTAAAATTTTTGTTACGTTAAAATTAGATATGTGTCAGGTATTTATAATATGTCCTGAAAGAACACAAGATCATTTAAAACATGATCTTTATCTTTTAATTTACTATACAAAATAGAAATGGTTTTAACATTACGTTGTGCTATCTTTATGTTTTCTTATTTAAATATTTTAATAATCTTAGAACTCAAATTTTGAATGTAGGGAAATGAACCTAAAAGTATGCTACTATTAGAATTTATATAATTCCTTTCATGATTATTTTCATTCAAGATATTAGAAATAATAATATCCTAAACGAAAATAATCATGAAAGCTGTAATATAAATCCTAATAATGGCTTAATAGTTCAATTTCCTATACTGAAAATTTGAGTCCTAAAATTATTAAAATGTTTAAAACAGAAGATATAAAGATAGCACAACGTAATGTTGAAACCAATAGTATTTTGTATAGAAAAGATAAAGATCATGTTTAAGCCATTATAATTGCGTTTATTCCATTCCTTGTTCAAATTGCGATAAAAAATACATTGATCAAATAAAACAGATCAAGTAAAAGAATTGCGTTATATAAGAGTGACGCAAGACTTAATAAACAATCTTGTGCTCCTTCAGAACACATTATAGGTACGGAATACATATGTAATTTTAACGAAACAAACATTTTACACACCATAATACTAGCAAAAGGTTTTTTTTTGTATAAAAAAATCTGCATTTCTAAAGTTATACAACTCTTTATCATGCTAAAACTTTTTACAAGAATATTTTTTGAGACTTTAAAAATACATCATATTTTTTCAAATACGATGCGAACTTTTTGAAATGCACTCGGCAAAAAACTTGATTAAATTTTGAACGAACATTCCTAAACATAAGTTTAACACTTGATAACTTATATCTTGATGGCTATATTTTATTGTAACAAAAAAGATCCTATTTTGAACAAAAAAGTTAATGGGCTTTGGTTAAAATCTATCCAATTTTATATTTTATGTTTTCTGAAAATTCCCTCAAAATTGTCTTTGCATTTTAATTACTGTAAGTACTTTTTAATAATAAAAAATTCCTAAACTGTCTGATAATTATGTTATTATAGAGCCCTGAAGAAGAAATGAATTATTTCGGCAAAGGTAGATTCTTAGAAATAGTAGTAATTATAGGCACGCATAAGACAAAAATCTAAAATGTAGAATAATGAAACGATAAGTAAATACAAGTACGTATGATCAACGTCAACAATATCTACTTGGTAACGAAAATCCTAATGATGGTTATAAACTTTAAGATCTTTAAATTGTTAAGGCCACAAAAGTCAAAAATATTCTTTTATTTTGCCATAAATTTATGCCCCACATGACGACCGTATATTTTCGGTTTGTCATCGGTTTCAACTTACACATAAAGCGTCTGGTTGTAAAAGTATTTTAAAATTTTATGTATCTCTCGTAGCGGTCAAAGCGACGATTATAAACTGCCCACAAAATACGTTTTCATAAATCTAAATTAAAAATACTTGTCCTTCAAGTTGTTATGAGAAAACTTTGCAAAACGAAATTGCTCAGATTTATCACAATTATACCTTTGCTTATTGAGAAATGAATTATAATTCTAAGTTCCGCATGAGATTATTTTGAAATAATTCGGTGTGCTAGATATTTTACTTAAGTCAATTATTAAATAAAAATCCCTATATGATGCGAACTTTACTGATCACACATCATTTTCCGACTTACCTACCTTTATTATTTGCTTGTTTGACGTAATCAAAGCATTCAACAAAATCAGCCATAAAATCTTAAATTGCAGGTATTAGGTCTCTAAACTCAATATAAATCTTTAGATACTCAATAACTTTAATTCTATTCGTGATGCTTCCTGTATATTGAGCAAATAAATAAATATAGGGTGTTAACAGGTCTAAATATGTAAATTCCACAGTGACTACAAAAATATTTTACTTAATAATTTTTAAAATCATTTACATTAATATTATAAGCTTGTCATCATTTTATTACAATGTCAAAATCATCTACCATGATCAAATTAGTGTTATACAGCAACCATTACTTAAATTGTGATTTTCTTTAGATAAAAACAATAGCAGTTTTCTGTAAAATCCTGTATTTTTTGTTTATCAGTAACCCTATGTGAAATTGCTCGTGTATGTTATTAGGACAAATTACTAAGGACCAACCTGTAAATGGTACATTAAAAAACAAGCAAATCGATATGCCTGTTGAGTGTTGGTGCCAAAAATTAAATTAATTTAATTAAAATTAAATAAAAATTTTCCTACATATACATCTCATTTTTTAACTGTCTTTGTATAATACAGTGTATTTCAATCCTAGCCAACATTTTTGCATAACAGAAAAAAAATTCCAACAAAAAAAAATTTAAATAAATTTTAAATAATAAATTTATCGAAATTCCCTGAATAAATATGTTGTAGCGGTGCGTCTGCGTATGCAATAACAGCTTACAAATATTTTTTATTTGAACCCTCTATTGATTAGTGCGATTGTCAAAAGTCATTTGATAAACAATCCTGTTATTGTGTATAGTAAACTATTAAAATAGTGAAATAGAAATTAATATAATAAATGTAGCTTAACCAACTACTAAATACAATAAAACTAAACGTGGTTTGGGGATACTGACAGCTAAGTTTACTATTTAATCTATCTGAACCCCTTAACACAGTTGTCGCAAAAGATTCTTCAAAACAACCACAGAGTATTTTAACAGGAATAGATCATTTATTAAAATTGGTTGGTACAAAATAAAAATAATATATGAAGATAATTCAAACAGTTTACACACCAGGTAATACTTTCCAATAAAATGTCTAAAAAAAGGTAAAACAGATTATTTAAATATTAAAGACATACACTGTTATCAATTTAACAATTATTTATATTTTGAGAGAATTATTGGTTACATAAAAAATATTTAAATTAGAAGACCATTATACAAGAACTAAGACCACAATACCTGAGGTCACAGGATCAATAAGCATTGAACAATAACATAAAAAACAAAAAGGGTGAGTAATGCAACTTGAATGAACAATTTTTGTAAAAAACATTATGGACGTCCATGAACCTTTTATTCGTACCCCGAAAATCTCAGCTTAAACTCATTTTTCACCTTTGATTAACAGCTCGAATAATTTCTTAAAGCCCCTCTTGTATCAGACGGGTTACTTCTTACCTACATTGGTTGCGATGCACGTAATATCAAAACCAGCGCTATTATATTTAGTTACTTTAGCGTATGCCTTACTTCCAAAAGCAACATAAAAGAACGAGCAGATAAAAGCACAAGATCAAAAACCCTTTCGGTTATTTGAAAAACTCATTAAATTATTTAAATTCAAATTATTGGTCTTTTTGACGAACGGAGTCTAGCTATCATATAATGGATTTTTAGTTGGTTTTTGATTTCATCCGCGTTAAGTTCGATTAAATTGGTTTCTTAAAGGAACATTAGATTCTGTAAATGGAATATTAAATTTGGTAATATCGTTAAAAGTTACGTTTAAATAACATTTAAACAAACAATTAGTTAGAGTTTCTATCATTTTTGGTATAGAAAGAAATGTTATAAGTTTGACAGCGACCACAAAACTAATTGGGATATAATTTACATTCTTTAAAAAAGAATCGGTAAATAACCTTTACCCAGAAATTACCTCGTTTTGAATCTTATCTTTTATTAGGAGTAGTGAACTGTGACCCAATTTAATTCCGCACATAACCATTTAATAACACAACTACATAACATAATAATATGTTTTACCATATTGTATTCGTACCAATATTTTACCAGTTTCTACTTATTTCCACACTTGACTTTTGAACATAATTTCAAATAAATTAAAAAAGTAGTTTTTTAGTTTTTTACAGTGATTTTTAAAATTTCATGAGACGCCATTTTATTCCGTCTCGTGCGTCTTACTGAATTCATACCAAAATTTTACCAGTGTATCCCTATATCATCTCTAATTTTTGTGCAAAAATTGAAGCCAGTTGAATAAGACCTTTTCACGTTCAATTTTTAAATAGATTATTTGACCACCATTTTATTCCACCATCTTGAATTCTTATTAGTTATTAGTTTTTTCAGGCTGGCTTTTAAATATTTGATTAATGTGTCATTTTGTGTTGCCATCTTGGATTGAATCGCAATATTACCAGTCCATTCTAATGTAATACTTGATTTTTGTGAAACATTTGAGCTAAATTAGATAATTAGTCTTTTAGTAATAATTGTTTTAACCAAACTGGATTTCTAAGTTAATGTCACCAGGTCATCCCCATATGATCTTTAAATTTTGACTAAAATTTGAAGTCAATCGAGTAAATAGTTTTTAATTATGCCGCGAACTGATAGACAGACATACACATCGACAAGCACACCGACGGAGTTGAGAAAAATGTTTTTTTTTACCATCTAGTTACCCCAAAACGCGAAGATCTGTAAAATCCTGGAAAGGTGATTTTTTCGCATACAAACATTTTATTTGGAGGTCATTTTGTGTCGCCATCTTGACGTCGTACTACAGTTTTATCACTTCATCTCTATATCATAATTAATCCCTGTACAAAATTTAAAAACAATCTAATAAGTAGTTTCTTCAGGTTAATTTTTTAAATATTTTATTAAGCCGCCATTTTGTTTCGCCATCTTGGATTCGTACCAAAATTTTAACGGGTCATTCCTACATAATACTTGTTTTTGTCTAATATATTAGGCTAATCGGATAAGTAGTTCTTTGGGAATATTTTTTCAACATTTCACTAAGCCGTCATTTTGTTCCGCCATATTGGATTTTTACCAAAACGTTAGCATTTTATCCCCATA
The DNA here is from genome assembly GCA_030620095.1 of Kuschelorhynchus macadamiae. Lineage (NCBI taxonomy): Eukaryota > Metazoa > Arthropoda > Insecta > Coleoptera > Curculionidae > Kuschelorhynchus > Kuschelorhynchus macadamiae. The sequence goes on along the minus strand of JAUTXW010003697.1, from coordinate 150,146 downwards.
CGACCCTTAATTTTTGACCAAAATTTGAAGTTAATCAGGTAAGTAGTTTTTATCTATGCGTTAAAAAGACACACCAACAGACAGACCGACTGAATTGAGAAAACATATTTTTCGGCATCTACCCACCTAGCACTAAAGTAGCTACAACTGTTTCCTCTACTACTCTGTAAGAGTTTTTACGTATTTATTACTAATAATCCTACTATATATCAACAAACACTTTGGGTTATACGTTTTTAAGTATTATATACGTATTTGCTACTGCGAATAATACTTCATAATAATTTTCTATATAAAGTAATTATATAATAACTACTGCCAAGCAACTCCTTAAGAAATTGATTCCATGGTCATCATTTCTTTTCCGTTACATAATAATAATTATTCAAAGTTACTGTTTCTAATCGGTTTACTAAATTACAACTTTTAAGTATCAGTACCTTCTTGAACTTCGCAGAGACTACTCCATTACGTTCAAATGTACACCTATAACGTATTACTATAAAGTAAAACGAGTCGTTGCACAGTAGAAAAAGTTATCGTCTACTGCTACTTTAAACTGGCTATTACCAGTCGTTATTCTTCTTTTGCAATTTAGAAGTAAGAATTACAATAATTGTTTACTACAAGTAAACTATTACCTCTTGTACTCGAGGTTCTCCTACGTGGTAACGTGAGTTTCTTAATTTAGTGTCTCATTTTATTAGTTTTTGTGATTATTAAAATGAATATTGATTCAAACAAGTTCTCAGCCATTGGCCATATGATAAAATGTATTTAAGTACATGTTCGTTTGTTTTTTGCTCGTAATTATAAAGTGTTTCTTATGAATGTGTAAATGACTATGACCGTAAAGGTCTCAAGTTTAAGTTTACTCCAAGAAAAGTTATTAAACATTGCACATTATTATATTTTGGTTTTATTTTGCTGTAAGACAATATTGTTTCATGTCTTAGCGTATGTTTTACTTCATTCAACACCTCAATTTGAGGTAGAAGCTCTTAAAGATGAGCATAAAAGAAATTTTATTTTGTAGGCCTTCTTCAGTACATTTTACATTACTAAATTCACTTGGCAGACAACTCTCATTATTCGCTTGCACAAACATTGTTATTTGTTAAAAATCTGCATGAAAAAGCAAGTTTGTACTAGATAGTACGAATAGATTATTAAGGTAAAACATTAACATAACCCTACATTTACAACTGACGCTGACAGAGGTCGTCAATATAATATTAGATTAATTTAGTCATATTTTGCCAAAAACTAACGATAATATTGGTGCCCCCATTTAAACCTTTAGACATTTTGCATCAATTTTGCAGGTGGGCTTCTATTGTCGCCACTGTCCTTCTAAAGTCATTGTAATTCGGTCTACAGCTAATAATTAGTTGTGTATGGGTTGAGTTATCGTTTACGAGTAACAAGTTACAATGCTTCACAATAGCTTCACAGACCATAAGAAAAATAAGTAGCGTTCGTCACTCGGCCACATTTTATAGAAAACTAAAAATATCACAACATGGGTCTGTCAAACTTGAACAAGACAAGCTAAAGCGTTATTTTAAGAAAACAAAAAATAAAAACGAAACAAAGGGTTATGGTTATGATATATGGCAGAATTATAGTAGTGACTCAAGTACCGCAACTCTCCGAACGCTACGACACAAAGAACCGGCGGAATGTTCACAAATCGTAACCGCTTGGTAATAATATACAGTATAGGTTTAATAAGAACTTTGTAGATAATTTTATTCGTACCACCTTAGTTTTCAAGACTTCAGTGTAATTGGGTATAAGTGACAGTTGCGTATTTAGAAAATCCAAAACTATAAAAGCGTATGGAAGCAGACGTAGACACTTGATGTTAAGTAATTTTCTCATTAAAGAAATGCAGCCAACCTAAAATTAAAAGTCTAATAGAACGCCATTGTTGATTTTCAACTCCCGTATAAATATTTAGCTATGAGGTTTGTTTCTGCGAGTATAAATATTAAAAATTCATACAAATTAAACATTACTTTAAAAAAAAGAATCACTCTTTATAATAAGATATTTAATGACAATTACTATTTAAACCATAGTCCAAAATTACATTATTTAGATTTAAATTGGTCAATATATTTGATCAAAATATATTAAAAATTAACGAGTTCCGGTAACTTCAATGAAAATACTTGTGATAACAATGACCGATTCGTGACTAAAAGTGCTACTTGGGTATGGACCCTGACACGTGAAGATCTGAAAACATCTGGGAAGGTGATTTTTCACGATTACAATACTTCCCCTTTTATGAGGGAAATAAAAAACAAAAAAAAACAGGTCATGAAAAACTTAACCCACTAGGTTGAAGAATCTAAATATATATTCCACTCGTTTATATAGCCTCAGTCAGTCTTTTTAATTGCTCTTTTTTATCACCTCCGTTATTTTCGTTTAAAAGAAAAGAAAATTCCGATAAAATTAAATGCAGGGTAATATAGCGAAAAGTATCACCTAGCTTTTTTACTTTTTGTGAAATTTACAGCAGAAATGGTCGGACACATCGATTTTACTTTGGAGGGGCACACATGTTAAGCAGATTTACTTACGTTTGAATGTTTGTTAGCTATTTGAGATTATTTTCTAAAAAAGAAAGAAACAATGAAATTGAATTTTTTTAAGATTTATTGAAACGTTTGCTTAATAAGTTTTGAAAATGTGATCCATTTAGTTCCATAGAATAATACAGATTGTGTAATCTATTTCGAACATTTTGTAGTATAGCAGGTGTTAAGCCTCTGCACTCGGCTATAATCCGTTGGCAAAGATCTTTTATAAAATAGGGCTTCGTAGCAAAATATTTATTTTTCAAGTGTATCCAAAGAAAATAGTCCAAAGGTGATGAATCTGGTGTCCTAGCAGGCCATTCAATTGGGCATCTCCTTCCATTCCACCATCCCGGGTACCTAGTGCGGAGGCTCTCCATCTCGCTGGAAATGAAGCGGGTCAACTTTATGATTTTGAGCATGTTCTAATATTTCTATTATAAAAGGGTCAATTACATTTTTAAACATGTTTACACTTCACCAGTTAAATTTCCACGCTTAAAAAGTTGCCCAGCAATATGATTTCCTAATATGCTACACCAGTTAATTTTTGGAAGGTATTCGATATGAAACTCACGAAATAAATGTTGGTTACTGTCATCCCAGTAACGGCAAAATACTCATCGGAAAGGCAAATGTTAAATAATAAGTCCGGATCCTCAATCAAACGCCGGCTCATTTCTTAGCAAAACTGCAGCCTTCTATCATGATCATCCTTCTATTCAGTTCCTGCACTAATTTAACTTTGTATAGATGAAATTTCTGCGCTTCTAAAATTCTTATTATGGACGACCGCGAGACACATGAGGCTTGAGGTAGTTGAGTTGAGTATGATCAAAGATCCATTCTAGCTTCCGTAATAGATTACTCATTTATGGAGCGATTTGAATGGGTCCGGAGATATCAACGCTCGCCGAAACTATATTATTTCGTGGGGTAACCCTCGACTCGCGTACAGAAACAACTAATATTAGAAGAGATCTTTTAGTTAAAATAGAAATATTGAATTTGACTGATAATATTTGGGATTGAAATTTGATACAAGTTAAATTGAAATAAAGTTTCTAGAAGTAAGCATACGTTTTAATAGAACCCAAACTCATTTCTGCAAAAATCTAAATAACTTGTTCAAAGAAACAATGCTTAAAAGCAGTTTTAAACATATTAACTTATACAGGAAGAGGAAAATTTTTTTGCTTTTTGAGATACTCGTATTTACGGGTGAGTTATTATATTATATGACAGCCACGATACATGGTTATTTATTAACTAATATTGAGAAAAAGTATAAATACAAAAAGTGTAGGGTAAGAAATATTTTTTTAAAGAAACACACTGTATATTGTTTTTTTTATGAAAGCCCATTCCATACTGATTTCATAAATATATGATTTGATTATATTGACCCAAAACGTTTATTAATTATTTTAGTTTAACTGCAACATTACTTGCCATATAAGTATAAGGTAATATTATAATATAATGCAAAACTTGTTACGGTTAAACCAAAATAAATGAAAAACGAGTTGGGCCGTAGTAGTAGTCAAACTATATATTTTTAAAATCAGGAGAAAAGAACATTCATAAAAATTATAAAAATACAGGGTGTTCAATTTAAAAAAACGTATTTGGTTATATTTTTTTAGGCCATATATGTAGGCATGCGATTGTTTTTTTCATAACGGATTCTGGCCTAAAGCTATTAGATAAACACTTTTTCTCTATCTTCGTTAATAAACCCTGTAATTAGGTGTCAAAATATAATTCGATTCTTTTAGGTATATATAATAATTTTCCATAAAATTATTTGTGATCATATTTTATCCATGGTATAACTTCTTTGCACATTTTTGAAATAAGAAGTAAATACTTCGTAAATAAGATGAGCGGGTTTTTCATAATCAACAAAATTTGGCGGAAACAATATAAATAGCAAAATAGTTATTTTTGTACGGAGTAACTAATTTTTTTTTGGGTCGAATCATTGCCCTTTCCAAAGGTTAATATAGGTTAATAAAGGTTAATATAGCCGCCATAGAAAAATATATACATCGGGTGATAGCCGCAAATTATCTTTGGCAAAAGTCTGCGGTCGCTACTCTCGTCTGCCGGCTTCCTCAACACACTTGACAACATTGAGCGTTAATTTCTCGGATAGATGCAGGCTTTTCAAAGCCTATTTTATGATATTGTATATATTGACATACACCTACGAATCATTCACATTTTTATTGGAATGAGAAAACAAGCAGTAAGCCTAGCACAACTATTATTTTGAAAATAAAGTTTAACAAATTCAACTCGTTCTGGGAATGGAATAAATCATTTTTTACATTAAAATCGTAATAATTTCAAAACTAATCAAACTGAATCAATGAAGAAACTACAATAAACGTTTACCTAAATTCATTTCCTACTCTTAGCTGCAATAGTGTATTTATTTCAACAAAAAACGCATACGATAAATTAGGAATTTAGTTCTGATAAAGGCCTCGATTTTATTCGCATTTAAATAACAACTTTTTATTAAATTAATCCTCCTAATACCTAAAATTTACGTGCCTGTGTCATTAATACCAAAACTACAGGGTTAAAGTTCCTAAGGCCGTTTTCTCATTAACTGTTCAAGTAAAATCCGACAATTAGAGTATCATGAGAAAGGTAATTTTGTGCTTTTGATGTATGATGTATCACTCGACCCCACTTTCCATCTGAAATTTTAGGAACGTCACCTTCAATCCCCGCCAAGGAGTTGAAGATGAAGTGCGAAAAATATGCTTAAAATATGTCTCCCTCCAGAGCAAAATCGCCGTTTTTTTTTAAATTTCACAAACAAAGGGATACTAGGTGGTATCAGGTGCATACTTTTCTTTAGACCACCCTAGATTAAAAAATTATGCAGGTCTACTTTTTCAGTGTAAAAGCTTATGACACTTTCAATTAAACTGGCATTTTATCCTCCTTTGTTAAGCAGCTTCAATCTCAATACCATCTGAACTTTTTTGGAGTGGAATCAAATTATGTTTTATTCATTTCAAATAATAAAATACTTACTATTAAATAATTACTATTAAAGGCAGCCCTAGATAGATATTTTTATAAATGGATCCATGTAAAAAAAATCGCATCTGCTTTTGCTTTATTAGACCAAAAATAATGTAACCCAATGATATTCGCTTTACAGTTTTTGTAATAAAATGCTAAAAATGAGAAGCTTGACTTGAAAAATTTTACCTGAAAAAATTGCTGTTGTTTATTCATTTCAATTCAATTTAGCGTATGTTAAAATCCCTGTGCAAGAGCTTTTTTGCTACACAGAACTAAAATTTGATTATTAGGCTTTAAAAGTCTCCCAGTTTCCGAGTGGTATAAAAGTATAAAAAAATAAGTTAACTATGTATAAGCAAACAAAGGTTACAAGGCTTCATTTTCAATTAAATAAAAATAGTAATGCGTGGAGGTAGTAGATACATATTCTATATATCGCCACAAATTTTTGTCAATTTTTATGCAATATGTTACTATTTGATTTTGCGCCAGTCTTCGAGAACCGTCTAACGAATCTCATAAAAGATGTAAAAGATAAAAAATCAGTTACTATTAAATATTTTTTCTGGCTAATCGTTTTGTAAAAGATAGTAATAGGGATTTAAATCAAGCCCGTTAAGGAGGTAAACAAAATAAATAATGTATGTACAATTGTGTGTTTATAACCAAAATTAACAGTGCCCATTCCAAAATTGTTGTTAATTTGTGTATTAAATCATTAAATTGTATTAGCGTTTAACTCGGTTTTTATGGATTGACAAAACTACCTACGATTGAAATAAATCCAGATTATAAATTTGCTGTTTTACATTGTTAGAATTAGTGATAATAGCTCTCAACATAAAAAAGGAATAGGTTTTTGATTAAAGTTACATTGACATTTTTTGTCTAGGTGTTTTTATTTGAAAGCAAAAGATAACTTCTATGTGTATCTTTTAAAATAGGGTTTTCATGTGTCTTTTAAGCTCATTGTTCTTATTAGGCTGGAACCAGTTTTATAATAAATAAGCTTAATTTATCTCTATATAATAAAATTTATTTCTATAAATGCCCTTCATAAAAAAACATTCTTTTATATTTTCAATAAAAAATAACATAATAGTTTTGACAAGAGCATTAAAAATTACGATTTAAACGCTCCGATCCATAAAACACGATTTTTTATAGATATACAATAGAATTTTAGAGCACATCGTTTGTTATCTTAAAAGATCAAATTCTATGGACATAAAAGCCTTTAAAGCTTTCTTAAAAATCCTCTACACAAACTTACACGCCGCATAGGGTTAACCAAGAAATGTCATGTGTTTTCCATTCTTTGCATTTTATTTCTGTTCAGTGGCGTACAATCATGACTTCTGTTAAAGGATATTATGGCATCAATGCTATTCTTCGGATTTGTTTGACTAAAAAGTTGCATTGCAAAAATTTAACAAATTTTGGATTGTTTCTAAACATCAGTGTTTTTTTACTAATTTTTTTAATTATTAGACTTTGGTTTTGTGACTAAATATATTTGATTATTAATAATAAGCAAAATGATACCAATTTATTAACAACATGATGTACAGGCTCACGATAAATAAGTATCCCTTAATTTCTGGCTCATGTTTATGGGTGTAGGGTGTCTAAAAAAACGTAGAGAACAAAAATAACCATATAAATGGAGTTGCTTGAATACGTTTAAATTATTCTTTAAATTTGGAGCTGGTTTACTATAAAAGTTAAAAAATACTTCACCAAATGGTAATAATTTTTCACAGCTCATTTTTATACCCCTTCTGTACCTCTTGATAAATTCTAGAATTATTTTTTTTTAGTTTTCTTCTCTTGAATCAGAAAGTAATAGCTCCTTAAACTGCAGTTGCGTTTAAAAATCACCATAATTCTTTTATCTAAATAAGGTTAATTTATAACTAAAATTTAAGAAAAATGTATTTCAAACAATTTTAAGAAATTTAGTTATTTAGCTATTTAAAATATTAAAAAATATTTTTGTAAAATTACAAAAAAAAATGTAGTACTAATCGAAAAGATTTCAGACGTTTGCCAATATTTATGTTCATTTTATTTTTATTAAATAGCCCAATAATATTAATATATGTAACAAAATGCACTAAGAAGTTTTGGAAATTTTGGAGCGCAATATATATATATATATATATATATATATATATATATATATATATATATATATTGTATATATTATATATATATTGAAAAAGGAATTTTTTTTGGGACGATCGCTCATTGAAAGTGCGCCAACTATAGACACGCGTTCTGAGAGAGGATTTAATATTTATTGATATAATATCATATATTAAATCGAACAAGCTTGAGGTTATAGATAGTATAGTAACATTCTGCAAATTTTCTCCATATTTCACTATTAATCGAGGCATTTCAAATATGATAAGCGCTCTAGAAAACATTATGTATTTAGAGTTCAATTTAGAGAGACTATTGGTAATAGTCAAGCCACGAAACAAGACAAAATTTGCACTCACGTCTTGTCTCGTCTAGTCCTAATCTCGTCTCGTCTCGACACCATTCAATCTCGACACTCGAAATAAGACGACAATGAAGGCGCGAATTTTAGTAACAAAAACTCTCAACTTATAGATGTAAATACACAGGTAAGATTTGATTTACTAAAATGTTGCAATGAAAAAATCATTTTAAAACATCCGTGTTTTTTAGAAAATGAAATATCTTTCTTATATTTTTTAATTATTAGACTTCGATTTTCTACCTTTAAATATATTTTAATATTAAAAAGCATAATAATACCAATTTATTAACTACATGATGTACGATAAATAATTATCACTTAATTTTTGGCTCATTAACATTTATGGGAGTAGGGCGTGTCAAAAAAAAACTTAAAGAATAAAAATAAATACATAAATTGAATTGCTTGAATATTTCTGAATTATTCGTAAATTTAGAGCTGGTGAAATTTAAAAGTCAAATTTTCTTCTTTTTCGAGGCAGAAAGTAATTAGTAGCTCCTTAAAATGAAGCTGCATTTAAAAATTACCATAAATCTTTTGTCTAAATAAGATTCATTTTCTAAGCAAAATGAAAAAAATTAAAGAAAAATATATATATATATATATATATATATATATATATATATATATATATATATATATATATATATATATATATATATATATATATATATATATATATATATATATATATATATATATATATATATATATATATATATATATATATATATATATATATATATATATATATATTTATCTATTTAAAATATTAAAAATATTTTTAGAAAGTTACAAAAAGAAAGCACTAGCACCATACGGAAAGATTTCAGATGTTTGCCAATATTAATGTCCATTTTACTTTTATTAACTAGCCCGATACTGCACGTAAAATGACTATTTTTTTATATATTTATTCTCTTGAGCATGACAGACATGTATGAAATTGCATCGATTAGACTTACCAGTTTTGTTCGTCGCCACAAATTATTCACAGAAAATAAGGTGATTTAGGTAACCAATTGTAAAAGAGATAAAAAAGAGAGTTTGTATTTTCTGCAAAAAAAATTAGCTGAAAGTGAAATATCCGACTTAAAAAAATACTAAATATTGTAAAATATTTTATTCTATCTTGAAACTTTGACTCTATAAAGTAGGCGTCAAACTAATCCCAAGTAGCACTTTTAGTCATGAATACGTCATTGTTATCACAAGTATTTTCATTGAAGTAACCGGAACTTGGTGTCGCCACGTTCTGTTTAAGCTGAGACTACGTAGTCCTTACCAAAATAGGGAACAATTTTAACCATTTCGTGTATAACATGTAACTGTGACTTTGACTATCACGTAGATAGTACGAAATTGTGTAGTTCCATTTAAGTAGCCGAATAGTAATAATTTGCCCTATTCGTCACTTTAATACAAGCAAAACAGTTATGGCGACTACAAACACTCACTGTATATGGTGTAGAGCCTATAGAATACGTTATTGGTATTTGAGGTAGTATAAATGTGTTTCACTTAGTTTTCTCGCTGTGCTAAAGACCTAAAGTTCCAACGCAGGCAATTTCTCTGGTGAATATGCTGATGATAGTTTAAAATTTACGCGCCTTTAAAATTCATTAATTTTCAATACATTTTGGTCAAATATATTGGCCAATTTAAATCTCAAAAATGTAATTTTGGACTTAAATAGTAATTATCATTAAATATCTCATTATAAAGTGTGATACTTTTTATAACGTAATATTTAATTTGTATGCATTTTTAATCTTTATACTCACGAAAACAAACATTATAGCTAAATATTTATAGATTAGATAAACATAAACAATGGAGTTCTACTGAACTTTTACTTTCAGGTTGGCTGCATTTCTTTACTGAGAAAATTATTTAACATCAAGTGTCTACGACGGCTCCCATACGCTTTTATAGTTTTGGATTCTTTAAATACGCAACTGTCACTTGTACCCAATTACTTTGAAGTTTACTAGTTATCTACAAAGTTTCAATTAATCCCATACTATATATTATTACGAAGCGGTTACGATTTGCGAAAATTTCGCTGGTTCTTTAAAATTGAATGCGTTGTGTCGTAGCATGCGCAGAGTTGCGGTACTTGAGTCACCACTATAATTCTGCCATCTATCATAACCATAACCCTTTATTTCGTTTTTATTTTTTGTTTCCTTTAAATTCCGCTTTAGGTTGTTTTGTTCAGGAATCGCATAACCAAGTTGTGATATTTTTAATTTTCTATGAAATGTGGCTGAGCGACGGAAGCTACTTTTTTTTTCTTGTGGTTGGTATGTGAAGCCACTGTAAACCTTTTTAACTTGTTACTCGTAGACGATAACACAACACCTACACAACTAATTAATAGCTGTAGACCGCATTACAATGACTTTATAAGGGCAACAGTGGCGACAATAGAAGCCCACCCGCCAAATTGATGCAAAATTTCTAAAGGCTTAAATGGGAGCACCCATATTATCGTTAGTTTTTCGCAAAATATGGCTAAATTAATCTACTTTTATAATGACAACCTCTGTCGGCGTCAGTTTTAAATGTAAGGTTATGTTAATGTTTTACTTTAATAATCTATTAGAACTATCTAGTACAAACTTACTTCTTCATTTAGATTTTTAACAAATAACAATGTTTGTCCAAGCGATTAATGAGAGTTGTCTGCCAAGTGAATTTAGTAATGTAATATGTACTGAAGAAGGCCTGCAAAATAAAGTTTCTTTTATGCAAATCTTAGAGAGCTTCTATCTCAAATTGAGGTACTGAATGAAATAAAACATACACTAAGACATGATTGTTTGAATCAATATTCATTTTAATAATCACAAAAACCAATCAAATGAGACATTAAAACAACAAACTTCATAAGAAACCCACGTACGCGAAAAGTAAACAAAATGATTTTAGCAGCAATATAGGCCGAACCAATCAAATATTGGTTGCTCTATTGTTGCCACTGTTCTTATGAAATCACCGACCGAATCTCGTACCAGCTGCAGCGCCCCCTATCTCCGGAACCTCAAGTACAAGAGGTAATAGTTTACTTGTAGTAAATAATTACTGTAATTCTTAAGTTGCAACAGAAGAAGAACGCCTGGTAATAGCCAGTTTAAAGTATCACTAGGCGATAACTTTTTCTACTCTGCAACGACTCGTTTTACTTTATAGTAATACGTTATAGGAGTACATTTGAACGTAATGGAGTAGTCTTTGCAAAGTTCAAGAAGGTACTGATACTTAAAAGTTGTAATTTAGTAAACAGATTAGAAACAGTAACTTTGAATAATTATTATTATGTCACGGAACAGAAATGACGACCTTGGAGTCAATTCCTTAGGTATTGCTTGGCAGTAGGTATTATATTACTACTTTTCATGAAAAATTACTACAAAGTATTATTCGCAGTAACAAATACATATATAATACTTAAAAACGTGTAACCCAAAGTGTTTTTGATAGATAGTAGGATTATTAGTATTAAATACGTAAAAACTCCTAAAGAGCAGTAGAGGAAACGGTTGTAGCTACTTTAGTCCTAGCTGGGGTTTGCCTATTTACTTTTTTTATTAGTTTAACACCCACTTCGCAAAGCCGAATTTTCAAGATTGAACTTTTATTTCATACTTTTTATTAATTTTTTAAATCGGTTTTAAAACTTTTATTTACTTATTACTTCGTTTTTAGTTCTACTTATACACATAATTATTGCTATGGTCAATCACAGAAAAGTGCCATCTATGCACATCTATGTAAAATTTATAAAGAATCAGCCATATCTACACAAACTTCATTTACCTAAAAACCTTGAAAACTATATGAAACACGATCTCTTTCCCTTCTCCCCTCCCCCTCTTCCCTCCCCTACGACATATGCTTCACTGATTTCCACTAGAAATCTACTGTACCAAATAAAGGTTTTTAATGTGTTTAAGATTCGTTAAGATTCTAGTAACCGAAATAACCTGACGAGAAAATAAGTTTTGCCATGTAGATACGTTTTTTGTTAATTCCTCGTACAGCAAAATTTGAAGGTTTGTTTAAGCATTTCAAAGTTATGGAGAGAACGTGTTCACGTTATTCTAACATATGGCTAGGAACCAATATATTACTTTGTATCTTTTCATTAAAACTTGTAAACTCTTTTGCTAATATGCAGTCATCTTCCATGCATCTTTGCCTTGCATTACTTTAACTACTAAACAGATTACGATAAGAAAACAGTTAAAAATATGCCCTTCAACTTAAAGCTGCTAGCTTGAAATTTGTATTGCCTATTGAAAATTTGTCATCTACAAGCTTAATAACCCCTAAGTCTAAATCGACTAGATAATATCAAAACTCAACCGCTTATATTTTTAATTTGTCTGTCAAAATTTAGAATCACTACCCCAAGAATCAATTTACATCAAATTTTGAAAATATATATGGCAATTCATTCTCTATTCACATATTCAATATCGCAACCGAAATTGGGTCAAATTGAGCCAATTGATCAGTGTTGAATATAATCTAACTGTGCTTTTTTAAAAAGAACTTAACTTCAGAAAGGCCAACAAATAAGTTAAATGTTCCAAATAAAAATGGCAATGGAATTCACTTTATCAAAGCAAACATGCAATATTTCATTAAAAATGCGTACAAAGACAATTAAGCAAATTGCCACTTGTAGGTTCAAATTGTGACCGAACGAATTACGGCCACTTTTCACACTCGTAAATTTTAACCAAGGTTTAAAACCCTAAATTCGAAAGAGGTCATTATTTTATTAAGCTATCGTTTTAGAGTGGCTCGTGATATAAATGTGAAATAGCTACTGCACGTGAAATGACTACCTTTTTTATATAATTATTCTCTTGAGCATGACAGTATGAAAGATATATCGAATAAACTTACCAGTTTCGTTTATCGCATCGACACAAATTATGTCCAGAAAATAAGATAATGCAGGTAACCAATTATAAGAGGAAACTAGTATACTTTGCATTTTGGAAAAAACATATTAAATAAAAATTTAAAAAAAAGCACTACAATGTAAAAAATAATATTTTATCCATCTTGAAAATGTTACGTTACGAAGTCGGCATCAAACAGTGTTTCTATTTATTTTGACTTAGTTGGACTGGAACTCCATAAACTCGAGTTTTAAAGATAAAATTAAATATTAGTTTTTGCTTCTTAGCGCTTTTTAATTTGGTTTTATTTTTTATATTTTTTTTATCAATTTGACCCTTTTTAGTTCTCCAAGGTGTCCAGCAATATATTTCGTTTTTGAAGGCTAATTGAAAAATTAACTAAAAATTTACAGAAAATTTACTTCCGAAATTGTAGAAAGGATATATGCGGCTTTTAATTTGTATAAATCATCAAATAATCATGCAATGCCGTCGTCAGGAGGTTTAAAGCATATTTCGGCTGATGCTGCATTGATTTCTTCCCTATTTTTTGTTTCTCACTGATGCAGATTACGAGATTTATTCACATGTGTCTAATGTGTTGAAGTCCAGAGATAAGCTTGCAATAGAGAAGCGAGTTTTTGAGGAAACAATCATTTTACCACTTCCATTAATCTAGCACCTGTGTGCGTGTCCACTACACTCCATCTTAAAATATAAAACTATGTACCATGATTAGAACCATGGATATCTTGTAACGGTGGTAACAAAAAATCTCACAGTAGCGATCACTATTCATGGTTGTGGTTACGAGTTGCAGTTCTTGCAAAATTGATTTTGAAAAGATGAAATTTTAATTTGAGTTTAATTGAGTTGTACAAACGCAAAGCTTGTGCATTTTTAGGGACTGATCTGCTTGCATTTTAAGCTATGACAGAACGCACATCTTCCATATCTGCAGACCTCAGATGATCACGTGGACGACAGGTAGTAAATAATTGGTATCAAACATGACAACGGAATATATGGAATATATGTATTATCAGCATATTTTATTATCTTTATATGGGGTGCATATAGTACAGGGTGATTCATGAGGAAATGTCAATACTTCAGGTACGTATTCAGGACCCAAGTCCTCGAGATACAGGTTGCTAAATTTTTATTTAACATTTCTATTTTTAATTAAAATCTATGATAATGTAAATATTGGAGCGAAAATTTATATCCGCGTTTTTTTGTTGTGACGAATTCGAATCTAAACTTAGCATAGCTCTTACTTGTAGGGAGTGCTACCTACATGTCTTTACATTTCTTAAAAATCACTAGGGAAATCTGTTGGAATATGTTCCCCTTAATGTAAGACAAAACATGTATTTGCAACATGATAGAGCTCCTACACATGACAGTTTACTTGCAACAGAACTAAAACTTTCCAAACCGATGGGTTGGTCGGGTTGGTCCGTATAATTGACCACCTAGATCGCCAAACTTGTATCCTTTGGATTCTTGTCTTTGAGGGTGGTTCAAATCACAAGTATATTCCACTAAAGTAAATACAAGAGAAGCATAACTGGATCGGATAACAAACGCAGCACAAACTCTAAGAAATGCGCCCGAATGTATCCACAGAGCAACCCGAGCTATTCACCACAGAGCTAACTTGTGCTTAGAAGTAAAGTGTTTACCCATCACTTCAAAGCTTTTGTGCCAAGATGAGTTCAAATTTGGACAAAAGACAAACTTTTAAAATTTTGTGATAAAAAATCACATGAGGCGAAATTCTTTTAAATCCAAATATCTCGAAAATGGTCGCTCGGACTTATTTATTTTACTCAAAAATGTAATCCAGGCCTGTACAAAAAAGTTGTGATTGTTCGAAGGAGTAGAAAGACATGTAGATAGCGCCCCCTACAGGTAAGAGCTATACTAAGATTAGATTCGAATTCGTCATACTAAAAAACCCCCTCCAATATTTACATTATCATAGATTTTATTTAAAAAATAGAAAAATTAAATAAAAAGTTTAGAACCCTGTATCTCGAGAATTAAGGCCTTTGGGACACATATTTATATAGACTTTTATGTTTATTTTTGGGTGCTAAATACATACCTCAAGTATTGATATTTTCTCGTGAATCACCCTGTATATCAAACCTAACCTATAAAAAATAAACTGTTGCTGGCTTTAGTATGGTTCATGGTTTCTTGGGCTATTTTAATATACGAAGCAGCAAAGCAATTCGGTTCATTTTCCAGAATTAGTTTAAATTTCATTTATACAATAATGACTAGCTATATGATATAAAGTCTTGTTAATTTTTATTACTTTTTAAAATTCTCGCAAGCTTTTGTGCTTTTACTGGTAGTCGTCATTATGGACTATTAAGGATTTTATATGTTTTAAATACAGGATATGATGTAATAAATAAGGATTTTCTATATACTGGGTGGATAAGAAATAAAATATTTTGTTTAAAAGTCCAAGAGAGTTTGTGTTATTTAGAAGAGATTATAGAGAAGGGGTTATAATTCTTCAGTAATCCTGCGTTGAGGACTGTTAAATATTTTCTTTGTGGAAATTTACCGGTTTAAAATATTGATTTGGGGTTTGATGACTTTAAAAAAAATAATTTTGCAGCTGTTGATGCCTTTTATTGAAAACGATAATTTGACAGCAGGCAAAATTAGTTCTAGTAAAACTTTTGAACGCTTTAAAATATCGATTTGGGGTTTTCGATAATAGATAGGATTTTTGAAAATTAAAAAAAAATCTAATCTAACAGCTGTAAAAATAATTTTAGTGTATTTTTTAATTTTAAAGCATCGATTTTGGATTGTGTGTGATAAACAAAATGATGTTTTCGATAAAAAAAACTTTTGTGAGATGCCTTTTTAAACGGTTTCAGGTTTTGTTTTAGGGTTTTGAGTAGGGAAGAGTGTTCTGATATGGTCGTTTGGAAAAAAATCTCTTATCATTATTTTTGTGAAAGAACGTTTGTTCTTCTGCTTTTAATTCTTGCAAAATTAGTTTTGAAGAGGTGAAATTTTAAACTTTTCCTCAGAATTGTGTACACAAATGAGTCGCACAAACCCAAAACTTGTACATTTTTAAGGACTGATCTGCTTGGATTTTCAGCAAAGACAGAACGCACAACTTCCACATTCTGCAGACTTCGGGTAACCACGTGGACCACAGACAATTAGCAATACCCAAACATGGTCAAAAAGTAAATCGAACATTAAAATTCAACCTCGTGCCATTTAAAAACCCTGAAAACATACGAAACACAATAATTTCTTTCAAATTTCCCCAATTTTTGCCTCTTCGCCACCACCCCCCTCTTTTTCTTCTTCTACCTCGGTAAAGACCTTACTTATTGACACAAGAAACATATTGCAGCATATAAATTTATTTAATATTTTCAATGTGCATCAAAATTTTAATAACCGAAATAACCTGACTAGACAATAGAACCTCCCTCCCTCATAGATAATAAATTGTATGCCCAAATTACTTTTTTGATTAAATATACTTAATACACCAAATTTTAAGGTAATATGATGAGCATTTGAAAGTTTTTCAAAAAGTATAAAAATCTGTATCTTTTCAGTAAAACGCGTAAATTCTTAAATTATGTATTAAAATATGTAATCGTCTTACATGAATCGTTGTCATGTATTACTTCTAACTTTAAAACAAATTATTAAATGAGTACATGTTAAAAATCACCTATTAAATTTATACGAATTAAATAGCTTGCAAAATTTAAATAATTTGATTATTAATTTTTTGTCACGTTTTATTAAATATTAACCCGATGCCTTGTTTCGTTATGCTTATACAAAAAAGTATATTATAAAAACGGTACACGCTTAAATGTCACTGTTGTCATCGAACTTCTAAATACATTCCAGCAGGCCCAGCGATCCTTACACTTCATAAATTCTGTCATTTTCGCTATCTTTACAGATGTTTAACTGCCGTAACTGTCACTGGCACAGCCATTAGCGGTTAATGAGCTTCAATGTGCTTGCTTTTTGCTTTTAAAATAGGTAACTGTAGAAGGGTAGCCGAAAAAAGGAAAACTAAATTAAGTAAGAAAGTAAAGATATATCTAGTAAAAATCATTGACCACAAAAATAGAATGAGACTGCACACTTCAAATCTTGATCGTCTGTAGAAACTATTGTTTTTTTTATATCTTAATAAAACAGAAGCTTAAGTTAGTTCTAAAACTAACTTTAAGATATTGGTTGCATATTGGAAAAATGTGGTACTGTAAATTAATTTGCCAATAATATGCCAAATAGTTAAAAGAAACTTTCTTTCAAAAGATACAATTTAGGAGTGTTTATTCAAACCTGGAGTTTAACATACTTTGAGGAATATTTGTTGTTTTGGTGTGCATTTTTGCCATTTGGTGTACTGTAGATCGGGTACGTTTGGAAAGAAATATATGATAGGGACAGTCGTAGGTAAATTGGTAATTTCTGTAGAGTCTATAATAACTGATTAGTAGCCTCCGATAGAGCCACTTTTTTCGACAGTTTGATGATTTAAATAGCAGGTCGCTACGGTTAATTTTTTGAGGTGGTGCCTTTTTTCGTTGACGGACAATATCGGAGCAGGGGGCGTGCGTTGCTTGAAAAGAATATTTTGACTAAATTGCACAAAAGCTCACGTGTTATGTAGGCGAGAGTATGGAAAACGAGTTATAATTCTTTAATAAGTCTGAGTTGAGAGCTATTAGACATTTTCTTTGTTACACGGTTTAAAATATCGATTTGGGATTTGATGAGTTAAAAAAATAGTTTAGCAACCGTCAAAACTTTCTTCTGCTGAAACTTTTAAATTGCTTAAGTTGTCGATTTAATATTTTTGGATAGACATAAAATCTTTGATTACTTTTTTAAATATTATCTTAAATAGCTACCAGAATTGGTTCTAGTGTAACTTTTAAATGGTCTAAAGTATCGATTGATGACATTAGCGAATAGAAAAGATTATGATGCATTTTATTGAAAATTATAATGTGACAGCTGTCAAAATTGAATCTAGATGGTTTAAAATATCAATTAGGGGTTTTCGGTAATAGATAGGAGCTTTGAAATTTTAAAAGAAAAAATCTAATCTGTCAAAATAATTTTAGTGTGTTTTTTTAAAACATTACTTTGAGATTTTAGGTGATAAATAAAATCTTTGATGTTTTCGAGAAACAATACTTTTGACAGATGCCTTTTTAAACGGTTTAAGGTTTCGTTTTTGGGTTAAAGTACGGGACAGTAATTTTGTAATATATTTTTAATATTTAAAAGTAGCAGCTATAAAATTGTTAAAATAACATTTTGGAATAGATCAACGGCTGCAACTGGACTTAACTTATTCGGATTGAAGGTAGTTCGGGAGAATAGTTTTGAAGCATTGAGTTGAGAGATATTTTAATATAATAATATAATAAGTTACAGCATAACTTTATCCTTTTAAATATAAGTGTCATGATCAGTTTCTAGCCAATCGCAGCTTTCAATTTCCTATTCCTGTGCATCTAAAATATCTTGAGAAAAAGTTGTGCTAAAATTTCTGAAAAACTGAGCTCTGGAAGGGTTAACCAATTAATTTTTTCTTTATTAAATTGCTTTTCTAGAAGTAACTTATAATTCGAGTTTTTTAAATTCTTTGTTCAGCTTTAGGCTTTTGCCCTCTCCCTATTTTTAGTAAGGGTGTATATAATGCGTTAAGGTCTCCGTAAACAAAAAATGTAGAAATGAAATTAGCTCGGTGATCTAGAATGGTCTTTTAAAATATTCATGTATACATCTCTTGCCTTCCATAGTACCAGTACAATTTGTGAATATGAGAAGATTCTCGAGTCTCGACTTTTTAAATGGTTCCATAAATAAAACGCACGTTACTTTATTTCTTAAAAAATCTACACAAAATTCTCTTTTTTTGTAAGTATACATAATATCTAAGTTCAGTTAGTTTTGAAATATCGACAATTAAAAACTGACAATTTGAGCATAGCATAGCATCAAATTTTTTTTAATAGGAAACGCCCAAATACGTATTTACAAACAAAAAAAATCGCCTTTACTTACAACTTTTCTCGTATATAATTCCACTACGTACATATAACACATTCTATATACGCATTAAATTTTTTGGTAATATCTCTAAACTATATTTTCTTAAATTTTTTAAAAATTAACTTGCTGGCCCGGTAGACCTTGTTCTGCCTTTTTCGTTAGATAACGCAGTAAGTTTTCAGTGAAATTATAAGAATGTGGAGCGCAATCACCACATAGTCCAGAAATGTTATTGAAGAAAATCATATTGTCTCATAGAAGAAATACCCAATAAAACAATAGAAAAAATATTGTTGAAAGGTCTCATCAATCATTAAAAAAAAATCATGTAAATTGGTGCAGTACAACTTTCTCACGAACTTACTGAAAAATCTGACTTAGTGATTTAATTATACAGGTTAGTTATTATTTATTTTTCATAACTTTATTTATATTGTCTATACACGTAAATTCTGTAAGTAATTATTTTCACCCAAAAAAAGTTTTATTACAGGAAATAGATTTTAGCGAATACTTAAATATTTTATTAGGCCGACATTTTGTTTTGCCAAATGAGAGTCACACTAAAATTTTGCCAGTCTCTCTATTTCTCACTTGATTCTTGTGCAACAGTTCAAGTCACTTAGATTAGTAACTTTTTTGGTGATGAATTTTTAAACATTTCACTAGGAGGCCAATTTGTTCCTCCAGGCAAAACTTTTACCAATTTATACCTATATCACACTTTATTTTTGTGCAAACTTTGAAGCCTCTTTGATAAGTAGGTTTGAAATAATGATTCTTTTTTAGCAATTTGTGAGGCCACTATTTTGTTTCGCCATATTGGATTTTTACTAAAATGTACCATCCTCATACTACCATCGATTTTTGTCCCGAATTTGAAGTCAATCGGATAAGTAGCTTTTGTGATATAGCTCGTGCAGACAGAACGATAGACCCACAGACCGACACACGGACGGAATTAATTTTTGTAAAAATCAATCTGTTGAGTAATTTTTATTAAGCTATATACCACGCATGGCAGAGAGACGGAAATTTAAAAAATATATATTTATAAGCTCCTAGCAACTCTTAAGAGTGGATATTCGAAAAAAATCAAAGGTTGTTTTTTCTTTACCTCCTCCTACGAAATAATTAAACATGTAACATAGTTTACATTTTTGGCAGATAAATAACTAGGATCTAAGGGCCAGTAACTAAAGATAAGACAGTTTATTTGCACGAATAATCGAGAGTTTCAGTCCTGAAATGGAAATCTTTTTTAACTACTCACTAATGTAAATATCATACTTTTATCATCGCATGTTTTATGGGACATCAAGCAATCAATCTAACCTGTTAAAATTCCGCCATGATATCATGAGCTGAAAAAAATTAATTACTACCAATTAAAAGCCACTTCTTCAGCAACTCGGATGGATCCGCATTAACAAGACGCAAACTGAAGATGAAATGGTACGATATGACCTCTCTTAGATGTCCATTGATTGACACACAATAGAAAAAAAATGATGACTTGCGTAGTTGGATCACCGCCAATAAGGTGAACAGGACTGGAGTATAATATTTTTTTATTTTTAAATATACTCGAAATGGAAAAGTTAGTAAATTTTTATTTAGCAACTACTTAAGCTTGCATGGTACCAAATGAGGCGGATAGGCATGGTTATTTTTTTTTAGTGTAAGCTTGTAGTTTAAAGTTTTATTATGTATTAATTTACTTTAACTTTTTAAGTGCGGTGTATTAGCTTTTTATAGCTACCCAGTAAGTTGTATATTAAACAACGATAATAAAGTGACCTTAACTTTTTAACTAATAATGATACAAACCTATTAATCACACTAGCTAAAACATAAATAAAGATCAAAGGCCGAAAAAACAAATCAATAACTCACACTACCGACTCCAGCACAAAAATTAGTTTTTTTACTTTTTTTACAAGCGTGCTTGTGTTATAAAACACCGTTTTACTTCTACATTCCACACCTGAAGTCTCGAACACAATACAATTCCTGTAAACGGTTACCAACAAAAATGAAACTTAAAAATGAAATACACATTTGGGGTAACTAAAATATAATCGTTTATAACCATGTCAAAAAATATCTAACAAAACATCGAAAAACACATAAAGGAAATTAACGTTTGAAGAAAACCATAGATAAAGCATTGGCCAGTTTATTTATAATATAGATAGGCAACTTAATATACAAAATCGGTCCCGTATTTGGCTCCCTCCAGCGTTTGTAGTATTCAGGATTTTTTTAAATACAGGTCGATAATTTGTAAAGTTGTAAAATGTGTATGCAACCCTGGAACAAAAAATATTTATTTAGGAAAATATACATACAACTACAACAATCTGTTTGACTTGTTAGTCTGAATATTCGAGAAAACGGAAAGCTTGCTTGACTTTCCCAATTTTTTCTAGATTTTATTATTTTATGGTATTAGAACGGGTAGTATTTTCATATGCTGCCAACGCTAAGCGTATTCGGCTATGCTGGGCTAGCTGCGGCCAAGCGTTGGCAATAAATTACCACGGAATTAAAACGTTGGCATTTTATATTATCTTTTTTTACGAAAACCATTGGCAGTTTATGATCAGGAAGCTAATATGTTAGCGGGTTGCGACAATAAAAAAATCGGCGTAAATAAGACGGCATAATATACAGAGTGTCTGTTTTTTATATGGTGCATCAAAAAGATTGTGGAGTAAAAAGAAACGTTTTTTTTTAATGGAACGCCCCATATTTGACTATATATTTTGAATCCTCTAGAAAAACTAAGCATTTTTATGTGAATACCGTATGCCTAAATTCAATAACTGATTTTAAACTATTTAAGTTTGAAAATTGATATTTTCAGATTTTGAAGGGCTGTAGTTTATTTTATACATCAAACTATGCCATATAGCAAAACCGATTGCATATTTTTATTTTAGTTTGTTGGTCCATCTGATGGTATATTTGGGCGATACCAAAAATTCAATAAATTTGTTTTTTTTTTCGAAATTATAGAGAAATTATAGAAGATATTATTTTTCTATTACACTGGAATTTAATGCTTTAAAAAAGACCATAAAAAACTTAGATGTGCAATTCATTTTGCTATAAGTATTGATTTTACAGCCCATCAAAATTTAAAAATCTTACACGCGTATTTACTAAAGAAGTTTAAATTTAGACCAGGTCTCACTTATTAGTGGTAGGTTTAAAATGACAAATGTAACGAATGAACAAATACTTAAGTGTTACAATTAACAATAGTGACATAAGTAAGACACAACTAGCGAACTAACAATTTTAATTGCCATTGTAACTAGAACTGGTCTACCTTTTAAATTTTCAGTTCGGGGGTTAGTTGAATTTAGGTATACGTTATATTACAAAATGCTTTTTACTAGAGAAATCGAAATATGATATGAAATATAGGTTTTTAAAAATAATTGCTCACAACTTTTTATGCACCCTGTATACCTAATAAAAAATATTTTCCAGAGATGCATTACTTAACGAGTAACGACTTTTATATTTAGGTCAAGAAGCTATTGAACAATTATTGCATAATAAATAGACAACTTGTATAAAAGCTAAATAATAATATTATATATTAAAATAACAAATTTACATGTAACATACTTTAGGATCGTGCTGAGCGAGTGATTCAGTCAGTCAGTGTGTTGATTAAGGATTTTATATATTAATATAGATTAGGTATGTAGGTAAAATCATTGCCTTTAATTTTTCTGAGGTTCCCGAACAACCTATAAAATGTAAGACCCCCTTCGATTATATTCTAGCTTCGTAAGGTAAGTAGAAATATATAGGTTATGTTAAAAACAATTTAGAAGTTTTACTTGAAACGTTTACTTACCTCAAGTGCTTGTATTGTACTTATATCAATTCTAAACTCCTTATAATGAATGTCGAAATAATTATACTCAGTAGGTCTTTCACCAGACATGACTTTATATTTTTCTAGAATAAATCACTCCACTAAAGGTAAACAAACGAATGTAATAATAGGACGTTTCAAAATATCTACTACATATATATTATAAAGTGTCAACGCCTTAATTGCGTCCTTATATTTTGCCTACACTTAAGAAACAGCTACACGAATCGAGGCAAATAGGTTTAGCGTTGGCAGAATATGGAAATGCGTGAGGGTATGTTAGTGTTCATTTTTCCAAGCTATGCTCATCTTAAATATGTACGTATGTTGGATTTACTACAGAGAGCAACTAAAGAAATTTTATTAGGAAAGTAGTATTTGTTTCAGTTTCTCTGATGCTAAACTAAACATATAATTGAAATATGAATTTTATAATTATAAAAAAGATACATTTTCGAATCTTACAAGCATTTTAGTTTTTATTTTGGCATAAATTTTCTTAAATGAATTCACCTACTCAGTTTTGCAATAGTAAACCATACTACATACAAATACGCTGACAGGTCAATTTGGAATACACTGTCGTAATATTGATCGATCACCGATATCTAAAAAGAAAGAAACAAATATAAAACATACTTAAACAAATTTCTAAAATTTGAATAACGCAGAACGTAGTTCGCATAGAACGAGTATACGGGGTGCATCATATAAGTTAGCAGTGCTTGAAGTAAACCTTGGAGGTAATTTTCGCTGTGTTCTACCCTTAATCATTCTATGTATTTAACTGATCGCTTCCAAAAATTTCCCTATAAGGAAATTATTCCCAATAAATAGTACAATAATTATGCCGCACGACTTACCAATCTCCGGTAATTTCCCCTCCAACTCATAGATCGCAGTTGCAGTATCTAATTTAAGCATCCTAAAGTAAAATTCTTAAGTAATTTTTGTGCTTCTACTGGTTATAAACTTTTTGGAAGTCAAAATCTATGTGTTGTCATAAAAACTTGTGATAGGTTATTTGGACAGTGGCGAAACTAAAAATCTTGGCCCCCACCTACAGGTTTCCCAATCCAATTACAAGAAAATGTAACACCAAAAACAGGACTGAATTTAGGACTCACGGGGTTAGGGGTTAAGGACTGAAAAAAAAACAATAAATGCTTCATCTTGTACTTCGCTGATAAGCTGCTATCGCCCGCTTAAAAAAAACGTAGTTTCCTTTGGACACCACGGGTCTCTGGCATCAGCGAGGGCTTGCAATTACGCTATTCCGTTTGAGTAAGTATAGATAGATCACAATCGCCCTACAATATTTAACTGGGAGAGACAGATGGACAGGCAGGCAAACAGGTGAACAGATAGTTAAATGATATTATAGATAACAAACTAATTTGGCCTTATACTTATATGCACAAGAAAATGTAAGCATTTCTAGTCATATCGTTAGATAGAATATCTTGGATAAAATAACTGGATAGCTATTTCTGTAGGTTCTTTTAAAAGGAAAATAAAATTGAAATGAATTAATCTCGTTTCCACCGTAAACAAATAGACCAGCAAAATAAAGGTTTATCTTTAACCTAGCAGGAATAAACCATTTTTAACATCCACTATTTTCTTTAGAGTTGTTGAATCTCAATGTTGGACTTTGTGCTGGGTTGGGTTTTACAAAACTATCAAAACTGTGTCGTATTTTACAATAGAATTTTGTTCAGTAAAGAAGCCTATTTTCAAGTCGGTGGATTTGTTAATAAACAAATTGTCACATCTGCGACAGTAAATAAAAATGCAGGGTTTTGTACGCATCATGTTCTGGAGGGATCACTAAAACATTTATTTTGCTTCAAGGCAACGATGCTAACTCTACCTTGAGATGCTCAAATTTTAAAAAAATTAAACTGGGAATTTGGACTTGGGCAGCATGTGGTTTCAGCAGGGCGGAAGCACAGGCTATTGATAACGAAAAACTACTGATCACATTATTTCTCGAATGGGAGACATCAATTGTCCAAGTTTATGCGTTTTCTGTCTGGGTCTATTTCAAATCACAAACCTTTATAGTGGAATCTTTTAGCACAAAGAAACAGAATCGTTAGTTTTTGCATAACACGATGTCCTTAAGCCATTTTATTAATTCTCTAAGAAAGTGGGGTTTTAGTAATTTTTTTCTACCAGAGCTTAAGTGTATTTGCCTATTCTCCTTGTCCGATCGGAACAAAAAAAAATAAGTTATCGTTTTCATGTCTTGGATAAACTGCACCGGTTATAAATGTTTACGTTCAATACTTAACCTACAAATAAATTCTCTTCATGATTTTACATGGGTTTACTGAATCTTGATAATTTTAATAAAAATATATTTCTAAAAACTACAAATCAAATTGACATTCGAACCGTCTGTAGCTTTTGTGCAAATCGGCCAGGTCAAATTTTTTATATTTTAAAAATATTTTCTTCAAAATGGCACTAAAAGGTATTTATTAAGTAACAAATTCTAATTTATTTCTTAATTTATAAAACATCAATATCTTGATAAAATTTGGTTCTTTTTGATGTAAGTATCTATTTTTATACCTAATTAAACCATCAGAAAAAATAAATATTTTTAAAAGAATACCCAAATAGTTACAAAAGTTTATTTTGAAACAATTTGATAATGAATAAAGAATTGCTTAAATGAGAAATAAAATTTATTTCATTTATAAGTAAAAATTTAATGACTTTAATTTTTTTATTATTATAAGCCAGAGTTTTTAATTATTTTTTCCTTTTGAGTTTACTCTCTTTTTTCTACATTTAATTATAAAAATTAATATCGAAAAAAAAAATTTTTCCTTAAGATAAGAAACTAAATATGATTTTTTATTTAATAAATAAAAAAACCCGCATTTCAAACATAAAACATTTAGTTCGGCCAGTTCGCACAAAAACTTTATATAAATCAAATTCAAATCTTATTTTTAGCCATTCTATTACTTACAAATACTTAAAATTTGGTATGCTTAGTCGCCGTCACTCCGGTAACAGAAATGGTACTTCTGCAATTCCAATAATGTAACATTGGCGACGTCATTGTTTCGAAAAACACCTTTCTACGACGCAAGCGACAGCGACTAGTAAAACTCTATAGCCAAATGTTAGTTTTTTTTGTGAGGTGATGACACTAAATAAGAACAATGATTTGATTAACCATATTTACGGTAAAACTATTGCCACTAAGTTTTTAAATGGCTATTATTAATGTAACATGAAAATAGGTGGCTAAATTTTTCTCCAAATTTCCCCTATACTTGTATCGCTAGTTTTCCTATAAAATTGGATCATTTCCTAATGGTAGATTTCTGAATGCGAATCGCGAATCTCAGATTTAATTTTTAAAGGCGCCCTTTTTTGAGGTCTGTTGGCTAGGGGATATTTTTGACATCATTATTCATATGTTTTATAATATTATATATTTTAAAATGTAGTAAATAATCGCATTGTAACAAATTGTTTATTGTTGTTAATGTTATGTTTTAATAAGTAAAATAGGCCTCTTTCTTTCGTAAAGCAGAAAGTAATCGATATTATCTTAACATAATAAAAAAATAATTATGTATGTATTTATACAAACTCCACAAAATAGTAATTACATAATTACTAATTAAAAAATCATACTTGTCTTATAAATAAAATATTTTATGAAAAAATATTCTTTTGACAAGTAGATTATTTTAATAGATTATTAAAAACTTTTACAGCGATCCATTAATGTCCAGATTTTGATGATCGATTGTTTGCGACAAGTACCACAGTTATTAGACACACTCTTAAAAATTCCGTTAAACTTGTAAAAAACATATAAAATAATAAAACGTAATATCAGTTCATCTCACACTGGCCGCCTGTCCCCTTATCCCTGTGTTAAATATTTATTTTAAAGGATTTACTTAAAATAGTTCGTGCATGGCTACATTTATCACATTGAAACAAAAGGTGCATTTTTCTATAAAAATCATCAGTCTGAAAAATATTATCACAAAAAATTGTATGTCCGAATAAAGGTGAATAAACACATAATATTAATAGTTTGTAAGCGACTGGTAATACTAGCAAATATATATCATTAAAAAATGTATTTCTGTATATGTACCAACTACACCAAGTTACATTCCAATTTAGTAACCCGGTTTAAATATGCATGAAAAAATCAAATAAAAAAAAAATCTTTGGCACCCTTGAAAATAAAGCCAATGTGAGCCAAAATAAACATTTTTGTTATGACAATGAAACTCCGATAAAGCGATGACCTATAGTTTTTAAACACACTGTACATTTAAAATTTTACCTGAAAATTGCAAAATAAAACGTGGCAGCATTCCTTCTCAATCCGGGAGAACTGCACGCAAAAAGTGAAAAACTAGAGACAAGGTCTAGTCAAGTTCAAAGTAAGATGAAAAGGTACCTACGTATTAGAAACAACTTCCTGCAAGTCCGACTTCAAAAAAATGTGTTATGTATAGGCAATTTAAATTAAATTTCGTTTAAAAATGGGTTCAAAAGGGTTCACGCGCTGCAGAAATACAAAGACATGAGTAAGATTTACCATTTCAAATTTTGCAGTTACGTAGACAAAGGATCAATGCTAGGCGGTAAAGAGCCATTTTGTGGAAAAAAAATTATATGCGACGGCATTTGCGTCAAAAAGTGGTCGAAAAATGGTCGAAAATGGACAAATCTACTTCTATTTTATAATTCTAGATTAGATTTTTTTCATAAAAAATCGCATTTAGCGCCCAACTATACATATTTCCCTATTGAAATCACATTGAAGCTAATACATATCTCTTTATAGTTTTAACATAATATTGCAGCAGCGGAAGGCTTGCAAATGATCCATAATACTCCGTGCAGTTCCCCCTTATTGGCGCATAATATAGCTTTTAACCTTTCTTAAACAGCTCGATTCAAAAGTACTATGAGCCAAGCCGGGCTTGAATTCACGACTTTGATATCTTTAGTTGGAAATCTAGCTTCTTCAAGGCCACCTGCTTTTAATGGCAACAATAACAAAAAATAGAAACAATAAGTAAAAATAGAAACAATAAGGAAACTTATTGTTTCTATTTAATATAGATTAATGGCAACAATAATAAAAAACATAAACAATAAGGAAACTTCTAATTATCATAATCCAAACAAAATAGCCTTCAAGGTTGAAGGCCAAAGTTCTAGACTACTACCTTAAAAGCAAAATCAACAAAAACGACTGAATAGTGCCCCGGCCAAACATAAACAACAACAGCAAACAGCGGTTGTAATCAAGACTCGTCGGACTCGGCTGAACATAAGGCACAGCGTCGCCATGGCAATTTCTCGATTCATTTTATCAGTTACGTTGCAGGAGAATAAATATTCATATTCAGGCTTTTTGTCTGTACTAGTAGTAAAAATGTATATACAGGGTGACAATTTAAAAACTTGAAATGGCCATATTTTAGGAAGGAAAAACTTAATCAAAAAACCCTGAAAACACTTTCTATAAAATGAAGAGGGAACAAATAAAAGCGTATTATTCGACCCTTTTCTGTAACCTCTTGGGCAGGGTGAGATAAACCCCTAAAATCTTAAACAGAAAGGTGGGTCGAGTGATACATCATCTTAAAGCTCTTGAAAAATGCTTTCCAATGGTACCATAGAAAGCTGTTTTTCGTGAAATTCTTCTGTGTTTATTAAAGGAAACAATAAATTAAAACACAATTGTGAAATTTTTCATAATTATTTAATTAAATGTTCAAAATGGTTCCTGTTGTTTTGAAGACATTAATAAAGCCTTTGTTCAAATTCTTCGCGTACATTTGCAAATGTTTCTCTGGATATAGCACGGAATTCCTGAACTATCCTGTCCTTGAGTTGCTCTATTGACTCAGGTTGCGTTTTAAACACCACAGATTTAAGGTGACCCCACAAACAGAAGTTTAGATGTGTTAGGTCCCGGGATCTAGGTGGCCTATCAACAGGACCTATTCTTCCAATCCACTGGTTGGGATAATTATCATCCAATCATTGCCTGACGGGAACTACATAATGAGGAGGTGCCCCATCCTGTTGAAAATGTAGTAAGCGTTCTTCTAATGCTAAATTTCCTTGTATGTCCCTGTGATTTTCTAATTCCCGCACTATTAGTGGTTCAATAGACCTCTGAAGCATTTCAGCATACATGTCGCCATTTAAATTCCCTTTTATAAATATTCGGCCGATTATTACGCCTCCCAATATACCAGCCCAAACATTAATTTTCTGGGGGTACTGGGTATGCCCTTCTCTAAATATGTGTGGGTTCTCGTCATTCCAGTAACGACAGTTTTGCTTATTAACATGTCCATTCAAATAAAAAGTACATTCATCACTGAAACAAATATTTTTAACTAGTCGAGGTTCTGCCGTAATTCTATCTGTCGTTATTTCACAAAACTGGATTCTTCTATCCGGGTCGTCGTCACCAAAATTTTTCAGGATGCGAAGTTTATTGGGATGAAAGTTATGAAATTTAAGTACCTTTCTTATTGTTTCACGAGTTAAGCCAGTAGCTACAGCTGCTTGACGAGTTGATAAAGTTGAATTAATTGCAAACTGCCCCAGAACTTCAATTTGCGCTGCTTCGTCAACTAGTCTCGGTTGAATTCTCTTTTTATTCGCGACAGAGCCAGTTTCTTCAAATTTGACTACTAGTTGGCGAACATACCCCAGACTTACATTTTGACCTGGATGCCTTTCATCAAATCTTTGGGCTATCCTTAAGAAACATTGATCCTGAGAACCATAAATGAAAATCATTTCTACACGTTCAGCTGTGTTGTACACCATTATTTAAGATAAGTGCTGCTTTTCGTTTAAACTGAACCAAAAGTCAACTGTTAAAATATCAATACTAATAGTACAAGTTACTTTTAAAGTAAATATTGTGATAATAAAATGCGAATATTCATAAACAAATAAAATACCAGGCTTAAAATGTTTAGAGTTCTTAAGAGACATGTCAGGATATCGGTACCAATCATTTTGAACACTTAGTTAAATAAAAATAAAAATGTTCAAACTGTGTTTTAATTTATTGTTTCCTTTAATAAATACAGAGGAATTTCACGAAAAGTTGCTTTCTATGGTATCATTGAAAAGCATTTTTCAAGAGCTTTAAGACGATGTATCACTCGACCCCCCTTTCTATTTAAGATTTTAGTGGTGTATCTCACCCTGCCTAAGGGGTTACAGATAAGGGTCGAATAATACGCTTTTATTTGTTCCCTCTTCATTTTATAGAAAGTATTTTGAGCGTTTTTTGATTAAGTATTTCTTTCCTAAGATATGGCCATTTCAAGTTTTTAAATTGCCACCCTGTATACTAAAATAACAATAAAAATATTTATTTAAAAAAAAGTATAATTATGATGTGACTTTAAAAAATATGGGATGTGGTCAATATTGCCAACATGCGTCATATTCTCTCGGGCTTAGGCGACAACGTTGTTTGCTTTTTGCCAACGTCTTAAGTCATTTTTTAGTCTTTATTTTTTCACGTGAAAATATAATTAAAATAAATGGAATGTGGTGATAATCTGTCTGTGTGTTGAGAGCTTTAATTTAAATACCATTATCCAAATTAGTCAAGAGAGTTGTTTTAAGTATACAGGGTGCTCTAGGACGTTTTGTTTAGCCGATATCTCAATTCTTGTAAAAGATTGAAAGTCGTAGCACACTGTTCTGTTAATAAACAATAAAGGAAATATTATTAATATTATAATATGAGTTATAAACAAATTGCAAATATCATTGTCATTTCTTAGTTATTCACGATGTGTTCAATTTTGATAAGAATCTGAAACAGTTTCTACATCTCAGATATAAATTAAAATTCATATAGCAGTTGAAATTATAAATTCTGCAACATGTTTTTTACAACTCTAAGTTAAACGAAGTCTTGGAATTACCGCCCAATATCAGAATAATTATCTTTTTCGATAGGAAAACTATGTCGACATGCTTATTAACTACGGAGAATATAACAATTCTGGAGTTTTCCGATCGAGTAACCTCAACTGAAATACCTTGGTAAATGTTAAAGGAAAACTATGCAGTAAATGTTTTCAAACTGGAAAGGTTACAACTTTTTAAATGATGTGCAGTCAAACACAAAATTATTACCACCTTCGCTTATGTACAAGTATACCCTCATGTTTTATTATAGGAGTTAGCGGAAGATTTACAGATGACCAAATCAAGGAGTTCCTTATAAATTACACTTAGTCCAAAGCTTAACTGCAGAAGATCCCGAGTAATGATTAAATTTCGTTGGTGAAAGTGAAATGAAGCTTGAAATTAATCCGGCCTGGTCGATCGACGCAACAGTCTTACTGGTCAAGTGTAACCCATTTTTAGTGTTAGTCTCCGGTATAGTTTATTCAACGGCCGTTTGATCGAGCTGAACTTTTATCAGGACCTAGTGACTGAACCAAAATATTTGGCCTCTCCTCAAAATGTTATTCTCTAACTACTAGAAAATATGGTCTTAAATGAGAAAGCTACAATCCCATTCAAACAAAATGGAGCCGGGCCGCATTATTCCAGGCAAGTTACGGAATATCTTGATTACACGTTTCCAAATCAATGGACCAGCCGAAAAAGTAAAATTCGTTTACCGGCGCACTTACCAGTTATCGTCTAGATTTTTTTCTGTCTTTTTAAAGAAAACGTTCTATAGAACGCAACACATACATTTTTGACGTCTGAGAAACTGTGACTCCACAATTGATTAGAGCAGCTTGCAGAACAAACCTTCCACTAGATTTGAGTCTTGCATATACAAAACTTAAAATCAATATGAATACGTTATAAAGAATCACAGGAACTGACTTTGAATAGAATATTCAACATTTATACATCAGGTTTTTTTGTAGTAATATATTTGTGCTGTTTTATTTATTATTATTAATTAACTGTTTTTTACAAATGAATTGAAATTTCAAATATTATATTATGTATATTATTGCATTTTTGTATTGTCCTCAAAATTCTAAACACCCTTGTGTTATGTTACCTATATTTAAATTCAATTCTTTTCGAGAAAATGGCGCTTGAAAATTAACATTTTTGACCTTTTAAGGCTCTGTAACCTCCAAACGACCTAACTTGTAGCGAAATGGATTGCACTTTCCAAACTTAGTTTTTAGTTATCTATCTTCTGACACCAATTTCTACTTTGACAGGAATTGGTAAAATTTGAGGATCAGGTTATTTATAACCGCTTCCACTCATAACATAAATGGGTTAATTTACATACAATTTTT
Organism: Kuschelorhynchus macadamiae; assembly: GCA_030620095.1. Lineage (NCBI taxonomy): Eukaryota > Metazoa > Arthropoda > Insecta > Coleoptera > Curculionidae > Kuschelorhynchus > Kuschelorhynchus macadamiae. Next base: position 117,759 of record JAUTXW010003697.1, on the reverse strand, counting down.
TTTTGGCTCAAATTTTAGGTACTTTGGTTTGTTTTTCTGGTTAAAAGTGCCCTCGTGTCGGTAAAGCTTTCTAGTGTGCTAAAAAATTTAGCAAGGGTGTGATTTCATTTGGTTTTATTCCCGTGGGAAGTTTATACCTATACGTTTTAAAGTGACTGGTGCAATTGATTAGTGTTCTTTGTTGATGCTTTACCTGCAGATAATTAGATTTTCGGCATAGAAATACGATATACCTACCTATTTGAAACTCAAGGCGATTTTTTTCTTTTCAGCTCTCACTAGGCCGATTTTGATATGTATTTTTTAAATTTAATGTTGTATCTACAGACGAAAACCACATTGAGTTGAAAATATACTGCAAAAATTGAAAAAACACAATCCATTCCTTTTTACCCCCTTAAGGTGGAATTTCATTAATTTTCAATTACATTCATTCATTTACTGTATTAAAAACTAATTTGGTTAAAAAGATATTGTAAAGAAGGAATAAACTATATGACGCTTAATTTTTTTACCATTTAAAGACAATCAGGTAAGTAGTTTTTTAGCTATTCCGCGAACAGACAGACCGACGGGATTGAGAAAACATGTTTTATGGCATCTAGGGACCTTGAAAGTAAAGATCTGAAAAATATCGGATGGCGATTTTTTTCACGATAGCATACTTTCCTTTTACGAGGGAAGTAAAATAAAAACATATTTTAAGCATTACGTAGTTTCTCTAACATATTTTTTCCTATGGGAAATTCTTAAATATTATGTTCAAACATTAATTGTGAAACATCTTTGGTTTTAGGAGGTTGAACGTTTCTTAAAGGTGATATAAAAAAATCCAGGTCCGTTTTTAAACAAATTAAGTTAATGAAGAGACCTCGGAGACAAAAGGCCGCAATCTCAATCCTGGTTGATCAGTTTTTTGGCTTGGACAACGTTTCCTCCAGGGGGGTTTTATTTGAGTATCACGCAAAATTGTACACCGATGCAAAGTCACGTTGTTGGCACCTTAGTCGACAAAACTATAGAAACTGCGTGCCCTCAATATTTCAAATAAAGCGTCCCAGAAATATTACAAAACTCAAGTATTTTATTTTAAAGGTGGGGTTGGATACTATTTTACTTTCTATGTATAGGGTCTTCTAATTTTAAATAAAATTAAGATTTTGTCCTTTATAAAATACCCCGTAAAGAGAAAAGTATAATACCCTCTCTCCACATTCATAGAACCTTTGGATTAAGGAAAACGTGAAAACAAAATTCCTAAATTTTGGAGATTTCGAAACTTTTTGTCATATTTTTTAAAAATTTTCTCACCTTTACGAATAGCCGCCATTTTGAAATGGATGACTTTAATGTCTTCACACTTAGCGCTTAAAAAGTCTTTTTATATGATGTGCTCGTCTTTTTCCGTTTAACTTTTCTTCAAAATGACGTCTAGCAGCCATCTTGAAATTGTTAATCACGAAATATACACAGAAACGAAGCATGTAGTGTATTTCTTTGTTAAATAAATATCAGCGCGTAAGATGCTGTGTTTAAATTCGTGTTTTGTGAAAAAAATATTTATTTAAACACCAACCACAGATTCACATAGAATAAAGGGGCCACAGAGTTAAAAAAAGGGGTCGCATGTGACTTTTGTTGGATAGTCCTGAAATGCCATGTCTGTGTTATTTCTACCTTTATTTAGTATAATAAAAGCTCTCCCAGGAGTCCAGACCCGCAGGACTCCTGCATTAACGACGCACTAACTGGTAACAGTGGTAAATAATCACTGTGCTTTTTTCCTTATTGATTTTGATTTGGTTTTTTTACGGATATTATGTTCCAGTGCAAATGTACTGGTACTGCATTGTAGCGATCTAAGTAGTATTTTTGTGAGAGATAACTGGTTGCTATTTTTTGTTATTGACATGCTGTTAGGAATGCTTCAGTTTCAGTTTTTAAAATTCCATATCTAAGCCAGATCCTTAATTTTGTTTTAGTCTTAGAATATTCAGCGTATCAACATCATCTATTGTGTGTAACATTCCATAGATATTCAGTTAAAAGATGTCGTGTTTTTCTGTCCAAGTTTCTAATCTCTTTTTTATCCAATTTTAAAAATCCAAAATTATATTTTGTTACTGCTGCCGCAAAATTATATTTTTTGTTAACTTTCCCCTTAGAAATGATTGTTTTAGCTGTTTCCAATTTTTCTTAGTTCACTTTCGTTTTTGGCTATTAAGTCATTAATGTAGAATAGATTACTAATATTTTCTTTTTCATTTTTAGACTTGTAACATGTATTGGATCTGTGAAGTTGAGAGGTAAGTGTTATTAAGGCCAAACAAAATAGTTATAGTGAAAAGAATATATTTGTATATTTCACTTTTTTATATTATTAATCCTAATGGATGTATATTTTGTTAATTGTTTTAGTTTCACTTTTCACATATTCATAGTATTATTGATAAAGGATATTATTGTTTCGGATATTTTGTTTATCTTGAGTTTTTCCAATAACCAGCGGTTCGGTACTTTTATAATCTATCCATCTAACGGTAATGTTTATTTTTGCCATATGTGTTTTTGTACATTCTTTTTGTTCTAGAAGAAACAAACTATTTCCTAATCTTTATTATAATAATAATCATTATTATATATCAACCTGTTTCAATTAATATATTTACGACGCAAAAGAGCAAACAACCCATTTTGGAATCGATTAAAATATTGGGTGAATAATGATCTCGCAAGGTCCGGCTCTGGGCGCGCTGTAAGAGTCCAGATACTATCGGTAACTAAGAGTACACAATTTCAACTTGACCAGTAATCGATGGATGAGTCTTTAAATCTATACAAGCAATTAACATTTTTGTAAAGCCGAGATTGGAAGTCATGCTGACAGTAGATTTTAAGGCGGATACAAAACAGAAATGATAGGTGAGTAAATTTTCGGGTTCGTATTTAAGAAAATTATACATAAGTTAAAATATTTATTAACTGTTTAAAAAACGCTTTACTATAGAGACAATTGTCATTATCTAAAAACTGGTGGAACGCAGAAAATTTTAAATATTTATCCCAAGTAGAATTTTTGGAAAGTTTTTTATTATCAATTTTCTGCCTCTAAGATCAAAATGGAAACTGTTAGCTATATAAGCCACATTATGTTTCCATGTTTATAAACACAATTATCTCTAAATATTACTAGTGAGTCTTTTATTTTAAAACGTACTTAACATTTACATCTTGTATTTGGAGCTTAGCAAAACTCTTTGTTGGAGTGGTTGGTTTTCTATAAAAATATTATAGTCGCTAAAATAAAATAAAATAATAATAGCTATGCGGGCAGAAAAATGATGAGAGTCCAAATAGATCCGAGCTCTCCCAGAGTCAGATAGATCTTTAAAATCTACTCCGTCGCTACTTGAGTAAACTACGTAATTCCTAATTTAGGCAATAATGTTTGTAAAACGATTAAGTTGTTGAATTTAACGTATTGCAATTTTCGTCAATATGGAATTTAGCTAGAAAAGTAAACATGAAAGTGCAATGCGTACATTACACCAGATGATAAAAAAAAAGAATGAATGATGTAACTACAATGAACAAAATAGTTACTTGAGAGGCCTTATTTCCGTAATACCAATACTGCAAAGATAAAGTTGGAAGGCAGCAAACGAAGCCCGCTTTAAGGATAGTTCTTATGCACATAGTGATGAAAAATGAAATAGCTTTTGTAGTACCTGTCTGCTATAAAGCATTCCTGTCAATGCATGGAATAACAAGTCGTAGAGCTCAGTTATCTAAAACACCATTGCTTCTAACTGGAGCTTTCAAAAAAGATCAAAGAAGAAAGCATACAAACCAACCATCATGTTTTTTACCTGCTAAAATTTTGCAAGTCGAACAATTATGAAACTGTAAGAATATCCTAAGCAAATATGACAGATTATTATTTTTTTAATGCAATAGGGAAAAACGGAAAATTAATTTTTACCTACAAACTTCCCTAAATATGGAAAAACTATTCATTTTTTGCTTAATATTTTTATAGTTATACGTATTTGTTCGTATTTTTATAAATATATGTTTAAACAATTTGTTCGTATGATGTTATCTTCCATAGAGGATTGATTTTTTAAGTGGTAAATAATCATAAATTTATTCAAGTTTTTATTTAGTTCAGCCTCGGAATTCTAAAAAAATGCACTATTAGTATCTAGCAATGTAAACTTTGAATAGTTTAAAAGAACTCTCACAAAGCTGGAATTTCAAAAAAGTGACCTGCCCCTAATTTTCTTAGTAAGCAGAGCCAATAAGGATCTGCTAATCAGCAGTTATTGGAATTCTACTTTCGTAGATTACATTATGTAAAAAAACAAAATATATTTACATACACATCGAGGGCCCATGTTATGGGATATGTTATACATATGTTATATGTTATATAGAAAATAAGTGGGTAATTCTAATAATAAAGTATATTTTCATACTTTGTTACCTTAATAATAAAATAAACTCTGTCTGTAAACTTTCTTTTCGTTATTCTGGTAAAATTATTTTTGTAACTCAGATGGTTAAAACTACAGATGTATGATATATTACAGCTTTAGATGCTTGACGCACCCCGGTTCTTATCGCATTTAAAGAAAAATTCATCTAGTCAAAAGTTTAATTTTTTTGTTTTATTTTATTCTGCATCTAATATGCTTAAAATGTAACGGAAACGTGAAACTAAAGCTATAATTAAGTTTTGTAATGTGATATTTTAATTCAAAACATTTCGTTGTTCGACTATTGCCGGCAAAGTCACAATCATCCTTTACGGTTAAAAAATGGAGTTCAAAAAAAAAGTTTCCTTAATTGTGCCTTAAAATTAGCATACTTGCTTTATCCATATTTATCGGAAAATGAGCCGAAACTTTACGAGAAAAATATCGATATTTTTTTGGTTCTGATGAGTAAAAATATTTTTGAAAAAGTTTTCGAATTGGTTTCCGTGAATAAATGAAATCCAATTTACTAAATCGCGAGAACTATCTACATTACAGTTATGAAATCAGATTTTCAATTTTCTTTATATCAATGCAAACTACTTTTGATTCCTTATGTTGAGCTTCAGTTGAAAAAAATTGTTCGGTGATAGAAGCACAAGAATTAAACAATTTTATTAATAGTCTGGAATAAAATGTCATTTTCAATTTCATCTTGTTATCATATTTGGGTTTGAATTTCATCAATATCTAATGTATTTCAATATTTTAAAATTTCTTTACTTTTCTACAAAAAAAGATTATTTAACATACTTTAATTAAATCACTATGAATTTTCTTTTCTTAATCACTTTTAATTTAACATATTTACACCAACTGAACATTATTTCGTTTTGCTTTGTAAAATGTCCTTTTATTTCTAAGTAATTTTGAAAATTGCAAAGAATGCTTGAACTGCTATTCCTTTTTACCAGTTTTTTTAGGAAAAAAATGATTTATTGCATATAAGCAACGAGTTAAATTATAGAAAGTGGAGTGCATAATTTTCCGCAGTTTCTAAAGTTTAGGTCATACTAAGGATTTAAAGTAGTAAATGCAGTCCTTGATATAATTATTACAGTGTAGTTTCCGAAAATCTACCTATCAGCACGAATCTTTTTTATACAATGATTCATCTTGCCGCCTGATATTCTCAACTGCCGATCTCTTGCGTCATTCCGTTTTTGTGCTCGTCGGCATTGAATCGACTTCGCAGACAACAGTAACAATTGTGTTAGAGAGTGCTTATTCTACCCCTTGTTCAACGCAAGATTCTTCAGGTAGGTTTTTTCTAATTTATATTATTACATATACCTACTAGAACAGATCGCTTCATATTAAATTTAAAAATAGATTTTAAAGATGCATATTTTTTAGTAACGATAAAGAAAAAGTACAAAAAATATCTTTATAGATTTAAATTCAATGATTGCTTATATCAATTTAAGTGTTTACCGTTCTGTCTTGACATAGCCCCTTATATATTTACTACACTTCCTAAACCAGTAGCAAAGAAACTTCGACTTATGGGTATAATAACTGTTTTTTTTCTGGAGGACATCCTAATAATAGAATAATAAGAATAATAGAAATCATAATGCATAATAAACACCAAAACCACCTTAAAACTGCTCGAAAAATTAAGGTTTATAATTAACTTAGAAAAAAGTACGTTTGATTCTAAACAAAACATAATATTTCCCTGGTTTATATATAGGAGAACGTGTGTCACTCCTGATAAATAAAATCGTATGATTTTATTTTTAATATTTTGGTGAATCTAAAAATCGAGATTGAACAACAAACTCGTACTAGCAAAATAAAATTAACGATCGTTACTTTCAGACAATATATAATATCAATATAGCACAACCTGCGTTACCTATAAATATGGGATAAAATCGGTCGGTTTTCACAGTTATGGAAGAGATTGTGGTGTAGCCTTTAAAAGTTTAAGACAACAAACTCGTACTAGTAAAATAAAAGTAACGATCGTTAATTTTAGACAAAAATTATGAAAACAGGCTATTTCATTTATAATATGAATATAGGACAACGTGCGTTGCCTATAAATATGGGATAAAATCAGTCGATTTTCATAGTTATGCTAGAGAGTGTGGTGTTAACTTTAAAAGCTTAGGACAGTTCTAAAACATTCTTTATTATATAAAATCGAGCGATTTTATATACGTATGTTAAAATAAGTAAATAAATAATTAAAATAAATAAATGGAACTAAGTGGATTAGACTGAGGGTCGATATTTGTTTCTCTTTTCAGACTCGTCTGAAGATGAACTATATACAACAAAACACTGTTACCCTCAATCAAACTCCTTTAGATCAAATACAAACAACTCCTACAGTTGCAAAAACTTCCTTGGAGCCATAAGTAACCATAGGGGATGGCGAATTAAGCCAGCAACAACCAAAACCGGACTTTAACATCCTAGGTTCAAAACCAGATTCCGACAATAATGAGGGCAAACTCTTCATGGCGAGATAGTCATTCGTTGAACTCATATTTGCTAAAAGGTGTAACCAAGGAGAAACGCGACGAGGTTATGAACAATTACAATATTCAAGCCAACTGTAAAGCATTAGTTCCCCCTAAGGTAAATATCGAAATCCAACCTTGCCTAAACAAGTCGGCGATTGAACATGATAAACTTAGGGGGACAGGATTATCGACAATGGGGACTGTCATAGAAAAAATTATTTACCTTCCAGAGCAATCACAGGATTTAAAAACATTATCAGAAGCATGCCAGTTATTTACTAATGTTCATTCTGCCATTTCTCTAGATAGAAAATTTCTAATCATGCCACATTTAAATACAGACTGCAAAAAAGTTTCAAAAATATTAGAAATAGATGAATTTCTATTTAGCAAAAAATTTGCAGAAGTAGTAAAAGACGAACAAACAATGAAGAAAACACCACAAAAGGCTACCTCCCTTCTAAGATTTTACAGGCTTGGAAAAATATTGCAAAGAGCCAAGAGGTTGTAGGATGGATTAAAGCAATATCAATTCCTTTTTATTCAAATCCCAAATAGTTTTTTGAACCTACTGTAGAAATCTCGGAATATGTATCGGAAGAATACAAAAACTCTCCTAAACATTTGATAGAAATAGGTGCTATCGAGAAATGTAGTCTTATTAAGAAACAATTTATATCGACATACTTTTTTGTTAATATGATATAATTGAATATATTAACAGAAAAGTTATTAGGAAACCCCTTTTGACTTTGAACATGTACACTTTAATATTTATATCAAAGACATGCGACTGAAAATTTAAAGATTAATCGACTTACCTGTAAGGATTATTAATCGTAATTCTCCTAGAGTTGATAGATTTATTACCTAACTCACCCTTATATAGGTACCCTATTTAACAAGCGATTTTCCATCATCGCACTTCAACGGAATGACGCAAGAGAACGGCAGTTGAGAATATCAGGCGGAAAGACCAATCATTGTGATTGTAAATTTTAAAAAAGATTCGTGCTGATGGGTAGATTTTCGGAAACTAGACTGTAATAATGAGATACTATCACCGATCCTAATGTTCATCCATCCCCCTTTGACGCGAAGAAAGCTTTATTTGAGCCACGGTACCTAGAAAACATATGTTCCTTGCCTTCAAATGTCAACATCATAACATAACCTATTATTTTGGCAGGTTAATTTTTTTATATACATAATGATGTTCCTTAGATCCAAATATATATAACAAAAATGCAATAAAAAACGCAGTTCAACAGTTCAGAATTTGAGTATGTAGCCCGCCGTCAAAATGCACCCCAAACTAGTGACGTCGATTGTGATAGTTTTGATGGGTATTAAGGTATTTTCTACAGGCTCTAGAAGGTTTGCTTGTACAAACGTTTTCAACGCTTTTACATATTATCAATTTTGTTATTTTTACATTTTTTCAGATTCCCTCTAGGTATTTACAGATTTCCATTAATTGTACAGAAGTATTAATGTATTTTTTTTCCATATTGCAAATGGATACCAAAGAATTGGGCAACTTTTTTCCCTAAGATGGTTTTTTGTGCAAAAGCAGGACAAAAATTGATATAAGGTAAATATTTTTGCATAGATAATTCACAATCATTTTTGGAAGATAACTAACCTCAAAACTTTTACCTGTAAACCTTCAGTCAAACCTTTATTTTTAATTATACGCTATTATGTCTGTACCTGCTTCTAGTTTTCACGATGAAAATGTGTGTATCATTTCTTGAATACAAAATTAAAAACCTGGCTGAAATGTTGTTAAAGAACTCTGGATAATAATTACAAAAAACCAATTTTGTTCTCAATCAATACAGAATTATCTTTAAAACAAAGCTTCAACTCATTTTTGATTTTTCTAATGGTTTGACGTTTTTTTTACCTGCACCAGTTAAAAAAAGTTGAAAAACAAGTACGTATTTAATAATTCGGATATACACTCTATACCAAGTAGGTACTTAGTGCTTTAATCATGGTTCTTGAGAATAGTATACTATACTAGTTGTATAATTCCTAATTTTAAGTTAAGATTTTTGTTTGGTTCTAGTGGGGTCATTTGGAACGAGTTTGACTCATATAAAACAATAAAAAAAAGAAAGGGGATATATCCTAAAAATTATTTGTTAGCTAAATTCTTGATGCAATGTTGGATGCAAGTTCTACCTATTTTAATTTAAGGTTTCTTCTACTTTCCTCCTTGTATACAATCTTTATAGGTGTTAGTTTAAAAAAAATGTTTTTTCATTGGGAGTGGCAGCAGATTTAAGACATTTAATGATGTTTAAATTGAAGTAATTGAGGGTTTAACTATATTTTACCTGTTTTTTAAATGTTCTATATTTTCATTTTTTATACAGTTTATTATTTCTGTAAATCTTATCCTTCATTTTTCCCAATTTGATTTTTACCTCTACCTATTTTAAATATGATTTATGCTTGTTTATAATTATTTTTAGTAGTTTATAGTCTACAATGACACCTTGCGAATTAAACCTTAATTAAACAAGTGTTTTTATTTATATTTTTTTAAATTTCAGGTGAAGACTGGCAAGCCCCCCCCTCCTTCTTTCACTGCCTTATGGACAGGTATAAAAGTAGCAGAGCAGTAAATTAAAGTTAAGAAAAAAAACTGTTAGTCAATGTTGAAAAGCAATGAGCCAAATACAAGTTTTCAAGTGGTTGCTCATTTATTCACTCTAACTCTGGTTTCTCAAGTTTTCAAGCTTAAAAATTTTATGTTTTTCTAATAAAAAGTGTGAGCAATATGAATAAATTTTATACATTTTTCCTAGTCTAGTGTATTATTTCCCCTGTAAAAGAAAAGCATTATTCATCAACCACCGTACCTACATGTCTGCTAACCAAACATACAAAGTTTTAATAAAGTAGGTACTCTAAAGCGTAATTTGTTGGTCACTTTCAATATAGAGTATACTCATGTACCTACCACCAGAAAAATAAATAAAATTTCATACTTTGAGGAGCATAAGGGAAAATAGTGAGGGCGCTAGAAACAAGTCTTATCAGATCTATTTACTGACAAAATCTTATTGCAAAATATAAATTCTTTTTATTTTGAAGCAAAAGTAATTTCTAAATATGAACATTACTTTCCCCAACTGTATTTTATTAACATTAAGCGACTTTTTAGGTTTTTTTTTGTTAAAAAAACATTTTTTTGCTTATTTCTGATTTAAATCAAAACTAAATGTAATACATTAGTTATATTTCAATAAACAAATCATAGATAAAAAACTGCAGTAGTATTTCATAGTATTCATATGGAAATCATACAACAAAAGCCTTGTATAGGAGGCAATGGAGTACCTAATTTTCAGGGCATTTCACACCTTTGAGGAGTACTTTTTAAAACATTACAATCAGTAAAATAAAACCCAATTTCTTTAGGAAAACGCTTTATTCTTTCATAAAACGTATGTTTCTCTATAAATCTAAAATATTGATTGCAATATATATATATATATATATATATATATATATATATATATATATATATATATATAGACACACACACACACACACAAATGACAGTTATCAATGATATGACAAAAAAAAATATACAGAAAAAAATCTAAAACTTTACATCCTCATGTTACTAGACCTTATATTATTATAGTATCTTGTGTTACTCTATTTTTTAAACCAGACAGCGTGCACTCATATTTTACTATGATGGTCCAGTACACGAAGAGTTTTATCGATAGGTGCTTGCCTACTATACCTTGTGGCATCGAAAGGCAGCAAAAAGTTCAAAGTGATGACGATTACATTTAGGGACATTAAAACCAATCCTAGAAAGTAACTGTTGACAATCAATTAAACTGTAAAGAAAATTATAGATATAGCAAGGTCAAAAAGTAATTGTCTTCTCTCAAAAGTGCTCAATCCAAGTCTAACAAGCATGTCCACTCTATGATACACCTGAATATTCAGTAGAAGTTCAGAAGTATTGAGAGTGATAAGCCCAAGCATTTTTTGGAGCCCTGTAAGCTTATATTGGAAATATGCTGAAAGAAGCTCAATTTCTCATGAATCACATACTCCAAGGTCCTTCACTGATTCAGAGAAACTGAGGTTGACACTGTGTAGCTTGTAATTTGAGTTAAACTTTATGCCCCCTATGAAATCAGATAAAGCAGCATTTTCTTATGTTGAGTTGTAAGTTGTTTGTTTGCGACCACTCCCATAGAGCATCCAAATCATTCTGGAGCAACAAAATGTCATCAGTATCGTGGATCCTTTTATACACTTCTAAATTATTCCCAAAAATAATCACCGTGGAAGGTTTTATGATCCTTATTGTCATTTACAAATAATGTGTTTTTAGAGAACAACCAGTTTATAGCCACCTAGATTATCTGACTCAGTCTTTCTGCAATCAAGCTCGTACTCAGATCTCAACATTTTGCTCGATCAATATTGACTAAATAATCATTTATCATCATGAAATCAGCATGAAGTCTCAATAGAATTCATCATATTGTAAATACTTAGATTCGGTTAAATAATTAACAAAATATGCTAAACGGTGCTCAGTATTTGGTAAGATATTAGCTAAAGCAGGATATACATCAATACTTGGTACATTGGAAAACAGTAAAAAGGAAATACACTTCAAGCTGGGACCTGGGTAATCCTCGCAACATTGCACTACTGTCTGCTAGTTCTTTAGAGTTACTAGGCCAGATTGCATTTGTGAGATTAAAAATAAAAACATGGCATGGATGTTTATCATGTATCTTAAAAACTGAAGAACAATTTAATTAATAATTAATTTAAATATAATATAACGATTAAAAAAAAATGGTGTAGGATACCCCTGAAAAGCAAGTTATGATATCGATCCATTTTCAGTTTGCGTCCCTGATACCTATTAGGTATGCCTACAAAATAAAAATTGGTATAATTCCACTTTTTTGAGAATATCTTGTACAAAAATAATCTAAAATAAAGCAAATATTCGTAAGAAATACACAACCAATAACTGTAGTAATAAATATGATCAGTAATTACTAATTAGGTAGGTCATGTTTATATTGATAAAAACAACTTCTGAAAAAATTCCCCACTTTATTTATATTCTGCACCTTAGCACATTTGATTGTCCATAAATTCATCTCATCTTCTATTCTTGTCGTACAAAGCTCCATTCGGGTGGTACGACAGATGAAAACTAGGACAAATGCGACAATACCGTAATAATTACTAGGTTAAAACGTTCCTTTTGCAGCAAGTATATATGGGTACGGTGACAAAATCTATACATTTATTAATGTCCTAATTCGTAAACCGTTTTAAAACAGATTTATGTAGTATTAATTAAAGTTAACACTTGACAGAGACTAGGTCAAAGATTATGCTGGAGATGTCGTTAGTTATATATGTAACAAAATGTATTTGAGTTAGAGTCAAAAAAACATGTTAAACTCATTTTTAAAATACAGTAAATAAATGTTGTTATGAAATATTTTAAAAGTACCGTTGGTCGTATTTTCCAGATCTGCTGCCAAAGTCTAGACTAATAACAGATTTTATTAGTTTTTTCATTTTCTAATTAGTTGTAATAAGTGTAATTTGTTTATATTTTTATTTGTATGCTATTTGCAACTAATTGTTTATTTTATTAATTATTTTAAGCTAGAAATAACTATATTATTTAAAACCTTTTTAAAGAAAAAATTATATCTTTAACGTAAATTATGCAAGTGCTTTCAGAAATATTGTTTTAGAAAAAATTAGCTTCAATAAACTCAAAAATGTAACACATTGTATTTGGATTTTGCTTTGCAATCGTTAAATAAATATACAAAATGTATTCTGTGTTTCTTCATTGATTTATTCAATATATTAAACATATGTCGAAAACATGGGGAGCTCTGTGCCGACAATAGAGCCTTTGCTATTAACATTGAATAATATTAAAACAAAAATAATGGTCACTATTAAAAATAATGATTAATTGCTTAAGTTAAATATTATTTGCAATTCTATAGCCACCTATTATACTTATTTCTATAATAAAACCCATTTTTGAAAAGTCTAGATATAGTGGGTATAATTTTGTATTAAACAGAAACATACATGGTGCTCCGTTTAAAAAATGATAAGTTTAGATCATATATGACAAAAATCGGAAGTCTAATTAAAAAACTGAGTATGCCACTAGATTCAATACAGAACACTTAATCGAGATACGGGGATGGTCTTAAAATCCAACATTTTCAATTTCGGCCTGTATCAATCCCAAAATCGATGCCGGCCATGAAAACTTTGATTACGACATCGTAAACTGCATAGAAAAGTAACACAGTATTACCGCATCTACTACTAATTACAGAAATACACTAAAGTGTTGAAAATGCACACTGACAGTGTGAATTTAGATAGAAAACCTCTAAGAATTACAAAATCTTAACAACATTTACAGCGCTTATATTTTGATGAAAATATATTGCTCTAAAAAGTTGATGAAGTCCTCTATTACCAGGAATTTTTGCATTACTATCCCTAGGGTACCCGGTATATCTATTTACTGAATAGCCACTTATTTTAATAATACAAGTATAAGATAATAAGTACTTATTATAAAATTTTAATTTCTAGTGCGCAAATTCTAATTGAATTTGATTTCAAAAATAAAGGAAAATACGAGTAAGTATAACAGTTGCAAAGATAAGATTTAAATAACATAAAATATAACTTTGCTTTTTCTGGTTTGCTTAAACGTCAAGTTTTTAATAAATACTGACACTAAGTAACATATATATATATATATATATATATATATATATATATATATATATATATATATATATATATATATATATATATATATATATATATATATATATATATATATATATATATATATATATATATATATATATATATATATATATATATATATATATATATATATATATACATACCAGCCTTGGAAAATATAAGCTTTCAAAAAATGGATTTTTTTTCATTTCAATGAGGCAGAAATCTCTTAAACGATTGTCTTGATCAAGAAACACTATTTTACTTTTTTTTTATTATTGTAACGGTCTTTATTTAAGTTTCGTAAAAGAAATTGCTCTGAAAACAATTTTTTTTAATTTTATAATTTTAATGAAAATAATTAAGGAACACAATGCAGAGCTGAAGAACTCGAATATATTTTGAGTACGTCTTAGACCTATTCTGTTTTCTAAATTCGATAAAGATGGTCAAAATAATAAAAAAACGTAAAATAGTGTATTTGATAAAGGCACTTTCTCTGCATTTTTTGAAAGCTCCTATTTCCCAAAGCTAATGACTTATTTTGTTCAAATTTGGGGTTTCTTGATGATGCTGAATAAGAATCGAGAATCAAAATTTCGTTAAAAAAATTGCTAATATCTTTTTCTTAAAAATCTTACTATTTCCCACTTCTAGGCTCGCACGCTAATGAGCGATGTCAAAGTTGAATATGTCAAAAAAGTGTTACTAAGTGACAGTATTTATTAAAAACTTGACGTTTAAGTATAGTGTACCAGAAAAAGCAAAGTTATATTTTATATTACTTCAATCTTATCTTTGCAAATGTTATACTTACTCGTATTTTCTTCGTTTATTTTTTAATTCAAATTCAATTAAATTGTACGCACTAGAAATTAAAATTATATAATAAGTACCTATTATCTTATACTTGTATTATTAAAATAATTGGCTATTCAATAAATAGATATACCGGGTACCCCAGAGATAGGAGTGCAAAAATTCCTGGTAATAGGAGACTTCATCAACTTTTTAAACCAATATATTCTTATCAAAAATGTCAACGCTGTAAATGTGTACACTGTCAGCATGCAGGGTGTCACATTTTCGACACTTCTGTGTATTTCCGTCCGTATATATATATATATATATATATATATATATATATATATATATATATATATATATATATATATATATATATATATATATATATATATATATATATATATATATATAGAGAGAGAGAGAGAGAGAGAGAGAGATTTTAACAATTTTTACTTTTTCACATTACCCCAATGTGTTTTCCAAATTCCAAAGAACACATTTCGAAAATTAACAATTTAAATGTAAATTATATTGAGCAGAGAGTTCGCTAATTACTTTAAGTGAAAATCATTAAAACCTTGATATTCCCAATGTCTAAGTAGTCAATAATAGAATCAGTGTCATCTGCAGAAATAATAGGTAATGAATAAGTAATGGTGCAAGAAAATCTATTTAGAAATCTTATAAACATTTTCAGGAATCTAAATGAAACCTTATTTCTGATTAACGAATGAGGCACTTATTTCTTATCATCTTTTAGTGTTCATCATGTTAGTGTTACAAAATCTCTTCGGACCGGCTTGTCAGTAGACAGTCTTTTAGATAAGAATATTTGTAATGAAAATCCAATTTTGATGGGCTCAATTTATCCTAATTTCTAATGGCTAATTTTTAAGTTAATCGCAAATGGTTTCCTAAACCCATTTCTGGTTTTGGTAATTTCGATTATTTTGACCGAAAAAAATCGGTTTCTGATTAATTATGTTTTATATTACATCAACTCATTAATTTGATTTATAAAATCGTTTTTTTTTCTCTTTTGAAACCTCAATACTGAATAAGCAATCGAGCTAATATAACAATATATTCGATAATATATATATATATATATATATATATATATATATATATATATATATATATATATATATATTTTTTATATCAGTTCTATGAAAAATTAAGATATCGATACTTATAAATAGAGAATAATTGAAAAATCAATTTTTCAAAAATCGGTTAACCAAATATTCGATTAATTGATTTTTAAGAAATAACTTTCTGAGAGCTCTTTTGAACTAGCTAGAATTTATTTTACCACATCCACTGTAAGTACAGAAGAACATTACAAGTTGCAAAACACGTTTGCTTTCTAAAGATTACGGTTTCTGAGATAAATCGATATCTAATTGTCTGTCACTGACATCTCCTGTCAAGAGAAAAATCTGAAAATTTTAACACGCCTGGTAATAAAATACATAATAATAAAACCAAAGATCATTACCTTTTTTTGCTCAAAAATGAATTTAAAAGCGAAAATGCGTAACTTCAGCATGTTTTGCATTAAAATATTACCTTGGAAACTTGGCAAATAAGAATATCGGTATTGTGAAATAAGGCTCATTGTTATGCTTACTGTGGATAATATGCTTTTATTGCTGTATGCATAGGATAAGCTAAAAATCTTTAACCGAGGTAAGTTCTATATAGACGTTGAGAAGTAGTCCTAATATCTACTGTAGAAACGACATCGTTCTTTGAATTACGTACTCCGAACAAGTACATTCGTTTTATCAAGTAACCTGAAACAATGCTGCTTTAAAACGTCCCGAACATTTATTTGCTTTTATGTCTTTGTCGACACTCGATTTTTATACAGCTTCCCGAACTTCAGTCTTTTTATTTTTAGTAACAAGTAATATTCTTTTGCTGTATGATCGTGCATAGGAAAGCTACTGAATAGCGGGTCTAAACATCAAAAACTTGAATGAAAATCGGGTCACTTGAATTTCGGGTCTGAATATCAGAAACGGTAAATTTACTTCACCCGCAATTCCCCTGGTTATGAATTTTTCCTTTTATTAGGAACCATAAAGTTCTATTTAATTATTCGCCAATTTGTTACACCACATTGGATTCATACCAAAATACTTTACCAGTTTCTACTTATGCTTCGTTTGAATTTGGGCATAATTTGAAATAAATTGAATAAGTAGTTTTTACACTGATTTTTTATAAAACCACCATCTTGTTCCGTCATGTTGAATTCGTACCAGTTTATCCCTATATAACATTTAGTTTTTCTGCAAAATTTCAGGCTGATTTGTTAAAACTTAATTAGGCCGCCATTTTGTTTTGCTACATTCATGTGACCATGAACAACACTTTATTTTTGTACAAAATTTGAGGTTAATTCGATAATTAGTTTTTTAGTAATAATTTTGGGGTCGTCCCCATATGACTCCTAACTTTTAAACAAAATTTTTTAAGTCAATCGGGTAAGTAGTTTTTTAGCTACGCCGCGAACTAGTAGACAGATAAACTGGCCGACATCTAGAAACGCTAAAACATGAAGATATGTAAAACCTGCGAGGGTGATTGTTTTCATGACACAAAATATTTATTTGACCGCCCTTTTATTCCGCCATCCTGAATTGGTACTACAATTTCATCAATTCATCTCAATATTACAATATTTAGTTCTTGCACAAAATTTCAAATCAATATGTTAAGTAGTTTATTCAAACTGAATTTTTAAATGATTTATTAAGCCGCAATTTTGTTTCGCAATCTTGGATTCCTACGTGATATTTGATTTTTGTGCAAAATTGAGCCAAATTAGATAAACTGTTTTTAGCAATATTTTTTTTAACACTTCAGTACGCTGCAATTTTGTTTTGCCATATTTGACTTTTACCAAAATGTTACCAGGTCGTCCACATATAACCCTTACATTTTGAACAAAATTTGAAGTCAATCGGGTAAGTAGTTTTTTAGTTATGACGCGAACAGACAGGCAGGTAGACAGACAGACAAGACACACCGATGGACCTAGAGACCAACGGAATCGAAAAAAAACATGTTTTCCGGCATCCAGGGACCTTGAAATCCTGGAGGGTGATTTTTCACGACTATAATACGTCACTTTTACGAAGGAAGTTAAATGAGACCCAGAATAATTAACGTATTCTAACTAACTATACTATATAGAAATTTAATATTTTGTATGATATTGGGCTACATAATATGTTGGTCCTAATAACGCAACA
Source organism: Kuschelorhynchus macadamiae (assembly GCA_030620095.1). Classification (NCBI taxonomy): domain Eukaryota; kingdom Metazoa; phylum Arthropoda; class Insecta; order Coleoptera; family Curculionidae; genus Kuschelorhynchus; species Kuschelorhynchus macadamiae. Next base: position 99,858 of record JAUTXW010003697.1, on the reverse strand, counting down.
TTTAGGAGTCATCACCCCAGGCAAATAACTTAATGTATTTGCAACATGCATCGCAAAAACTGTCTATACATGATAAGGTCCAAAAACCGCGCAACCAACCAAGTCTGAAAACGAGGAAAATTACCCATGTCGTGGGTATTCATTAACAACGTAAATACAACCTACTTCATATTTTGTTTTGTTGGTGGTTGCTCAAATAGAAACTGTTTGTATTCTACTTTTCAACGGCGATGTTTTAAAAATATTTTAAGTACTTTTGTCATTAAATGTTCCATTGTGCCGTGAGAAGTGGAGAGCATGCACAGTCAATTCAAGTGTACGCCCCAAACGCAATAGATAAAAATACAGTATAGGTAAAACACGTTTGAAAACCACTTTCCACTGTCATGAGACTAACGGCACTAGCCTACGTCTCCTGCTTTGAAATTGTCCTTTATATAGTATAGGAAAAACACGTTTGAAAGTCACTTTCCACTATCATGTAACTTGAGGGACACGCCTACGTCTCTTACTATGAAACTGTCCTTTTCGTGTGAAAAGAGCTAATTTAATCAAAATTTTGAATACAGTTTTATCATTCGGGTTACCGTATAGCAAACAACGTGTTTCCCAACATCACCTTTAAGCTTTTGGTTTTGGCGACCACGACTATTGTATAGTCGGTATAACAAAGAATGCTGAGGCAATGTAACTCTTATTAAGGACACAGTAAAAAAAAGTCTAGAGTGTTTTGCTCTAGCAACCTCTAATATTAAAAGAAAAAAACAGTAGTTTGATAAAACTTTCTTCATTAGAAAATGTTTTTCAAGTTAATTAGTATACACAGTCCTAAAATGTTTTAAGCATAATGCAAGCCTTTTTATCTGTTAACTTCCTCTATTTTTTTTCTCTGGACAAAAGTTTTCCCAGAAATATTATTACAAAAGCATCTACGCATTAATTGTATTCTCTTCCCATAAAATATTGATCAGCTACACCTCCACTACAACATATATATGTAATTTGAAAAATTGCTTCACTTAGTACTAATTGGAAAATCAAAGCTCTCTCGGATTCATCATAGTCTTGAAATAATGAACTTAGAAACCAGAAAACGACTACCTTTCGGGAATAATTTTTAACAAAATTTGCATAATTGGAAACAAAAAATAAAGTTTTGTTGTTATTCGGGTCGAAATCAATTATTATGAGATACGCCGTAGTATCAGCTTCGTATTATTTTGATCCTCATTTTTAGTGTCAAAATGACAACATCTTTGAGACTGAATACTCTAATGGATTCAACATTGTCCTAGGACCGTAATGGATTCATTATAGTCCTTAGAAACGAGAAAACGACTACCTTTCGGGAATAATTTTTGTCAAAATTTGCACAATGTTTGACTCAATTGGTGTCAAAAGATAAAGTTTTATGGTCATTCGGATTAAAAACAATTATTAGGAGACAGGCCGTGGTATCAGCTTCGGCTGACGCCTCGTTTGATAATATTCACGGCTAGACGCATAAAGAATCGTTATTTTGGATGGATAATTGTAACATAAGTAACTATTTCATGTTTTTCCTAGACATTTTTAAATAAATTAAGTTACGTCATTTGAAGTTAAGCCCATTTTACATGCTGCAGTTATATATGCAAAATGCAATAGTGGCAAATAGGTTAACAAATCTAATTCTTTGTATTACCAACCTAAATAAAGGTTCTTGTGAGAATTATGAATAAAGTTAATTGCGCTTAGAAGCAGGGACGGGAATTCTTTTCGATATATCTGTATTAACGATAGTTTTCGATATATCTATAGGTATCGATATAGAGACAGTTATCGAAATTTCGAGAGTCATCAATTTGTCAATCACACTAAAATTTTCGACTAATGGCATATATCGGCAATGTTTAAATGCTGCCTTAAATTCCCTAAACGTTGGTAAAGTTTTTTTTTAAGTTTCCGGGGGGACTTATGATTTTCTGGCTTCACTTGCCGCATGCCGTCTTGCCGAAACCTTTTTCGATAGTCTTTGTTTTATAGTCTATTTGTGTTCTGCATTCTTAGAGAAATAAAAAAATACCAATAACTGGGAAATAAATACCAAAAATTATCGATATTTATCGAAAATATCGATATAACGGTAACTATCGTTAGTTATCGATAACTATCGACATATTGATATATGAAATATATCGATAAGTGATGTGCTATCGCCTATCGATAGTTAAAATCTAATATCATCCATCTCTAGTTAAAGTTACAACTTTTATTGTTATTCAAATTATACACTTTTTCGCCTTAATTTTCAAAATTCTGTGCAAGTTCATTAATATTAATCATTCCAGACTAAAATGAATGACAATGACAAATAATGGTTGTCAAATACACACCATACATATCCAAATATGAACAATGATTCTTAATCACACTACTTGTATAATTGACAAGCACAGTGCCCTTTGATTTGTTCCGCATTTACCGACAACCCATGACAAATACGCAAGTGCCAAATATATGTACAAGTAGGCCGATCAGTTGACGATTATTTGTCAAATACACTAGTCGTTTAAGTCCGCCTTAAGATAGGATATATTTGTATATACGTAATTAAAGATATCTAGCATTTTATCGCTCGGAACAACAAAGATTTTCCTTTTCGTGAAATTGTTAGTCCATAACACGTTTATTTTACCAGGAACTACAAAATTAACGTTAAAATAAAAGGGGTGATTTACTGTCATCACTAGTAGTAAGCACACTGTTATGCCAAACAAATTAAAACTTCTAATTTACAGCGCCTTAAATCTAGTTTTAGTGAGCAATAACTCTCGCGTCTCGATTACTACTATTTTTTAACATGGTGCATTTGTAAAATTACGATTCAATAGAAATTTTATTGCCAGCAATTAACGGTAATAAATAATAAATGATGACGATATATATATATATATATATATATATATATATATATATATATATATATATATATATTTTTTTTTTTTTTTTTTGCTTTTGTATTCTTTGAACCTTTTTCAATAATATACTTTTATTAATTTTCTTGGTTTGAGGTCATTATATTAAACGACAAATCAGAAGGTATTATTTAGAACATATATTTGATGCCTCTTTAAATTTTCCACCATAGGTTTGGTCTTTTTCAAACCTAACAGTTTTTTTGGCACAATTTTTATGCAACAGTTAATATTTTTTTATTTAAGTTGCTAATATCTTTTTTGTCGTTTATGGCTCCTTGTTTTTATGAATTTCGGCCATCTCAAAAAATTTCCTTTTTTTCAACTGAGGTTCAGTTTTTAATATTTTGGCTTGTTCATAGTTGAATGTATGATTTTTGGACTTTTCGTGGTTTGTTAATGCTGTGGTGTTTTTTTTTCGTATTTTTGCCTTTTGAGTCTATTTTCTAAATATTGGTTTATTTATCCAATATAAACACCGTTGCAGTTGTTGCAAGGAATCTGATAAACTATATTGTTTTTTTTAGTAATTGGCGTTTTTGTTTTAAAATTACTGAAATTTTTTGCCAGCAAGTCATATCCTTTGTGGCTTGTCACGATGTTATATTTTATAAAAAGTTTTTGAAATTACTGGGATAAACCATTTATGAAAGGCAAAGAAATGTATTATGATTTCGTTTTCGAACAATTTGATTTAATATTATAGTTTTCAGAATTGTAATATTTATGATTTCTGCTTTTGAATAATTTATTAACAAAGTATGAAGGGTATTGGTTTAGTTATGATGTTTTAGCTTTTCTAATTGATTTTTCTTTAAATTCAGGATCAGAAAGTGTAATTGCTCCAGACCAATAATTACAGACTTTTTTTTGGGATATTGGGTGACACGAGGTATAATTTAAGTTAGGTCCAAAAAATTGATTCGGTTGTTCTCTTCGGTTTCAATTGTAAATTGAAATTTTTTGTTATTTTTCCTTTTATGAAAAATGTTGCTCTTCATAAAAAGTTCTGCTTCCTCAGAAAATATTATTGGAATTATAAAACTTAAAAAATATTATACAGGTTGGAAAAAAACCTAGAAAATCTAAAATTGCCTAAAGAGAAAACTACTCATAGGTTTAGTTTTAGAGCAAAATGCCATAGGAGAATTACACTGATTATTCCGAAGTGTAGTCTTTGGCAACCCTGTAAAATATTTTAAGTTTTATAATTCATTTTTCGAAGGAAGCAGAACTTTTTATGAAGAGTACCATTTTTTCATAAAATGAAAAATAAAAATGTGTTCCATTATATATATATATATATATATATATATATATATATATATATATATATATATATATATATATATATATATATATATATATATATATATATATATATATATATATATATATATATATATATATATATATATATATATATATATATATATATATATATATATATATATATCAAGCATCCCGCAGTTCTACGGACTACCACAAAAATACACATTACACTTCGACCTATCGTTGATGCAATAGGATCTCCTACTAACAAAATCGGTAAATATCTTTCAAATATTCTTAATCATTTTACAGCAAAAACACAATCATATATTAGAAACTCTACGCATTTTGTAGAGAAACTAGAAGCAATCCAATTAGATCCCAAAGATATCTTGGTGTCAGTTTCGATGTTGAATTGTTATATACGAATGATTCAGTTTCCGTAACATCAGACTTATTTCACCATAATAATATTGATAACTCACTTTTAGATCTCACGTCAACATATTTTGTTTTTTAAGCAACTTTTTATGAACAATCCTTAGGAGCAGCCATGGGATCTCCGCTGTCACCAGTGGTAGCCAATATCTTCATAGAAGCCTTAAAGTCGTCTCCATTAAAGCCAAAATCATGGTTTAGATATGTAGACGCAACTTTTGTAATATGGCCGCATGGTTCAGAAACATAGCCGTGTTTCTTGATCATCTGAATCAACAACATGCTAAAATAAAATTTACGATGGATGTTGAATCAGTAGGTACGATTCCCTTTCTAGATGTTCTTGTAAAAAGGTTCTTTAGAACACCCTATATTTTGAACACCAACGGATATGAACAGATACCTAAACGCAAGTTCCCATCATCATTCAGCACAAAAGCAATCAGTTATAATTCTTTGGTTTATAGAGTCCTCGCAATTTATGGCCAAAATTGTTTACATTCGGAAACAGAGAAACTGACAAGCTTTAAAGAGGGAATTGATATCGCACTGAGGATGTTAGACGGTCTATTAGAAAATATAATAATCCTACTCCACGAAATGATACTAATAAGGGACTACCGTTAGGAAGTGTAGTTCTTCCATTTATACACAGAAACACAGGCAAGATTGCAAGGTTACTTCGCCGGTCCAACATATATATATATATATATATATATATATATATATATATATATATATATATATATATAAATACATACACGGTGAGCCAAAAAAAAAGTCCACATTTTTAATTTTTGAATAATTTTTTTATTCGTTAACATTTTTTAATACTATTTGAGGCACATATTACTAGACATATAGGTTATAAATAAACAATATTGAAAATTAATTAGCTTCAATTGTTTTTTTTACAGGGTGACGGGAAAATGTTGGTACTACTTTCGAGCTATATATGGGATATTTCCCTTCCCATAACGCTTTTATTGAAACTTCCATTATTGCCCAGAAACTATAATATTTCAAACTATGCCTACCTTAAAGTTGCTAATAAGTTATAATCAGTGGCGTAACGTAAAGAAACGTAATAGAGATGCGATAAAACTTAAGAATGACCAGGAAATAAAAAAAAATATAGTGGTAATACAAAATAATCATATTTTAAAACGAAAGCGTTAATTTTTAAACTAAAGCTTAATTCTTCTATTTGGATTCCGTTTAGCCCATTTATTAGGGTCCCTTTAAATGAAACTGACAAATGAAACTCTAGCCAGGCGCATTCAATGTACATACAATACCTGTACACGCCGAGATGTGTTTAAGCAATCGCATCCACGAGCAGTAAAAATCCGCGTGGTCAACTGGTGGCTTCGAGTTCGGTCCCTGAGCGCAACGTGTATGCTAAGTTTGATGTAATATCGACAATCACATCGCTTTGCAAGGTGTACTGGCTGCGATAGTTATATGAAAGTTCAACGATATCGGAAGGTTAGAGTGCGTGTTTATGCAGTGCATCCGATGTAAATTCTAAAAAAACATGTTTGTAAGTAAACATGTTTGAAAGGGATAAAAAAATACCTTCTGTGTTTCTTAAAGAGATGCGACGCGTCACCCGCATCCATGCACGCTGCGCCCCTGGTTATAATTGTTTTCAAATCCAGCTTATCCTGAAAACATTATTGCGGAAAATTAATGGCATGTAAGATACACGACTGATGTCATCAACACCTGTATTCAAGAGGTTCAAATTTAGACCAGGTCTAACTTGACAGTTATAGGTTTAAGATGACGTTTTTAACGATTGAATAAATAAATTTTCTAAATGTCACAATTACAAATTGGCATTGACATAAGCGAAACCTAACTGGCGAACTAAGAGTTTTAAGTACCATGGCAACTAGACCTGATCTAACTCTTAAACCGTTTTTAATGAATACGGGGGTAAATTTGCAATAAAATAACTATTAATTATAAAAGTAGCATAGCAGTTTAGTTGCTTAGATGTAAAGCATGCTATTTATGCTTATCTCCAAAATAAGAAAAATATTTTTTGGGAACGTTTCAAAAAAAACTCATTTTTTACATTCGCCCGGTACAATAAAAGAATTGAATCTCATTTGTTTTGAATATGTCGTTCTATGATCAATATACCTGTGAATATATATATATATATATATATATATATATATATATATATATATATTATAGAGGTTAAAATTGTCATAGGCGAATTTGCTTAAGTTTTACAATTCTCTTACTATAATTGAGTAATTTTTCTGTTTTTCCGAGTCGAAGTCCGACTTTAGTATAGAAAAACAGTGACTGCAATATCTTTTAAACAACAATAGTTAATTGATTTTGTACATTTTATTAAAAATTACTGTTGACCTTATTAATTGTTTTAAAATGACCTCTTGACCAAAAATAAATTATACGTTTCAAACTAATAGTTTTGCGGTAAGTATACGTTTTAATTTATGGCGAATTCATAGGTTAACAGAACTAGATATTTCTTTAACGGAGAAGGCATTAAAACAACCTAAATGTGTCTTGACCAGTTTTGACAAAAAGAGAATATAGGAACACGCAAACCGCTCTTTAAATTTAAGTGACGGCCAACTTGCATACAATACCAACCCACTCCGGATAGACATACGATGTTATTGAAGAACAAATCCTATGGGTGGCTATTATTATTTTTCTCTATTATTTGTAAAGAGGACCACACACTTTCAGTTGAATATCAGTGGTTCATGACTACAAGGTAAACAAACTTTATCTCTAGTATATCTTATGTTTTGACACTCAAGATGGGAACAACAGCAGTTATAAAGAGTAGTTTTTGCCCCCGTTTTGCGTCTAAAAATTTTGTAACATTTTCAGAAATTTTATATGTTTTGTATAAACAAATGCATTAATCAGTTTATTACATACATATTATAACCCCAGAATAGGAGTTTTTGCCGACCATCCTGAATAATTAATAATAACTAATACCGAACTCTAGTTATTTCTTTGAAAAAAAAATATCTTTTCAGTATAAAGGTTTAAAACTTTTACATTACAAGAAATATATTCATTTTTGTTTATTCTGCAGCTCTCATATCTTATCCAGACTGAAAATGAAAATGTTTAAAAAAGGAGCACTTATTTATTTATGAGTATATTTATTCCAAGAGTGTTTTTATTTTAAATTAAATTTTCTATTATTAAAAAACTTTTGAATAAATAATATTTTAAATTTTGCATTAACAGAAAATACGTCTAATTTGCTCCAACTTCGTAATACTTTAAATTTAGTTAAGTTTTCAACAGACGTTGTAGAAACAAACTATTTTAAATTTTAAAAGGAATTTAGAAACTTTGCTTTAACTACTTCAGTTCAAAACTTTTAAATATCTTTAAGTGTTTCCTGCAAATGTAACAAAATGTGTCGGAAATTGGTATTGTTTCAGAAAGTTTAACACTTATTAGAGTAGATGTTTATTGCTTTGTATTACAGGATTTTTGTAAGGGATTCTTGTTAATGTTTTTATTATTTATATTGGTAGTATTTTCGATTTACGTTAAATTACTACAGTTTTAGTTTTCAAATTATATGGACCTATTGGAAACAGTTTCAGCATAGTTTTGAATAATTTTGTGTTTGTTTTGCAATACCAATTGACTGCCACGTAGCGGAGGGGGACCTGGGAGTCTTGGCCCCTCCGCTAATTGACGTTTGACCGTCTGGAGCTCCCTCAAAATGAATTTCTGGTTTAGCCTCACTCCCTCCGAACAAAATTTCTTTACGTGCCTGCCAATTGAATCACTGTTTCCAGAAACACCCTAAGTGACAAAACTTATATTCAGAAGTCAATAAAGATAAAAGGTAAGGTCCTCAAAGCTCTTCGGATAAAAAAAATAAAAAAGTTAGAAAACACTTTTATAATAAACCAATTTAAACTAAGATATCTCTCTACTTATTTCCTAAAAATATAAAAAACATAATTAATTTTGTTTTCTATATTTCAAAATTCTGGTTATATTTCTACGAAACTGAGAGCTTTTGATTGGCTTTTTCATAGAAATTAGCACTTGCCTGTTAGAAATAAACGGGATCTATTAGTAAATCAGTAGTCAAAACTACTTGCAAAAGTAGAGGAATAAATAGTGGAAAAGCATGGGTGGCTGCTCCTGCAATATAGATTTATACGATACGATAAGGGCCGTGTCACATTGAACGTCAAGTCAATTCGGATCAACAGCGCTAATTGCTCGTTTCAACGTACCTGCTTTCAGATGGAGTCAGCCCGTAGAAGTATGAAAATATAGAGAGCATTATTTCAATAAATGGAGATATGTATTGACGAAATGGCAATTGTTTTTAAACATCGCGTCATTTTGATCACCTATTAGATTAATAAAAAAATAAAAATAGTTTTTTATTTTAATAATTTACTACAAAAAATCATCATTGACAACTATCTTCATTTCAAAAGGGTAGAAAGTTGTAAATTACGTTAAATCGAGGAAGCTCATCTTTTACATAGTGGATAACTGACGCATTGTGTCATACATTTTAACATATTTTTAAAATTATTAGGTTGGTTTTGTTGGTTTATGCCTGACACACCACACATGGATCAAAACTAATTTGCATATGATTAGATTTTTATTATTTCTAATGCAAAATGATATGCCAGTGGCATTTTTATAGGCAAGTAACACTTTGTAAAAACGAATTTGTTTAATATCAATGTTTTGGTCCTAAAAACAACCGTTTCTTTTGTAGAAATATCATTCGTCTTCTGAATAATAACAATAATTACATCACCCAGAAAGAAGGAGAACATCTTAAATACAAATATCTCCAGATAGAAATACAAAAACTGTGGGATATAAAAGCACTACTATTTCCGGTAGTATTTGGAGCCACAGGACTAATATCTCACGTTACCTGTGAAGCAATAAGTGAAGAGACCATAAGTTGCTGACAGCGAGGCTGTTGTGTTGAACATCGCCCACATAGTGCGTAAAGTGCTGTAGGAAACCTGCACCTGAAGAACATCAGAATTATAAAGTGGACAAAAACAGATATTGGGCGATTTGAAGGAATTACCAGGACAATGATAACAAAACATAGAATTCATTACCCCAAATCAGTACTCGAGCGACACATGGTAGCAGAAGAATTTACAGATTTGAACCTCTTGCTTGAAAAACAAATTTTCAACTTGCAAAAACATTTCCATGATAAAGCTGTAGTCTCCCCACTACACAATGCACTCACCCATGCAGATAAGCGATATACACCTTTGAACTTAAACAATCCGCCAAACATTAGGGAAATCCGCGTACACCGCAACAACTGGTGACGACCTGGAATCAGAAGGCTCTACAAGGGAAGCACCCACATGAGCTTAGCTCTGGAGATGTCGATACATCCGCGTGAAACTATTGGCTGATTCATGGAGATCTGTTCCCGGAAACAGAAGGGTTCATTTGCGCTATACAGGACCAGGTAATCCTTACAAAAAATACTTAAATTACATAGTTAAAGACCGAAATGTTGAAAATGACAAACGCCGCAGTTGCCGGGCTGGTAGGGAGATAACACATCACTGCGAATACTGAATATCATCACCGCCGTAATTGTGTGGCTAAGATTATCCATCAGGGGTTGGCTCACAGGCTTAAACTAATCAACAGCGTCACACCGTACTATAAATAGATCGCTGAGATTATTATGGAAAATGAAAACAACTGCCTCTACTGGGACAGAAGTATTATAGCGGAGAGAAATATACATGTGAACCGACCGAACACCGTTTGGATATATAATCAGAGGAAGAAGATCTGGTTAATTGATATTGCCATTCCAAATAATAACAACTTACAAAACACAATCATGAGTAAGCTTACTAAATACGTAGATTTTGCTCACGAGATCAAACAACAATGGCGTCAAGATATTGTCTGCGTTGTGCCACTTGTAATTTCATCCACGGGGGTTGTCCCTAAAACGGTAAGAATAAGAATAAGAATAAGAATAAGAATAAGAATAAGAATAAGAATAAGAATAAGAATAAGAATAAGAATAAGAATAAGAATAAGAATAAGAATAAGAATAAGAATAAGAATAAGAATAAGAATAAGAATAAGAATAAGAATAAGAATAAGAATAAGAATAAGAATAAGAATAAGAATAAGAATAAGAATAAGAATAAGAATAAGAATAAGAATAAGAATAAGAATAAGAATAAGAATAAGAATAAGAATAAGAATAAGAATAAGAATAAGAATAAGAATAAGAATAAGAATAAGAATAAGAATAAGAATAAGAATAAGAATAGAATAAGAATAAGAATAAGAATAAGAATAAGAATAAGAATAAGAATAAGAATAAGAATAAGAATAAGAATAAGAATAAGAATAAGAATAAGAATAAGAATAAGAATAAGAATAAGAATAAGAATAAGAATAAGAATAAGAATAAGAATAAGAATAAGAATAAGAATAAGAATAAGAATAAGAATAAGAATAAGAATAAGAATAAGAATAAGAATAAGAATAAGAATAAGAATAAGAATAAGAATAAGAATAAGAATAAGAATAAGAATAAGAATAAGAATAAGAATAAGAATAAGAATAAGAATAAGAATAAGAATAAGAATAAGAATAAGAATAAGAATAAGAATAAGAATAAGAATAAGAATAAGAATAAGAATAAGAATAAGAATAAGAATAAGAATAAGAATAAGAATAAGAATAAGAATAAGAATAAGAATAAGAATAAGAATAAGAATAAGAATAAGAATAAGAATAAGAATAAGAATAAGAATAAGAATAAGAATAAGAATAAGAATAAGAATAAGAATAAGAATAAGAATAAGAATAAGAATAAGAATAAGAATAAGAATAAGAATAAGAATAAGAATAAGAATAAGAATAAGAATAAGAATAAGAATAAGAATAAGAATAAGAATAAGAATAAGAATAAGAATAAGAATAAGAATAAGAATAAGAATAAGAATAAGAATAAGAATAAGAATAAGAATAAGAATAAGAATAAGAATAAGAATAAGAATAAGAATAAGAATAAGAATAAGAATAAGAATAAGAATAAGAATAAGAATAAGAATAAGAATAAGAATAAGAATAAGAATAAGAATAAGAATAAGAATAAGAATAATTTATTGTTCAACGATAAACATTTACAGAACAATCATAGCATTATGTTCATAGAACATGTAATACTACACTACCCTAAAATAAAATAACATAATCTAGTTTAAAAGCTAAATTAATCAAATCTGTCTCCAAATAGTTGAGCCAATTTTCTTTTAAATTTGAATTTAGGAGTACAAAATATATTTAATTGTGAACAATATGTATTAAATATGTTGCACATGTTATAAATTGGTGACTGCATTAAAACATTAGTTCTAGGTTTATCACAATAAAACACACATTTCGGTCTAATATTTGCGGACCTAGGGACTCGTAATCTGATCAAATTAAGAATATCCGAATTATCAATTTCGTTATTTAATATATTATATAGGTGCATAATGAATGCAATATATCTGCGATTTTTTAAGTTGGTTACACTATAATAATTCAATAAGAATTCTCTTTGATGCCACAAATATTGACCTGTTTCTCTAAAATACTTGCATTTAAGGTACCTACTTTGAATACTCTCCAATTTATATTCATAATTCACATATAAAGGATTCCAAATTACGGAAGCATACTCAAGTTTGCTCCTTACTAACGCAAAATACAATATATCTAATGGCCGACACGATTCAAATATCTTTGTGTTTCTGCATATAAATCCTAGCACTTTAGGCGGCGCTGCTAACTATATTATCTATATGCGTAGAAAAAGACAATTTCTCGTCAAACCATACTCCCAAATCTTTAATTTCGGTAACACGGCTAACACTATATGAGTCGATTTTATATTCATAAAGTAATGGTAAACGAACTTTAAAGTAGGACACTACTTTACATTTTGAAACATTAAAGTTTAGATCATTCAATTTACACCAATAAGACACTGCGTCAATTCGGAACAGCTTAAGGTCGTCAGCATATAGAAGTACCTCCGAATTCTTAACACATTCTACCACATCATTAAAATAAATTGAAAATAGAAGCGGCCCCAAGTTGCTTCCCTGTGGAACACCTGAATTATTACCAAATACATGAGAATTTAAAATTATAAAATTATTAATATTTACGTACATTTCACGATCCTTTAAATACGTAGAAAATAAATTAATTAGGTTATCTGACAAACCATACAATCTAAGCTTTATAATTAGCTTGGAATGGCTTAAACGATCAAATGCCTTGCTTAGATTCGTGTAGACAGCATCAACTTGTTGCTTATTATCCATAGAATTGGTTAAATATTGACTCATATAAGTTAGGTTAGAGATTGTAGAGCGTAACGAAAAAAATCCGTGCTGCTGGCTAGACAGAACTAATTTTACATGATTAAATAAATTATTGTATATCAATGATTCAAATAGTTTTGCCGGAAAACTTAAGATGGAAATCACTGTATAGTTTTCGATATTACTTTTATTGCCTGACTTGAAAATTGGACAAATTTTAGATTTTTTCCATATAGTTGGAAAAGTACCCGTATTTAAACTCAAATTAAAAATTGTTTTCAGTGGGGTTATGAGTTCCCCCCTACATGCTCTAAAAATATACCCTGGGATTCCATCAGGGCCCATTGAGTTGGATTTAATTTTTTTAGCAGTATTTATTATTTCGTTGTCGTCAAATGAGTTAAGTGAGAGCAAACTATTGATAAAATTTTTTCCTTGATAAAAATCCTCAAACAATGTCAAAAAGCTGTCAGAACTCGTAAATGTGGAGAGAAAAAACTCTGCAAAGCCATCCGCGATGTCTTTGCCACCCCTTAGCCATCGATCGTTTAAGTTCATTAAACCAGGAATAGTGGAGTTGCCTTTTTTATAATTAACATATTTCCAAAAACTTTTAGGATTTATTCCAATGTCATTTTCACATTCCTTTAAATAAACAGCAGTATGCAGATTTTATTTTTATGGCTACACTATCCTTTATACATTCATATTTTTGTTTATATTTTAACTTATGATAATTTTTATACAATTTAAGATAATGGTATTTACGTTTTAGATCTGAGATAATTTCTCTGTTATACCACATTGGGTACCTATTTGAATATTTGATTTTTGGAACAGCTTGATCCATTAATGACTTTATTAAATCATAAAATTTATCCACATAAACATTCACATCATATTCAAACCGCCTAAGGATGTCCCAATCAGTATCACGTATTAATGTAAATAAGAGTAAGAAATTCGCCTTCTTAAAATTATATTGTTGAGCATTGTTAAGTGCACAGTCACCAATTTCACGTTTACAACTAATTTTAATAAGTAAAGTTGGGTGATGTGGATCCTCGCTTACTAGTGGAGAATTATACCTTTCGACTTTACAGAGGTTGGAATTGTAAAGTACTAGGTCCAACAATACACCATTTTTGCTTTTGATCGTATTTTGTTGAGTTAAATTAAGAAATGACATACAATTTTGCATTTGATTAACTAATCTAATATTAGAATTTAATTGACAAAATTGGGGAATATTAAAATCGCCTATTATTAAATAGTTATTATCAGATCCTTGTATAAGAGTTTCTAAATAGATATGAAGTTCCTCATGAATACCCATCTCACAGGATGGTGGTATATATACAGCTATCACTAAAATGCTCTTATTTTTACAAAATATTTTAACACATCTGACTTCAAAATTTCCATTGGGGTAATTTTCATTCAAGTCTAAAGAAAAGATATTTTTACGAACGGCAATTAAAACTCCACCGCCAGATTTTTTTCCAGAACTAATTAAGTTTCTATCACATCTATACACAATAAAACTTTCATCAAACAACTCACTACTCAAATAATCAGAGTCTAACCATGTTTGTGTCACAATCAGTTGTATGCGAATTCAAGAAGAACTGCTGCGATTTTGATTTTAAACCTCGGACATTTTGATAAATGATTTTTATGTTTGATTGCCTACCTTCGGCTCCAAGTTTCCCTGACGAGTCGGAAGTTTGGCTAAAAAATTTTTACCTGTCACAAATTTTCGCACATATACGCCTTCCGGCCAAAACTCCGGTGTTAGGAGAGATTTATGTATTTCATAATCCACCTCAACTTTAAAAGAAGTATACCAATCGCATCTGGAATTAAGTTTTTCGACCTTAAAAGACCTCGATGGAAAAGCCTGCTTCAGATACATATTCAACGAATTCTCAGTAACACTTAAAGAAAGACGGAAAACATGAATATTTATTTTTTCCGGCGTTGGAATTATAGCGGCCTGAAGGGCAGTTCCAAGCTGCTCACCTGAAATCTGTTTAGATCCCTTAACCACATTTAGTTTCGGTTGACGCCCGTCTTGACCGCCGATTTGGTTGACCCGACCACTGCGTGACGACGTCGAAGCCAAACTGTTCACATTGTTGACTGGCGGAACGATATTGTTTACGGTTGTTTCGTTGTCAGTGGTATAACTCTCTTTATTCGGATTAGCGTTTTTTCCACCTGAAATTTCGGTTCTTGTGCTACGCAAACGGCGACGATTTTGCTGAATATTACTAATGTCTTCACAATTTTGTGACTGATTTTTATCAGATAATTGCTTAATTAGTGCTGCTTGTTGTTCAATAACCGTATTCTGCTCTACAATGACTTGTTTCACCTGGTCGAGCTGATCCCGGATTTCAGAAAGGATATCGACAAATGGGCTTTTAAAATTTCCTTCGTACTTTCACTTCTTATGAACGTTTCAAACTTTTGAGATTGCTCACACGCTTCCGCACTCCTATGCCCACGAACCATTATAAATTCACAATCAAAATTGCGGCAAGAAAATCGAATATTTTAGGGATTACAATACACACACTCACAAACGATGTTTACAATAAGGATTACTTTACAAGACTTACATTACAAGACAAGTGTTGTAACAATAACAATAAGTGCGCAACTCAACTCGAAACTCTATCGCAACTGACTTATAACTGACTAAACACTGGTATCTAACCACATCAATTCACTTGGGCTTCATCCACACATTATAACTACACCACAGAAATCTGTCATCCTATCTACCTGCAATATAGTTAGGACAGTCCTAAATCTACAATAGTGAGATTCATTTTGCCACTCGCCGATGACTCTTGAAAACAGCATAAGAAGCGATAAATGAGAGAAACATAATAATAATAATAAATAGAAAATTTTTATAAGTTCGGGTTGGCGCAGCCGTTCGATCTGGACTCTCTTCCACGTAACCATCCACTGAAGATGAAAGACAAAAAAAATGTCACGCACTGCATATAAATATATATATATATATATATATATATATATATATATATATATATATATATATAATACAAAATTATATCACAAGCACTTATTGTATCATAGAGACACTCTTAGGCGGTTAACTAGTTTTCTGAATGTTGTTAGCACTAATTTTGTTAGAAGTCTGAATGATATTTGAATCGTTGAATGACATATACACTTCAGTATCATCAGCATATTGAAGAACCGAGCTTCGGGATTTAATAGTCAAAAAGTATATATATAGAAAACGCAGCAGTCCTATAGTATCGCCCTGTGACAGACCTTGCATTAAAATCTGAAAATAAAAAGTTTATAAAATTTAATATTTAATATTAGTCCAATATAAGACCTCACTACACAAATTCATAATATTTAGTAGATATTATTGGTTACAGGTTTATATTCTAGTAATAATAAAGTAGCTGTATCCAAGTTAGTCCATAACGTTTTTTTAATCATTGCGTTAGTCTGTTAATTTTTACAGGACGTGTTTATATTGTTTTATTGAATCTTATGTGTAAACGGTGGGTGATGCAAAATCTGCATCTATGTATAATTATTAGATATTAATATTATTGTTATTATTTTTACTTCTGTAGAGGGGGACTATTTTGAATGTGTCTTACGTTGTAGTAGGACAATACCCTTTTAATTATATGTAAATTTAATATATTATGTTTCCCTAAATTTTGTCATTTATTATAATTAGGTTGTCGTCATCGTAATTTTTTATAAACATTAACATGAATTTAAAAAATACAGAATGAAATCTTGCAGACTGCGGAATTGCGATCTCCTTATAAGAAAAGTTGATTCTCAGCCATTGAAAATGTGTATTTAATTTGAAAAGTTGTTTTCGATTTTGTAGTTTTGAGTCCCGTAAATTATATTATTAGTAAATTAGTATCGTTTTTTAAGGTTATTATAAAAAAATATTAAAATTTGAGAACATGTTAGCAATTTACGCTTTTCGATATGTGAAGTGTGAATAAAAAAGAGACATTAGTTTTAATTTCACTTCTAGAATGATCTAAATGTGGCAAATACTTATTTATACCGTTCTTTTAATGAAAAAAAACCTCGAAAAAAACTTTTTTTCGGAAATATAAAAAAAAAACTTAACCGTTTTTTTTTCAAAAAAATAATTTACGATCATTAATTATTCTGATATTTTACTTCGAGACCAAAAGTCTCGGTTATCAATCTATTTTCGAGACCAAGACCGAGACTAGTCTCGTGTTCTGACGAACCTCTAATTAATACATTAACACTAAATACACTTTAATTAAATTGAGAATACCAAACGAAATTATGCGATTTGGACAAAAATATTCGGCTAAAATATCCAAGAACTTTATAGTTTAATTTCAAACCTACAGGGTGCATCAAACTTAATGGCCTACTAGAGATATCTGGATTGCTTTGAAAATTTTGCTCTGGTGCAACAGGTGAACCCTAACTTTATTTCTAAAATATTCTTAAATATGCGTTGTTACCGCTTCCACCCTAAATCGGTGACAACATACATCCGTTCTCTAAATGAAATAAATTTTTGTGTTTTTCTAAACATTCTAAATATATTTTATAAGGTATTTTGTATACCTGAATTGAACTGTTTTCGAAAAAATGAGGCTTGAAAATTGACATTTTTGTCCCTTTGAAGCCCTGTACGTAACTGCCAAACGACTTAACTCGGAGCAAAATGGATTAAACTTTTCTTAGCTTTTAATTGTCTATCTCTTGACACCAATTTTAAATTTGACAGAGAATGTTGTATTTTGACACTTTCAGTCAAACCGGAAAATCGGGACATTGCGTCCTACTCGAACAAGAGCCATGGGGGAAGGTCATGTTTTGACTCACGGAGTATTTATCTAAGTGAAGTAGCCTTAGCTGTCGAGTATATCTTTATTAGACTCTACCAAATTTACATAACATAACTTATGTTCTTGGCTGGAGCAGGCTGAGGTATTTATTCGCTAAACCAATAAAATCACTGTGAATTGCTAATATATAAAAACGTCAGAACTGCTATAGCTATGCTGACACATATGTCGGCTATAGAGATTGTCTCTATAGAGATAACGAGCAAAAATCAGATATAAAGAAGCGACTATATGGAAATATTATGAAATGCAATTATGTAATAGACGTTTCGTAAACAAATAAGGTTTACATTGTTGTAGAAGAACAGCTGCCAAATCAGGCAGAACTTTTTGGACTTGGTTCTCCAATTTAATGTGAGATGCAGCAATGATAGAAATCATTTAAAAACATTTTATTACTACAAAAGATTTGAAAATATCAATTTGTAAAACTTCAGGATATGTCAGACTGGGACAAACCCTTCGTCTTTTGACAAATTGAACAAACTTTGATTCCTCATTTTGAAGAATTACTTATTGAACTGCAAATTTAAGAAAATTCGTTAAAATTCACAAGCTCTTCGCTTCTTCGCCAAACTGATGAGACCTAGAAAGGTCGAACGCATCCAAACTCCATCCGAGAGTTAGTCACCCAGGACAAGTTTTTGATTTAGAACCAGTTTCAACTTGTCAAATCCAAATCGCTCCACTTTTTCACAAAGTGCAAAGATCCTAATGTGATAACGAATCCAATGTGTTTTCGTATCATGAGAGCAGCAACGCACAATCGACCAAAGTTGAAAACTGTTTAGTCTAAACAACTATACGTTTTCGTTTTCTTTGGTGCTTGTTTCTCTTCGTTATCTTCAGTCAGGCAAATTACCCTAAAACAATATTTTTAGCAGATTTTCTCTTTTGAAGTAAAGTAACAAAGATTTGAAAATATAAAATTTGTAAAATTTCAGGAAATGTCAGACTGGGGCATATCCTTCGTGCTTCGACAAATTGAACAAACTTTGTTCTCTCCTTTTGAAGAATTAATTATTGAATTGCAAATTTAACAATATTAAGGAAAAAATAATATGTTAAAGGACGAAGGGTTTTCTGTCTGATGTTTCCTGAAGTTTTACGAATCTCATATTTTTAAATCTTTTGTAATTTACTTCAAGAGGAACTCTTCTAAATAACTTGTTTCAGGGTAACTGTCCTGACCGAAGATGACGAACAGAAGCCGAAACAAGCACGAAAGAAAACGAAAACGTATTGTGGTTTGGACTAAACAATTTTCAACTTTGGTCAATTGTGCGTTGCTGCTCTCACGATGCGAAAGCATATTGGATCCGTTGCGAAATTAGAATCGGTTACCAAATTTGTTAAATCTTTGCACTTTATGAAAAGCGAAGCGATTTGCACTTGACCAGTTGAAACTTGGTCTAAATCCACCTGTCGTAGGTGACTATACCTTTGGATAAAGTTTGGATACTTTTGACCTTTCTGGGTCTAATCTGTTTGGCGAAGAAGCCAAGGAGCTTGTGAATTTAAACGATTTTTATTATTATTCGAAAATAATACTTATACTAACATACATTTCGACACAGGCTCATAATGTAACATATGCCACAGACATAATACTAGTATGCTGGCCAGTTGGTTTATTCCAGTGCCTAATAAAATGAACATAACACACACACACATGACATAATACTATCAGCCAAATTTATAAACGATTGATCGGGGTGAGTAATAAAATTAATAATTTAGGCTTCAGGAGTATGTGGAGTTTTTGTTCTATTGTTGAATGTGCAATAGCAGTTTTGAGTTTATTTAATATTTAAAAATTTCTTTATTTGAACAAATTGCAAAACCATGTTTTCAATAACTTTCAAATTTATAAACATCTAAAAAATTATTTATGTAACTTAAATTCTTTATTTAGAATTTCATTATTATTAAATAAATCGTTTTAAAATATTCTCTATTACGCCATTAATACCAACAAATTTTAATGCGTATCTAATTTATTTACTATTTAATGACAGTATAAGTATTTATTGAAAGATAGCCGTTAACCAGTTCAACTTCTTGCAATTAAAATTCCCAAACGTCAGTTACTAACAAGCATCCAAAATGTTATTGACAAAAAGGCAAGTCACACAAACAAACAAACAGACGCACCGTTGTAATTCGACGTCTGCTTTTGCCATATCGAGAAAGATGATCTGTAATGTAATAAAATATGGCCATTTATCGGCTACACGTCAAACAGCGATCAAATGTATGTGAAAATATGTTGTGAGATCACAGATAACATTACGTTTTGTAGACGGGTATGTATTTTGAAGTGGTGTTACACGATACTCGGTATGGTATGGAATAATGTTTTGTATGTTTTTATACGTAGAAACATTTATAGACTGATTCCTAGAAGCCTGCGTTATTATTCAGTTGTGTAGGTTGACATAGAAACAGGAATACTTCGCTTTCAAATCTGCTAACCCATGCGAAATTGTACTTATAATTTTAGATTCTGACGTGATCTGAGTTGAAGCTTTTGTAATATAAAATGAAGCAAAACTAGAATAGTGTCACGGGTATACTTCACCATTTTTTAAAATAAAATGCCTATACATTGAAATTAGTTTTAAGCTTTAAATATAAGACGGTTAATTTTTAAGTCTCGCAGTGATCGGATAGGTAAATTTTAGAATTACACCTTATTTACTTTTCGTCCCGCTTTTTTTTTGTTTTAAGATGACTAAGATGGGTTATTTTGGTTTGGCGGAAAAATAATTTTTGCCGACGAGAAATTTTGGCGTTCACCTTTTTAACGAAAATTTTGACAAAAATATTCTCTTTTAAAGTGGCTAAATTGTTGGATACAATTATTTTATCTTAGTGGTTTAGGATTGGATTTTTCTAATTTTATTGCTTTCGACTATTTCAGTATCGATTTCGTATTTTATATCATTTTATAATATATCATTTGCTGCCTCTCTATTATATTCTGCTTAATTATTCGCCAAGTTGACTTCCGCCAAACTCTCTTATTGGGCCAATAAAATTACGAGTCAACCTCAAACTAATTTGCAACAAACAAACATTGATGAAATTCGGCTTATTAGATAGTGTCAAAAAAAATGTAAAAATCCCCAAAGCTGCATTTTGGGGATCAACCCCAAAACCAACCCTAAAAGGTACAATTTTTCAGTTTTTCGTTAATAACACCTAAACCTAAAACTTTATATAAAAAAAAGTTGTAGTTGAACTAGCTTTGGATCTAAAAAAATGAAATAATATGTTTAAGTACAAAGTAACTCCCTATAACTTAGTGAAGAGATAACAGCATATAGTTTAAAGCATCTTCGATCTAATACCTGCTGACGTAAGAAGGTATAAAATCTAGGTACTTT
Organism: Kuschelorhynchus macadamiae; assembly: GCA_030620095.1. Classification (NCBI taxonomy): domain Eukaryota; kingdom Metazoa; phylum Arthropoda; class Insecta; order Coleoptera; family Curculionidae; genus Kuschelorhynchus; species Kuschelorhynchus macadamiae. The sequence goes on along the minus strand of JAUTXW010003697.1, from coordinate 78,496 downwards.
AAACTATAGGCTCTCACAGAACCATTTTAATAATTTCTATCTTTGTTATCCTGGGTAGTTAATTACTGTTGGAAATCACACGTAAATTTTAAACTATCTAAAATTTGTTTTCGTATGATGTTTATTATAAAGTTGTCATTGGTATGTTTAAAGCTCCCTGAATTATAAATGCACATATCGAACAATTTTTCATAAAAATAGATCATATTACTTATAAAAGTTTAAAAAAGAAAGTTTCTGTATCAAGAGTTCTATTTATTAGCGCAACTTTATTTAAATAATTTACGATACAATTGCCAAAAATTGTTTATTATTTGGCATTTATATGCTCTCATAGAACCATTTTAATGTTTTTAATAACTTTATGCTAAGTAGTTTATCACTGTTGGAAACATAGGAAATAACATGTAAATTTTAAACTTCTAAAAAATTTGTTTATTACAAAGTTGTCATCGGATTGCTTAAAGCTCTCAGCATGATAAATGCGCATATTGCATTTGCAATTTTTAGCAAGCAAACTTAAGTTATTTAAATAAAATTGCAACTTTGATTGATTAACAAAACAAACAAAAAATCATTCTTTATAAAAACAACAGCTTGTCTTGAAACCTTTCAAAATATTGTTATTTTGTACAACTTTTATACAGAGTGTCTAAAAAAATTAACCAGTTAAAAACCAGTATGTTTTGAAACCTCCAAAAATTAGGTTATTTAAAAAAAATATACGAACAGTAAACAAAAACTCAAACTTAAAAAAGCAACCAATTTCACAAATTACACCTACCAGACGTGATTGTGGCGGAACAGCCGCCGGTGCGCCGTAGTAAGGATTGTACTGACGACTGGTGCACTAGCCAACTGGATAAAAGTTGGTCCCGCTTTGTATTGAGAAGATTCCCATCTGGCAAGTGTAATCTGTGTGTCAATACCTTCTCTTAAACTTTTCCTTACTTATATCGTTTCGACATGATTCTAAAAACGAAGCTAGTTTACTTCTATAGTATTCTAGTATACATACATTTACTATCATGGTTGCATATGACTTTTTTACCACAAACTAACTACTCTCGGAAGCACAACCACTATTTAATTTTAGAAAATGTACATTAATGCTTTTTTTAATTTTTTTTGTAAAAAAAAAGACGTAGTGTTACAAAAAGAAAACTGTTATTCAATTAAAAATTAATGTAGAAAACTAATTACTATACCACATCAAAAAAACCAACATGGCACTTATCTACTTAAAATTAGTTTTTTGGGAATAGCAGCATGGTGCTCTATAAAATCCTATCCTTACTAGTAGAGGGTCTTATAAAAACTTTGAAACAGGATTTAGTACAACAACCTTCAAAAGAAATGAAACACATTACGTTTTAGAGATTTTTGGGAACACTTGAGTATCATATGGGTAAATCATACAAACAACAATGGTCAATTTGATTTTATGTAGCGCATACTCTGTTATAACAACTAACCTGGATCTTATCTGCAACAAATTCCTGGCTCAAAATAGAAACTGTATTGACTTTTAATACTTTCCGACCTGATTTCTTTATAACAAAAATAATTGGGTTAAAAATGTCTCGAACATACAAAATTCCATCTTTTAACACTATCCATATTCAAAGCTCTTTACCGTCCCTGTTTCCTTTCCATATCTCCAGGAAATCTAAAATTGATGGCATTTAAAAGCTTTATTTACAGATACGGCAGCATACTCTTAATAAAGTTCTTACATGATTGGGATATCGAATAATTGAAAACATAAGAATTAAAATATTACTTTATTTTTAAAGTTTCCCAATTTAACGCTATGTACCGACAATGGAACTTACCTGTAGTAAGATGAACAAGCTCCAGGTTTCCGCACCTGACCACAAACAGTGCACTGTTTAGTCAGTATGAGGCTATAAATAGAATTTAATTGTTCACAAAAACTACAAACACTAGAAAAAACGCAAAAAAACTTACGAACAACGCTAACAGATCTACGGAATCAATATGACAGACATCTGTGACATTGCCACCATGCTTTTCAGTTGATTGACACCATGCATTTCAAACTGATTTAATTAGCACCGGACGGCAATAGAATATGAAACTATTCAACAAAGGGGGATTTTATAAACAAACATATATTTACGAGGCGGTTTGGGGGAAAATGATCACTCAGTCACGTTTTATTGTGTTGTTATGTATCTTCCTGTGTACTTAATCTAAGGTTTTTACCCTAGTAGACCTTGTAGATTTTAGTAAACTTTGGGAACGATTATTTTGAAAACGTTCCCGTTGGCTTAAACTCGAAAGTAGGACCTCAGGGGTGTTTGGTAAATGTGAAATTTTAAAAGATATTTATTTAAATTTAAGAGTTAGTGTCGATTTTAACCGCTTTGTCCGACGACTGGCGTTGTCCGGCTTAAGTTAACTGAAAGTTGTAATGCACAAATATCAGTTGGATTTTTTGTGTTTTTTTTTACAGAGCAGTGAATATTTGACCGAACTAGCATTCAAAAAAATTTTTAATAGGCCATTTTTTGCTAAAAAGATGAGATGTTAAAATGTTTTCATATAATTTAGGTATAATTAAAAAAAAACAACGGAATGGTTTAGTACCGGGTTTTACCCCAAAATAGGCTAGTTCTCTACATGGGATTTTCGGGGACTTTCTTGTAGTTAATGTCAATGATGTCTAGATGTGATCCTGAGAAAATCAGCTTGTCACAAATTTGTTTGAAGTTACTGTCTAAATACGCTTAATTTCACTGGCCTATATGCCAAATTGACACATAGGCATAAATGTCGTTTTTCAAAATATCATCTGTCAAATATATTGCGCCAAATTTTGAAAATTTGCTTTACTAGACCTCTTCAGCATTAATTCACTTGTGTTAAATAAACATTTTATCAAGAGTAGGCAATGTTGAGCATAGATAATAAATACACAAGCACCGCTATTAAAAATGGAATGCCTACTTTCCTTATGCCAGGAAATAGAAAACATTATATCTGCTTGGGCTCACACCGGTTCGTCGCATAGACATAAAATCAGGGAGATGAAATTACTTTGATTTGAACGAAATCATACATTGTCAAAATTATTACTGTTCTATTGTATCATCTCGATTTGGTTGATCAGAAAAGATGTTGTCAACTATCTTACATAGGCCTATGCCTATGCATAGAAAGAAAGAATAGTTATTTATACTATAAGGGGTGTAAGTAATATTCACCAGTCGAGGACGAGTTTGCGCCCGAGCGATAGCGAGGGCTGGTAAAAAAGTTCGAGACTGGTTAATGTACTTACATCCCATATAGTACATAACATTTTTTCCCCTCCCTGTATTGTGTGTTTACAAGAAAATTCTGGATATATATTTTGTATTTTCAATATCATTACATTCAATAGCATTCTCATTAAATTATGAAGGCAGCCGTGATCCGTTGCCAGAGCAACATACGCAGTTTTTATTTTATCAACAACGTCAAGTTGACAATTTATAGCGAAAAGTTTGCTTGTTTATCTCTACCACGGGAGTCGAAAAAAAGGTGGGTTAAATCCTTTAAGAGTTGGTGCCAAAGCAAGAAGGCTACTGCAGTCTTAGAAACCTTGTTTTTGGCGTATTTCGACGAAAAAAGTGTTATATTGAAGTCCCCATCAAACTTATGATGTAAGTATTCGATGTTGAAGTTCACCCTTTTTTCTAAGTATCCAAAACTTCGAGCATTTTGAAAAAAAAAATTATGGTTATAGACCCAAAAATTCTAATGTTTTTAACAAGGAAGATGTGAATAAGTTCATGCTTGAAGACCCCGATGATATATACTTATTGATGAAGGTCGTAATGGGAGTTGCTGGAGCGTGCCGTTCTAATGAAGTCTGTGAAATGAAAATGGACAATGTTAAAATAAGTCAAGAAGTCCTAATTGTGACCATTCCTGACTCCAAAAATGGAATGTCCCGTACATTTACAGTGACAAAAAGTGACGTCACTCAGGTTTGTCATTTCAAAATAATTCAAAAGTACATTGATACGAGATACCACATGACGACTGTTACTCCGCGCATCATTATGCGATATTAAAATGGAAATTTCTTAAACCAGCCTGTCGGGAAAAATACGTTTTCGTCAATTCCAAGTAAAATTGCGAAATTTCTAAAGTTTGAGACCTTCAAAATGTACACTAGACACTATTTAAGAAATCCGCTACTATTGCGGAAAATTACGTAGCTGAGAGCCTCAATAATAAGAAGGAAGTAGCGAATAAAATTTTATACAATAAGACCCAGCCAGAAATCTTTTGCATTGCTTCAACAGTGACAGAAACATTGGTTAGAAATGAAGGATCTGTAATACACATCGAGAAGAAACGAGAAAACGTGTTTCCAAATTTTGTTAATAATGTGAATAATTGTAATACAATTGTACCATTAATATTCATGTCAATTAATATGACCGGATTTTTGTAATATATTGATGAAATCAAAAATTAAAGCTACTTATAATAATTTTAGATTATTATTTCCCTAGGGATGCCAGTTGACTTACATCCTGTCGTTAAGGGCAACCAACACCTTGTTGAGTAACTTTCACTTACGTCTGTCAAAGCAGTGTCAAAACAGGTTGCTTACAATACAGGGAGGGGGAAAAATGTATACTTGCCGATTATATTAAAATTAATTTCTAAAGTGGTTCTGATATTATAATATTTCATTAGCTATGTATAATCTATTTTTTTATTTCCATACATTATCATTGCTCAAAAACTGACAACACCGCCGCATATTTCTGAATGCATTATGCACCAACTTGCAAAACTATAGTAAACTAGTAAACCGAAAAAAGCGATGTTGCCTTGAGTAATAGCATTGATTGTGCCTATGTATGAAGTGCAAAAATTTGGACTATTTAACTGCTAGCGTCTCTTTTTCTTGGGTAAACCAAATTTTTATTGTTGTTGTTGTACGCATACGAGATTCTTCTTAATATGTAATTATTTGTAAGTTAGGTTAATTACTTTAAAGGTTAATAGGACTGGTAATTATTTTTTATCGTTATTTAAACTGCATATTTACATACCTGCACTTCTTTTCTAACCTACATAGTCATAAGTTCCGAGGCAAAATCAATATACCTATGTAGATTCAAAGAACACAAGTATATTGCATATGCCTATACCGATATCTCTTCATACATGTTTGACATAAAAAGTATATATTTCTTACGTTAGATTATTTTAAAATACCTTCTAAGTGGTTTGCGTTGTTTTGCAGTCACAACAAAGTAAATAAAAATAAACGAGCTTAGCTATACGTTTTATATATAACCTAAAAGGGAAATAGATAAGATATGTTATTGAAAATGCCCGTTGTAATAATAGAGTTTAATTTCGATTTGCAGTTAAACCAGTGTTATAAAAATAGGTTAAGAAAGAAATAATACTAATATTACCTCATGACCTTTGATATATTATATGTTAACGGCAAGAAGAAAAGAAGTCTGTCATTATAACTTTACAGCGTTGCCTCTTGTGGTTCTTGAGAAGGAGAAAAGATGTTTTTTTCTTTATCACACTTACTTCCAGTACACGTTTATTAACTTATTAAATATTAATCATCGCATCTAACAATACACGATTTTATAAATGAGACAGCACAAGATGTTGGGTATCCTTTTTATTCTATCTATAGTTCGTTGTTTGCTTCCGTAGTATAAACAAGTTTGGTTTCATGGTGAGCATCTGTTTCCTATTTCAATGGTAGGATACTCGACTTTGGTTCGAATCCGCGTTCAGGCGGATGATTTTCTTTTTAGTAAAACTAGTATTTAGTAAAAATGCGGATTAGGTTAGGGTAGGATTGATTAGGTTTGCCGTAAAGAAAGAGCGCGGTAGCGCGTCAGCAAAATTTCGAATTTATAAAAAAACAAGGATTTTTTAACAAAACCTATACTTTTAGGTGGATATGTCTAAGTGGCGGCTATTCAGGTGAAGTAGGTGAAGTGCTACTTCACCAGGAAAAATAAACAAGCAAACATCTAACTATATTTATTATATCTTAAAATTTAAGTTTTTACATTCATTTATTCACCTAATTGGCAAGAAATAAACTGTACAACTCGTATAAATATTTTACTTGAACGTTGGCGGCATGTCTTTTTTTAAAACTTTCAATCGAACTTTATTATAACAACTATAACAGTGGCGCAAACCGCTTCAACTTTGCTGGAGGTGCTATGTTTATTTTACGATTTTCCTACTACGTTGACATGACAACTCGTACGCGATGACGTCGAGCGCATGGAACAATAATGTTAACCGGCACCATACAACGCTCTCGGTGAATTTCTAACGCAGTACACTCCACCCACGTGTCGTTCAGTTTGGGGTGGTTGTTTACTTTTATTTTCGCGGATTTCGCTGCAACCGGTTAGTTCTTTTGCAGTTTGCTTGACTGATTTGTGTTATATTTGTTTATGGTGTTGTTACAACTTTATTTGGTATCGGGTTTATTAATTTACAATATTGATGAATCCGATCACGGATGTGGTTTGCATTTTGTTGGAAACTCCACTTAATTGATGGAAGAAACAAGATCAGAGTTTTAATCGTCATCCTGGTTTTCGGCGTACAAATGGTTATGTAGTAGTCAACTATTACAAAAATTGTTTTGCTGGCCTTGTTTACTAGTTTCCAATAAATATTCAGTGTGGAATAAGCAAGGAGGTATATTAAATATATGAAGGTCTTTACATAAACATGAAGACTCGGCGGAACATTTAAAATGCGAATTAATGCTAAAAACATTTGTAAAAAATCAAAGCTCTATAGCTTACACTATACCCAAATGCTAAACTATATAAAATTCATTTTAACGAAAACGTCCGATTAAATAGGCTATTTATGTGCTTGGTAATTGATGCAGTTTTGTACCTTACAAAACAAGAGTTAGTCTTTCGCGGCCATGATCAGAGCAGAGAGTCAATAAATAGGAGGAATTTTAAAAAGCTTTTAGGTTTATTAATATCGAGAAGCTCCCAAGAGCTAAAAGATCATCACGAAAAAATTAAAAATGTTTTTACTGGTGACTCGAAAACTATTCAACACGAAATAATTGAATCATGTAAAAAATGAAATATTGAACACACAGTTTTTGCTGTGCAAATGGATGACACCACTGATATTACGCAAACCTCCCAGTGCTCCATAATTTTAAGATACGTTAATTCAGAAAGTTCAGTAGTCGATAGATTTATAAGATTTTATAATTTCAGCTCCGATAAAACGTCGGAGAATTTATATTCTCTATTGGATCAAATTTTTGACCAACTTGACTATAAATATAAATTAATAGGGCAATGTTACGATGGCGCAAGTGTGATGTCTGGCCATCTAAATGACAAAAAAAAATAAAAAGTGCCGCAAGCTGTATTTGTTCATTGTCTTGGTTCTATGAAGGATAGGAGAATTGATTTAGTTACAAAATTTAGGTAACTCGTAAAAAAATATTCTACCCCTTCCACATAAAAAAAATTATTGCGATATTTTTTTGCTTCATTTGCACTTCACTTACTTTTTCACCCGCCAGCCGCCACTGATATATCTTGTTAGCTTTAGCACTTAACACTAAAGCTATGAAATCACACCTCAAATCATCGAAAATGATATTTGAAATACACGCGCACTCTAAAATGATATGACTGATGGAAGTCCAAGCGGATTTAAGGTCCTGTGAAAAGTTGTGTAGTAAATTTTCTCTTGCTAGCGATTAAATTAAGCAAATAGTGATCCTATCATTTTGGGTATAAAGATATGTTAAATTTAAGTCAGCATTAGCAGGACTAAATAAAATAAACTAAAAATCGTCCGTAAATGCAAAAAAGAGTTTAAGTTCAAACGAACCGCGCCCTTTTCATAATTTCTTTATACAAACAAAAATCTGTGAGACTCGAGCTTTTTTTTGTGGGCGATACTAGGAACAGTACCGCACTGAGGATACGAACGGCAAATAACCTGGCTATTAAATACGTTGTAATTTCATGGATCATTTTTACTACTACTTCCTGTTAGTTTTCTTGATCTTTAAAACTATATCTTTGTTGTCTAATAATGTACTATTACGGTTTTGATGTTGATAGAAAATTGTTGATTATAAAAAGTTTAAAAGTATTCTAAGCAATCTAACCCACTTATGTAGAGCATATTAAAAGTATAAGATCTAAAAAAATACTGGCCCAAAAAAACGTATATGCCTTACATACACAAGATGCATGAATGTTACGGAGTGTTGATTAAGTATCTAAAACTTTCTCTTTATGTAAGACCAAATAGTTTATATTGGATGTTAATGTTATTTATATAAGGTGTCCCAGGAGTCTAAATATATGAATAGGTTAATTAAAATTACCTGCTTTCCAGTCGTGGCTCGTGGATTTAAGAACAGGTGAAGCGCAGCGTAGTTAGGTGCATAGATAGCCCCGTAGGTAAAAATAGTGCCGCAGGCGAAAATTTTTCGGGGTGCCATGCCCAAAATGCCTATTTTTTTACTTTTTATGACGTTAATTATCCATAGCTTTTTTTTTAATACTTAAGGGAAATAATATAAATTTATAAGATTTTAAATATATTTTTTTGTTCTTAAAAAACAGTTATATACCTATATCTTAAAGCTAATTTCGATTCGATTCGATCGATGCAAAACTGCTACCGCCTCCGATGATCCGAACGCACTAATTTAGTAATTTACGTGAATTCTATAGCATGCGAACAAGTCCCTGCAGCAGCAATTTTATACCGCTCCCATCTCTATTTGGCTTACGGATATTCACCATTACGTTGCCATAGCAACTGCCTTAAACAAATCTAAGCCGGCGTGCGGGGGAAGTCTGAAGCGGAATTTGTTACTACTGATTGTGATTCCTGAACGAGTAGCTCTTATGAAAAGGTGTTCCGCGCGCTACGTTTTTAAGTCATTATTATTTTTCTAGTAAATAACGCACTAGTTTTGATAGAAAATAATGGTATATATTCAAGTAAATAATGTGAATTTATATAAAACATGCTACATTTTTATAATAGAAATGTAGATTATAAAATACCTAATATTTTAAAAATATTTTTATTTTAAAGTAAATTGATTGGAAAATGTAAGTGAAGGCGCGCTTCACCCGCGTCCCCTGGCGAGCAGCCACCGCAGCTTTCTTGTTTCGTTGCAAATTATAATATAGCGCAGAAGCAGACATTAAAAAAACCTTAAGAATTTAACCCCTGTATTCACTAAAAAGGTTTAAGAGTTAGACCAGATCTAGTTGCAATGGCAATTAAAACTGCTACTTTATCAGTGATGTTTTGCTTATGTTACTGTCATATTTAAAAAAAATATTTGTTCAATTCTTGCTTATGTCATTTTAAACCTATCAAGTTGGCCCCGGTCTAAATTTAAACATCTTTAGTGAATACGGGTGTAAATATTTAACCCCCAATAAAATATTCTTCATTTTTGTTTTTAATAAATGTTAACTTTACATTGCATTAATATTATGGCAATATAGACTGACCGTTTTTTGTTTATTGATTTCACTTTTTATAATATCCACTAAGGAACTGGACCTACCACTCAACGTCGAAGCCAGTCACCCTCTTTCATCGGAGTTGACGTTGATACACTCTTATAGTTGTCGGAGTCGGGTGTGGTGTACTATCATCTAGTTTTTGTCATACCGGTGAATTATTTTCATGGAATTTACAGTTTTAACGAGAACGACAGTGAGCTAGTGTAAGCGTATATGTTTAGGTTGTCTCCCTTTTTATGTTGCCAACTTAAGATTAACATTTGGTACTTAGTACTAATTTTTACTGAACTTCAAACGCTAACTTTTTCTTATATTTTTTCTCTTTCTCTAATTTAGTCATTAAAAAAATGCAGGACGCTCTCCTTTTCCATTAATTATGGGTTATCGTACACCCAAAAACTTATATTTGATTAGACATATTTTTTTGAACTAATTTGCAAAATTAGATTTAGTGCAAATCATAATTCTGCACAAATAATTATTCTAGAACATAAGGAGGTGGTTCATTATTATAAGCGGGTCTAGGTTACTGACCACCAATGATTATGGGTAACTTCTGAGCAAGTTCATCGGATAAATCTTTATTGGATGAAAAGAATGTTTCTCCACTTGTAATAATGTGAATTTAGGTCTACCGGTTAGTACGTTATTATATTTTCTAGATAATGCAGTTTAATAAGGTTACCGGTAAACGGTATCTACATCGCATAATTTTAAAATATGTCGTTTATTTATGTCATAGCTAAACAAAAAAAACATATTGTTTTCACTTACAAGATTTCTATTTACATATGTAATAATAATAAATTTATTTCTTTTGTAAAAAGAGGTTTTTTTATATTATATTCAAACATTTTAATTTGTTTTGTCATATTAGATTCACACTAAAATGTTACCAGTTTTTCGCGGTCCCACACTTGATTTTTGTACAAATTTTAAAGCCATTTGGACTTGGGCGTAGACAACAACTTTTCCCAGCGAGGGGGGTGCATTCATAGGCGCTGCATGAAAATCAAAACCTGTCATTGATTTCAAACCAGACAAATATGGAAACGAAATAACCCCACTCCCACCAAGTGAATTTTTAATCGTTTAACATAAAAAAAAATAGGTTGCAAATTAAAAAAACGTACCTATGTATCTTTTGTCATATCGGCAATACAATTAAATGTAGTTTTATTAAAATAATTCTGCAACTAGGAATATTTCAACTAGCTACTCACTATTCGTTCATTTGCTTATTCGTCGGCATACATTCCGTTCGTCAATTTATATGAAGGAACGAATTGGCGAATCAATGAATTGACGAATATTTCATCCACACGATTCATCTATTTTTATTTAATTCGTTCCGATGAATTTTATGGGTTTCAATGTTTGAAAATGTTTCCGAAAATATTAAACAAAAGATTAGATTCGGACGACTAGTTCGTCGCGATCAAAGCCTCCTTGATTATTCGCCCAAAAGACGGCATCGTCGCGTAACGTAAGCAAAATTGGGCCCAGCCTCAAGCTTTCGTCCGGTGTGTAATGGTATTTTTAGATGTTATTTTATGGTATTAGAACTATATGATGATCTTTACGCTCTTAAATATTGACTTTAGTTTTGTGGAAATGTTATACAAACATTGAGGCAGTGTAATAAATGATATTTTACTGCTGAATTACTAAATAGATAACTAAATGCAAAAAACTTTTTAAAATTAGAGACCAAAGTTTCCGCAGAGAATATTTTTAATTAACGCATTCATTTATTGAAAGCATAAACCAATATGTTGTTAATGTATAAAATTTCAGTTAAGAGGAGGAGGAGTTTACAGGAGGCTTTATATATGCCTAAAAAAATATTTTGAGACTATATTGCATTTCAGCGAAAAAAAGAGAATCTAATTTCAGATAAGGTAACTATGTATATCCGAAAGTGGTATACAATATAGAATGTTCACTAAACTCGCTCTGTCACAATTGCTGTCTTGATTATAGAATAGTGGCTATCTCCAATAATTTTCATTTGGAAAACCATTGGAGATAGTTACCATTCGATACGTTGTGACACCAAAATATTAAAAACAATGCAAGTTCGACAGAAGGAGTTTAGTAATAAGGTAAGTACATATGACACTATAAATACATTTGCTCTCCATATGTAATATTTCGTCAAATCGTTTTTACAATGTCTTTTAATATACTATGCAGGAATTTTCATGCATTTTTTCAAGCAAAATATTAGCTGTTTCCAAAATTGCCTTTTTACTTCCTTCGTAAAAGAAAGTATTGCAAATCACCTTTCGAGATTTTTTCAGATCGTTACGTACGTTTCAGCGTCCCTAGTTTCCGTCGGTCTATCTGTCCGACTATCTGTCGTTGTACCTTTTCGCGGCATAGCTAAAAAACTACTTACCCGATTAACTTCAAATTTTGGTCAAAAATTAAGGGTCTTATAGGGATGACCTGGTAACATTTTGGTAACAAGTCAATATGGCAAAACAAAATGGCGGACTAGTGAAATGTTAAAGAAATTAATACTAAAATACTGCTTATACAATTTATTTCAAATTCTGCACAAAAATCAAGTTATATGTAGAAATGAAATAATAAAATTTTGGTATGAATCCAAGATGGTGGAACAAAATGGCAATTTAATAAAGTATTTAAAAAGTCAGCTCGAAAAAACTGCTTAATTGACTGATTTCAAATTGTGTGCCATAACTAATTGTTAGAGACGAACTAGTAAAACTGTAGTACTAATTCAAGATGCCGGAACAAAATGACGGTCAAATAAAATATTTGTAATCGTGAAAAAAATCAACTTGTCTGGTTTTGCATATTTTCAGTTTTAGCGTCCCTAGATGCCCAAAAATATGTTTTGCCAATTCCGTTGGTCCGTCTGTCGGTTTGTCGGTCTGTCTCTCAGTTTGCGGCATTGCTAAAACCTACTTATCAGATTGACTTCAAGTTTTAATAAAAAATTGAGGATCATATGGGGATGACCTGGTAATATTTTGATAAAAATCCAATACGACAAAACAAAATAGAGGCCTAGTGAAATCTTAAAAAATGTTTACTAAAACACTACTTATCCAATTTATCTCAAATTGCACAAAAATCAAGTATTATGTAAAAATTTACTGGTAAAATTTTGGTACGAATCCAACATGGCGGAACAAAATTACGGCTAAATAAAGTATTTACAAATTCAGCCTGAAAAAGCTACTTAATGTATTGATTTCAAATTGTGTGTCATAACTAATTCTGGCATGAAGATCAACTAGTAAAACTGTGATAATAATGCTAAATGGTGGATTATAATGGCGGTCAAATAAAATATTTTGTATTCACGAAAAAAAATTCCCCTCTCAAGTTGCCAAAAAATATTTTTATCAATTCCGTCGGTCCATCTGTCTGTCAGTTCGCGGCGTAGTATAAAAAATACTCATCAGAGTGATTTTCAATTTAAATTAGAAATTAAGGGTCATATGGGGATAACCTGGTAATATTTTGTAAAAATCCAATATGCCGGCATAAGATGGTGGCCTAGTGAGCCGGTGAAAAAATTATTACTAGAAAAAACTAATTATCCAATTTCCTCAAATTTTGCAAAGAAATCAAGTGTTGGTAGAAATGAACTGGTAACATTTTAGCATGAATATAAGATACCAAAACAAAATCACACTTAATACTTAAACAAAATTTCAAATTTTGTTTAAGTATTAAGTGTGATATAGAAATAAACTGATAAAGTTGTGGTACGAATTCAAGATGTCGGAACAAAGTGGCGCCCAAATAATTATTTTTAAAAATCAACGTGGAAAAATAAATTTTGCAGAAAAATTAAATGTGATATAGGAATAAACTTGTACGAATTCAACATAACGTAGCAAAATGGCGTTGCATCAAGTGTGGCATAGGTAGAAACTGGTAAAATTTGTAAGAATCCAGTATGATGGAATAATTGATTATGTGCGGAACTAAATTGGTTCATAGTTCACTATTCTTAACAAAATGAAATATGCTGATTTTTTACATTGAATTTTGAACATTTTGTTAGTCAGTCATTTTCATCCTCCATATTACATTCGTTTACAAGTAAGCTTTCAGACTGATTTTTCGAACATTGTATTAGGCAGCCATTTTGTTTGGTTTGATTTTAGTGTAAAGTTTGAAATCGTTGGATTTTTTCAAGTTATTTTTTTAACTATATAACGAGATGCCATTTTTTTCTGCCATCTTGTTTTTGTACAAAAAGCTTACCAGTTCAATTTGTGTGCAAAATTTTAGGATAAATTAGTTCAGTATTATTCTATTATACTAAAAATTAGTCATAGTTTCCAGGTTAATAAGTAAAAAAATTCAAAAAATCAGCATTTCGTTAATGTAACAAATAAAAAATTAAAAAATGTTATATAATCAAAATTTCTGCCTAAAACGGTTCGATTTCAGTCAAAAAATGCCTTAGATTTGCGAAAAGCACAAATTAATATTCCTTGTCATTGTTAAAATATTTACTTTAAAACACCCTAAAAATTTTAATTATCCGTTAATAATAAACTCCTCGAAGACATACATAGAGACAAGTAACTTAATAACTGAAACTTGATACGAAATTAACTTGAACTGCAAACAATCTAAATAGAAATATTTGGAGTCACACTTCAAAGACATAGACTAATGAATCCCACCGCGGGGGTCCCTTTATCATTGAAAAATAACACTGGAATATTGCGTGCGACGTAACTCAGGATAATTAAAACAAATTATATTACGCAGCCCTAATTAAAATACAAAAACAATTCGCAAGATAAAGCTTGGACAGTTTTTACACATTGTTTCACAATAAAAAAAAGATATGAGGCAAAAATAAATGGCTTGACTAAAAGATAGTAATCTATAGCTCATTAGGTTTGTGTTTCAAATAAATTATTACGTCTATTTCCCTAATAACTATTTTATTATACAATGATTTTATAACTTATTTTTTTATTACAAACCATATAGAGAAATTGGTTAATTTTAGTACTATGTATATATGTATCCATATGTTAATTTTACGTCAATAAAAGCTGCCGTTTGCCCGCGGAATTCAAAACGCTTTTCTTTTTTTTCTGTGCTCTAAAATTTTCTACACTTAATTCAATAAAACAAACGAATAATTTTAAATATTATTTATTGTGGCATCGCAGATTAGGGATAATTATAAGTGCTAGGCACTTACACCCGTATTCACTAAAACGGTTTAAATTTAGACCAAGTCTAACTTGACAGTCATAGGTTTAAGATGATATTTTTAACAATTGAGCAAATAATTTTTCTAAATATCACAATTACAAAATGACAGTAACGTAGGCGAAACATAACTGGCGAACTAAGAGTTTTAAGTGCCATGGCAACTAGCCCTAAACTAACTCTTAAATCTTTTTAGTGAATACGGGGATAAATGTCTGAAAATTTGGACATTTGCCGGTAAAATACAATAAAGTCTGTTTTTTTTTTAAGTTCCTGACATACATCTGACCTACTTGCAAATTGAAATGTAAAAGATACACTAAGTAAAAATTCACCGAACAATCAAATTCCGCCATGCTATCGGTAAAACATGTATCTCCAGGAATATAATTATATCATGGTAGATTATTTCATTTTGTGAGTATGTTATCAGTATCAACAATGCCAATATTTCAACACGATGTCCGGGATTAAAAAAGAAACAGACTTTAGGTACACATAACTAGTGGCGGCTCGTGGATTTAAAAACTGGTGAAGCGCAGCGTAGCCAGGGGAACAGCGACGCGGACGAAAATTTTTCAGGGTGCCACGCCCAAAATGGCTCTTTTTTTAAACCTTTTTATGATGTTAATTATCCATAGCTTTGGAGCGTTTTTTAATACTTAGGGAAAATAATATGAATTTGAAAGATTTTAAATATATTTTCTTGTTATTAAAAAACAGTTATGTACCTATATCTTAAAGCTAATTTCGATTCGATTCGATCGATGCAAAACTGCTTCCGCCTCCGATGATCCAAACGCACTAATTTACATCAATTCTATAACATAGGAACAAGCGCCTGCAGCCTGCAGCAGCAGTTTTATGCCGCTCCCATCTCTCTTTGGCTTACGGATATTCAACATTGCGTTGCCACAGCAACTGCCGTAAACAAATCTAAGCGCAAAAGCCGGCGTATGGGGGAAATCTGATGCGTAATTTGTTACTGCTGATTGTAATTGCTCAATGGGTCGCTCTTATGAAAAGATGTTTAGAGCGCTACGTTTTTATGTCATTATTATTTTTTGAGTATATAAGGCACTAGTTTTGATAGAAAATAATGGTATAATTAAGTAAATAATGTGAATTTATATAAACATACTAAATTTTTATAATAAAAATGTAGATTATAAAATGCTTAATATTTTAATAATATTTTTAATTTTAAGTAAATTGATTGGAAAATATAGGTGAAGCGGCGCTTAACATAACATATTTAGCCTATTTAGAAAATTGTATAGTATCTACAGCTCATTTCTTCTTTCACTATTACCTTTTATTTCCTACTAATAAGCACAAACTTTTATAATATATACTTATAAGAAAAGCCTACGAGGTATATTTTATGTGCAAAGTTGGCGATCAATACGAAACTTAGGCACCCAAAATTAGGCGCTACCCTTGCTCAAGAAACTTAACAGAGTGCCCACAAGGCTATAAAGTTTAGAGTACCAATGGTTTGGCGGGACCCTCAGAATCATGTTATGCTTAACAAAAGTCCTGTGGTTTTATAGTAAAAGCAAACATAAAATTAAATGTCCTAATATCCCCTCAGCCATGAGACCTGTACTTCATGACGCATACCTGTCCTTAAGCTTTTAGAAAATTACGAAATCGACTCGAAATCGAATGCTGAGCTAGATGATTTTGAACCAAAATCCGGTTCATGGTTCTTAGAGGAAGGCGATTATGAATGTAGTAGCAGTAAACAGCTACATTTTATATCTCAGGAAGAGCTCAACGTTCTTATTCGTAATTTTGATCTTCCCAAAAGAAAGGCACAGTTGCTTGGATCTCATTTACGGCAGTGGAATCTTTTACAAACAGGAGTGAAAATTTCTACGTTCCGGAAAAGAGAGTCTATGCAAATAACTTAGTTTACTGTCATGATATTCGGGTTTAATGAACGAACTTGCCCTTTCCAATAAACCGACCGAATGTCGACTACTGCTTATTAACCCTTCGAGGACAAGCCAAAATGCAGTTTTTTGTTTAATGGCAACGACAACGATCTGTTCCCGTAGGTCATGCGGTAAATATGAAAGCATAAAATACAAAGATCATATATGGAATATCTGTACCGATCTGAATATTGTTGCACTATTCACAGGACTGCAGAGTGGCTACACCCAATAGTGTCATTTCTATGCGAATGAGACAACAGAGCCAGAAATCAACATTATGTCGTTAAATGGCCATTACGTGAAAACATTGAGCCCGGTCTGTAAAAGATCTTTAATGAACCCTAATTAGAGCAAATAAAAATTAGTTGACCTCCTTGCAGATAAAATTAGGACTTAAATAGGGGAGGAAATGCTTTTTTCTTTGCGGGGGAAATTCGCGCGTATAAGTGAGGCAAAGCTTAAAGAAGGAATCTTCGTTAGGCCAGAAATACGACAACTTTTTAAAGAAGAACATTTTGAAAGTACATTTTTGAGAAAAGAAAATAGGGTGTGGACTGCCTTCAAAAACATATGCAACAAGAAATCGGAGAACTACACATATCTAGTTGAAGTACTTCGGCAATCTTACAAGACGTTAGGTTGCAATATGTCACTTAAGTGGCATTTTCTTAACTCTTGGAATTCTTCCCTGATAGTTTAGGTGCAGTTTCAGACGAACATTGTGAAAAAATTCACCAGCAAATTGCTAAAGTGGAAGTGGTATAGTGGTGGAAAGTGGACCACAAACATGTTAGCCGACTACTGTTGGACCCTCAAAAATGAAACCGATCCCGGCGAATACAAGCGCAAAAAGACATCAAAATAATTTGTTTGATTGTATTATACTTTTTTGCTACAAAATTAAGTATATTATTTTTTTTAAAAAGTGTTTTTTTTTTCTTTGAAAATTCACTAAATTGCTTATGGTTTCGGTTTCTCATATTTTATATTCTTCCCTTTTCTAAAAACTTATGGGTGATGGATAAAAACCGAGCTCATACTTGAATTTAGCACATTACAGGAGACACAAAAAAAACAAAAAAATTACATCAGGAAGCTACGAAACATTTCAAAATGCAGAACAACGATAATTTTATATCAAGCCTTCAGATATTGTGAACAAATATTTTTAATTAAAAGCGCTATAATTCGAATAAAAACTAATTAACTGGTAGATATCTAAAAAATGAAATGCTAATTTAGATATTTAGTTAAGTGACAACAGCAAAAAACATAGGATATATTCCAGGGGGTATCTATATTGATGATATGTAATAACAAGCTAGTTTGAGAACAACAAATTGTCAAAAACTAGTTTTATATAAAAAGTATCAAATAAATATAAAGTGCTGCATAACGGTTTGATTACAAAGAAAAAGTATATTTAGATAATAGTACACGGTAAAAAATCGCGTTTCATTAATTCTCAATAATGTATTCAGAAAAAAATGTGCATTAATGTTATACAATTGTGCAGAAAATACATACAGGAATATTCGAAATAGATGCCTTCATTTGTGTAGCTTTTTTAACCAAATTGTACATATTTTAACCACAAAGCAATGCTGAAAAGGCTAATATTCGCTGTGCTTTATTAAACTACATCATTGTTCAAATTTGAAGAATAAAACTTGTTTAAAAATATCAATAGTGCCACAAGTTAAAATCTTCAGAACAAAATTATTTATTTTATCTGAACAATTACGTTTATATTTTATCTATCGCAGATTTAAGATACTTAACCCTTTTTAAAATATAATGAGTGCCCGAGTAACATAACTCGCTTTATTTTCAAAAAAAGCAAATTATGTTTAGCTGTTGTGTAATTTAGAAAATGGTAATTGCAATAGCCCGTTATGTTTTAAAATAAAAAAACTTAACTAATCTTATAAAATATTGTGTTTTGGATAAGTACTATGTTCACTGGTTAAAAAACCATATACTTTTACACCGTTTTTTTAGTTACGTACCATCGAGATTTCAAAACGGATTTACCAAGAAGTTTATCTACATCCAGTCGGAGTTGCTACGATGAATAAAACAATTTTTTTATTAAAAATAATTTTTTTATTTGAATTAATTTTTGATTAAAGGTTCTGTAGTTGATTGTGGTTTCGCTTCCTTATTTCACATATTTTCAAAATTATCGAAAAAATGGTTAAAGAACCTACACATTTTGTGCATAAAAAATATACAATATTATTCAGAAAAAAGTATTTTAAAACATAATGCACAATTTTGCCCTTAAAATGTTCACAATTTGTGCAAGAAATATGCACAGGCATATTTTAGAAAGGATGCACATTTTGTGCTCAAAATATATACAATATTGTTTAAAAAAAAAATTTCTAATGTGTTACACAACTTTGGTCATTAAATGTTCACAACTTATGCACAATATGGTCTGAAGAAAATGCATATTGATGTTATTAAAATATTTGCTTTACAAAATTGTCCAAAAAATACGCATTTTCTTATGCCAAAATCTTATATATTATTGTATGTCAATTCAACACTGTATTGTTCAGAAGATATGCACAATTATTCAGAAAATATATACAACTAATTCTGATTAATCATGTGTACATTTTCTGCACAAGTTGTTCCAAGTCCACATTCAGACACAATTTGTGCACTAAATCTACACAATTGTGCAGAATTTATGCATAATTTTTTAAAAGTGTAGCAATGTTAGTCCTGAAATATCAATAAATATGTTCTAAGAAGTTGTGATTACATTAAAAAAAAACTAATTAAAAGTTTTTTTTTTGTGTACAGAAATAGAGGAACAAAGTTTACGTTTTCAAGTTTAATGCATTCTAATTATCTGAGTTCATTACTGGTTACTAAGATTTTCAAAAATAGAAATACTGTATAATAAATATCATGCACCCAATATTCTAAATATATTTTTAGGCAAAATATCCTGAATGAAGTCTGTAAAAGCCAGAAATAGGTTTCTAGAAATTCGTCTCAATAGAAAGTTTTTAACACTATTTTTGATCTAAGCAATACTCTCAAGCATTATTTGATTATTTGATACGAACACTCAGAAAATAATTAATTTTTGGTTAAAGCAAATCTATTTTAACAGAATATAACACTTACTCAGAAAACAATATTAGTCATCTTATATAATTTATTTCCAGACCCCAATCTCGCCAATAATCCGTTTCCATTTTATCGACTGCCATCCATTCATCGAAAATGTTATAAATAGTTTTAATCGACTAATGAAAATAAAGTTTTTCCAGATTAGTCTACTAGCTAAGAGAGAGATTCCCCTAAGAAATAAATATAATACTTATAGAAGTTACGATAATGATTTATAGGGAAAAGAAAAATCTCCTTCTCAGCTTTTAGATTGGACACTTAAATAATATCTTAGAAGATTTCAATAACAACTTCGCTATAGGCCTTTTTATTGTTTTTTGCTGGTTTTCACCAATATTTAAGCAAACACATATGTCTCGAAGTTTTGCTTAGTATTGTTAAAAATTATGTATGAATTTCTATTTTCAAATATCGATTATACTTCAAATAGACAGTCCTTCAGATACCAAAAAATTAACCACATTAACTGTTCGTGTCACAGATTAAATAAAACAAATGCAACAATATGCGGTCTGCTTTTTTAGAAGTTCAATTCAAAAACTATGCTTATCTATAGACGAATTTAATCAGCCGATCGGATGCAGTACGTTGGGGACTGGTATCGGCAAATCTAAGCGTCAGCTGTAGAAATCTCTCGATGGTTCCCAATTAAATGCTGCAAATTTGAGATCCATTTAGCAAGTAACCTTATTTTATATTGAATTCAAAGTATTATCGGTCTTTGCTATTATATATAAATTAATGAATGGCCTTGACTGCCTAAAATCCAGTCTGGAAGATACTCTGCTTTATCTTCATCAGCCCTTTTTATTCACTGCTGGATGTCCCAGATTTAGCTTACATGCTATCTCGGAAACCGTTGTAGCTGCGAGGTTGGTTAAAAAATAAGGTTTTAGAAAATTTGCAAATTGCAAACTTAAATCCGCCTTAAGACTTCTTATGTTTTGTGGTTCTTGAGATAATTAAGAAAAACAAAAATGGTGCATTTTTAACTTTTACTTGTAGCTCGTAAACGACTAATATTATTGTTTAATCGTTAACACATTATTAGCTCAAGAGCTCTCCCATTATGTATCATAAGTCTGAGTTCTTATTTTTGTTAAGCTTTAAAAACTGAAATCATTGTTTTTTGATAGTAGGCTTTGAGTAGGACGCGTGGCCGCCATTATGAAACAAAAGATTGCCGCGTCTCATAAACCGTTACACTAAGTTGTCATTAAAATGCCTAATTCATGTCTCTTTTTAAAAATTGTTTCCGCTGATTTGAAGTATTTCCAGTCCAACGAAAAAAACTTGGATATGCTAGAACTTATTCAAGAAATAATGAAGCAAAAGAATGGACTAGTAGAAAAAGTCAGGGATGACACAACTACCTACATCGGTAAGAAAAGTGGAAGAACAAACAGCAATTCCTAAATCATCTGTTCATCGAATTGTAAGATAACATCGCATTCATGCGTACAAACTTTGTATCGTGCAAGGTCTTCAGTCTTGAATAAATGCCAAGAAATAGCCAATTTTCAATCTAAAGTTCTTTGGACATATGAAACAAGATTAACAAATCGCGGAATATTCAATACACATAACCATCATTGCTGGAATACAGAAATTCCATGTCATTTAGAAGAAAGACGATTAAAAACAACATTTGGAATCAATGTTTGTTTTGTCATTGTAGGTAATTTAAAACTAAAGCCAGGTTTATGAGTTTTCTCCGCCCGAAAATCTTCACGAATTGGAAGATAGGGTACGAGACCTTTTTACTACAATAAACAGAATCAAATTAAAAAGAGTAATTCATAGAGTGTTAAAGAAGTGCGAATAATGTGTGAAAATAGAGGGAAGCATGTGTCGTAAACCATAAAAGATAATTAAGGCGGATTTGAGTTTGTAGTAAAATTCGCTAAAACTTTGCTAATTTAACCAATCTCGCAGTTATAACGTCAGAGACAGACACAAAACCGCTGTTATTTTTATTTTATTTTTTATTAAAACCAACCTGTTTTATGTTGATGTAAGTCACGGCAAGTGGGGAACTGTTATTAATTTTTCAGTTTTTCCTTTATCACACTTTAGAGTTTTTGATCGCAAGAGAGATGACTTTTTACTTTCTGCAGTAGTCCTGTTCAGTACCGAGTAGGATGATGTAAAAATATACAAAGGCGCTTCAAAAAAAAACAATGCCGGGCATCCGTCATTTGGTGAATGCAACCTCGTGCATCTAGTCTTAGATTCAGGTAACCCTAACAATCCTTGTTACATTTTTCCGAAAGTTCTTCTTTTTTGCCAGCCGTTTTCTTGTTAAGGTTGGCGATCCAATTTGATATTTGAGTCTTGGACACTGCTACTTTATAAAGGTCTGTTGAAGTGCAACCGTACATCTCCTTAAGTCTATAGCCTTCCATTCGATATCTTACTGTATTTTTCCCCCTATATTATTAGTATGAGTGGTTCCTAATTTTCACCGTTCATAGCGTGATCTATGTAACAGGTCTTTCTCTCTTTGATGTTTTGTTATATTCACTCGCTTGAGTACCTCGATACTTGGCATTTATCTTACCCAAGATATTCGCAGCATTCTACGATATTAATGCTTGAGTTTTTTTCTAATGTACTGTCAAGTAAATACAGAATTTATCCATACGCATTCAGAGTTCCATGCCAAAATCTAATCTTGTGAAAAATGGGTACGTATATATCACATAAACTGCATCCTTTTGAACCTACTTGCTTTAAAGGGGCTTAAATTAAACCCGTAATTATCGCGTCATGTAAGATCGATTGCATAAATCCAAAACTTCAATTCACGACTATACAGCAAAGGAACAAAACAGTGTAGAAGAAAATGCAAGTAGTAGAAAATGGCATTTTTAGGAGAATAGTTTGTGTTTGTTATTCTAACCAAAATTTTAGAACTGTGGACAATTTAATTTAATTATCGACAGTAATTAAAACTACACAAAAGAATAAAAACAGAACAGAAAAAACTGAGGCAGTGCGACTCCAACAAAAAGTTAGGCTAAGTAAATCTGCTTTAAAACTATTAAAATATAATATAATAACCAATCCCCGTTTATAGCGTGATAAAAATAAATTCCACGTGATTTCAACTCAATCCAAAAAATGCAGGACTGAATTGAAACTTTCAAGTAAATGGAATATCAGTCAAGGGCCGTTCATATCGCGATTTTTAAGTGGATAGATTAAGAACTATATCGAATTAGACGTACTCAATGATTTCATGTCCTTATAAACTTCAAGTTCTTGTGAAAAGTCTTGAAAAAACATGTGCTAAAAATCTTACTTATGCAATGTTATTAGTATGTGCAATGTATGCAAGTATGGGAAGGTAAACAACTAAGAGAATTACAATTCCAGACAAGATTGTAAATATGTAAGTAACGAAAATATAGTTATTTATGTGTCAAGTAGTGTGTTAAGTGATTTTAGTTTTGCACTAATGTCTCTAGTTAGGTAGAACACGAAAACACAAATACACTTTACAAACGTATTAAAAATCTTTTATAACATCACCACCTAGGCAAGTCTGCCCCTCACCCTCCTGGATTTTTGGGTTGAACCCCTCCGAACTGAGTTTCTGGCTATGTGCCTGCCGCCACTAGATTTTAGACATTAAAAAAGCACTACACAATAGTGTCTACGCTCTAATTTTGCGCAAAATTTTTAATTTATCCACTTAAAATTCAATTTTAAGCTCTTTAATCAATAATTAAAATGTCATTAACAAAGGTGTATTATAAAAAAATTATTAAAAAGAACTACTTGGACCTAAATGATTGACTACGAACCCAAATTAAAATAAA
Source organism: Kuschelorhynchus macadamiae (assembly GCA_030620095.1). Taxonomy (NCBI): domain Eukaryota; kingdom Metazoa; phylum Arthropoda; class Insecta; order Coleoptera; family Curculionidae; genus Kuschelorhynchus; species Kuschelorhynchus macadamiae. The sequence goes on along the minus strand of JAUTXW010003697.1, from coordinate 54,784 downwards.
ATAATAGAATATTAATACTCCGTAGAAATATTTCAAATTTGGGAGAGAGGGCTGAGCAACGTTTCCGCTGATGCCAAAATTACATGGAAAGAAAAAATTTCTGTTTTTTCAGGTCTAAAACATATTTGGGAAGGAAGTCTTAAAGTTTTCTATATTATATATTTTTAAAGTTTAGTTTCTAAGAATTCTGCTAATATAAAGGTAAAATAAAGTAAAAAAAAATTACGCAAGTTCCCAAATCAAAAAATCGGCATGAAGATATGGCAGTCTGTCAGACTTTTAGATGCGTATAACTCGAAAAAAAAAATCATACAAAATAGCCACTTTAAGACGCTCTTGAGAACCAAAAATGCGGAAGCTACCCGCCGCGGCAGACATTAGAAATGTTTTTTTAAGAGGAACATTACATTAACGATGACAAATCTGCCAGATTCCGTCTCAGTAGTTAAGGGTTAAAGTACTAAATAGGGTTTAAAATAAATAAAAAGTATTTAAAGAGAATTAATATTATTTATAGGCATTTAACAGTACCCGAAAGTATTTAAAACTTAAGAAACGTGTTAAATTTTATTTAATATATCTAATGGATATTTAAAATTAAGAGTATTGAATTTGAATAGAAAAAAAGTATTAAACAAGTGAACATCTGCTTTTCTTTGATAATTGGATATAGTTTTAATAATGATTTTCTCAAGACTTTTAAATTTATTTTCACATTGTGATACTAAGCAAAAATTTTCTTGCCAAACAATAGTTTTTATAATAAATAAGCTGGGAGCTACCCAATTTGATGTTTTAAGTTAAAACATGTATAGGAAAATAAAGACACAGATTTAGTTTTATGTATAAACAAGTTCTGACACTTTGGAAAGACTAATTTGCTAATTTATTAGAAATATTTATAATCAACAGCAAAAGTTATGGTACGAGCGGGGATCGAACCAGCACCACTGGATCACTAGTCCACCAATTGCGCTATCGCACCACTGATAAGCATTTCCTTAGAACTTGTACATATTCAAATCCGCCAGTATCATAACCATTGTTGATCCTGCCAAATAGTCTAACCTTATGGTTAGAGCGATGGATAGTGATCCAGAGGTGCGGGTTCGATCCCCGCTCGTACCATAACTTTTACTGTTGATTATAAATATTTCTAAAAAATATATTTCACAGTTTAAAAATAAACTGATAAATTCTATTTTTAATATCAGCTTTCTAAAAGAGCAAGTTTAGTATTTTGTAGTTAATTTTTAGATAGTAAATCGAAAACAATAAATACGATTTTTTTTGTAAGAAATGACCATTTTGCGTATTCACTAAGTATCAAAACAAATACAATTTTAATAAATCTCATAAGAAAATATTTTTTAACAAACTGGGAGAAGTTCATTTTTGTATTTAATTTAATAAGGAAAAATCTACTTTTTCCCACTATTGAAGTAAAATTATATCAATTCAGCCTATTTTATATTACATCATTATATAATTATGCACCAATAGACTTATTCTTGAATTAGTGGCCTTATTTGTAACGGAAATCTAGTCAAATAGCAAAACTAAGAAAATGCCTTTTAGATTTTATGCATAAAATTTAGCTTGTTTTCTTTTCGAGCCAAACTACAAAGGTTCATGTCAAAGTCACAGAAACGGCGCAAACATGTTTATATATTTTTGAGTAAAAAAAGTTTTATATGAATTTTTCGGATCACGATATTTAAAAATCAGGAAAAGAATAACATTTTTGGGTAAATGGTTCATTGTTTATATTGTAAATTGTAAAAAAGTAATCCAAATAATTTGTATATTGTCTTCTTTCTGCTTGTAAAGAAAACTGTAAAAATATGCCTTAAAATTTGTATTGTTTTCTCGCATACTGGTATGAATGCAATTCCGTAATCTTGCCAATTTTATTTACCTTTGCAGATTCACATTTTATTAATATTTTAAAAACAATAACTTAGAAGCTTTGTAAAAATCCCAACTTTCTTTTCCTATGCCTAAAATTGTGAAGCTACCATGTTTCTAAATATTTTATTCATTCTGTCAGGTGCATTACCAATAAACATTTACTTATCGCCCTTCATATCGACACAAGGATCAGAGGCTCCAAAGAGACATGTCACTTTTGTTAGGGCATGGTCATTAAACATTTTCCCAAAATTCCCGATTTTAGCACCCAAAACAAGATCATTATCGTTTTAACTACTACTGTATCTATTTACACCCAACAGCTGGCCATAATGGCCAGTATGCCGAAACCCTCATTCTATAGATCTTCGATTTTTATCACCACCACAAGCATGTAGTTTTTCTTTAGAGGGCTGCATATTACAGGGTGTGCTAAACAAAATTCAACAATAGAAATAGTACAAATCGTCTTCGATATCGGGAAGTTTTAATATCAAAATTTTAAATATTGCTAATATTAAAAAAATATCGGTAAATTGGCTTTTACTTGAATTTCCATTCGTATACAAATAGATTTTTGTATATGCATATATAGCTATTTAATAAAACGTTATGCATATTATCCAGGTATCCAGAGTGAAAAGGAAATTACGAATATTTTAACAGCTACATATGTAATTTAGAGCAACAAAAGTCTAATATAATAGACAGAGAAAGCTCAAGGCCTGCTTGGCAACATTTTAAAATTCACAATTTTTTTTGAAAATCTCTGAATGCTACACAAATACTTATTTTGAAAGCTGGTTAGATTAACGCATTGTAATAGATCAAAAATTTTTGTCGTTGTTTTATTTATATATTTTTATTAGAAGACCAATGTTTTTGAATAAATAAATTATAACAAATTAGTTAAAAACAATTTTGCACCACTAAGGTAAACTTAACCTTTTCATTTTGCTTGGCTTTCATTACGAGAAAAGTTTTGGTAAAAGGGTTTTTACCTATCTTTTACTCAGGTATCCGAAACTTACAGTATAATAAATCGTTTTGTTTTCTGAAGTAAAGAGAAATATATAACAATTTACATAGGTACGTAATATACTACATTTTTTTGTCAGTTGTTGAAAGTCACCGTTCTCTTAATAGACTTCTTGCTCAAGCGTAAATAAGAATAAATTAACAAATTAAAAAATATATACGCAAAGTCTAGGTCTCAGTCAGAAATAAGTTTATAAATTAAGAATAGGTTACATGTTTCGCCCGAACGGGCATCATTAGACCTAAAATAAATATACATTACAACGGAAAATACAATTAAATAATATATAACTTTACCATAAACAAAACACATTTTGCAAAGTACATAAAACAAACATAACCAAACAAAGAAACAATGAAATACGAAACAAGGCCACGCTTGAATGACCAATCAGAGACGTCGATATAAATTATTTCATGAGAGGCGATAGGTCAAAACGAAAAAAGAAGAGATTGTTTAGGATGAGCTTGACTAACTGTCGTAAAGTACATGCTACATTAACGAAAAGAAGAAGAATTGGTGAAAATGACAGAAAAGGCTTGAAGGTTATGCAAAATAAAAATATATAGTTATTCTTTTGAAATATTGTTAAAAATCAAATGAGGCTCAAAATTAAACACTTCATTAACACAGGTAAGGATGGGGTTCTTTTTAGCTCTTGTTATTTCCATCTTTTTCAAAAGATCCAATTTCTTACCTTTATCGCATTCGTGAATTATATTTACATTTTCAGATATGGAAAAACGATGTTTTGAGGATAACAAATAATTCGCAAAGGCAGATTTTGTATTTAAGATATCTGTATTTTGATGTTTTGTAACCAAGCTGAGGTGTTCCTGGATCTTTGTCGAAATTTTTCTACCCGACTGTCCGACGTAAACAGCAGGACACTCTCCACAATGAAGGGAATAAACTCCAGATTCTCAAGACTATTCTTTTTGTCTTTGATTCTAACTATGTGTTGCCTTAAAGTATTGTTTGTTTTAAATGATATGGAGATATTAAATGACTTAAAAAATTTAGCTAAATGTAGAGATATATTTCCAAAGTATGTTAAAACCCTGAATTTGTTTGTATTAATTAGATTATTATATATTATGTTAAAATTTTTGTTTTTATTGTTAATCTCGCTATTAGAGTTTAAGAAAGTTATTATTTTTGCCCTTAGAATGTTTTTGTTGTTAATGTCGGTAGATTCAATAATATTTTCAGCCTCTGCGCCCAACGTTTCTTTGTCTTTAATAGAAATAATATTTGAAAAATTGTATTTAAGATTATAACTCAATATTTGTTCTTCCCCTGGACTGAATGACACGTCAGTCAAATTCAAGAATCTCTTATGGAAGTTAAAAGTTGTTTTACCTATTTGTCCTCGATAATCATCAGCGTTGTTTATCCTTACATAGTTTCTCTGTTGTTGCTTAATTTAATAAAGCTAACCTTAACAGTTTGAAGACAAAAATAAAGAATAATGATCTTTTCATTACTAAGGCTGATAAAGGCTCCTGTCTTGTTATAATGAAAAGGTTTGATTACATTGAAAAAGTATTAGAGTTCTTAAATACCGACGACTTTCAATCTTTGTCAAGGGATTCCACTAATTCCTTTTTTACTAAAGTGAAACAAGTTCTGGATAAGACTCTTGTCACACTTGAACATTTTAACATAACAAAAGAAAAGCTTTATCCATTGAACTTCACAACACCACTGTTATATGGTTTGCAAAAAATTCACAAGAAGGGTATTCCAATTAGACCAGTAGTTTCTTTCATAAAATCGCCCTGTTATCAATTTTTTTCTTGGCTAAATACTATTCTAAGAAAGGTCACTGAGTTTGAGAGTGAAAATTCCACCAAAAATTCCATAGATTTCGCCAACTACTTAAAAAACATATCCTTACCACCAAATGCTAGACTTGTCTCTTTAGATGCTAAAAACCTTTTCCCTAGCATTCCACCAATTAAATGTATTGATTTAACTGAAAAATTATTAAGAAACAAAAACTTACCGGCTGTCTTAATATCTGATCTCATTCTATTGCTAAAAACTGTGCTAGAACAAAACTTTTTTTAAATTTAATAATAGATAGAACGCTCTGGCTTGGCAATGGGTTCTTGTCTTTCATCATTCTTGAGTGAAGTTTTTATGAACTACTTAGAAAAGAAAATAATGTATAGCTTCTTTTCAGAACGTGGATGATATTTGTATTGTTTGGAAAGGTAGTGAACGAGAATTGTTAAAATTTTTAGAATTTATCAATTCTTTGCATGAAAAAATATCCTTCACCATGGAGAGTGAAACTGATGGCAAACTTCCTTTTTTGGACCTTCTTTTAATTAGAAATAATATCAAAATTAGTTTTGAGGTATATAGAAAACCCTCCTGTACTGATAATATCATTCAGTTTACATCTAACTCACCATTTTCTCACAAATTTGCAGCTTTTAATTCGTTTTTGTACAGACTTTAAATTACCACTATCCAAAGCTGCTTTTACTAAAGAATTAGATACAATAAGGGAAATTGCCTTGAAGAATGATTTCCCAATGAAAACATTCAACAAACTTTTTTATAAATTTATGAACAAATACAAACTCTCTTATAACATAATACATAATAATCTAATTAATACAAACAAATTCAGGGTTTTAACATACTTTGGAAATATATCTCTACATTTAGCTAAATTTTTTAAGTCATTTGATATCTCCATATCATTTAAAACAAACAATACTTTAAGGCAACACATAGTTAGAATCAAAGACAAAAAGGATAGTCTTGAGAAATCTGGAGTTTATTCCCTTCATTGTGGAGAGTGTCCTGCTGTTTACGTCGGACAATCGCGTAGAAAAATTTCGACAAGGATCCAGGAACACCTCAGCTTGGTTACAAAACATCAAAATACAGATATCTCAAATACAAAATCTGCCTTTGCGAATAATTTGTTATCCTCAAAACATCGTTTTTCCATATCTGAAAATGTAAATATAATTCACGAATGCGATAAAGGTAAGAAGTTGGATCTTTTGGAAAAGATGGAAATAACACGAGCTAAAAAGAGCCCCATCCTTACCTGTGTTAACGAACTGTTTAATTTTGAGCCTCATTTGATTTTTAACAATATTTCAAAAGAATAACTATATATTTTTATTTTGCATAACCTTCAACCTTTTCTGTCATTTTCACCAATTCTTCTTCTTTTCATTAATGTAGCATGTACTTTACTACAGTAAAGCAGTAAAGCTCATCCTGAACAATCTCCTCTTTTTTCGTTTTGACCTATCGCCTCTCATCAAATAAATTTATATCGACGTCTCTGATCGGTCTTTCAAACGTGGCCTTGTTTCGTATTTCATTGTTTCTTTGTTTGGTTATGTTTGTTTTATGTACTTTGTAAAATGTGTTTTGTTTATGGTAAAGTTATATATTATTTAAGTGTATTTTCCGTTGTAATGTATATTTATTTTAGGTCTAATGATGCCCGTTCGGGCGAAACATGTAACCTATTCTTAATTTATAAACTTAATTCCGACTGAGACCTAGACTTTGTGTATATATTTTATATATTTATGACTTAAAATCAACATTTTCATCAATTTATCCCTACATCACAATTAATTCTTGTGCAAAATTTCAGCTTAATTGGATAAGTAGTTCCTAATAATGATTTTTTTAACATTTTATTTAGTCGCCATTTTGAATTTATATTAAATTATTACTGTGCCATCTCCATATAACACTTGATTTTTAAGCTAAATTTGAAGTAAATTCGACAAGTGGTTCTTGAGCTATGCTGCCTACAGACAGACCGACGGAAATGAGAGAACATGTTTTTCAGAATCCAGGGACCCTAAAAAGCAAAGATCTGTAAAATTCTCGGCTGGAGATTTTTTGCGATTACAATACTTCTCTCTTACGAGAGGAACCAAAAAAAACGGTATATTATTAATGTGTCTAAAATTCTTAAATTTAAGAATGCAGTGCTTTGTAAGTTGAATTACTTATTAAAATGTTGCTACCATATTTAATACTAATAATAAAAATAATAATAATAAAATTTGTATTTATTCGACTAAAAATTACACACAATACAATAAACACTATAATAAAGCTAAATAAGAAAAGTTAGTGACAGGTATACATAAAATAGTCTAGGGGTATACAATTGCGAAATCGTTAAGACAGTAACAATTTTTTCGCAATTAGAAAGTCTAAACTTAAAATTATTTAAATTAGGAATGTCCCTGATAATTGGACCAAGTGCATCATAATATTTACAGGCATTATAGGATATACCTCTTTGAAGGAAAGCCTATCTAGTGCGATTTTGACTTGGTAAAATTTTATTTTTAAAAACAAAAACACAAATTTCAAATATGTATGTGTCGTATACAGTAGGGATATTAAGTACTTTAAATGCAGTTCTACACATTTCCCTATGTAACAGACCGGCCAGCACCCTTATAGCACACTTTTGCATTTAAACACGAATATATCTTAGTTCGATAAAGCAAGTGAGATAATGTTTTTATGTTGAAATTAATGTCTGTTTTCGATCCGAATAACATATAAAACTTCTGGCGTCAATTGAGTCAAAGATTGGGCAAACATGGTTAAAAAAATATATTCCCGAAAAGCTGTCGCTTTCTCGTTACTAAGTTCGTTGTTTCAGGACTATAAATAACTATGTTACGGTCCTGGGACTGCAATGAGTCCACTAGAGGACTCAGTCAGAAAAAATGTGTCACTAAAAATACCGATCAAAATGATGGCATTATGACACGCCAGAAGATAATATTATTGTATTATTTAAACCAGAGCCTGTCTAGTTTTGTGTACAAATTTTATGCTATATTAGACCTTTAGAATAATTTTGACTTTGGTAATTCGCTGAAGAGCTATTTTTTGAAATATGTGGAAAAACATTTACTGTTACCTTAAGAAATAAACATATTTATTTTTTCGGTATTAATTTGCTTTTGCACTTTTGTGCAAATACCAATGAGTATCATGTTGTAAGTGTAAACAATATCTTTATATTTAATTAAAATTTTTGCTATTATTGCCTGTAGGAGTTATTCTAGTTATAGCATAATAAAATCTCTAGAACTATGTTTTACCAGAAAAGGCTTTACTGTAAAACTAATTTTGTACATTATATCAAAAAATATATTTGAAACACTTATTATATCCTCCTATAAGTGAATAATAAATCTAACAAAAGTTTTGCTGATATCAGGTCTTTGCTGTCATAGCCCACAACACGCCCATATACATATATTACCCACCTTTGGGACAATACATCTGCTTATATTGCCTAGGTGATTCTCTTTCTTTCTTTGGACTTTATAACTATTTAGCCCACCTCTGGCGAATGTCACAATATTCCTTTCAACCCCCTGCAGTTGTCATTATGCGACTTCACTGGTGGTAAAACGATTTTCGAGTATTTTACATGGAATTCTCATATATTTCAGTTAAGACCGTAATACTAGGAAGACCGTCACTGTGTTTTTTATTAGATTAAGTTGTTGTTGTATTTTATGAGAAAACCATGTTTTATAAAGAAAAATTGCTGCGGGCCCCAAAGTGGGCCTACTGTGTTATGTTTTGTATGATTATTCAATATCATTTGTCTTCATTTAGGGTTTCAGTTGTTTTACCTACTGGATAGGTTTAGTTACAATACGTGCGCAAAATTTCTTAATGAATTAATATATAATTGAATACCAAATAATAATTAAAAATGGGTTCGTCTTTCGCCTTTATGCTTCGATTATAATTTTTGTTACTTTTATTATTATCCACCTTACAACGCTAGAAGCCATGTGTAAAGATATATTATCAGGCATATTTTTGGCTAGTAAAAATAGACGTAAGCTTAAAGCAAGAATTCAGGCGATTAATATTAAACGGCATGATGAGAGGGACTCTCATCAAAGCGTGTGTTTTGTTACAGAGATATCGGGTCTGCTGCGCTGCGTTGTGCGCATATTAACGTAAGATCTTTATTGAATAATTTTGATATCTTCAAAGACAGTCTTATTCAGAATGATTATTTTATTGTTGGACTATCTAAGAGTTGCCTAACGCAAAATATTAGCGATGACGCTGTTATTGTGGATGGTTACAAATTTATCAGACATGACCGTCTTGGACGTGGGGGGGAGTGGGAATCTATATTAAATGTTCTTTTAATTATACAGTTTTGCTTCGTGAATGTAGGAATATAATAGAACATGTTTGGATTAAATCGCAGCATGATAATATCACAATAATTATTGGAAATGTGTACCGACCACCAAATGCAAGCCTTAATGAATTTCTTACCTATTTCGAAGATACGCTAATCGAACATTACACTCAAGGTGATAAAATTCTGTGCTTCGGAGACTTTAATATTAATGTGCTTGATCATGATAGTCCTCATGAAATTCAATTTGAAAATATTTTAAGCACTTTCAAACTCAGTCAGCTAATTTCTGAGCGAACTAGAATTTTACGTACCTGTTCCAGCTTGATTGATTTAATGTTACAATTCGGAAGATGTGCAGGATGTGGATATCGGGGACGCGGGTCTCTCAGACCATCTGCTAGTATACATCGTTCTAGACTTTCGTTCACCAGTGCTAAATAATAAGACCTTTAAGTACAGGGCTTTGCGACAAATTAATATGACTTATTTTCAGGCCGACTTGGAGGCCGCCTCTTGGAATAATATTTATAGCATAGATAATACTGATGAAAAAATTTCGTTTATCACTGATACTATCTGGAGCTGTTTGAAAAACATGCCCTATTGAAAACTGCTAACCGTTCAAATAAACCCTAATGTCCCTAGATGACTGAAAACATTAGACTTTTAAAAAACCTTAGAAATCAGGCTTTTAATCGATTTAGACGTACCAGATTTACCGAGCATTGGAACTATTTTAAGCAGCTCCGAAATTTAGCGACTAATTCTATAAGAACCGAAAAAAAAGTTTATTTAAACAATAAATTTCACAATTGCAGTATCAAAGATAAATGGGCAGAATTAAAAAATTAAATATTCCAAACAAATCTCACAAGAACATTCCCGAAAAACTTCAAAACATAAATCAAATAAACATATTTTTTACAGAATTAACAAAAAATCGTACTGGCCCCAACCAAGATTTAAGCGATTTTTATAATAATAATCTCCTTTCAAACATGTCATTTAATTTAAATACCATTTCAGATGAACTGTTAGCTAACATTATTCTCGGTATTGAGTCTAAGTCGTTAGGTGCAGATAACCTAAATATTACTCTAATTTCCTTGTGCTGTCCTATTATTATTCCATACATAACCCACACATGTGTTTTGCAACAATATTTTCCAATTGTTAGCACATGTCATCCCACTAGCTAAAGTCAAAAACCCTACAGACTTTAATCAACTAAGGTCGATTTCCTTGTTACCTACGCTCTCCAAAATTCTGGAATATAAAAGTAATGGAATCTGAAATTTCTTCATGTGTATCCAGTGATAATATCATCCCTTATAAACAATCTGGGTTTAGAACCGGGTACAGTTGCGCCACCGCCTTATCCCATATTGTAGATGATATTGTCAGAGCACAAGATTTTAACCAGGCAACTGTTCGTTCTATTAGATTAAATAAAAGCTTTCGCCTTGATTCATCATAATATATTGCCTTCTATTCGAAAATATATTGGCTTTGGCCAGTCGGCGGTGGCAATGTTAGCGTCTATCCCATCGGACAGAAGCCAGAGGGTAATTCTGAATGGCAAACAATCCGATTTACTCAATATCACAGCCGATCTTCCCCAAGGCAGCGTTCTCAGTCCTTTTCTGTACAGTATTTACACATTTAATTTCATGAAATCACTTCGTCACTGCAAGTACAACCTCTTTGCAGACGACACTCAAATTTACCTATCTTTTAACCCTAATCAAGTCGAAATAGCAAACAATCAAATCAACCATGACTTACACTGTCTTTTCAGTAAATCCAATGAACATCTTCTTAAGATTAACCCAAGTAAATCCGCAGCATTATTATTTTGAAACGAAACTGAGCGCTTACGTCTTAAATCCACCAATAAAATCGAAATCGGCACCAAACCTGTTGCTTTTAAAAACTCGTTTAAAAGTCTCGGGCTTATCATAGACAATAAACTAGAATTTAATGATCACGTAACTTCATGCGTTTAAAAAGCATTCTCAGTATTAAAACCTTTGCACTCTCATCGACATGTACTTAGTCAGAAAACCAAGGCCTTGTTGTCCGACACCCTCATTTTTATCCATTTAATTTCTCAGACTATGTTTATGGTCCTTTTCCTGATTTACAGGCTAAAGATCGGGTTCAAAAGGTACAAAAATGCATGCATACGTTTTATTTATGGCATTAGACGAAGACAGAGGATTCACATAAACTGCCCGAGTTGGGCTGGCTTAACATGCAACATCCTCGTATCTTGCACTATGCCTGCTTATTTTACAAAATTTTAAAATTTCACCGTCCTCCATATTTCCTCGATAAACTTCAATACCGTACGTTTGCATAATTTAAATTTACGCCGACATCTGACTGCTATCAGTTACCTTAGACAATAAAGAACAGTTTAAAAAAAGTTATTCTTATCAAATTGCTAACTTAATCCACAAATATAAAATAACCAGTACGTCATTGTGAGTTGCATCCTTTAAAAAATCAATGACTAATAAATTGCTCGGCCAACAACTATAATAACAGCGGACCTCGTTAAACACACAACTAGTATTTATTTTCTCGTCCATCATCTCTCTAATTTGCATATTTCTAAAATAACTCTCTCATTTTCTGTCTCGTGCCTCAGTAGCATAGCGCTATTAACTTGGACTCGTACTTTCTTATGTATATATATTTTTTTGTATAATCACCCTACACTACTCTTTTTTTTTTAGAAACACTTCAAACTAGCTTTTTTATGAAAGCTAATAATCATTTTTTTATAATGATTTAATAAGCTTTAACAGCCCCTTCCTTTGTGAAGGAAGCTGATAAGTGGCCTTGAATTCCTAGCGTAGATGCCTACGTTTATTTTTTTTTAATTTTTAATTTTCTTTTGGAATAATAAACGTGTTTATTATTATTATTATTATTATTATTATTATTATTATTATTATTATTATTATTACTATTAATAACATTTTGACCCAATTTGTGTAAGAAGTGGGATGGTAAAAGAGAACCGAGGATCGGATGTTAATATTACGACAGTTCAAGCATAGAGCACGCGTAACAGTGCAATCTACTAAGTTGTAAGCAATTTTAAACAAGAAAAACGCTCCACTAACCAACCTACGAGATCTTAGCTTTAACAATTTATATTTTTTTAAATTTTGTTCGTAACCATTATTTAACATTTCTGCATTAAACCTGTAGTTGGATATTTTCAATCCTTTCAAATATTTCTGATACTGGGGACTCCATTCAATATTTGCGAGATGAGACCATACAAATGCACTATAAAGTCATAATAGCGAACAGAGGTTTTTAAAGGGCTTCTTTATAGGCTTTTCCAACTGCCTTTTCTATATGTATGTCAAATAATAATTTAGAGTCCATTATTACACCAAGTATGAATACCAGAAATAAATATAGAAAATAGAAGTGGATTTAAATGAGATTCCTGTGAAATTCTCGAAATCTATCAGATAAGTATGAGCGCAATAAATTAAGAAATCTACCATGTAAACCAACATACTGCAGTTTTACTAACAAAGTTGGATAATAAACCTTATCAAATGCTTTTGAAAAGTCAGGCTACACAGCATACACTTGTAATCTGTCATTCATACACTCAGTACAAAAGACCATAAGTTAGTCACCACAGATCGTCCACGATAGAAGCCATGCTGGTCATTCCCAATGTTTTGTTTAACGTTAAAAAATATTTCTTTTGTAATAAATGTTTCATGGTACTGATAAAATAGAGATAGGGCGATAATTGCATACGTTAGTTCTGTCACCAACAAATATAAAATAACCAGTAAGTCATTGTCAGTTGCATCCTTTAAAAAATCAATGAAAAATAAATTGCTCGGCCAACAACTACAATAACAGCGGACCTCGTTAAACACACTAGTATTTATTTTCTCGTCCATTATCTCTCTAATTTGCATATTTCTAAAATAACTCTCTCACTTTCTACTTCGTGCCTCAGTAGCACACCGCTATTAACTTGGACGCGTACTTTATTATGTATATATTTTTTTGTATAATTACCCTGCACTACTCTTTTTTTTTTTTTTAGAAAAACTTCAAACTAACTTTTTTTATGAAAGCTAATAATAATTGTTTTTATAATTATTTAATAGGCTTCAACAGCCCCTTCCCTTGTGAAGGAAGCTGATAAGTGGCCTTTTATTCCTAGCGTTGACGTCTACGTTTATTTTTTTTTAATTTGTAATTTTCTTTTGGAATAGTAAACGTGTTTATTATTATTATTATTATTATTACTATTAATAACATTTTGAACGAATTTGTGTAATAAATGTTTCCTGATACTCATAAAATAGAGATAGGGCGATAATTACATACGTTAGTTCTGTCACCAGTCTCACTTCAGGCGTGACAAAAGCAACAATTTTGCTTCTTTTAATGATATTCATGGCTACTTCGATTTTTATTACACTACTTTTCACAAAATTTTAAAAGCTTAGTATTTCAAAAACGATTAATGCAAACCTCTTCATATTATGTTTTTAAAATCAGATCTTTCCAATCGTCATAAAAAATATAGCGGGCCCCATTAAAAAAACATAATTTCTAAAATTTTCGCAGTTTTTCAATAACCTTTTGTTTTTGTTGTTTTGTCATTAAAACACCTACCATGTTAAAACCTACAGGTTTTGTATTTGCAGTTTTTCCGTATCTCAAAAAGCAAAGGGCGAAAATGCATATCAAAATATAACAAATCACCCTACACCTTGTTGTATCATGTGTATATGTTTCCAGTACAAAATAAAAATAACATTCCTATTAGCATTTATCTTATACCAAGGTACTAACTTATTTTTTCTACGACTGCTATGAAAACTGTCTAAAAACGCACGCCAAACAAGATCTGAAATTTACTAATTTCACATGATGTGTGAAAACTGCTGTGTGAAACTTTTGCACACAGTTTTGTTTAGGTTTGACCTCAATGATGGATGACTAGCACACATGTCACTAAAGCTTGAATCAAGTAGGTCGTTGTTTTCGATTGCCTGGTTACTTTCATTTTAATTTCAATCTGTCAAAAATATTTTATTTTTTTGCCAAAATCACCTTTTGTTGTGTAAAAATGGAGAGTGAAAGTGAATTTGAATGTACGCCACCAGAAATAAAGGAAAAAGCTACAAGCGTCTCGCTAAACCTTTTGCCGGAAACTTCCAGATACAAATATGAGATCGCGTACATGAAATTTCAGCAGTGGAAAGCAAGAAGCAATGTAAAGTCATGTTCGGAAAATGTGATGCTAGTATATTTTGAAAAACTATCGAAGAAATACAAAGCATCCACATTGTGGTCGATATTCTCTATGCTTAAAGCTACCTTAAACGTAAAGCGCAATATTAATATTTCCGATTATATGAAACTACAGTCGTTCCTAAAACGAAAATCAGAAAAATATACACCAAAGAAGTCTAACGGAGGAGGATTTTTCAAAATTTTTAAATTCAGCACCGGATGAGCAATAAATGTTAATAAAAGTACGTACTAAAAGCAAATTTTATGGCATATATTTTTTTAATCGTAAACATTGCAAAAATGTATTAAATATTATACGTTTAAACTTTCAGGCCGCAGTTGCTATCGGTCTAGCAGGAGCTTGTAGACGTGACGAATTGCATAAATTATCAGTCAATGACATCAAAGATTTAAATTCGGCTATGCTGATCAAACTAACAAACACAAAAAATAAAATACCTAGATCATTTACTCTGATTGGAAACTTGCCAATCTCAGACCCAGTAATATATCCGAAAACAGATTTTTCTTGAACTATCAAAATAGAAAATGCACTAGACAAGCTGTAGGCATCAATAAATTTGGACGCATGGCTACAGAAATAGCCAATTTTTTTAAACTGCCCAACCCGAGCGAATATACAGGCCATTGCTTTCGGCGTTCATCCGCAACAATACTCGTTAATGCTGGTGAGGAGTTACTAACTCTTAAACGCCATGGGGGATGGCGTTCTAGTGCAGTGGCTGAAGGATACATAGACGATTCAATTGGGAATAAATTAAAAATTGCAAACAAAATTGCAGAATCTGTAGACCAAACTTCGACGTCCTGGTCCTCACATGAATTACAAGAATCTGAAACTTCCCCGCTGGAGCCGGTTCCTTCATGTTCACGAAACAAAACGGAGAACATAACATATACGAATTCTATCAATAAACAAGACATGCCAGCACACAGTTTCCAAAACTGTGCAAATGTAACCATAAATTATAACTTCAAATAGAGCTACTTTACTTTATATTTTGCGCTATTAACGTTAGATAATTTGTTAGATTTTGTTGTGATTAAATAAACTATGTGATGAACTTAATTGTTTAAATCTAGCCTAATCGTGAATTGTACTTTTGTTGTTAAAATTAACCTCTTGCCATTTTCGCTTATAATCTCCCTAGTGCTTCAATTATTTCCAGAAATTTTTCGAGTACAGATTTCGAAAATTATCAGTCGAACTGAGGGATAATTTTCAAAGGAAAATTGTGTAGGGAAAATATCGGATTATTAATTCAAGAGCGTGGGAGATTGGGTAAGAAAATTTCACACGAATTCAAACTAAAATTTAAATAATAAGTAATAAAAATGTCTTCAAAGAATAAAGTTTGGCACGTATTAATTTGTAGTGTCAGTTGTTATTCTCATTCTAATTATGTATTTTCCTTGGATCTTAGTAAAATAAAACATTTCATATCGCTTTAGAAACATGTTGAGTTAATGATCTTGAATGAATTTGTGCTACTAAAGTAATAGGAAATTTCACTTTTATATGAAATTTGATGTAACATGTGAGGTACGTAAAATCATATCGTTTCTATCCTTTATCAAATTAAACTTAAAAAATATATATTCCTTGGATTTTAGTAAAATAAAACATTCCATATTGATTTGAAACATGTTAAATTAGTGATCTTAAATTAATTTGTGTTACTAAAATAGTATGAAATTGTATTTTCATATGAAATTTGATGAAAAGGGCGTAAAAGTATATCGTTTTTATCCTTTATCAAATTAGTCTTAAAAAATATATATATTGTTTGGATTTTAGTAAGATAAAACATTCCATATCGGATTAGAAACAAGTTAAATTAGTGATCCTAAATACATTTTTGTTACAAAAATAATAAGAAATTTAATTTTCATATGAAATTTGATGTGACGTACGTAGAAGAATGTTGTTTTTATCCTTTATAAAATTAATCTGAAAAATAATATAAATTCCTTAAATTTTAGTAAAATAAAACATTCCATATCGGATTAGAAACAAGTTAAATTAGTGATTTTAAATAAATTTGTGTTACTAAAATGATAGGAAATTTCATTTTAATATGTAATTTGATGTGACGTTGGTAAAAGCATGTCGTTTCTATATCCTTTATCAAATTATTCTTAAAAAAATATATATTCCTTGGATTTTCGTAAAATAAAACATTCCATATCGCATTGAAAATATGTTAAATTAGTTATCTTAAATACATTTATCTTACTAAAATAATAGGAAATTGGATTTTCATATAAAAATTGATGTGACGTACGTAAAAGCATATCGTTTTTATCCTTTATCAATTGTATTTTAAAAAATATATTTTCCTTGGATTTTAGTAAAATAAAACATTCTTTATCGGATTACAAAAATGCTGAATTAGTGATCTTGAATAAATTTGTGTTACTAAATTAATAGGACATTTTATTTTCATATGAAATTTGCACATCTTCTTTTATCCTTTATCAAATTAATATTAAAAATGTATTAAGCTTGGATTTTAGTAAAATAAAACATTCCATGTCGAATTAGAAACATGTTGAATTAGTGATCTTGAATAAATTTATGTTACTAAGGTAATAGGAAATTTTATTTTCTTTCAACTTCTAGTAAAATAAAACGTTTCATGTTAGATTAGAAAAATTCTGAATTTATAACTGATCTTGAATAAATTTGAGTTACTAAATAAATAGCAAATTTTATAACAGTATATCCTCCCTATAACCGCCACAAAGTTACTACAATTTTAGGAAACGTAGTTTTAATACATTTTTGAAACACTAACACATAAAAAATTGCAAAAAATATGTTATACTGTTTTTGAAATATAAAACAGGTTTGGCGCCGTGCAGGCAATATTTTTAAAATTTTATGAAATATAATTCGCCTCAACTGAAATTTGAACCCAGGACTTACCGGGATAACGTATTAACCAACCGAGCTAACGAGTCCTGTTTCATTTTTACTTTATCGGGGAACATATGCATCATCAATTTCAAAGGGTTGAGTGTGAATTTGAATTTCTCAATGTTCTCAAATAAATCCAACACAGAATTGAAAAATAACATCAGATATATTACTAATTATATTTTTAATAAATTATGTAATATTTCATGGTATTCTTGATACACATCTTCTCGTCGCATAGGTGAATAGATAGATAGAGGACTCGGCACTTCGCTAGTACTGATCATAAAATTTCAATATTTGAGAACGTATAAATAGTATTTTGACACTACTTTACTACTACTATTTATTTTTGTATTCCCCAAACGGTTCAACGATGGTTGGTTATCAAGAATAGTTTCTTGTATCTTCTTAAACAGGTTTTCCTCCAATAGTTCTGTACCAGCTTCCTTTACTAAATATTTTAAAAGTGGCAATTTACGGTGTTGTTTCTTTATTTCTTCAACACTTTCGCAAAATTTACAAAAGCCGTACTTATTAATTTTTTCCATTTTAAATATAAGAAATTGTGTAAACCTTCTGAAACAATTATTGGTTTGACAGCTTGCTTATGGGAAAATATAGCCTTCTAAGATTTGTGAATAGAATTTCGGTTCAAGCTCATATTATTCGTCATTTCATTTTGACATAAGCATGTGAAAAGTTTTCAGTTTCTAAACTTGTTGCATAATATACTATTCTTTCCGTGGTAGACATGCGCCTTTTTTTCATTTAAAACTATGGCAAATTACTAACAATTATTTTAGGGTACTTTATGAAAAATAAAGGCACCTGAATATCTTCAACAGCTTTCACTGCTACAGTACGATTACGCGTATATGTCTTTGTAGCATTCGTGTCTGTTTCCCATACCAAATCAATTGAACAGCAAGACAACTATATAATGCGGGACAGTTGGACCTTTAGTACCGGAATTCAATATAACCCAATCGTACAGCAATGTTGTACAATTCCATCGGACGATTACGCTGGACCGTAAGTGGCGGGCTTAAGTCTATGATTTCTATTTATTACAAAAAATTGTTATAAATAGGCAACTTGATCAAATTGAAAATCAAGAAAATAAAATATTTGATATTACAAGCTATTAACTCCAAATATAGAGAATGCCTTTAAATTAAAACTCAGTTTCTATTTTGGCAATTTATTCTCATATTGACGTTTTATGTGCATTTTGTATATCGCGTTTCTTATGCTACCATAAATCATTTCAGTTCGTAACTCTCATTTTTTTAGATCTTAGATCTAATTATAGTAAATTATACCTAATTAACATCATGTTTAAATTGTAAAAAACAAGAGAAGAGGAGTTATTATTCGGGTTTACGAAGAAGGTCGATTTTTTACTCTATACGAAATAAGAATGGACGAAACGAGAGAAAATAATAAATCCTACTTTCTCTGCGAACCCATTAATTTAATGCCTTTGTGCAAATACAGTCGTACTTTTATAAAATACTAACGTGGAGTAAAATATTTTGTATTAGGACTCAGAACAGCTTAGGTACTGTCCACTCCCACATTGCATAGCACCGTTTTCACACACTATTTCTTGAGTTATGCAATTACTGATTTAAATTTTAAGGTTTCATAAAAAATGTAAAATTGATACAGCAATCAGCACGGTTTTGCATTTCTGGAATTGAAATAAATATGTTAAAGGACTTAACAATTCCTTGAGAAATTAATTAAGAAAAAATTAAACTTGGAACTTCACTTTAACCAGATAAATTTCCTAACATTGTTTGTCAATACAGTATGTTTTAGAGGTAATAAAGAAACTTATGATCGATGAGGCGAAGCCCCACCATAAGTAATATAATCTCTAAACCTCGTGACTAAATTTCTCTCGGCAAGAATAGTTTCCTAATCGATTTCAGATTATGAAATATGATGTTTCTTTTCCATATTTTCCTTTCGCCTCGTTTTTCCGTATATCGCAGCTCGATTAGAAAAGTTTAGAAGCGCTAAAGTGCCAAATCATTATACCTTTTATATGGGCTAAACTAGGTAGAAAGTTTGGAATGATTGGTGTTTTGGAAAATATTTTTCTTCAGATAAATACGTAGGAGGGTATGAATTTATTTAGAAGTTTTGACGACGTTATTTTTCTGGGGAAATATGTTTTAATATTTAAAAAGATTGTTGGATATATTGAATACATACGGAAATATTTGTCTCATTCTTTATTGAAAAAGAAAAAAAATTTAAGAGAGCCTGCAGTCATTTTAAACGATATGTCGAGTATCGAAAGAAATAAAGCAAAAACCTTTTCAGCCAGAATAAGGAAACGAGAAGGAAGTTTGTGAAGAAGACAATACAAACTGTCTAGGATGTAGAGAAGAGAAACTATTCTACTATTAAAACTCTACATTGTGTTGGAGGCTAAGTATGTCGTCCTTAGGTGCACAATGACCGTGCCGAATTTATTAATTTATGAAATTCATGTGGCATATTTGGAAAAAATATAAGTTTTGTTTTAGAAAATAAAATACAGAGTGTTTATCATATCATCATCTCTCCGGTTTATGGTTCACCAACTCATTTACACATAGAAGAATAAACTGTTTTTTTGAATTTTGTTTAGTTCTTAAAAAAATATTTTAGAACGAATACGTTTGCTTGAATTGACATAATACCACAATACCATTTTGTACTTAAGCTATTGTCTTTCCTAGTTTTTGTTCAAAACGGATGGTTGGTTTGGCCAAATGTTATACGTATGTATAAACACCACCCGGATTATCGTTTTTATATCTTTACAGAAAAGTGTAAATAGTAGATAAATAAGTGGGAGAATAAAGTTTAATAAATTAAACAATAAATTTGTTATACACCTTAATGTTAAACACTGTTAATGTTCAAATTCGTCAAGTTTCAAAATATGTTTTAACTAAAAACAAATAAAATAAAATTATTCATTAAAAGTGTTTATTGTAAAAAAAGGCCTTAATGGAAACAGTTTTAATTAAAAATGTTTAAGGAGTTTCTGGGTCAATGGTATTCGCACAGAATTTTTTTGTGGTAGCGATCATTTTTACGATACGTTCCTTTTAGCCTTATTGTTCAAAAGGGCACGCAACGTTTTTGTTCTGAAAGAAATCCTGAGTAACATAAAAACTGATTGCTTTGTATTTTCCTGTTTTCTGGCTTCAGTAATTTTGGTCTTATTTATTACGGCACATTATCCAGAAGCATGGCCCATTTGCTTTTATTCGGGCTATTTTCACCGAATCGGTAAACAAAAAAGGTGAACTTTTAGTATTTTCAATAAAGTATTATTGTTATTGCAGCACGTTCTTAGCTATCTTGCTTGTTTCAATATTTTTTAGCTTTTGTTTCACTGAGTTTTACTTGAAATACGAAGATATTTTAACAATAGAATAACGTTGTGTGTGTGTGTGTGTGTGTGTGTGTGTGTGTGTGGGTGTGTCCGCGCCACTATACTTGTGACAACTTGTGTGTGAATATTCCTGTACTCTAACACCTCCTAAAATTGTGGCAACTTACACGCGTTGTCACAATTTTAAATGGAGTTTTCTATGCATAAAATGAACCAGTATATTTTCTGATTAGTTAAGAACCTACATAAAGTTAGTAGCGACATCTTCCCATACATTTTTAACCTTATATATATTTGCTTATAAAGATACCTGAAATTTATTAAAACTGTGTAAAAGTCGTCATAATTGATTGTTATTCACATTGTACACACATTCATAATTATAACAACTCCCTTCGAGCAAAGGTAGTGGCGCCATCTACTTCAACGTGCTATGTTGCCGTATTTAACTAGACTGTTCAAGGTTAAATACAACGACTAATATGCGACTATTATTAAACCGGTAATGCGGGTTATATTAAGCTTGAATTGGAGAGGTCTTGTTTTTTGAAATTGTGTTTACCATTTTGCAGGTGATTTAGTTAAATATTAAATAAGGTAAGTATTTTATGTTATTTAAATATTTGAATGCCATATTTTATTAATTATAAGCGCCACGTTAATAATATTAACCTGAGAAACAATGTGAGGTTATAGACAGAGCTCCGAGCCTGTAACCGATTGGTAAAAATAAAATTTGATAGTACGTTTTAGATTAGGTAGGTAGTTTGGATTAAGAACATTATAACGATTTTATGGTAGGTTTAGGCTTAAACAAATACATTGGAAAATTATTGTTTATTTTCTTGTTTTACTTCTCTCGCTAAAGACAAATTTCTAGCCAGCAGAAAGATCTCGTTATATTCCAGCCGATATGGATATGGATCAAAAAGTAGAGGTTAATTGTGAAAATAAGATTTTCGAGTATGCAGATTTCATTGCGAAATTTTAATAAAATTCGAGGAGGTACGTTTAAAGGGGGGAGTAAAATACATTTTCATGAGACCGAAAAATCGATTTAAGGAAAAAGGTTAAAACGGGAGATTAATAGAAAAATAGATTTTTTTTTCGTGAATAATCGCTTATTGATTTCTTCTAGTAGGATTTTGGTTAAACAAATTTTGACGATAAAACCAGTTGGGTTTTTTTAGTAAAAATAGGAGTAAAGGTTAATCAAGGAGAAGTGATAAAAATTAAGATAAATCGAGACATCGAGCATCATATAAATTTTAGGGCTACATTTAAAGCGGGGAGTAGCAAAACACATTTTCATGAGAATGAATCGGATTAATTTTGGGTAAAGTTGGTTTGGGAAAAAGGCTGAAACGGTGGGTTAATTGGTGAAAAATAGAATTTTCATAAATAGTCCTGTAATGATTTCTTCTAGTAGGATAGTGAGTAAATAAATCTTAGTAATAAAACCAGTTTGTGCTTTTAGTAAAAATACGCGTAAGTTTTAAGTTACAAGCAAAAGGGGTAAAAATAAAATAAATCGAAAAATCGAATATTTTTTATGGGTTCGTGGGTATTCACGATATACAAGTTTCAATTTATGAATCTATTGGACATTTTGTAAGAATTATGATCTTGGGCTCGTAGTAAAAAAAAATCCAGAAATATGTCGTTTTAGCGGTATTTGCAGGTGTAGATTTCAGTTTTAAAACCAGTTTGGAATTTTAATAAAAAATTAAGAGTGGGGGCGAGCAGCGAAGCTGGTTTAAATTCCAAATTTAGTTTGTTCTGAACTTTTTAATAGATATATACTTATATGTAATCAGTACTTTTGAACCCTTAAAAATGTTCCGAATTGCAACGTTTTATTTTAATCATTGCGGAAAATAAATATTCGTTTCCCTAAGAAGTTTTCACTAATATTTTACCGCATGTATGCGGTTATTTGTTTCAAAACGAAGCTGTACTGAATATCACATTAATTTGTAGGATTAATCGGGAGGTATAGATGTTCAGATATGGTTCCAACAGGTCAGAGCCTCTTGCCATACAGCGCAGTGAATGAAACAGCGAATATTACAATATAATTTTTTCTGGGTCTTTTTGAATAAGAGTTTAGTCAAATTGAACACAATGTCAAATTTTGTCGCTCCCTATTAAAGAAGATTATAAACATACCAACGAAGCAGAAAAGGTTGTGTGGGATATATTTTTTTATTACTAACCTCAATAATTTTACTTTAAAATGAAATTATGGAACATTGAACGTGTTGTGTATGTTTTATTTTAAAATTAAATCCAAAGAAAACAAAATGATAATAACATTGACAATGAGGAATACAAATACAAAGTAATAATATCTTTTCCACAGATACTAGTTTACCACACCAGTGCGGTAACAATAGTTTTGACTGCTCAGAACGGAGGCCAAAAAACTTTTTGGATGCTAACAAAATTGTGAATCTTGCTTTCTACTTATGCCCTAAAAGAGTAAAAAAAGTACATGCAGAGTACTCAAATAATACAAATAAAAGTGTGGCGTATATTAAAACCAGTTAAAGAAAAATACCTACTTTTTTTGAAAGTCCAAGCGTGATATTGATATTCTCTCATCATTTTTCAATATAGGTTGTTGACTGAGCATTATGCAAACACCATGTATTTTTTAATTTGGAAAAAAGCAACTTTGTAGCTACTTTGTTTTTGCGACCTTTACAACACAGCTATAGAGTCATCATAAAAGTATCGCTATTAATCATAAAAATACCTTCATTTGTTTTCAGAATATTCAGGTGCGATCAAGAAAACAAGGGTCACTTTAGGCCTACGAGTATCATCTGTCGCCCAGGTTGCACCTAGTAAGTATGGAGGGCGTCTCAAAAAAGTTTAAAAAGAAATTCTCTGTAAGAAAATAAGAAAACGTTTATATGAACATGGCTCTGCAAACGCTTCGTTTTCGAGCTATATGGGGTATCAAAATTAAATTTTTGTTATTTTTAAATAATTTTTGAAATAATGTAAATTTGAATACAAAGGAAATGCGGTACTTGGGGGTTTTTTGATATGAGAAATTCTAATATGATTTTGGTACGGTTGTTACTTATAAGGGGTGCACCTACATGTTTTTTCACTGTCTTAAAAAGTCATTGCTTTCCTGTATGTGCCTCTGTATTCCTAAGCAAAAAATATGTTTCTATATAATTTTTATGTTAACCTATCAACAACCTTTTTCGAGAAATTTAAAACAAAACGTAATACAAGCTTCTACAAAAAATATGACTCTTCAAAAGAATAAATAGACGTATAAGCGGCACTCCTTATACGTAAAAGTCATTCAAATTCGAACTTCTCGTGACAAAAAAATCCTTAGACAATGTTATTAAAATTATGTATAGAAAAAACAACCCTGTAGCTCGAAAACGAAGCGTTTGCGGATCCATCTTCATATAAACTTCTAGTCTTATTTTCTTAAAATAATCTCTCTTTAAACGTTGGCCTACATTTTATGAAACTCCCTAAATAAAAGTTAAAACATTAGTTTATGTAATTTGTATTAGATTACGTACGGATAGTTATGATAAAATATGATTTTAGGAGAGGCAGTAGCTAAATCAAAAACCAATGTTCGACGAACTTGGTCTTCCGAAGAAAAGGCGGCCGTTTTAAATTTTTTTTAAAGTGCAATCAAACGAGGCACTGTATCCATAAAAGAGGATTGTACCAAATGTATTGAAGAAAATAATGAGATACTCGCGCGAAGATCATGGACTGACGTAAAATTTTGTATGAAAAATCAATTGGATAAATTGAAAAAACTAAGATCAAAGAAGCTGTAATCGATTGTTTTAAAGTTTTTTCTTTTATATTTTTTGATACTTCATATTTATATCTTTTTTTATAAAGTTAGATTTATACGTTTTTTAATATCGCACATGTTTTTTAAATGTGGGATGACATCCTGAAACGTTTGTTTCTGGCATATCCGAATACAACTAACAAAGTTTTTATTGTGTTTTCCTTAGCACCTTAAACCCATCCATCTTTAGCAACAAGATAATACAACACACCAAATCTGACATGCTGCTTCAATGAAAAGTACTTAAATTGGAATTGCAATGCAATGCATATAGCGTTCCAATTCCATTTCAAGTACTTTTCATTGAATCCAATTGCAATGTAATTCCTTGCATATGCAAAGTATATGATAATGTTTAAGAATGGTACAGAATTTTTGGTTACGAATGGAATCCCCTATTCTCTGATTCAACTTTCATTTTTCTACAGATACAAAAAAAAATTTTAATACGAAACTTTCTTCAAATTGTGCGAATTATTTTTGGTTAAGTTTGCAGATATATAGGATGTTTCGTTTTTCTGGAGTCAGGTATATACCTATACCCTGTATATTGTCGACTAAAATGAAACAGATTTTCATCTCCAAATTCCATGTTGATATTTCATTTAGTAGTTTTCGGAATATTAATAAAATAATATACCTACATTAAACATATATTTTCTTGCTCCATAGATGGCTATTAATAATAATAATAGTATCGCCAAGCGTCAATCAAAATTAATAACATTTTAAATCGAAGTATTTCAAAAACTACTTAAGCAAATATGGATCAACCCGATATCGTCGGAATTGGAATGAAAAACTGTTTCATTTTAGTCGACAATATACAGGATGTTACATGTTACAAAAAATTAGTTAAGGCTGCCTCTAGAAAAACGAAACATCCTATATATCTCCAAACTACACTAAAAATAATTCGTACAATTTGAAGAAACTTATTTTTTTTGTATTTGTAAAAAAATGAAAGTTAACAGGGGATTGCATTTATAACTGAAAACCCAGTACCGTCGCGCTCAAATAAAATTAGTAAATGTAAATCTATGACTGAAAAAATATATATTCTTCAATAAATATAATATTTTAAAACATAATGCAGATAATATGTGAAGATTATTATTTTCATGCAGCTACAGTGGCGTATTCTCTCTGAAAGAAAAAAAAATAGATTCATATTCAAAGCTGCTTCTTAATTAAAAATAGTAACAGTTTAAGATAAGGAGAGTTGAACAATTAGAGGACTTGAAAAGTGACACTAAAAAAAAATTAATACGATTTTTAATTTTTGAGTTATTTAAAAAAAATTCAGATTTTTAAACTTTATTTTTAAGACCTATTATTAAAGTTAGAATAAAACCAAAAGCAATTCCCCATACGAAATCTTAATTAGCTTTAAGAGAGCCATATTAATTTTATTTGAAGTTTTGTCTTTGAGCCACCGTTATGCATATATTTACTTTAAATACAGACCTGCATTTTTTGAAAGTCCTGAACAGAACCATGTATGGCACTTAATACAAATAACTTTCAGGTACTCCCACTACAAAAGTAATACTTCCCTCTTTCCCGATGGCTTTTATGGGAAACTTACAAAATATTTATTTAAAGGTCAAGTGTGATACATGTTTATATTCATGGTCTAAAGAGCTTTCAAAAAATTAATAAAATTTCAGATATGTGTTTTGACTTTCCGAACTGCCTAACTTTCCTTCTAACAGACTTCATAACTTTTACCATTTCCAAGATGCTCATACTGAGCCTCCTCATCTTGGACACATTGTATAACTTTGTAATAATTAATCCTAGACACATGTTTAAACACTGGTAGATTGAAATGCTACCTATACCTAACCTAAGAAATATACCTATACCTATATCTAAAGAAAATAGAGAATTAGATCCCCTAGCATAATGTTTTTAATTATTTCGATTTATTTAAAAAGAAACATTATTATCATAATATAATAAAATTTAATTGAAAAATGGTTGCAATCAAATTAAACTTACTTATTATTTTTCAGTATACAACCCATCATCCGCTGTTTCACTTTGACTAGCCTTAGTGTTCATTGTTGATGTTACCATATACATCTTTTTGGTGAATTTCAACTATTGGTTTACCTACAAACTAACCTTTAAACCTACTAAACAATTAATTAACAACTTACTGTTTTAAATACAATTCAAGTCACTTAGTTAAATAGTACGTATAACACATTTTTCACTGAAAAGATTTTATGAGATTTCTGTCTCTAAACAATAGGCAATAGTTACTTTAATTTACAATAACAAAAATAGATTTCAAATGTCACTTGTCGCCGAAATCGTATCACCAACTGTTCGGTGTTACCATCCTTCAAAAAAACCTATGTATGTGCTATGTATGTTCCTAAATTCTGTAAAAATAACATGCCAAAGTTATAGTGCGGGCACGAAAGAAAATTTGTGTACGCAAATAAATTTTATGTTATTTTATTCGTTGTAATAGTCTGCCGCTTCACCTATAAAGTGAGCCAGCTAAGCGGTACGGAAATTTAATGGACTATTTAGTAAATTTCGCACTGGTCCACTTGTAATTGGAATGTGCCTAGAGTCTCCATGCACTTGCCGCTAGAAGGTTCTAGCTATTTCCAGTGGCGCCTATACATTTCGAGCATTTGTTTTCATTTATATATAAATGCGTTGCGTTGAATTTGAATTATTGTTTCGAAGTAACGATGGCGAGCAAAAGAGGAAAAAAAATTCGAAGCGGTGCACGTGAAGTTATTGCGAGCGTTATAGAGGCCTGTTCTAGAGAAGCTGAAAATAATAGTTTGACTATTCCAATTCAAAATCGAACAGAACGCGCTGCATTTTACACTGGTGTTTCAGAAAGTAGTGTAAGAAAAATTCAAAGAGAACATAATGATTGCTCATGTTCTACTTCACCTTTAAAATCTGGTAAAAAAAGACTCCGATTATCATACAAAGATAAAATTGAAAATGCTGATTTTCAAGTAATTCGACGAACAATAGAGGATTTTTATATAAACTTGAAGAAGGTTCCGACCAGCAAACCCCTACTTCGTGCTGTAAAGAACAAAATAGATTTTCCGTACGGGTATAAAACCTTAAATCGGTTTTTACGATCAAATGGTTTTGTTTGGCGCAAGTGCCAAAATAAACGAAAATTGCTCATTGAGAGACCAAATATTTTTCACTGCTGGGTGAAATATCTATCAACTGTAAGTCAATATAGGCAAGAAAGACGCAATATTGTGTATCTAGACGAAACCTGGGTAGATAATGATATGACAGTGAACAAATGCTGGCCAAGTGAAAGTGTTACAGGTGTTGTTCAGGGAATCCGCTTTATTATAGTTCATGCTGGTT
This sequence comes from Kuschelorhynchus macadamiae, assembly GCA_030620095.1. Lineage (NCBI taxonomy): Eukaryota > Metazoa > Arthropoda > Insecta > Coleoptera > Curculionidae > Kuschelorhynchus > Kuschelorhynchus macadamiae. Next base: position 26,783 of record JAUTXW010003697.1, on the reverse strand, counting down.
CAGAAGCCGGATTTGTTCCAGGTGATGCTTTAGTTTTTCGCTCGGGACTAACAACTGGAGACTATCATGGACAGATGAATAGAGATAATTTTGAAAAGTGGTTGCTCGAGAAGCTTCTACCTAACATTCCTTCCAAATCAGTCGTGGTAATGGATAATGGGTCTTATCATTCTCACGTAGAACTCTCTACAAAAGCTCATATGATATCGTGGTTTAAATCGAACAATCTTGTTTGTGATCCAACATGGAGAAAATATCAATTATAAGAAGTAATATCAGCCAACAAGCCTAGAGAAAAAAAGTATAAAATTGACGGTCTTTTACGTAACCTCGGTCATACACCTTTAAGGCTGCCTCCATTCATGTGCGACCTCAACCCTATTGAACTTGCATGGGCAGGAGTAAAAAAATATATTCGAGACCGCAACACCGGTGAACTTTCAATTAAAGATTTAAATAAAATAACATTAGAAGCGATTGACTCAATATCGGCTGAAAATTAGAAGTGACGACGAAACCTCATCATTTTCAGAGGAAGACGATTTAGAAGGAATCGAACCATTAGAATCACAGCCGTGAACCTCAAAAATGGCTTAGTTTTTTTTCATATATTTTGTAAAACTGTTTATAAAGTAGCTGTCAATAAACTGCTTCAAAATAATTAATTTTCTGCTCAATACCGGGTGTCAAAAACCATCCTGTATCTCAAAAGTTAAGACTTTTAGGACATAAAAACACTTCTTTTAACATCAGCACGCAATTTGGAAACGCCCTGTATAGTATTTCACAATGACGGCCCCTGTATAAAGTAATATGACAAACGGAGACAGACGGCCACTTTTGGCATACCCGAGTAGCCCAAAGTCGAACTGCATAAATTAAAATTTACATAAATCTCATTCACTGGATCTGATGCTGGCTGCCCTTGTAAAATTTGGACTTGTAAATCGTGTATCACTATACTGGATGGTCCAATAACAGTGGACGTAGGCAGTAGCCCGGGAACCGTTAATGGCAGAACTCAAGAAAAAATATATTTATAGGTAAATCGATGAAGAAAAATCAAAATTAAATCATTTTAAAATTCCAAAGTTCGTCGTTTTTACAACACAAAAGAGATATAGAAGTGCGGTACAAAGAAAACAAATATAGATAAAAGTTCATTAAGCATAGTTACATTTTTTAATTATCTGAAGTGGGTGTATAGGAAAGGAATGCCATATTATTTAAAGAAGGACGGGACACCACTGGTTTAAAGAGATTTCTTGGCCGACCTTCCTAAACCGATTGACTCCGCCCGGATTTCTTTCGTGTCCCGCACTATATATTTATAAAAAATGAATTACATATTCGTAATAGAATACGCATGTTATATGATACGAATGTGAATATACTTTCCTTGCTATGTGGGATGTATTTCATAGTACCTTTTTTCTAATGATGATAGTGTAAACTTGACAGCCTTGTGCTGGCATTTCGTATTAGACTTAAAAGCAACTGGGACTGGATACTTTCAAAAACTAAGGTGAGAAACTACAAGCTGTTTTACTTCAACTTCATCCGTTGGAATTAATGAAATTTGACAGCTATTCAAAGTCAAATTTTATTATCAATTGATATTATCAAAAAAAGAACTCCGAAAATACGTGAAAATTTTAAGTATAAAAAATTCATATATTTCAAGTACAAACCAATCATTTAGTGATATACAAGGTTGTTAAGTTCTAACAGCTTTACATGTTCATTTGTTTTTGTTATTACCGAATTCTTACGATTCCAGAGAAACCCTACATTTCTGTAATTAAAATTATTTTTTGTATTTTATAATAAATCCATGAGATTTTGTCTAAATAGGAGGAACCCTGTACCTGCCACAATAAATAATTAATATTTTTGCTTGTCCTCTATTGAAAATAGATCTTTGTGATGTTCTTGCATAAATTTACCGACGTAAGAAAAATAGCATATTTTATTTGAAAATTTACATTTTATGCCTTACTCTCTATTAACATCCTCACTTCTCACAACACGAGGGCGCGAAATTATTTTCATATACAAAGGAATGCTCATAAGTTGGCAATCACCCAAAGTTGTGTTTTTTTAAATGGAATATCCTGTATATTTTTCGGATTCTAGATAAAATTCTGAGCATATTTTATCTAGCATACCCTATCTCTAAATTTAACTGTATTTTAAATATGGTGACCTGAAAAGTGGCATTTTAACCTATTCAAAGGGCTGTAAAATCAAAAGATTGGAACAAAACGGGTTGCACTTTCTACCTTACTGTTCATCAAATTCCTAAATATCACTCACTTATTTCGACTTGGCAACAATGTGCTTACACGTTTGTCAGAAACATTATAATTACGACGACGCGAGTTAACACATATCATGCATTGGAATATTAATAACAACACATTTACACATTTCATGTAATCGAATTCTTATGACAATGGTGTCACAAGTGAAAATTCATCACAGATTCCTTCCTATGGAAGGTATTCCTAAAAATCAAAGTTTGCCTGCACCGCTGTACGATGGCGCATCTAACAGCGCATATTTGATCAAATGTGTCATAATTGATGCTTATTCATGCGTTGTCACAACTATTACGAGGCGTGTATGTGTGTGTGTGTGTGTATGTGATTTTTTTGTCTTTACCTTTCTAATATAAATAAGGAAAGAGCGGTTAAAATAAAGTGATTTGCAGTCCAAGGCACCCTTTATTTTTTTTAGATTTATCCAAAGATGGTGAAAAGGCCCTAATATAAATGTTGGGCCGTGGTTCATTCTTTCATGTTCCAGAGTGTAACATTGACACACCTAGGTGTTTTGCTTTACTATTTCCGCACTTCAATGTATGTGGGGAGGTCGATGAAGAGACATGAAATATGACGAAAAATTTTCGTGGAGGGTAGCCGACACGCAGGCCGGAATTAAGGGTAGGGCTGTGAAGGCTATAGCACCAGACCATAGGCAAGGACCACACCATAGAGCTGGCGTGACATTTTTGCGGTAATTCAACATTGCATTAAGGACCTTTTTTAATTTTTTTTATTAGTTTTTAGGAACACGACCTCGTAAAACCTCATGCGGCTCAAGAGCCCCCAAATATTTTACTGCCGGTTCCAGGTTTTCTCTTGACTTTTTATCCCCCAGAATGTCAGGTAATGTTTTTCCGTCCCAATGACCTACTTAAAGGCACCGTGGCAAAAATGTGGCCTTTATTAGAGTGTCCTGTGTTTTCTTGTGGCTTTTTTTTGTTTTCCCTATGTATTACTGTATGTAAAGGAAGAAAGTACCTCGTGGTTCTCTATCAGATGTTTTATTATGATAAGGCGCTGGTAATATGCAAAGTAATACATTTCTTATATTTGAACGTTTAATTATGTTCATGTCAAGGTCAAAGCGCGTACATCTAACCGCACCCGAGCACGGGGAAAATGTATCAATTGTAGGTTGTGGAAATGCGCTCGGTCAATCCATACCACCCTTTGTGCTTTTTAAAAGCCAAAGATTAAAACCTGAATGATCTGATCACTTGCCCACTGGCTCAAAAGCTATTGTAACAAATAAAGGCAGCATGACATTCGAAGCATTCATTTCGTGGCTTGACATTTTTCTTCATTCAGAAACCCGGGCCCTACCCTGCTTATATTTGATAGGGCTAACAGTCACCTAAATATTTCCATAGTTGCTGCAGCTGAGCGCATGGGCATTGCTTTATTTTGCCTTCCAAGCAACACGTTTTATGAATTGCAACCTATGGATAAGTCTATTTTTAGAAGTTTTGAGTTGTTTTGGAATCAGGAGGTCCTGCAGTTTCTAACAATAAACCCTAGTAAGTCAATTACAAAAATGAGGTTTGGGGAAACTTTTGCTCCCGTTTGGTTAAAAGCAATGCCACCATTAAACATTATTTTTGGTTTTTGAAGCCATCGGTATATATCCATTTAGACCAGAAGCTATACCAGAAGCTGCTTATGCACCGAGTGTAATTACACACAGCGAAGAAAATGAGACTCATAAAAAATTTCCAAGATGAATCAGATGTCGTTGGAGGGTCTAACAAGCTGATTGAGTCTGCAAATACAAACAAGGCGAGTACAAGCGGATATCAAACGGCAAACAAGAAACAGGCTACGCGGATGGAGAAATTTGACATCAGGACCTATGAAAGTAGCGATGATGATGACATTCTACGAATTCGATTAAAAAATAAACAAAAAGATAATACGGTAACCAAAGAGACCATAAACTCTAATCATGTTCTGCAATGAACTCCAGAGTTTAAGTGCTTAGCCAGTTGCTTTAAAGATGCAGGATCCGGAAATTAAAGCTTCTACGATAAGGAGGAACCCAGCTTTAAGCCGTAAAGCATAGCAAGTCACCAAAGATTTGTTCGCGCCAAAACCAAAATTGAATGCAACCAAAGTTGAAAGAAAAGCAACAAGTACTACCAAGAAAGAATCCAAAGAATCGTGGTTTTGATTCCTTTGTAACACATCTTGTCAAGAAGATATGCTTTTGTGTATAATTTGCATTCGATATGTTCACGAAGCCTGTTAGGCCTAACTAAACAGGACAAACCAAAGTTTATTTGTCCTCAACATCCTTAATTTACCTTATATTCTTCATACAAATTGATTTTATATGTAGTTTTTAATATGACTAAACACAAAAAACATTGTCACTCTCGAATTCAAAAACAATAAATAAATCCGCTTCTATTTATTTTTTTGATGTGTTAGATACAATGCATTTCTTTAGAAGATCCAGGAAATTCAAGAATAAGCTATAACTGCTTATACCTGTCATATACTCAGTGTAAATACTTTAAAGTGTAATGTTATGTTATATGTAAATTATTGCACTGGTAATTTTCATAGGAGGTATGTGCTTAAATACACGTTGTTAAAGTTTCTATTAATAGAAAGGGTTTTTGTTCATATCACAACGTTTACATTTATAATCGCGATTGAACCAGATTCATTGACTACATAACTAGATGAGCTCTCCCATTTTAAAAGTTTAAAGTTTTATTTTTGATTGGAACCCATTTCTACTTTAGGAAATGGTTCTTCATTTCGTATATTTTCTTTTTTTTTAATGGACAGATAACGTTGTTCTTTAATTTCGAAATTTTGGAGTTTAAATGATGCAAATTCTAAATATTAGCTAGAGTTCAGATTAAATTACGAAACAAGCAAACCAAAACTGAATGGTTTTTTTTGTCGATAACTTTATTTTCAATAAGTTTGATAATCGTAGGATTAAGGATTGTGACATATGGAATTTGCGTATTTATTTAAACAAAAATTAAAAGAAGAAGAAATTAAGTGTTTATAGTAAAAACTTTCCTGTTTTCCTCAACAAAGGACCCTCACTGGAAGCCAGTTTACTGCAGCAATATTTTTTTGCGAGTTTTTTTCCAAGAAGCAAACATCATTTTATATTATAATTTACCTTGAACAAAAAAGAAACGCTTCAAAACAGAAAAAGGAAGCAGATTAAATAGGAGATTAGGTAAAGTATAAGAGATTTGTTAAAGCATAAGTAATGAAGAGTAGATGTTTAAGAAACAAAATTTTTAAAATTGTCTTTAAACATAATGCAACTTGGTGAAATGTGTGGTTCAAAAATGATGATTGCATTTAAAAATAAATGCTTTTTAAGCTGTTGTTAACTCAGATATTAGTCACTATTATACCAATTGTTCTTAATTGCTCATATATCTTTCAGAAAATGCGAAACAAATTACTGGCGAAATAATGCGATTATATGCACGCACAATTTTAAAATTTTATATCTCTGAACAAACCGTAATAGCACTCCTCAACTGCCATTCAGCTATATATCATTCTTCTATAATAATACCCTTGTGCTATTATTTTTTCAATCGTTTATATACCATACAAGGATCAGCAGAGAAACGGCAAATAATAAATCCTTTTCCCACAAATATCTCTATATTTAACCTAATGGCGCCAAATAAACAAAAATTTTAATTCCGCATCCGAAATATTCAAATTAGAGGACATAGGTAAATTGGATATCATTATAGTTTATAAATGTTCCCGTCTAGACCGAAAATAGCAGGGCATGACGTGTTACAAGAGTGGGTTCAAAAAATGTACAGGGTCAAAGAGGTACCACTGGGGTTATTTACTTCCTTTTTACCCCATATGTATTATAGTGAGTTTTAAAAAATGTAACTTACGCAACCATTTGGAAAATAATTATACAAATGGAACTGTTATATATTTAACGCTATGATAAATAACAACTCGTTTCGTTTTCATGATTATTACGTGCGAATGGGACTTTTTTGGAACTAGATAGTAATTGTAGTTTTACAAAATGATAGAATCATTTAATACTCAAACAACAAATCAAAAGCCATGTGGCAAATTATAAAAACATTACAAAATAGAAATCATTCTTATATTTATCGTTCGGTATTATAAATTGGAGTTTAAGCTCGGATGTGACAAGAATGCTTTTGCATCAAAAGTATGCAATTCGTATTATGTGTGGTGTTTCATGTATAAAGTCGTGTAGAAACTATTTCAGACAATTCAAAATATTGATTTTGGCGGGAATTTACATACTTAAACTTTGCGTTTTCGCCTATCAAAATCATAAAAAAAACTTCAAAACAAGCTCGCTTCATATAGCTATAAAACTAGTAGAGTTAATTTTCGAATTTTTCCTTTTTGCAGCCAAATTTCATGTCCCTATAACTTGTTGACGATGCAAATTTAACAGTAGGTATATTTAGCTAAATCTTGTCGTTTTCTCCAATTATCGATGGTATATTTATTATATACATCTGTTTTATTGGTGAAATAAAAGGATTATTAGTATTATTATTATTATCACATATACATCTGAAAGCCATATAATACAAAGTGACACCCCGTCCAGACTTGTCTGTGTTATATTTACTTAGTTGTGAGCTTTGTAAATATTTTAAGTAACATTTATGTTTCACCTTTTTAATGTTTAAATCTTTAAGGAGACAGACACACAAAATTAAGCTCAAATAATATTCTTATAAAGACTAACAATAGTAAAACTCATATTAATCCTTCTCCAAATAGCATAACCTTACGTTGCCTTAATGTTCTCCAGTGGAACCTTAAGAATAAAACTATCCGAAAAGGATCACTGGAAGACAAGAATTAAAACCACTCACTTTTATAAGGTTTTATTTGTGCGTATGTATCGTCGTTCGTTTTTAACTGCTTTTTATATTTTTAATTTGTAATATTTATATATTACAAATTAGAAATCGGCAAATTTCCTTTACCCGGAACTTCCCTCGTTATAAATATTTTCTTTTATTAGAAATAGTGAAAAGTAACATATATATATCCTCTCTTTTCAATCATTCTTATTGGGGACCATTTTGTTCCAAGATTCGTGCCAATATTTACGCCATACTTGGATTTTAGGCATAATTTAAAATAAATTGAATAAACAGTTTTCACCCTGAGCCGTCATCCTGGATTCGTGCCAAAATATTACTAGTTCCTTTATATATAATACTTGACTTTTGTGCAAAATTAAAGATAAACTGAATAATTAGTGTTTTAGTAATATTTTTTAACGTTTCACCAGGCGGTAATTTCTTCCGACATAATGGATTTTTATCAAAATGTTATCAGGTCATTTCCATATCTCCATAGTTTTTGATCAAAATTTGAGATCAATCGGGTTACTAGTATTTTAGCTATGCCGCGATTTATCAGACTAGACAGACAGACCGACGCAATTGAGAAAACATGTTTTTTGGCATCTAGGATCTATGGACGCTGAATTTCTCGATTACAAACATATTATTTGGCCGTCATCTTGAATTCGTACCACAGTTTCACCGGTTCATCTCTATATCATACTTAATTCTCGCCTGATCTCCTCATATCTAGACTTAAATATTACATTTTTTCCATTCAAATTTTACTTCTATTTTACAAATCGGTATCAAATTGTAGATTTTAATAATAGAGCTTCAAAACTTCTGCCAATTAAATATGCCGAATCACAAGTGTCGGGGCTGGGACCGCTACTGTTTATCATTTATAGAAATAATGTGATAGTTTACGATGCCGGCACCGACTTTATCTAGTTTGAAGAGGGCATCACAGCAACAAAGGTTGAAAAAATGTTTCACAACTAGTTTGAGATCTTAGCAGGTCACGCTCAAAAATTTCTAAAGGTGATAAGGTTTCTAGTAAACTGTTATCCGATAAATGTTTTGAGAAACTTGATACTGTCTCAAGGTTCACATGCTTTACTTCCTTGGAAACACGCAGCAGCAACTTTTAGAGCTTTGCATTTCAACATAAAGCTATTCATGTAATTGCAGGGTTGTCTTACCAAGCAGAGTGTAAGGATACATTTATACAATTAAATATTATGACTTTGCCTTTAATGTATATTTATGAAAGTCTTAAATATGTCAACAATAATTTAGCCTCTTACCCTAGACTGAACGATCTACATTCTTATAAAACCAGAAATATAGGATTTTTTAGTTGCATATTTCTAAATAAATAACTCTAGATTTATTTTAAACTACTTTGCATCAATATTGTTTAAAAAAGAAATTTGTTGATGTAATAACAAAGTTTCTCCTGTCAATGGCATTTCATTCAATCGATGAATGTAGTATCTATAAAAATAAAATGAGAAATTTGTGACTTTCTTGAGTAATTATGAGCTTAAATAATTAAAGAATGCTTCGTGTATTGTAGTGTAGTGTGTAGAAGTTGAGCGTAGTTCAACCAACAAAACCATTGAGCTTCATCAGAGACAGTATGCGAATACGATATTTCAAAAGATCAACAAGCTCGAAAGGAATCTGTAAGTATTCCCGAAGAACTACGAGTTCATTTGCAGACACCAACAAGTCAATGAGTTGAAGGCAATTCAACATGAAACGGACTATCTAAAGAGGCAAATGGTCCGCTCATTTTCTTGGCTACAGTAAGCCGTCACGTCGGCGTCGTAAGCTGTAGGCCGGATAAGTCGGTTTTTTAATAATTGGGCAGTAAACATTGACAGGCTGTAAAAAGAACTAGGAGATAATTAAATATTCCTTCATTTTGTACGTCATGCTTGTCAAAGCGGCAAAGTGCAGGTGTTATATTTAAAGAAAGGCAACTTGCCGAGCAGAATGTTTTACAGAACCATTGTCTAAAATTTTACTGAATAATTTTGTTTCAAAATGTTTTGAAATTGTGAAATATCCTGAATAAGTGGGAGTGTTAAACTTGTATGATTATTCGAACAACTATACGCTGGCAAGTATTTCTGTTTCGGTAAGCCTATATAGATTTTGGGTCAGCTAAATGTAATAGATTGGCTTCAACGGAAAATAATGTTAAGCATGAATCTTAAATGACTATTTACCTAGTATTTTCACGAAAGTATCAGTAGCCTATAACAGTAGTTATAATAGGGGAGCGCCTCCTCCTCCTCCTCTTCCTCTCTCTCATGTCCCTCATTCTTAACTTCCTCCCCTTTTATTCTCATTCGCATCATATTTTTTAATTTTTTCTCTTTGTTCTCCCACATTTGATTTTGCATTCTTAAGTCTTATAAATAGGTGCATCATGATCATTTTAGTATGCCGAGACACATTTACTAAGCTGTGCTCGAGTTGCGTAAAAAGTTATTTTTGAATTTTTCCACCAATTTTGTATAAAACAAAAAGAAAAAATGTGTCAAGTAATAAGTGAATTATGTGTAATCGCGAAAAATTAACTACAACTATCAGACAGTTAAAAGTTAAATATCTCAATTTCTTTGAAGTGATTTCGATAGATGAATACACCAAGCTGTTTTATCCACTGAAACGAGATTATTTGGAAGCAATTGACTGTTGTGATGATTATTTAGAAGGAATTATAAGCCTTACTACGTTTTTCAATACATTTGGGAAATCATACTTTGTAGGAGAATTAAGCCACCTAATAGAATTTATAGGAGAAGATTGCCAATTTATACCTGCTATTATTGCAACCCAAAAGAGGTTTCAATTATACGAAGATAAAAAACAGGTATTATCAAAGAAAGTTAATCCTATTCGCAAGAGACGTCCCCCTACATATTTAAAATATTATGTTAAATAAATGAAATGGCTGAGTTGCTGATTGCAGTTAAATTATTAGAGGAGAAATTTAGTAATCTTTCAAAAACCTATTTCTCATATTGTATGGCAAGTGGTCCGGAGTGGATAGACTTTTATTGTAATCAATCTGAGGAATTCGTAAAGGCTGCCCTCTGTTGCAACAAATACATTGAAACATTAAATTTTTTTCAACTTATTCAAGATCTAAAAGATATTGGCTTTGGTTACTATTTAAAAGACTTGAAGCAATTTATTGACGAGGATACTATTCTTCAAGAAATTGAAAAGGAAGAATAAATTTAATAATATTTACAATGGAGCAAATGGTTACTGAAATGTATGAAGAGTTTATTATATCTGCAGCATACTTCCAATATTTATCAATTGTAGGCGAAGAAGACGCAGAAGCACAAGATTTGTCAGCATATGTTAATAATATAGATCGAATGAAACAATGTAAATTAGCCGCTAAATTTTGTAATGATTATTTAAAATATAAAAATGAGTATGAACTTTTAAATGAATTTAGAAAATTAGATTTAAGGTATCATATTAATTGTATTCAATCATGGTTGGTTAATGCAAAATAAAAAGGTAATTAAGTTTTTTTTTATATTTTTATTCATTCATAAAACAATTGTCATATAAAAATAACACATTTGTCAAAGCACACATACAAGGTGATTTTGAATGATAGAAGCATTTTGGTTCCATTAGCTTTAGAGCTGGTTGTTCATCTATTTCAATCACATGCTTTTTAGAATATTTCTGTATAAAATCCTTTTTTTCGCTTCCTTTTACAAAAACAAAATCTGCTTTCTTCGTAAGTGTTTCAATTATTTTTGGGAAATGATGTAATGGAGTAAATCCATTATTCCAATGTATACAATGATAATTTTTCGTTAACCATACCGCCTGCTTGTGACAATCAGGTGAAAGAAACTCCATTGGAAAAGGCTTTTTAAAAATGTAATGAGTCATTTCATAACCATCAAAAGCTGCAAGCTCTTTCGGTATAAATTTATTTTTTTCATCTTTGAATCCTTGAATATCTATAACCAATCTCATATTTTCAAAGCAGCAAATTTTTTAATGAGACTTTTTTTACTTGAATAATTTGCAATTTCTTCTTTCAGTTGATTAATTTTAAAAATAAATTTTTCAATTTGTAGTTGTAGTTTTGATGTCATGATTAAAACTAAAAGCTTTTGAAAATTTCTTTAAATTAAATCGAAATATGAAAATAGTGGGGATAAAGTTTATAATTGTTTCACAATTTTAGTAAGAGGGTTGTAGCTAAATAATTTGTCATGTAAAATAAGACAATAAGCAGAAGTATCTTTTTTAATTGCATTGTGTGTCTCAAATTCAATTCTCATTACTACGGATCCCGTTTGAATTGTTTCTTTTTGATGGGAGCAATCAATATGTGTAATAGGACTAATGTTTTTGAATTGTTCAGGATTAAAAATGGGTTCATTTGGAACACCATAATAAGACTGTCTAAAGTTGGCAAACATTTCGTATAAAGCAGAAAATTTGTTTTCTTCGAAATTTAAGTACAAATCGTGATAAGGATATCTTTCAGAATTTAAATATACTCTAATATTTGACAAGGTAATATTGTCAAATTTACTCATATCTTTAACAATTTTCCCTTTTCTGTTTTCTTGAAAGCCAATCACAACATGACGAGGAGCTTCTAGTTTACTAGTTGTTTTTACCGGCCATGTGTGACGGGTTGTTTCGGTTAGAGAAGAATATTCAACAAGTTCCCAACTCCTGAATCCTATCAATATATCTTTATTTGATTCTAATATTTTTGATAGAGCAAGTTGTTGTGGCATATCAACTAGAATGTGAGGAACTTTCCAATAAATTTTATCGAAAGTAACCAATGGAGTGTCAGGAGCAGTAACAAGGTGTGCCGGATCTTCTTTGAAAATAACACCATCTAAATCATCAGTTGATCTAATAAGAACCAATTCCTGTTTCATATTCATAATAATTTTTCTGTAATCTTCAAAAAATCCTAAAAGCATTTTTAGTGGTATGGATACGGAGAATTTTCCATCATTATCAACTAAAATTGTATCACCTTCTTTCCGATGTGGAAACCAACCTGCATTTTCCAGTTTTAAACTTTCGTTGGTATTGTGAGAAAGGTAGCTTTTTAAGGTTGATGCTAATCCAACATTTCTTATTGAATCTATAGTAATTCCGTTTAGTTCATAGCGGATTTCTCTGAACAAAAAGGCTATACCATTGTTAATAAATAGCAATTCTTTCTTATATTTACCTTCTGTATTAGTTAATTTTCCTTCGATATAAAGTAAACTATCTGATGGTAGAGTGTAAGCATCGAGTTCTTGAATTGGGATCCTTATTTCATCATTGTAATCGAATTTTGAAGAAATATATGGTTGATATGTGTGAAGCTCAGAACTGACGATGGAATTGTCTACATAAAGCTTTTCGTTTACGTTTAATATGTTCATTATTTTAAAACAGTGAAAACCAAGGATGTGAGAAATTTACGATTATCTCGTCTTAACTTGTTGGTGTTGGATTTGATACTGAACTGTTGTTTAGGCTTTTTCTTTTTATAAGTTTTTACTTTGTTGATAGTAGTAGGAGCAAGTCTCATCCCAAGGGCTCTATTATATCTAACTACCATTTTATATTTCACTTGTTTGTAAATGTAACCTTACTGTTATAGTTTCTCCTCTAAAACTGATAAGTTCTCCGTCTTGATCAACTATTTTAACTGTTATATTGTTAATTGCTTTGACGCTAACTGGAAAATACAAAATGGGCAAAGGAGATTCAACTATTTTATACCCTGGAGCTACAGTTGGATAAAACTGGTGAATAATATGAACAGGTTTACCATTATTGTAAGAACCGACACAAATATTACAGTCAATACAAATAGCATTCACCTTAGTTATTTTTGCAACATTATCTGATTCTTCCTCTTTCATAGCTTCTAGTATCCTGCTATTAAAACCCAACATTTTTCCTATCGAATCTTCCTTGGTAAAATCAATTATTCTACTACACATTAAAAAAGTTTTTAGAGTATTAACATTTGCTTTTAAAAGAAAAAAAATTTTTTCATTCGGAAATAAATCTTCTATACTTTCTCTTATGTATGTTTCTATATCTGTAATGTCATAAGTTCCGTCGGGAATAACAATTACTTTTTTATCTATATAAAATTTATTATATCCTTCTTTTATATTGGGGATAGTCATAAACGTTTCAAAATCAGCTAAACCCAGGTAATATTGTTTTTCATCCTCTAAATATATGGGCGGATTAAAATCAGCAGACAAAACAGAACTGTTTCCTGATATGGCAATTGTGGTAGACATTGCAGTTTATTTATGAATGAGATATTACAATAAATAATGAGTTTATATATTTTTTTGCAAAAATTTTAGGGATAGTTGACCACAGTTATATGAATTAAATTTTTGTTTATTTTCATAAGTATAAAATACATCCACTTTGCCATTCGAATTAAAATATTTGAGAAGTTCAAAAGGTGGTTTTAAATTTCCATAACTATCAAAATATATTACATTTTTGTTATTTTTAATATAAGCAGTCCAATGAGATCCTTTATTTTGTTTTTTATCCAAATTTACAATACCACATTCTTTCAGATTAATTTTTTTTGGAAGTTCATCGAGCATAAAAACACCTCTAAAGCCAGTTATTTTTAACAGCTTTACATATTTAATAATATCATTGTTCGTAAGTGCTCTTTTTGGAAAACTTATTTTGAGTTTTTTTTTGTCTGATTGCTTTCATTTTGACGGATCCTCCTTTATAAGGTCTAATAAATAGTCCCTTTCCTTTATATGGTCTAATATATAATCCTTTCCCTTCTTTAGAAGCATTTTCCATTGCAATATTATGTCTATGTATTTCTTCTAGTTGCTGTTTAGCTGCTTTAGCATCATTTACTGCCTTAGCAATTCCTGCCGCGCCTCCACCTAGTGCACCCAGGGCGCCAAGAATGGGAAACAAAAGAGGTAGAAATCCTCCAATTTTTTTGGGCGTTCGAATGATACGTTTTTTTCTCAATTTAAGTTTACCCCCTTTTGTATTTTTTAATCCCAAACCGAACTTTCTTTTACCCTTCATTATTCCTGCAACACTTAAAGCTGCAATTTTTTCACCAATAGAAGAATCTTTAGCTTTTACCCTATCCCAGGCTTTTTTTTCTAATATTTGGTCAGATATGTGTCTTTTTGATAAATCTTCAGTCTGAGAGTAAGATATATCATGTTCTTTGCAAGCGGAATCCAATGGATTTATACCAACGTCACCTCTAGTTAATCTTTTTTCCAAGTTGGTGCCGGGACCACAATAATTATATCCTGGTATATGAACTTCGAAAGGTAGTTTGCTAATTAATTTATTTACTAAACCAGAGCCTTTTCTATTACGTGTTTTAATAGTTTTTTTCAACTTATGGCGACCCACAGTCATTGAAGTTCTTTTTATACTAAAAGCACATTGACATTTTTCTGGTATAAATACTTTTACAGCTAAAAATATTTACTAGTGTGATTAAGAATGAGGATTGAAAAACAAAAATTCTCATTACCAGTAAATAATCATGATGAAAAAATTTTAAGTAAACAGTTGAGAAAGCATGGTGACTTATTTTGCGGTGGTTCAAAAAGAGGGCTTATAGTTGGTTGCAGTGGTAGCGGTAAAACCAACGTTATGCTTACACTGCTCGAGCATCCAAATGGAATTAGGTTTGAAAATGTCTATGTTTATTCAAAGTCATTAGATCAACCAAAATATGAATATTTAAGAAAGTTGTTAAAACCTATGAAAGAAATTGGATACTTTGAATATGATAGCGATGAGAACATTATTTCACCTCATGAGATAAAGCCAAATTCCGTTATCATTTTTGATGATATTCCTTGTCATAATCAATCTATTATTAGGGACTATTTCACGCATGGAAGGCATAGAAACACCGATTGTTTTTTTATTTTTCAAGGATATTCCTCAATCCTTAAACGTCTAATTCGAGAAAATGCAAACTTATTAATTTTATTTAAACAGGACTGTTTGAGTTTAAAACATATATATAATGACCACTGTATATTAGATATGACATTTGATCAGTTTAAAAATATTTGTGCTAACTGTTGGATGGATCCATATGGCTTTCTTGTAATTGACAAAGATTGTGAAGTAAATCACGGCAGATATAGGAGTAAATTCGATTCCTTTATATATTTATAAAAGTAAAAAATTTGCAGTTTTATTTCATTTAAAACTTGTACAGCATGGATAAACGTTTAGCTCGAGAATTAATAAGATCCAGACAAGCCGTGAAGCAGAAATATCAAAGCTTGAAATTAGCTACTTCTTCTGCTCAGTCCGAATTAGAACAAACTTATAGACCAATAACACAACCACTTAAACAGCTAATTTCAAGTATTGGTAAATCCGAACCATTCGATTTAAAAGAAGAAAGAGTTTCAAAGTATGAAGATTTCAAAACACCTACAAAGCTTTATAAAACATCAACTCCGACGAAAAATATTCAGAAAACAGGAAAAACTCCGTCACTCCCTACAGAACTACCAACATTTTTAAATGACAGTAGTATCACTTCTTCCTCTCCTGTAGTACAACCATTGTCATCAACTGTTATAGCAGAAACTTCAGATCCTTCTAGTGACACAACAACAAATTTAAACTTGTCAGACATATTGGAACAAACTAGAAAAACAATTCAAACCTATGTTGGTACACCATCATATAAAGATTACTTAGCAGATTTTCATGAATTACCCAGATCATATATTGATGAGGGTGTGAAAGATACACAACATAAATTTGACCATTATTATGGAATAGTTCATGACCTCGAAACGGATAAGTTTTCTTTTGGTTTAACACAGATACCGGTAGAAATTATTGGAAAAGACATTAAAGTGGGAGGAATAACGTACACAGGCACGCCAGGTTTATACGAATTGCTTTTCAAAAAAGAACCGAAAGGTTATAAGAAGGAAGATTTAGATAATTACATGAACATTCTAGCTAAAACAAATGTATATCGTAGGAATTTTGATTCAAATGAACAAGTTCAAGGAAATACATCACACAAATATGTTACAATAATAGGACCATATTTACAAAGAAAGGGGATTACAAAGACAAAAACCTTGCCAAGATTAGTTACAGCATTTAACAAACCAAAACCTCCGTTTAGAACAACTAGAGCCAAATCTACAGGAAAGGGATTAATTTTGAAAACAAACAGATCAAATACAGACTATGTATACTGGAATAATGTTAACGAAATTGTTGATAGGCTACGTTTATTAATTTCATCAAGTGATGCGGGAAATAATGCTCATAGTAACGAGATTATCTCTATTATTGAAGAATTAAGAGAAGATAAAGTAATACTATAAATAACAGCTATCAAATATAATCATATTTATTGTTTAATGAAAGCTCAACATGACAGTTGATAAATTTGGACGCCATATTTCAAAACAAAATCAAGAGAGAATAAGTGACATTAATAATTTAAAAAGGAGATTAGGTGAAAATGAAACAAATAATGAAATCTTTGCTAAAAAGCTTAAGGTTTTTGATGAAAATTTTTTAAAGTATGAGAACCAGATTAAAGGATGCTATACCTCAATTGAAAACGTTAATAAACAGTTGCTAACGCTAAATCAAATAAGTAAAGATTTGCAATTTTTAAATGAACATGTTAAAAAGGAAGACAAAAAATTAAGTGATGATATCAACAAAATTAATAAAATAATGGAAACAAATATAAGAGAAGTAATAATTGAAAAACACAAGGAAAAAATTAAACAATTAAGAACTTTTATAAAAAGGTTAGATGATGAAAAAAAAAGAAATCAAAATAGCATTCTTAACAGTAGAACAATTGACCAACTCACTTTGGAAGAAAATCAACAATATATTTCCTTGGAAAATATAATGTCCAGTGTAATTAAGAAATTAGAACAAGAATTAAATAAAACAGAGGAGGAATTAAAAAATAGTGATAGTAGATCAACTACTTTCTTAACTGGAGAGATAAAAAAATCCTTTAATGCGTTAGAAAAGGAGATTACTAAAATTAGTAAAATTTTAAATGAAAAAAGTTATACAATACAAATTGATAAATTGAATGAATGGGAAAAAACATATAAAAGTTATATTTCGAATTATTACAAAACATAGAAAGTGAACTTCCTTAAAATTGAATAAACAAGTTTGTTGTCATGACAACCGTTAAACAGCAAGTCGTTAATGAATTACATAAACCTGCTAGAAAAAACTACAAACGCAGAAGGGTGGTAGTGAAAGGGTTAAATGATCTTTTTCAAGCTGATTTGGTTGAAATGTTACCCTATGCCAAATTTAATAAGGGATTTAAATATATCTTGATTACCATAAATGTATTTTCTAAGTATGTTTGGGCCGAACCGTTAAAATCTAAATCTGGAAAAGACGTAACAGCGGCAATGAAAAAAATATTAATCAGTGCAAAAACTCCACCAAAAAACTTGCAAACGGATAGAGGAAGAGAGTTTTTCAATGTAAATTTTCAAAATTTGATGCAACAATTTCGAATTAACCATTATAGCACGTTTTCCAATTTGAAAGCGAGTATAGTAGAAAGAGTGAACAGGACTTTAAAGAATAATATGTGGAAAATATTTAGCATTCAAGGAAATTACAAATGGTTTAATATATTAGCGGATATTGTAAAAGATTATAACAATACAAAACATTCTTCAATAGGAATGAAGCCAAAACAAGTAAATAAAACAAATGAAAATAGAATCTTGAAATCTGCATTTACTCATGCTAAAACGTTAGATATAAAATCTCCAAAGTTTAAAGTGGGTGATCACGTACGAATAAGCAAGCATCGAGAGGCATTTTCAAAAGGTTACACACCAAATTGGTCAAATGAGATATTCCACATTAAAGAAGTTAAGATGACAAACCCTTGGACATATTTAATTCAAGACGAAGATAATCAGGACATTCTGGGTGGTTTTTATGAGCAAGAATTACTAAAAGTAAAGCATACCGATGTGTATCTTATTGAGAAGATTTTGAGAAGGAAAGGAAACAAAGTTTATGTGAAATGGTTAGGACTTGATAAAAAATATAATACATGGATTGATAAAAAAAATATTGTTTAATTAAATTGAAATTAAATTTTAGTTAAATTTGTTTTATTTCTGTTCCTCACTTTATGCTTTAGCTGATACAAATTACAAAGTCTTAATGTGCTAATTAATTTCAAATAAAATTCACATTTACTAAACTAAAATTTTATTAAGTAAAACATCAAATACAATTTTTATTAAAACGTGTCAAATATATTTTATTTCTATGTTCCTCAGATAATATCGAATCTAGAATAAGTTTACAATCATTTATTCTTTTTTCAAAACGGAGTCTATCTAAGTACCACATCTGAAAGTTACTCCTACGGGCTTGTCTGTAAGCAAAGCTCCACTTCACTAACACATGCACCTTATTGTTCTCTTCCAGAAAAGATATTGTTTTCTTCGTAATATTTTCTTTTTGATCCATTTTCATTGTTTTCTTCGTAATATTTTCGTTTTGTTCCATTTTGCTTCAATTTGTTTTCCATTTGTTCAGGATATAAAGCAAGTAATTCCATCATAGTTGAAACATTTTCACTGTTAGGATTTTCTGTTGGACTTATTATATTATAAACATGCGTACACAAGTCGCCACAATCAGATGAAATATTATTTTGAAATATTTTGAAATATGTATTGAATTCTTGCCTTTTAAGTATAGATAATCTATAATCAATAATTTCCTTTAATCGCCACAAATTGTCCAAAGACTCTTGTCCTAAGTATATGAAGTGTGGGCCTTTTGTAATTTGTAGAACAGGGGTATCATTTATTTTCTGAACCTGCAGATGAATGTTGTTTATATTCACACTGGTTTGATCAACTTGAGGAAAGTAGAAATTGTTTACAATAATTCCTTGATGAACACAAATGTCTTTCCAATTTTCTTCGGTTAGTGCGATTGAAAATCCAGTTTTTCCACCAATTACAATTTTTGGAGAAAAATCATTTAAACTAATGCCAACAAGAACAAATTTTGACAAAGAATTATTTAAAAAATAAATTTTTGAATTAAGAAGCGTTTCCAAAGGTTTATGAACCACGGCGTTGTTCATAATGACTAAACGAGACTGAAACATATTGTGTTATTCTTGTACTTAAATATTCTCATCCCCACTTTCTTTAAAGTTTTGATTAAAATGGATTAATGAAAAAATAGATTTCCAGTTTGAAATTTGTAATAAAGATAAATAATTAAAATGGTAATGTATAAAAATAATGCAAAGTTTAATGTAACACTAATGATGGAAAAGTAATAATTTTTGAATCCGTCATAATAATTGGTACAGTTGGGGGTTAAAATTTGTAACTGATTATTTTTAAACTCTAACCTTTCTATCCAATTTGTATCAAAAATAGATCGATTTGGATAATGATACAAAATTTTAAAAAATTTACTTGCATTTTCATTTCCATTTATTCGTTCCATCCAACTAATTGTACTATTGTTAATTAATCCAATTTTCATAAATTTACAATATTTACTTAGAGTGACGTCTGTTTTATTAGAAAAACATATTTCACACTGTGTTACGCCAGGGGGATGATGAACATAAAAAACATTTTGGAAAATAAAATAAAGAAGAATAAATTGAGATCTACTGATAGTCATTAAAACAAATTAATAATTATATTCCAAATTTATTAACATTAAGCAGATACTTTCACCACGAAAGCAAAAGCAGTTGTAAAAAAATAACAATAAAATACTTAATTTAAATATATGTAAAAGTTCATAAATAAGGATATTAATAATACTATATAAAATGTGTAGCTTGAAGACTTATTTTGAATGGTTACAATTATTCGATTCCTATTTTTCCATAAACAGTTATTTAAATCACAATTCCTAGCAAATTTCTTATGCTCCACAATAGGATCATCATAACTTAACCAATCAAAAATTTCAATACCACAATAAAAACATTTACAAATATCATTGATTGAAGTATAGTAAAAGCCAGCTCCAGCTAACACTTCTGGTCTCAATTTTCCTTTCCATTTTTTAAAAGTGGAAAGTCGTTTTTCATATGTTTTAAAATAACTGTTATCAATTTCTTTGTCAAAAGTTTCTATGCACATTTTGTGAAAGACTTATGAAGACTAACTTTGGTTTCAAAAACAACAAATTTAAATACCTTATAATATCTACATAAATATATCTAAATCTTCATGTTCTGCATTCCATTGATACAAAGCAATATCTTGGTGTCCCCAAGCTAATGTATTAAAACTATAGGGAATTTTATACCGCTTATCATCTTCGGAACTCAAAGCCAATTTATTAATTAACTCTGTAAAAATTGTATGTTGTCTAGATCGAAAAACATACATTGAACAAAAGGTTTTAGAATGATTTTCAACAACATCTTTATAATGAATAAAATCCAACTGCTTTTTAATTGCACTTTTTTTAACACCTTTTGCTTTTTTTGTTAAACTGTTTTCCGTTTTAATACAATATGCTTTTGCTCCAGTACCAAAGAAAGCAGTAATGGGTTCACCAGCATATTCATCTTTGAATTTTCCTATAACTGACTTTGTAATAGGCATTTCATGAATATTATTAAATTCATAATTAGATGTGTCAAATTTGTGAATATTTTTTATCATGTCAGAATAAATATTTGGAGTTGTGACTTCTAAAATGAACGAATCGGTATCGGTGTATAAAAGTGAAATATTTTCCTGATAAAGAGGTTTTAAAAAATTATAAAAGAAATCATACATGACAGTTTTAGATATATCTAATATTGAGAAGCCTACATATATTGGTTTATTGTAAGTAACTTGAATCTTTTGCATTTGAATAGCTACCAAGTTTTCAGAAAATATTGTTAAGTCCTTGAAATATGGTTTTGCAATTAAATTCTCAGCACCATCTTTTCTTCTATTTTTTTCCCACTCTGTAACAAGTCTTACGTCAATTCTCCTATCAACATTTTCCATAGTCTTGCCATAAATACTATTATTTGCCAACTTGTAAGTATTACGATCAAATTCATTCTTTGAATCATTTCTTAATCTTGAATTCAAGTCTATATATTTTTTCAACCAATCAGATTGAGAAAACTGTAAAACTCTATGAACTTTAGTTAACTTGAGTCCATGTTCCAAACATTGTTTTAATAATTGATAGTGAATAACATATTTTGATTTATCATTTAAATTGGGTATTAATTTTATGCATTTAGAATTTGGCGGTTTAAAGTTTTCTGGACAAAACGGAAAATCGTTATGATAGGAATGTAGACTTGTAGGATATTCTAAATCAACTTCTAAAACATATCCCTTATTAGATTTTTTAGAAATATTCATAATATTTAAATCATTGATTTCTTTATCTGTTAACCAAACAAAATCTCCCGTTGGAATGTGCTGTGACATTGCATAACCATACAAATTTGTTGCATCATAATAAATTATGTATTTAGTTGGCTTTAAAGGATCAAAATTTAAAAGAAATGGGTTATTAGCTTCAGATTTTCTACAAATGCAAGAGCTCACACCACCGCGAACGCTTTTTTTGAAAAAGTGTATCATATCTGGATCAGTTAACAATTCTAACTCTATTCCAGTATAACGCAAACACGCCTCCCAGGATAAACCTGGAAAAGTGTAAAAATGAGCTGGATCGAGCTTATATGTGGATAAACAAGTGCTTCTAAAATTTTCAAAAATATCTGCCAAAAGTAAAGTATCAGAGAGTAAGTAAACGTCGGAGTATTGACCAAGAGATTCACATTTAAACAATTGCCAAACCTTTACAGCTCTTTGGTATTCTGCATCACTGATGTGCTCATCCGTTAAAGTATTATAAAATTGGTCTTTCTGAGGTAAAGTTGTTTCTTCTAATTTTAAATAATCATCAATATAACTGTAAGGAAATACACCTTTTTGCCGAATAAGTTTAAATCTTTCTTCATCATTGAAAATTTTTTTTATTTCCTTACATTGTTCATCTTTTAAGCTTTCAGAGAGTTTTGATAAAGAATGGGATAGAAATTGAAATGAATCAATAAACCTTAATGATATATTTTTTTTCTTAGCCTTTTGTGTCTTTTTATCAAAATAGTTATCCACATGAATAAGCTTTTCAAATGAAATATATTTTTCCTTGTTTTGTGCGATAACTGTTAGTTGTTCTTTGTTTAAGCATAATTTTTTAAGAAATAGATGAGAATCATAATTACGCAAATTATGCAATATAACTGGAATAAAGTTAGGTATTCTGTAATTTATGTTGCAGAGTGAATGAGCTGGACCTCTATAAAGACCGGTTATATGACAATGATCTGCAACCCTGTCATTTAAAAGAGGTTTATTACAAATATGACAAACTTTTTCATAGTTATGATAAATTTTGTCCAGTTCGTTCAAAGGGATCATTTTTTTAGGAGCCTTTAAATATTTATTGTATATGTTATACACATCTCTTTCTAAAGAATTTATAAATAATGTATCACAATTTTGACCTCTATATTTTTCAAATTTAGAATAATTATAGTAGAAGGAACATTTAATGTAATAGGCAAATGAATGTGGAATATGTTCATATTGTTTTAAGGTGTATGAAGTATTAGGATTTTTATCAACATTGTCATTATTTAAAGGCTTTAAAATGCATTCAAAATCTGCATACACCACGAAAGGAACTTTCATTTGTTTATGATAATTTACAAATTTCAAAATATTATCATATGAATAGTTTCCAAACTTATCTTTTATTAATTCTTTAGAAGGTAGGTTAATTCGTAAATGATCACAATCATAGCTATTGTGTTGTAATAAATTTTCTTCTGTAGGGAAATATTGTAAACAACCATCGCAAATATATTTTTTTCCGTGATGTTTAGAAATTTGTGCAGAAACTAGTTTTGATAAATCTTTAATATAGCAATAATGAAAAGTTTTTTCATCATCATCACTTATTAACAATAAATTGACATGTTGATTTTTTTTATTCGATGAATAATAAAGTGGACCAATTACTTCATACCCCTTTTTAGGATTTATAATTTCTAATCCATATACATTAATAGAAATGTTATTTTTTTCTTCAAAAATCTTAATGTTCTTTAGCAACATTGGAAATTCTATACCTGACATATCCAAAACAGAAGAGTAGTGTGGGTAGGATGAAGTTTCAAAATCTAATCCGCGTGGTTGGTGAAGAGCAGACACAACTGCCCAGGCGAAGCAAAAGTTGTCATCATTCCTAATGTTGATCACAGCTTGACGTCTCTTGATCTCTTGAGGAAGTTCGATAAAAGATGAGGCTCTCAGCGGATTGTGCTTGTTAACATTAATTTCCAAATGAAGTAAATTCATCAAAGCCCATCCTGCAACGTAAAAATTAAAAAATTACTTTTTTTGTTGCTGTTGTAAAATCGAAAATAAATTCTTTACCTGAATCTCTTTCTGCAAATTCGTCAGCTTTCTGGTCAATAATGGTGCAGATTTGCTCTAACAGTTCTTTTTTCTGATATCCCTGGCAAATGACTTGGAACGGCGCATTAAAAGATTTGACATCATAGCTGTCGCTGCTGGGGTTAAAATAGAAACCGAACAGTTCCATATTTAGCTTGATACATTTATGTTTCTGCAGTTCTTGATCTATTAGATGTGCAATTTTGTATTCCAAATGTTGAAAATATTCTTTCACATTTATGAAGTTTTGATGTGAGGAAATCCTATAAGATATTATTCGTTCCCTGAATGCTGACTTGATAATTTCAACACCTTCCTCCAAGCCTATTTTGGAATTGTTCTTGTGCACACTAGATCGAAGATGTCCACCCCATAGACTTTGGTTTATATTTTTCTTGCATTCTTTACAATATTTTACAATATTTGTAGAATCTATATAAATTAAGAAAAAAATATTTTACAAAATATGACATGAAAAATAAAATGTTCTTACCTTTAACAAGCTTTGGTTTTTTCAACCAACTGTTGAGTTTTGTGGAATTTCCGTTAACATGTTTTTTAATATGTCGCAGTAAATTATCCTTTCTAGTAAAGACTTTATTACATGTTACACACTTATGCATTTCTGAAGTTTTCTGCATAATAATAATAATAAAATTAATATTGTGCAATTCTATTTAGTTATAGTCAAATTTTGAAAAAAGCAATTGCATTTTTGAAGTTCTTTGTATAATAATAAAATTAATATTGTGCATTTTTATTTAGTTATAGTCAAATTTTGAAAAAAGCAATAGAAATTAATTGACTTTATGAATCCATTTCTTCAAATGAGTCAACTAATTTGTCAAAGGCCTGTTTAACATAATTCACCGTACTTTCGTCTCCCTTTTTAATTGTGATCAAATTAGTTAAATTTTGAATAGCGAAACCCAGACACTTAAGGTTTGCTATTTGTTTTTATTTTTTTTATTAATTTTAAATTTTTTTTAATGATAAATGATGGTTTCGAAATTGAATTTTGTTCAACTGGTGAATTATTAGGAGAAATATCCGAAGTCAAATTTGCATCAATTTGTTTTTCTTGCGGATCAGAATTTACAATAGCAAATGGTGAATTAATAGAAGATATAGCCGAACTTAAATTTTGATCAATTTGTTTTTCTTGCGAATCAGAATTTACAATATCATATGGTGAATTAGTAGGACAAATAGCCAAACTTAAATTTTGATCAATTTGTTCTTCTTCCGAATCAGAATTTTCACTAAACAAAAAGGGAGAGCAAATTGGTCTCGGAGAATTAATTGGCGATTTTAATGTTAAATAATTTGGATTAGATTTTTGAAAACAAACAATATCCTCATCGCTAGAATTTTGAGTTTCGTCAATGTCATTCAGTTCTTCAAGAGTTTGTTTAGTTTTTGTTGTAATTAAGTGCGTTTTGTTGTCAATAATGTCATTAAGATCGTCAAGAGTTTGTTGTTGAGTAGCTGTAAATAAATATTTTTCGTTGTTGTGTCTGCATTTGAGTATATGTATAAGTCAAAGTCATTGTCAATTATTTTGCTAGTCGATGTCAAAAAATTGTCCATTATGAAAAAAATCGTAATAATAAATAAAAATGCCACAAATGTACATAAAAATGTCACCAATATATATAAGAATTAAATCTTGCCAAATAAAAATGTTAGAAATAAAAATAAAAATTTACCAAATAGACACAATGTAAACACCAGAACACTCGCGAGCTCTGCACAGTGTGAATGCAGAAATCAATTGCATTTGTCTCTTCGCTGAGGCGATTTTATATGCAAAAGTTAATCACATGTATCCTACTTAAAGTTGAACGACAATCTCTAAAAACCACTTTCCCAAGCCGATCAACAACCTTACCCCCCTCCCCCCCTCCCCCTCCCCCCATCCTCTCTAATTTCCGAGACCAAAATCCCGGTTCCCCAATTTCTAGGACCCTTTTCAGGTTAAGTTAAGTTAGGTTAGGTTATGTTAGGTTAGGTTAGGTTAGGTTAGGTTAGGTTAGGTTAGGTTAGATTAAAAAAGAAGAAAAGAAAAAAGGAGAAAAAGGAAAAGAAAAAGAAGAAGGAAGGAAAAAGGAGAAGGAAGGAAAAAGGAGAAAGAAGGAAAAAGGAGAAACATATAAAAAAGAGAAAGAAGGAAGGGAGAGAAAGAGATAGAACGTGAGGGTGAGGGGGTTGTGCAGCGGGAGGGGGGGCGAAGCCCCCCTTGGCCCCCCCCCCCGAGGAAACTGACAGGGAAAGGGACAGCAAAAAAAAAAAAAACTTAAGTATTGCAGGTAGTAAAAGTGGTGGTTGATGGGATATATACTTAAGACATCTCATTCTACGATCATACAGTATCCATTCGCTGTAATATCAGTTGTCGATATTATTTTATAAGCTATAACCAAAATTGTTTTTTATCAAATATATCTATCTAAATCTAAAGCTCCTAACGATGGCAGAAAATATGATTGGAAACGCCGACCAAATTGAAGAAAATAATGTGGAGAACGCCGCTGAAATTGAAGGAAAAGAAAAGAAATTTTTATTAACTTGGAAGGCGATTCCATCACTTATAAACATTCATTTTAGGACAAATCATCTAGGCTTGTTAGAAGATCATTCTTATGTAACATCGACATTAATTATATTGAGGAGGAAGAAGAAGAGATGGAGGAAGATGATCAGGAAATTGACGAAGGAGTGGACATGGATGGACAATTACTAAATTTAGGAACCGAGGCTGACGTAAAGAAGCAAGTTTAGGGCTAGTGAATTATTTAATAATTTTGAAGAAAAAGATGTATGTGTTATACAAAGCTACTCTAAAATTGAAAGTCGAAGACTAGGAACATTTGCTATTTGCCTTCCTTTAGTGCAATTCACATGAGATATTTACGGAGAGGGGAGTCCGATCATGTGAGCTGCCACTACAAAAGAGCCTATGTTGTTAGTGCTTCTGATTTACATTGTGCTATTTGTAGGATACATCTTTTTCT